>CM056731.1:4800000-6000000 GCA_029844215.1 Przewalskia tangutica | reverse complement strand
TGCAACAATACTTGTTCGTCTTAGACCGATAAATTATCATAAATTTTATCTGTTGCAATTAGTTTTGGATCAAGAACCTAATATATCTCATCTAAGAATTTTTGGATGCGTCGTATATGAGCTTGTAAAATCACCACATTGCACCAAGATGGGGGACCAAAGAATTTTTAGAATATATGTTAAGTTTGAATCCCCCTCCATTATTTGCTATCTTGAACCATTAATAGGATATATGTTCACTGTTCGATTTGTTGATTGTCGATTTAATGAGACAATTTTCTCAAAATTAGGGGGAGAGAATAATTTAATAAAAATGAAAATTTGCTAGAATAATCTAGGGCTGGCCAGTGGGCCGGGCCGACCCGACCCCGTCCCGGTCACGACACCGGTATTAAAAAAACGAGGCAGGGGCTCGAGCAAGGCGGGGCAGTATGGTCCCGCCAGCCCGACCGCCAGCCCCGATCCCGCCCGCCCGACCCGCCCACCGCCTCGACCGCTGCAAAATAGCGTTGTCAACGGCCATTTTACATTTTGGCCGTTGGACAACGGCCATTTTAGGCCTCCCCAACCCCTACCCTTTATATTTATTATTTTTAACCCCTATAAATACCTCATTCCTCTTCTTATTATTTTCACAAATCTTTCTATTCTCTAATCTCTCAATCAATCTCTAATTCTCTATACAACATTGTCTACATATTCAATCTATTTATTAATTTGAGAATTGGGAGTGAAGTTAACAACTAGGCGAGGATTATCTATCGAGCAAAGTTTCAATTTTCAACCTCTCGATTACCACGTCGACTACGTCGGCGTTTGGTACATCGTTCTCTCATTAAATTATTATTTCGTCTTTATTTCATTTAGCACATTTAATTTCATTATCTTTAACTATTTATTAGCATAATTAAAATGAAAGGACTAAGAGCGTGTTGGGTAAGGGTAAGGGTCGCTTCTTCTAGTAGGGGTGATAACAAGGGCAAAGGTACTTCTAATATTCTGCTCGATTATTCCTAGACAAGATGATTTTATAGATCCTGAAATGTTTCCTGAAATACCATATGATCTTGACACAAATGATTATCCTGAAATTGAAGAAGATTTTAATTTAGATGACACTCTAGTTGATGATACACCTATTAATGAAGATGATGATACACCCACTAGTGAAATGCCTCCTATCCCCCCTACTATGAGACGCAGTCAAACAAAGCGACCATTAAAATCGGTTGTATGGAAATATTTTGTGAGGACGTAGCTAATCAAGTAGCTGTATGTAAAACTTGTAAAAATGTTTATTCTTTTAAAACTGGACAAGGTCATGGTGGGACGGGGGGTTTAGGAAGACACCTGTTGCAAAAACACAAAGCCTTGCATGCCCAATACATGATTGAAAAAACTGGTGAGCAAACGTCCTCTCAATCGGGACAAGGTTCACATACTACTGTCCCGGAGAAAGTACAGGGTCAAATTAACCCTAAAAAGGTGGGAGTTGTAGGCAATAAATATGATAAACATAAAGATAGGGAAACACTAGCAAAATTAGTTTCTGTGGAGGGTTTGGATTTTTCATTTGCTTATCTCCTGGTTTTATTCATTATATTATATTTATGTATAATACTTCTTATAAAGGTTTTCCTAGCTCAAATGTTAAATGAGTTGTATTTAAATTTGGACTTGATTTTCATCAGTATTTACTTTATGCATTATATCATTTAATTTGCAAAGTTGCTTTAACTTACGATATAGTCGTAGTACTAACGGACATGATTATTTAACGGTAACTTTGTCATTGGATAGATTATAAATGGTCTATGCAAAACGTATTTTAGCATATAAATATATAGATAGTAGGCATATTTGGTGAGTTTATTTGAGAAAATATTT
This sequence comes from Przewalskia tangutica, assembly GCA_029844215.1. NCBI lineage: Eukaryota > Viridiplantae > Streptophyta > Magnoliopsida > Solanales > Solanaceae > Przewalskia > Przewalskia tangutica. The sequence continues at coordinate 5,998,113 of CM056731.1, read as the reverse complement.
ATTCGATCATGATTATTACGGAATAACCGATAAAGTTATGAGTATTACATTAGATAATGCATCTTCTAACAATTACTATTAGTATTTTAAGAAATGTTTTAACTCCGTCTTTTCCAAAACATTTTCATATCAAATGTGCGTGCCATATTTATAACTTAGTTGTAAAGGATGGTCTTTCACTTTTTCAAGATATTCTTGAAAAAATACAATTTGCTATACACTTTATTTTTAAAAATAATAGAATTCAACAAAGAAAAGAATATAAAAAAACTTGTCACGATTGTGGACTATCTTACAGAAAAATTCCCGAAGAAGCACCAACTAGGTGGAATTCGTTATATGACCAACTAGTTGTTGCTTATGACTATAGAAAACCTATTACTTTATTTTTTAACGCCCATAATCAAAATTCAAATGATATGATTGTGGATACTGATTGGGAGAAAATTAGAGAACTTATTGTATTTTTAGAAAATTTTCAACGAGCAACAAAAGAATTTTCTACTTTATATTATCCTACTATTTCAACTATGTTGTTTTATATAGCTATAATATTTTTACTTCTTGAAGAATATATGGAAAAACACCTTATCTTTGGCTATTAAAAAATGTTTATGAAATTAAAAATATTTTATTCCTATTCCTATTTATATTATTGGTCTTTGTATTAAACCCGACTATTAAAGTAGAGGGTTGTAAAAGTCTTATTGAAAATATATATAACTGTATGGACGTACTACCACCTCCAACTCCCAAAAATTTAAATGTTGAACCACCTATTGAACTAACGCTAGAAGAAGTGTTGAATAGCGTAGAAAATGAATGCAAAAAAGTATATCGGCATTACCAAAGAAAGTGCTAGTAACCAACCGACTTTTGTATCATCTTCTTCTTGACACAACCTAAAAAGACAAGCGGTTTTACGTGGCTAGGCCTAATATTAATTCTATTGAAAGCCTCGAAATAAAATGTGCGGTGGTAGCGATGCTAACCAAATTAGTGAGTTCGATGTTTTTGTTTTGCGGGGTAATTTACCTTACAGCGATTATCAATGAAGAAGGAAAGGAAGACTCTTTGAAAGATTGGAGCGAATGAGAAGACATTTCCGACACTTTCAATGATGGCGAGATATTTTGAACATTCGTCGTCGATCGCTTCGAAGCGCTTTTACGCAGCGATTTCAAATAGGAAACACGGACACTCGTTAGCGGGAGCGGCTTGGAGATGGCGGTACTATTCAGAGATTGGATACTGGCGGAGCGAAGGAGGTCGCGATCGACGGATTAACGAAGAAGATGGCGACAACTACAACGACATTTTATCTCAAGGCATGAGTAGCGACGTGGAACAATTTGATCAAGATATACCAATTCCAACCGAAGAACCACAAGAAATTATAAAGAAATTAGAAAAAATATTTTCAAATTGGTAATTTATTTCATTGCAATTTTTAAATTTTTCTATGTCTTTCACTCTTTTGCAATTTTTTTCAACAACAGTACACTACAATGTAATTTTGAATCTTGTATATTTGATATTTCAATGAAATTAATAATATAAAAGGCACAAAAACAGTCTTGGGATGTTTTTTTTACACTATTCTTGTCTTTGTTTAATTATTTAGTTTATAACTTTATACTTTATACTTTATAGTTTATAAATATATTATATATATGAGTATAATACTATAATACTATAATTATAAATTATAATACTATAAGTCTATAATATTATAGTATATGTATATGACATTATGACTATATGACAAGTATATGTTAATGTTACTTTGTTAGTACTTAGTAATTTATTATTTTTAATTTAGTGAAAAAATTAAAAAAAAAAAAACCGCCAACCCGTCCCAGGCCCGACCCAGGCCGCCCAGCGGGGACGGGATCGGGACGGGACATGGTATGGTCGCCCGACCCGACCCCTCCAGTGCCCGGCTCGATCCGCCCTTTTCTCCGCCCGACCGCCAAACCCGACCCGGTGGCCGTCGGCCAGCGGCCTTAGAATAATCCATCATTGTCTCATCTTGATCCACGTGCTTCTATTTGTGAGCAAGAGGCCCAGAAGATTATTCACTTACAAAAAATAGCAAATCAAATGTCAGACACATTTACATATTTGAAAAGTATTACCAAATCACATATCCCTACAGAGAGTCCCAATTTGGATTGATGTCCATGTAGGAGCATCTACTAGTGTCATATCAAATTAGTCCAAAGCCCGTCTGAAGTGTGGTAGACCATTGAGTTCTAAGGATTGGAATTCTAGAAAAATAAAAATAAATGGTCAAGATGATACCAAGAAAGAATATCATAAAGAAATGCAATATTTGATCAATCCTGATATTCTTGAAGAAATCAATGAGCATCAAACGCAAGAAAATGAAGAAATATCAATAAATCCAAGTGATGTTAGGACTAATGTGAATCGCTTGGAAATAAACGTGAATTATGTCTTTGATTATAATGTTGCAACTAGAATTATGCAAGATATTGAGGATCTTGAACCCCAATCTGTTAAAGAGTGTCGATAAAGATGTGATTGACCAAAATGGCACGAGGCAATTCAATCAGAGTTAAACTCACTTACCAAACGAAATGTTTTTGGACATGTAGTCCAAACACCTAATGGTATTAAGCATGTTGGTCATAAATGAAATTTTGTGCGAAAAAAAAATGAGAAAAATGAGATACAAAGATATAAGGTACGCCTTGTTTCACAAGAATTTTCACAAAGGCCTGGCGTCGATTATGAAGAGACGTACTCACCCGTTATGTATGTTACATGTACCTATTAATTTGAACACTTAATATTTGTTACCTTTTGGGTGATTTTATCCTATAAATTGAGATGTTATTCACCTTTGAATAGACACTAGTATAACATTTGAAATAAGAAGAAATTGTTATCCCTCCTCTCTAGATCTTTGTCTACATTTCTTGTCTTATAAGAGATCTTATTTTCTTCGGATTTAGAGAATGACAAGGTGTTCACCCAAATATTCTCATAAAAAAATTACAATATATTAACTTCTAAATATCATAGATAATAATATTATTTTTATATTTAATTTTTATTATTTTTCGAACCCTAATGAAAATCTCGATCACCACGGTGAAGGAGAAGAAGAGTCAATGTTTAACAACAGAATAAAAAGCGTTACGTTGCGTTTAAGATTTCCTTTTTATTCTTTCACAATGTCGTGAGTCAGTGAGAGTGATCGTTAGACTCATAAACCGCCAAGTGGGTCGATTGGAATTAGGAAGAACACCGAATTTTGTTACTCCACCGAGGCCCGCCCGCAATCCTCCTACGATGGACCATTAGTTAGCATACCGTTGTTTGACAAAATCTTTAAAATTTATTTTTGGTAATTATAAATTTTAAAAAGTAATTTATAAAAATTCTAAAACAAATATTTTAGATTTGATCAAATTACGCCGTGAGTCCGCAATCCTGCTTTGGTGGTTAAATTACACTAAATTTGTTATTATTGTATAAATTACAAAGAATAATGACGCATACAAGTGAAAATCACAAAATAAAAAGATGAAGCTAGCTTTTAAAACTTCGGGTCGTATATCTATTATAGACCATGCATGATATTAGGTTTTCTTCATATTGTACATGATAATTTGAATAATATAAATTCTTAGTGAGATTAATTTTGACTGGAATTTTTTAATTTTATTTTATAATTGTGCTTCTAGAGATAGACTTTCTCAACTTTTCACCATATTAGGAAATTTATTTTGTTACTATTCAAAAGAATTACTATATGCCAAAAACTTGGTCAAACATCATAACCAAAACAAGTGTTTTAAAAAAAAATAAGACTTCTAATTCAAGAGAAGTTTGTCTAAACATTTATAATATACCTTCCAAAATTGAATTAGGACATATATTTATGGCGTCTTATATTACTTGACATGTCAATACATTCATTAATCTAACTCAGATTACATTAATATAATTCAGATTATGTATCTTAACAGTGTAAAGATTTTTAAAATTTATCAATGCAACTTTTTTTTTTTGTCTTGACCACTTACTTATCAATGCAATGAGATAGTCTTGATGTAAATTTATATAAAATTCAGGTATTATAATTCTCTACTTTATCTTTTTCGATTTTAGAATTATTATATGTTGTAGAAACATATAAAACATATATATATGAAGGAACTTTATCATGCTTAGTGAAGATATAAAGCTAGGTCAAAATTGTGCCAAAATTATGCGAAATTATAACACAAACCATTTCTTCTATATTTTCACCCATGACATACACATGACTTGATAAATGGTCAAACACAAAAGTAGTGTATACTAAACTCGATATGAGTGTTATTTTTCACATGTAATGGAGGGGTGTGTAATAGGGATTTGACACAAGTAAAGAGGGGATAAACTATGGGTTAAGCCTAAAATATACAATTATAGTAACTATGTTTTAGTTCCACGTCATTGCTTCTTTGGCCAATTAAAACAAGCTTTTATTTCAAAAAGTATCTTTTAATTTTTTTTTATTGAGTAGCAATTTTATTTGGTTAATCAATTTAAAAGTCGATTTTGTTAACAACTATTTTCGCTCGACCAAATTCTCAAAAGTGTTTATGGAACGAATTGCTCTTTTATAGATTTTACTACTACTCAAAAACACTTATTTTTATCCTAAAGTTTGACCAAATACATTTAGGACCCGTCATGATTTTTTTTCCATTTTTTTATTTCTTTTATTTGAAAATCATAATTTAACCATGAAATTTCAAATACAACTTAAATTTGGAAAACATCTAAAACATTTTTCACTCCCCCCACGCCCCACCCCCCATTTTTCACTTTAAGTACATTTAAAAAACAAAATATTATTTGTAAAAACTATAAACAAACACAATTTCATTCAATTTCAACTTTAACTTTAAAATTTCAAATAAAGTAAAAATTATTTGATTTTCATGGCGAAACGTCAGCACTTATTTTCTTAAAAAATATTTTTTGACCAGACATACTAATTGACTACATGAATGATCAATACCATAAACGTGCTAGTTGTGAAATATAAGGAGGAATTTCTTCGAATGAATATATAGCGATCAAGTTATTATTACAAGTATATTACGAATTTTAAAATTATTTGAAATTTCAGTAAAAATAGAAAACAAACAGTAGCAAGTTGAATGAGTCGCTCATCCAACCAATAAATCGCAACTGCCAGCTAACAGTAGGGATTACACATCTGACCACGTCAAGTGGGACCCTTTTTCCCTCCCTAATCGAACGGCGCATATTTTGCTACGTAAATTCATCTAAGGGCTTTGCTTACACACAAATCCCAAACCCAATTTTTTACTTGTATAAGGAAAACAAAACATCCCTAATTTATTCCTTCTTCTGCAATTGTGCAGTTTAAAGCTGCCCTATATATTTCTTTTCCTCTTCTACCCTTGCCGGCGGCGATCCCTCGGATCTCCGACCTATCCACCTTCCCTCTCCTCTCTTTATCATCTATCCCTCAAAAAAAAAAAAGCAAAAAAGATAAATCTATCGGAAAAAATTAAAATTTCTAGGGTTTCAGTGTATCTTTCTATCTCAATTTCTCAATCTATCGGCCTTTTTATTTATGTTGAGATTTTGTATCTGCGAATAAAAAGAGGAGAGGGAAGTCAGACAAAAAAATCACAAAAAAATCGGAAAAAAGTTTGAAAAAGTTTTTTTTTTTTTTTGTGTTGAATTGCGATGGCGCAGGTTCAGGTGCAGCAGCCACAGGGTGGCAATGCTAATCAGTTTGTGACGTCGCTGTACGTGGGTGACCTTGATGTCAATGTGACTGATTCACAGCTGTATGATCTGTTCAATCAGCTTGGACAAGTTGTTTCGGTTAGGGTTTGCAGGGACTTGACTAGCCAACGATCACTCGGTTATGGTTATGTCAATTATGGCAACCCACAAGATGGTTCGTCTTTTGAATTAGCTTTATTTATCTTAGCGCTCTAGCTTTGTTTTGAAACTGAATTTTCTAATTTGTTAAACCCATTTAAATATTGTATTTATTGTTATCTAACATATGGCCTACTCCAACTAGCGTGGCATTGAGGCATAATTGTTATTATTGTTGTTTTTTTGGTGTTCCTTGTATGTCTAGAAGTTTGAACTAAGAATTGCCACATTTGGTTCAGCCTGCATTGAACTTCGGAAAATGTTGGGAGTTGTGAATGAAAAAGTGTAATTCAGCTATTTGAGTGTCTTTAAGGTTACATTGTCCAGCCTAGTGTTCACATGATGTTATACTGGAGTGTTTTGTGGTCTACATGATCTAAGTTGTGAATTGCTCTGCAAGCTGTTAATTGTTTTTGCACAAGTGCGAGCTATTACGTTATGTGGGAGAAAGATGGTCTCTTTTTTGTTTTTTTGGGAGGGTCCTTTTCCTTTTTCGTGTTTAAAAGTAACCTTTCAGATGTATCAACAGTCAACCTCTTTAATAAAGAAATTGTTTTGTTGTATATGTGTGATTGTTTATAGAACACTATTTTGGCAAATAAGCTGCTGATTATCATATTGTATTGCAAATGCAATTGTGCTTCCTGCTGTGGCGCCTCCTTTGGATTAGCAACTTAGAATATGTACAACAAGAACATCATACCCATTGTATTCCCCACAAGTGGGGTCTGTGGAGGGTTGTGGAGGGTAGAGTGTACACCAACCTTACCCCTATCTCGTGGAGATAGAGAGACTGTTTTTGAAAGGCCCTCGGCTCAAGTAACACTAGCTTAGAATATGTCGGACAAAAGAAAAAGATACAACTGGTTGGATGTTTGGTATTTTCAACCTTCTCTATAAGATGAATTTGTGAATCGTTGATATTCAATATCATGTAGACCTAGAGCTCTTTTCTTATTTGAGAACAATTAGATCAATTTCCAGTTTGACTTTACTCCTAGTTTTGTATTGGCATGTGCCTGACTGTTTGGTTATTTGATAAGTATGTACATGTGTGTGTATGTTCCTGTGTTGATATGATATCTGTCACACCCCCGTACAACGAGTATAAATTTTTGCCTACGAGGATGTCCGACAGTTAGCAACTACGCTTGCCAACCCAAGTCGTCCTTCAAGTACACTTAACATAGAGTGCACTTAGTGCTTTGCTGAAGCCTTTAAACATATTGAACTTAGAATATAGCTTTAGAATGAAAGAATAACACACACAAAACGTTTACGGGCAACAAATGCCCAACTTTTGTTTTATTCCTCTCTCGAACAAGTACAAAGGACACTCTTATGCTTTTTACACTTGGTTTAGTCGAAGGGACAAAACTCGACTAACACTATACATGTTTGGAATCCCTAACTCAGATTCCCATTGGAAGACTCAACTAGACTCACTCTCTAATGAACCTTACCATTTTTCTCTCAAGCTCGGATCCTACTCGATCCTCACTTTTTGGGTTACATTTCGGATGATCCTTCTCTTGGATACTTTGACCCTTTTCTGGATGCCTAAACTAGACTAACACCTAGTCTATTTATAGTAAAGGGGAGGGGCAATACAATGCTTACAAAGGGGAACATGAAATCACATACAACACCACTAACACACTACACACAAAGTGCTAGCACATGTCTTCCGCATGTTGTTGCTTTGGCCTAAAGAAAGGGGAAGACACCTCCACATGTCTCTCTCTCATTTGTACATCTCATGGTTTTGACTTGGTCATCGACACAATCTCCTAGCCCTTAACTCAGTCGCACTTGCACACAACCAACCATTTACCACGTTTTGCACATTTTCGATTTGCCTCCACCCGGTTTCGGTAAACCTTAACCACAAGCAAATTCAACGATCGTATTGACTTGGTATCAGTTTGATAGTGACCCTATAACCTTGCGGGACACCCCCAAACAAACCGCACCTCATTCCATGCAATGGTTTGACCCGGATTCCACCTTGAACCGAACCGCACCCGAACCGTCATCAACTTTCGAGAAATTAGGATTGACTTGGTCTTTGAAGACTTGTTCAAGCTCAATCCGTCTTCAATGGACCGAACCACATTGTATGTGTCTTGGACCATCTCCCATGTCCTAAGGAACCACCCACACACACCCGCATCAAGCCCCTTGATCATAGGACCTAACTTTGTGCCTTGGACTTTGTCAACTTGCTTCTTCGTGCATTCCACGTGTTGTATGACTTGGTCAAGTGTTTTACCACACCTCCTCGTGCTAACACTCTACCTCAAGTCTTCATACATGTGTTGGAACACCTCCCTTATGTTCTACACACACACACAAACCTTGGCCACATCCGCAAGTCACAATACACGTTCCTTACTTCTTAAACTTTGGCTAACTTCTTGGACTTTGTCTACTCTTTGACCATCCTTCACACTTGGCCAAATTCTTGCATTTCTCATGTCATTGCATACTGCATGTCTTGTTGTGTATGTTCCACATCTTTTGCTAACCCACATGATCTCCTCACCACACGGCCCTCAAGAACATTCCCTCACTCGGAATTCTTGCCTTTCACTCCAACATTGTTTCCACTCCAACACCTACTCGCACTGGACCGAATGTTAAGGGACAAATGTATTAATCCTTAACATTGTGTCACTGCCAAAGTTGCCTAACTCGCACCCTTTGCCATTCGTTTTGCCTTTGTCCCACAATGAGCAAAACTACGGGTGTGACAATATCCATGGTGTTGGGGCAAGTTTGTGCACATATTATGCTATCATGTCAGCCACAATTTTGGAATGAAGGGTAACTTTTATGTTCAAATTATTCTCTTATAGTATTCTGCCTATGTATCTGTTAATCATCAGATTATTTCGTGTCCACTACAAAATGTACCTATATAAAGTGCTAAATGTACCAAAAAAACGACCATCATGCTTTAGCAAGTCATCCCTCCCTTTCACTTTTAGTTTTATAACTGTTTTTTCTACGCCTCTAACCTATTTTTGTTTGGGGCCTTATCAACATTTTAATGATTTTATTTGTAACAGCTGCAAGGGCTTTGGAAGTGCTGAACTTTACTCCTCTCAATGGAAGGCCCATCAGAATAATGTACTCAAACCGAGACCCAGCTATACGAAGAAGTGGCACTGCGAACATATTTATTAAGGTATTTTAGGGAATACGTAGAGAGTTTGTCTTGCTTGATGGATTGGTCAACTTATTTATTGCTTCAGAAGTTTTTTTGCATATTCTCAACCTACTTTCTTTGTCTTTTGTTCTATAGAATTTGGACAAGGCAATTGACCACAAAGCACTACATGATACATTTTCTGCATTTGGAAACATTCTATCTTGTAAGGTAGCTGTGGATTCATCAGGTCAGTCCAAGGGGTATGGATTTGTGCAGTATGACAGTGAGGATGCTGCCCAAAAAGCTATTGAGAAACTGAATGGCATGCTGCTGAATGATAAGCAAGTATATGTTGGACCCTTCGTTCGTAAGCAAGAAAGAGATATGTCTGTGGATAAGACAAGATTTACCAATGTCTTCGTGAAAAATTTATCGGAAGCAACATTTGAAGAAGATCTCAAGAAAGCCTTTGGTGAATTTGGTGCTATTACTAGCGTCGCAGTTATGAAGGATGAAGATGGAAAATCCAGGTCATTTGGATTTGTCAACTTTGAGAATGCTGAAGATGCTGCTAGAGCTGTTGAAGCTCTGAATGGCAACAAATTTGATAACAAAGAATGGTTTGTTGGAAGAGCTCAGAAGAAATCAGAGAGGGAAATGGAGTTGAAACATAGATTTGAGCAAAGTGCCAAGGAGGCAGTTGATAAATCACAAGGTTTAAATCTATACATAAAAAATTTAGATGACAGCATTAGTGATGACAAGCTCAAGGAATTGTTCTCTCCTTTTGGCACAATCACTTCATGCAAGGTAAGTTGCCTTCTCTGTTTTTTTCTAAATTTTAAATAAACCTCCAATTTTTATATATGCAATGTGATTGGAAATTTGAAAGTGTAGAATGGTTGTTTTTTATGTTTTCTGTTATTCAAATAGGTTATGAGAGATCCCAGTGGGGTAAGCAAAGGATCAGGATTTGTTGCATTCTCAACCCCTGAAGAGGCTTCAAGAGCGGTGTGTTGGTTCAACCCTTTTAACACAGTGAGTAAAAGTCAACTGATCATGGGCAGGGTGAGTTTTAACTTTTAATTTATTTTCTTCACAGCTCTCAGAGATGAATGGAAAGATGATTGTTAGCAAACCTCTGTATGTTGCCCTTGCTCAACGCAAGGAAGAGAGAAGAGCAAGGTTACAGGTACTTTTATTCATCTTTCTTCGGGCTTAAACAATTGAAAAAATGTGTATTTAGTTCGTCTCTGCTCAATACTATCTATTTTTGAATTTGTTATCTGATTTAACCAAATCTTTTACCATCTTAAAGACTCGTGCTTATATCATAATTCATTGAATTTCTTTCGAGTCTCTTGCATAGCGGGAGCTTAGTGCACCGGGCTGCCCTTTTTTTTCCCTCTGGCAACTGATCTAAAAAAAGTAAAAAGTGAGAAAGCCTTTGGGGTGTTGTTACAGATGATGTCCCGAGGGACCAAAAGTTTCCTTTTCCAAAATAAATAAATAAAGACTTTATGGTGAATTTAACTCTTCTAATTGTGCAGCTTTTCTACCCTCCCATAGTTCACTGTAGTGACAATCAGTTATCTCGCCTCTTTTGGATATAAGCTCTGCTCCATGCTTGCTAGATATATTGATTAGGAGGCATTTAGCTAACATATCCCTTATTTACTCAATCCTTTACATTGTGATGCTAATACATAGTACGTTTCATTGTTTGAAAATGTAGGCTCAGTTTTCTCAGATGCGTCCAATTGGAATGGCATCTTCAGTTGCTCCTCGAATGCCTATGTACCCTCCTGGCGGTCCTGGTCTAGGTCAACAAATATTCTATGGCCAGCCACAACCAGCCATGCTCCCCCCGCAAGTAATAAATCATAGTGGATATCTGGTTTAATGCTCTCGTAACTTAGTACCTTTTGAAACGTAGGGTGGTCTCATTTTCTGTTTGTAGTTTCTGATATTGATGAGCGGTTCTCAATTTTTTGCTAGCTAACAAGTAGTCTTAATAGTTATGTCCTGGATTGTCTTTTCTGTACTTGAAGTTGGCACCTGGTGTGATGGATGCGGTTGGAGATCAGAGGATACGACTTTGAAACTCCTCATTTTATAATGAGAGCTCTCAAGCTCCTCTATAAAATTTTCTGAAGCCCGTGTTTTTTTTCGATACGTTATGAGTCATGCTTGATACTACATATTTTCCGACGTTGTTTGGATATTGCTTGCATTCTTTTGACATGGATATTTATTAAGCATTTCAAGTAAGATGCAGGGGCGAATCCAAAGGTTAACTTACACAGGAACCAGTAGTTTTTTCTCTTCACTAAATTCTTGTAAATATATGATTATCGAACCCAGTTAATATTGTAAATTAATTTGACATTGCTTTAGGAACCCATAAACTTCAAATTCTAGATCCGCCTTTGAATTCAGATGACTTTACATTTTTAACATGAGTAGGGGGCTTATTAGGCTGAGAGAATTGCTGAGTTGCTGATACCTGGTCCTGTCATTGCAACTCAATAGATTTTCGAGGGTGATCTAAAAAGAGTAAAGGAGGAAGTTAAAGATAAAGAGAGAACATTTCAAAAAGATGATAGAGTGAAATAAACTTTTACTTTTCTTGTGTTCATTTTTCCTGTAGTCAAATCACACTTATTAAATATTGCCTTGCTTTGAGTCATTGTGGATTCGTATGCCCAACTGGAAACACCGTAGCTAATTTGGGATTTGATGTATTGCTGATAGAATTGGACGGTGCTCATCTACTTTTCTTTTACTTGTCAGGCTGGTTTTGGATATCAGCAGCAACTTGTACCTGGAATGAGGCCAGGTGGGGGCCCTATGCCGAATTTCTTTATGCCCATGGTTCAGCAAGGGCAGCAAGGTCAACGTCCGGGTGGACGACGTGGAGGTGCTGTTCCATTGCAGCAAGGCCAGCAGCCAGTTCCACTGATGCAGCATCAGGTTTGTGGCAAATTTTGATGTCCTCTCACCTCTGTGGTGTTTATAGGATTGCTCAAAGTCTGATTTCATGTCAGATGTTCCCGAGGGGGCGTGGGTATCGATATCCTCCAGGACTTGGCCTTCCTGATACTGGCTTTCCAGGTGTAGGTGGTGGCATGTTCTCTATCCCATATGATATGGGTGGCATGCCTGTGCGTGATGCAGGAATTGCTCAACCAATTCCGGTAGGGGCTTTGGCTACAGCACTGGCTAATGCTTCTCCGACAGAGCAAAGGACGGTATGGTTCTCCTTCTATAAGAGCTAAAGCTGATTTCCATGAACATCGAATGAATTGTCACTTCGAAACTGGTTAGTGTTGACTATGCTTTGTTTTCTCCTTTGGATAATTACTATGGTTTTGTCTGCAGATGCTAGGTGAAAATTTGTATCCCTTGGTCGAACAGCTTGAGCCAGAAACAGCAGCAAAGGTGACTGGCATGCTTTTGGAGATGGACCAGACAGAGGTGTTGCACTTGCTTGAGTCGCCTGAAGCCCTGAAAGCCAAGGTTGCAGAGGCGATGGAGGTTCTGAGGAATGTTTCTCAGCAGCCATCTAGTAATCCCACTGATCAGCTGGCTTCGTTGTCGCTGAATGACGGCCTGATTTCTTAAGTTCAAATATATCCATGTGCGTCACCATCAAATACTTTTCTAGTGATTTTAATTCTGGGTTTTCTTCACCTAGCAAATTCCTCAAGACTTCTCATAAAATATCTGAACTTAAATGCTTGAGTACCAGATATTACTGGGTTGCATTTTGGTTCAGTTTGGAGTTTGTTGGACAACTGGTTTATCAGAAACTTTGCACTGGTATTTTTATTTATGGATTTTTTTGACCGACTTTGGATTATTTTTTTGGTTTTGCTTGTTTGGTACATCTGCATGCGGAATGTTTTTTGGTTGCATAAGCTGCATATCTTCACATGCTTAGTGATGGTGTGAGTGGTAGTGAACTTGATAGTTTCTTCCATCAAGTCATCAGGGTGAGGGGATGGCTACTCGGGTGCGTGTTTTCTAACTGCTGCTTCAACTTCTGGTATAATATTTTAAGCTGCATTTTTTACCCAAATGTTCTCTTGCGTATTATTGAGGGAGTAAAAACAACAATGGAAAATGAAGATAGTCTTTGCTTCCATAACAAGTTTGAGCACGTTGCATTTACCTTGTTTGTTTATGTATGAATAGTATGTATATTTGGTTTCGTTGACCGTACTGCCCGTGTCACCTTCAGAGTTGCCATTAAGGGTGCGTTTGGTTCGCTAAACGGAATAGAATCCAAAAAGGGAATGGAAATGAAAGTAAAGGAATTACCTGATTGTCCCTACATGTTTGGTTCTGGGTGTTTCGGGGTCCGGGGTGGTCCAGGGTCCGGGTTGGGGAAAGGGAATCGAAATATCTAGGGGGGTGAGGGATCAAGGAAAGGGAATGGGAATGGAAATAGGGTAAAGATAATGAAAAATTAAGGTCAAACAAACGACAACAAAGAGAATTTCATTCACCCATTCTCTTTCCCTTTCCTGATTACCCCCAACCAAACGCCCCCTAATGACCTTTTGATCTACATCATCATATTCAACATAAACCTCCATCCATTTCAACGGTCATTTTAGCTCAAAAGATTATTACTTTAGAAATTTATGATTAAAATTGGCAATTATTTCTAATTGTTCCCCTAACATTAAGAAGTTTTTTTTTTAATATTACAACATACCCAGTGAAAATCCCTATCAAACACACACGTTAGTTAGAAGATTGAGATAGGTTGCCTACTGCCAACAAAAAGTTTATCGTTTGGATCTCAATTAGGCTGTCTAATGCCAAAGGCTTTCTCATTCCGTTGACCTCTTTCCTTTCATCTCAAGCTTGAAGAAGCTGTTCAGTAGCCAAATACAAGGTCCCTTTTTCGTTTCTTAGATACAAGTCTCCATCACCATAGTCCTTGCCAAACAACAGGAAATAGTATCGTTGTTGCCTCCGCCCCAAATGTGTCCGAATAAAAACAGCAAAGTAAACGACGTTTTTGAAAAGAAAGGAACAATAATATTACTTAAATTTGAAAGGTTTAGTAGGTTAACGCTTTTAAAAGTAACCTTACAAGAGTCTTGAGTTCCAACATTATCATTTGTTCGTAACTATCAAATAATGCCAAAGACCTCATTGTTATGCTTCACTACCAAACCCTTTTGGTTCCATTGAACAGCAACTCCATTCCTAGAAAGCAACCACTAACCCGGGACAATATGGAGGCAGCCACCTGTTCCCTCATATACATTTTGCAACTTGCAAGTGATAAATTAGAAAGACTAGTATTTATCGATCTTTTCCTTCTTTTGCATACAATGATGGCAGAGTGCAAAAAAAAAAAAAAACAAGACAAACTAGACTTCCTGAAAAATTAAATCACTAATTATGTCAACACCAAGTACATATTCACAAGTAAATATTACTGATTAGAGAAACTGCTGAGAACTAATACCGAAAGGCAAAATAATAATCCATTCCACCTCCACAGCCTTATTGAACAGCTGAGGATCATGACTGGTAGAAACTTCAAGCATCTTGCATAATACCACGCCTGTGTCTTAGTCCTACATCAGCAACCTCCCGGACATCCCCATTCAGTATAGGGATCTCCCCCTCTCTGGCCACCTCTAATTCGTTTTGTCTTTGAACTGCCTCTTCCCCAAAATTATGAAGTCTACGACCAATCAAATACCGGTCATCACGTATAGAATTGTGGAGATTGGTGAACCATACATGGAAACGCTTTGCACAGAAACAGAACAGACTGAAGCCAAGGCAGCCAATCCAAGCAAATCGGTAAACGGCAGAGTTCACAAGCAAAGGGTAACCAAATACAGGGAATACACCCCTGGCCAGAACATATGGAACACACAGTGCCGTAAGCAGCTTCATGATGATAGGAAAGACTATCTCCCGAAGCACCCAAAAGCCTTGCAACCTAGAGAAACCGTTCTCCCTCACTCTCTCAAATTTCAGTCGCCAGCTCTCATCCAGCAGTGGCATCATATGATCTAGCATAACCTGCTTTGCACAAGTCAAGTTAAGAAATTGGTCAAGTATATAGATATGCCAATGTGAAGTAACTATCATGTGCATTTACAGAGGGAAGGGACACTCTGACGCCAAATGACTTATCGGTGCCTGCATGGATTGTTAAATATTCCACTAGAAATATTCTTGTTATTGCTGCGTTCAACCGGGATATTATTGTTTCCAAAGGGCTCTGGGCTGGTCAACATCTGGGTGTTTTCCCAGCAAGATCAACCAGTTCGCCCTTTGAACTTCAACATGGAATAGGAGGTCCCAAAGAAAGAATATTTGTCATTTTTAAACGAAGTAAAAATTGAAATCCTACTCGACAGTAAAAAGTTTTACTTCAAATGAACAATATGCAGAAATTATAGGGGGGCAGATGAAAACCAACCATGAATTAACAGCCCCGCCCCCAATTCTTTTGAAGAGGTTACAAGATAAGCACTAAAGGCAAAGAAAATGCTCTAGGACAAAAGCGTCTTAACACCCAAAGATTCAGCGAGGAATTAAGAACAAAGGTTCAACCCCCACATCAGTCTTATATGCAGGTTAAACCAAAAGCTCATAATGCAGGTAATGTAAATAAACTATAAGACACTCACCAGCCTGGTCCAGATCTTTAGAAAGATTAATCCTAAAGCCCAATCTTGATAAAGAAGGAAGACTGGACTTTCGTCAATGGGGACTCGCATTGGCACAATCACCAGAAGTTCAAAAAGCAGTCCGATTAACACAGGGATGATAAAGATCTGGAGAGAGAATCAGCAATAAATAAACAGTATGAAAAAAAAATCGAGGTGAAAGTACTGAATAAAAAAGAAAGGTGCCATTACCCATATTGACAACAGTGCAGAACTCTTCAGAACAATGACACACCATTTCCAAATTTGGTTCATCAAAACTGCAACCCTCCTAGTCCTAATTTGATCAATCGAGTACCTCGCTCCAGCAATCGCAGTCCAAATGGCATAACTTCCAATTACAAATGCATACAAATCTGAAAAGTCAAAGCAACAAAAGATCAGCATTTTTGTTGTCCAGGTGAACAACAGAAACCAACTTGGACTAAGGTTGACGGAAATACCATTGCACTTGATTCCATGTGTGATCGGAAGCAGCGGGAGGGAATTGAAGAGCGCACGTCCAAGTGAAATCGGTACAATTATGAGGGCAGAATTAAAAAGGAGGAGAGTCATCCACGCCACCACCAGCAACAGCAAAATACGGAGCACAAAGGCGTACCTGCTCAAAGGTGTTTCTAAACAGCATAAGACTCTTGCTAAATGTTTTTTGAGGTGAACCTAGAGAGTATCACCATTCATGACTAAAATCATTTGATGCTACAGAAACAAGCAAGAAGAGTTATGATTGAGCGTATTAAGCAGTGTAACAGCAATTTCATCCAATAAAACATAATTAATATTCACATATGGGGTCCAAATGAAAAAAATGAAGAAGAAGGCACTAAAGATCAAACCATTTCTCTGTTAGAAATAGGATCACCCTAACTCTGACAAATCATGATGACCAACAACATACCCAGTGTAATCCACAAGTGGAGTCTGGGAGGGTAGGATGTATGCAGTCCTTACCTTTACCTTTACCGGATAGACCTTTATAGAGAGGTCGTCCCCGATAGACCCTCGGCTCAAGAGAAATGTACGCAATGCATGAATATAGAACAAAAAAAGAGAGGAGAAAGAAAAATTGACAAATATCATGACCCCAAAAGAAACACTATTTATCTACACCGAGTACAAAAAGTGTGTGATCTGCCCAAATAGAATGAATATGCAATTAAGTAGAAAACAGCTAAATATAATAAACAACTAACAAACAGGATACTTAATATACTACCGTGATTTAGATACCGCAATAATCCCTTTGTGGATCTGACTGCACAGTCTACACATGAGTGATTAGTTAGCTAAATACCAGTCCACAATAGACGCTAGTCCTATATACAGTTGCCAAATATACTATGAAAACTAGATTGCTACCCATCTCAAAAAACGACAAAAAGAGTATACAATAAAGTCTGCACGTTCAAAAAGTTTATCTACGAGGGTTTTCTAATTTAATTTGCATCAACACATTTGGAAAGAGGCTAAATTAATACTCCATCCATCCCAATTTATACGACTTCTGATTTGTGAACCCAAAATGTTTGAAACTGTTAACTGATAATATTATTTATTCTATACAACTTCCGCAATTTTTAAGAATTCAAAATTCACGTACTAAACTTTGTATGGTGTTTTATCAATCAACCTACAACGATCCTTTAACATTTTCCTCTACAACTATTCTTGGACTTTTTGTCCAATCAAAAACTATTATACAAAACGAGACAGAAGAAAGAGTTTCCTCAGTAATGACAAAATTAAAGATAGCCCGATCTTCATCATCTCCTGAAGCAGACCTACACTTATTGGCTTTCAAGATGTTAGTTAAGTGACTCAATTTGCCAACATAAGAAACAAGTAATTGGCTCATTGTGCAGTAAAAACAGGATTAATAAACATGGAGAATAGTTCAACTTACTCGGGATCCGCCTGTTCTTCATTGTCATAGTCTTCTACAAAGTTGGAACTAGTTGCTGCATGCCTCACTATATTATCGGGAGCAAACCCTACCAAGGCCCTATCTGGTACAACATGCGGGGCTTGAAACCTGTCCTGCCTTCCTTGGTCACCATCTCCATTCTCTTGTCCACCATTATCCTCAGGTCGGGGCAGTAAGAAATCAGTTAGACCAAGAGCCCAGCCCACTGCAGTAAACCAATAGCGGAGCAGAGACTTGATCGATGTACGCAACTTAAAATGCTCAATTGCAAAGGGAATACAGATTTGGAAGAGAAGCATGTCGGCAGGTATTTCAGTAAATGGATCAGACACACTGCGAAGAGAATAACAGTTCTGTAAGTTCACCAGAGGGGTGAAGCTCGAATTCACATACCACATACATATTGAAACCAAAATCAATAGGGATAGAGCAGCAAACAATCTTACGAGATATCGAGTGGGAAAATGGACGGAGCCATTCGCATGGCAAGTTTGACAGGCAGATACACGAGCATCACTATTAAGCTTCCATAAACTGCAACAGACAAAAGAACTCGACGAGCATGCTTATGCACAGGATCATCAATCAAGTCACGGAATGGGTTGTAGTTGGGATCCGCCGGATCTCGAAGAAAGTAAAGCACCCCACTACGCAGGACCTATAAAAATAATGTGGTAAATTAGTAAAAGAAAACAATTAGCAATAATAGAGATGCGAAAGATAGTAAGTCTAATTGAAATTTTACCCCTCGAAGAAGGCTAACAAAGATACTTATTTGTAGCATGTAAACAATCCCTACAACCCAGTGAACTAATGAGCTCGCCAATGGAGATACTGAAAAGAATTCCACTCTTTGCGTAATCGACTTCCCAAACATTCTAATGGTGCAGACATCCAACCACCATCCGCACATCAAAGGGAAAACCCCAAGTTCAATGACAAGGAGGAAAGCAACCTTAATCATAGTCATCAGATGCCTCACAGCTGCTACAAATTGTCTAAAGAGGGAGGGGATGGTTTCTGCAATGGAAGCAATACCATAGAATCTTCCCAACGTCAGAGGCTCTCCCCTGGTGTATCGGATTAAAGCAACTATCCCAAGGTAACAAAAGACCAGAGAAAATATAAATATGTAGCCGACGGCAAGAGTTGTAACATCTGAAAGTCGGGATGTTCCAACAAATGACCCTTTCAAAAGATCAGTTGACACTGTTGTGCTGAGATTGTTTGCTGCCTCACCCAATTCAGTGGCATTTGCTTTTAACATTTCTCTGACTTGACCAAGCAAACTGCTGTCTTCATTAGCATGAGTTAAATTCGCAACAGCAGTCCATGCACTCTTCAAAGTAATATTGGCCAAGGAAAGTGCTGTTTCAGTAAGTGGCATAACAGTTGATAGTACTGGATTGCTTGCAGAGGACAAAAGCCAAGACAAATAATAGAGTATAATTCGTCCTAATGAAAAGGGAACAAATATCACAACTCCAAGAAATATCATATTACTGGCAAGAACCTGCACAGGAGGAATATCACCATATATCAGTTAACTTCTCATGTTCAACTTGCAGACAACAGAAGCAGAAAAATTAAAACACACATCAGGAAATATGTGTTCTTCAGAAAAAAAGAGCTTAGAGAGTAAGAGAATATATTTAACGACTGCAGTTTTCACAGTAGAAAAGAAAGGTGGCAACTGGCAAGTGAGAACAAGAACGTACAGTAAATGCATTTTCAACCAGATGAAACACAGGACCCTGCATGCCGACAAGCTCATCAAAAGGTACATCCTCTGCACCATCAGCATCATCCAAACCATCGAACATCTGTTCGACATGAGCCTCAAGCCGTGCTGCCTGCATCTCCAAACGGGCGGCAACATTTTCTGCATTTCTCCGGATTAGCTGACCAGCTCCAGCTACTCCCTGTGCACCATTAGCATCTTCCGCATTCCCCTCAGCAGCAAAATTTCTGTTTGCCGGAGCAACAGGTCTTCTTGGAGCACGGGCTGCATTTCTGTCCCCATCATCTTCCCTGTCAGCTTCCTGTCCCCCAAGTTCTCGCAAATGTCTGAAGTAATCCCTCAATGAAGTTGCCCCAAGAAAGATGAAAACAATGCTAGCAGAGAGTAGAAACCCATGCAGACAGTCCGTAAGAATAATGGTCGTGGATAAGTGACCTAAGAATAGTCTATGAGCTTCTCCAAAACTTCTAACAAAAGCCAACCGCCATATCCAGAATGTAATGAACGGTATTATGAGCAGCCATACAGAAAGCACAAAGCTGAGACGTAGGAAAAATTGCAGGACGTGGCAGGCTTTCATTGCCATCCCAACCACAAACTCTTGAAAAGGGAGCCTAGCCGGGGCGTTCTCAGCATAAACTGGTGAAAATGAGAATGCATGTTTGCATACCTATGTTAGAAGAAAAGAAAATAGTGAGATTCCACCAATAGAGGGATGACCCTAGGTGAGATTAGAAAACAACAAGCACTCTTTCAATAGCTTTCTATGTGGTCCAGTATCTAACCACAATCTATAGTAGAATCATTTATGGTCAATGTTATGTCTAAGTGATTCTCTAATCACACACTTCCAAAAGTCATACAATTATTGCTTATATTCATGTAACAAGTATAATAATCAAATTCAAACCACAACTTCTATTCATGAGTACAAACCACAATGCAACACTACACCTCAATCCCAAAATAAGTAAGCTATAAGAATCATCATTTTCCATTTTGGTTCATATAGACCTGTTCCATTCAATATCCAATTTGGTGTCATCTAATCCTTACTTATATTTCCTATACAAATTTCTAATAGGCTAAAAAAACTCCTATCAATGTTGGGTCTATGTAAACATACCAGCACGACTAATATTTCAAACAATTTTATAAACATTAATAGTCCGACCTACAAACAATATTATAAACATTACTTACCTTATCTTAAAAAAGAAAAACTTTGTACACTTTATATAATCCACGACCAACCATTACATATACTGGTCATATTCACGTACAAATGTGATTCTCATTATCATACTCCCACCACCACCCCGACTTCATCTTAGCATCATTCCAAATGATTTCGTAAAAGTAATGCACTAATAGTAGAATGTACTAAAAGAATGAGCCTACAGTCCTATACAAGGCAAGATAATGTGCCTTTCTTTAATCTAAATGGGACAAGAGAAGCAAGTAAGCTATAAGAAGTGTGTCAATGATGAGAAAATCATGTTTATGTGTTAGAGGGTTAAGAATCCTTTGATACACTCGATGCAATTAATTTTATCTAGAATTAACTAGAAAAAGAAAAAAAATATTATACCCACACCCTTTTCAAAGTCTATGTCACCACCCACCAGTTAAACTAGTTTGTTTCACGCGAATTTGCCTCATCCTGTAGCTCTAATTCTAGAGAACTGTCGAACCCATACTTCATCTTAAAGAGACATTACCAAGTGAAACGAAACGGGTAGAAATGGAGCTAAACGGACAGAGAATATTCATATAGCTAACAATTAGCTTGAGATTGAGGCGTTGTATGGTTGTGTTTTCATCCCCTCTTCCAAAGGAGCAAACTAATCCCTATTAGGCAATGAAGCTTAACTGTAAACCTTTTTCTAGGAAAGACCCAAGAATATAAGAACTTGATAACAAGAAAAATTAATTTAACCTAATTGAAAGAGGTAAGCAAACGAAGAGATTTTGTATATAAAACGAACCTCGCATTGACGAGCGTTACTATGATTTAGCCATTGAAGTAAGCAATCTTGGTGAACATACTTGATGCTACCACTACAAGCACAAGGATACCGGAGCGGATTATCGGGTTCACCAGGGTTCCGACAGATCCGACAAACGTCCTCTTCTTCTTCATCATCATCATACCTGCTGGCCAAAGAATTCAAATCCTTACGTGTCACCTGCTCCGGCGACGACAATGCAACGGAACCCGAGGAAGAAGATGCAGACGGGGATGAAGACGAATCGACGGATGAGCGTTCTGCCGGAGCAATACCCCCACCACCACCGTCATCGTTCGACGCCGGCACCGCCTTCGCGATCTCCATCAACAATTGAACTAAGAATGATTTCGATCTCCTAGGGTTTTACCAAAATCGTGACGATGTGCTTGGTCCTAGAAGAGGATGAAGGATCGTGGGCGACGGACGTCTTTATTATTACTATTTTGTCCCTCCAAATTTATATATACGCGTAATTTATTTTTTTAACATACGTGTTTGGATATTTTTCTTTTAAATATTTGGTTGATAAAAACGAGGAATTTTAGTCGGATTTCAATAAGTTTTCGCTATGTGTGGGATTCGAAAAAGAGACTGACCATAAAATTATAATGTATTTAGTCTTAACTTACATGCATGATTAATGTTACGGAAGCAAAAACACATTATCTAAATTCTTCTTCTTTTTTTAAATAATTTCTTTACCCTATAAAAATTAAGGTCAGATCTGCGTACATTCTACGTTTCATACATCAGTTGGGTAAATGTTGTTGTTGTTCTCTTCTAGTACGCCAAATCAATATTTTTTTCTATTAAAAAATGAGATTGCACAATGTAGCTAGTAAATAGAAGGTAAAGGAGATGGAGAGAGCAAAACATATTCATGCCCGTTAACTTTTTGATCGTTTCATTGGCACAATTATTTATAAGCAGCTTACTTCATTGCTTGTTCCATTCTTAGAAATAGAAAATTAGCACACCTGTTAAACGGTTTGATATATATTGTGTACACACATAAAGGCATACAATTATTTTTCAACTAAAATTTATCATCTAATCACAAATAGCTAAGAAAGAATAATGTACTTTCATTTTTAATAGTAGGATAAAAAATGTGTTATGCATAGTAAACGATCGTACAAAATAGAAGTATATTACGAAAAGTGACACACTACATGAAAATAAGCACTACGAATCATATTCCCTAGTTCTAAATAACTACGACAAGTCTGATAATTCTGTTGGAACTTGTATGGAATAAAGAAGAAACAAAGTGATCAAAATTATGTTTCGAAAATTTTGCCGTTGGCGTCGCACGCCTCACGCCCGATGGCGAGGAAAATTCGTCGTAGCGGTCGCGTACAGGGAAGCCGTGACGCCTGATTGGCAGAAACTCACTGGAATTCCGAATATGAATTAGGGTCGCGACGCCAGGTTCAAGCGTCGTGGCGCCAAGGATGAAGGGTCGCGGCGCTAGGGCATAACAGACATAAAATTCAAATCAAAGGTTGTAACTTTTCAGAACAATTACAACCTTTGGTATGAATGGTTGTAGTTGTTCATATGCTACTCTATATAAAGAATGTTGATCACTTGGTTGAATATATACAACAATATAGAATTAATTATAATCAATCAATCATTGAACACAATTAATAATTTCATAGTTGATTTGAATTTCAATAGGGTTATTATTCTTTTATTGTGCTTATTCATTGATGATACTAGATTGGCTCTAACAAATTCTTTATCAGAAACTTCTATTAACAGTTTACAGTAACTCAAACGAAAGTACTATTTATTAATTTACAAAATTAATTCAAAAAATATAAATCGGATCTCTCTTTTGATTTTCAGTGGGACAAAATTTTGGACACTATGATGATCGACCAGTTGTTACACCATTTGATCCCTCTTGTCAACTTAAGAAAAATCAAGGTGAAAGTGTGTCTTAATTGGAGTATATACAAGTTCTTGAAAGTTTGATGTACATAATGAATTGTACGAGACCGGACTTAGCATATACAGTGAGTCGACTTAGTCGATACTCACACAATTCTGGAAATGATCATTGGTTTGCACTAATTAGGTCACTCCGATATCTAAAGCATACAATGAACTATGAGTTGCATTATACAAAATATCCTCGTGTATTAGAAAGATATTGTGATGCTAATTGGATTTCCAACCATTCAGAAAGTAAGTCCACAAGTGGTTATGTATTTACACTTGGTGGAGCGTCGATAACTTGGAAATCATCAAAGTAAACGGTGAATACGCGATCAACTATGGAAGCAGAGTTTGTAGCCTTGGACAAAGCTGCAGAAGAGGCAGATAGGCTCAGAAACTTCCTAGAAAGTATTCCGTTATGGAAAAAGATTGTGACAGCCGTTTGCATACGTTATGATAGTATGGCTGCCCTGACGAGGGCAAAGAATCAAATATACAATGGCAAGTCGAGACATATAAGGCGACATCATAATACAATACGAAACTTGTTGAAGAATGAAATTATTTCCATTGAGTATGTGAAATCAAAGGACAATATAGCGGATCCTTTGACAAAAGGCCTTAACAGAGAGCAAGTCGTATTTACATCGAGGGGAATGGGCTTAAAGCCAATACAATGAGTCATTACTTGGAGGCAACCTAACCTATCATAATTGGAGATCTCATGATTTAGGTTCAATAGGACAACTAGTTGGGGAAGACTCAAGGAGCATAGAAAACACACATATGCTCATTCATATGGTGAACTAAGCGTGTTTATCCGTTGACGATTAAGGGATGAATATTATTCTTAATAATAATAAAAGCCTTTATGGTGGAATAGTATAAACTATTCTTCTTTAGTATTACGCCTATATGAGATTGATGCGGGGTAGCATCTGTGGGAACTAATATGACTACGTTCTCTAGAAAATTTCACGAAGAAGGAGTTGTTCACGACCGAAATGAACACAACCGTAAGAATTGAAATATGTTGATATGATATGTGTGATACTTGTTGTCTTGATTTACTACAAAACGTGAATAGTTCAAGACAGTTCGTCCACTATTTCACAAAGTAAATCCGATAAGTATTCACTACGAACAGTTCAAGTCCAAAAGACACCTTTTATGATGCATGTCATATCACGTTGTTCAGAAATAACGTAAAGTTCCTTATTTTATATCCAAATGTGGGATATTGACGTTTGAATAGAAAATGTGGGGTATTGTTGGAATAAAGTGATCAAAATTATGTTTCGGAAATTTTGCCGAAGCGTTGCGACGCCTCACGTCCAGTAGCCGAGGGAAAATTCCCGTCGTAAGGGTCGCGGCGCTGGGAAGCTGAGCCGCGACGCCTGATTGACAGAAGCTCACTGGAATTTCGAAGATGAATTAGGGTCGCGACGCCTTGATTGAGTGCCGCGACGCCAAGGACGAAGGGCCGCGGCGTTGGGGCATAACGGACAGAAAATTCGAATCAAATGTTGTAACTTTTCAGAACAATTACAACTTTTGGTATGAATGATTGTAGTTGTCCATATGCTACTCTATATAAAGAATGTTGATCACTTGGTTGAATATATACAACAAGATAGAATTAATTACAATCAATCAATCATTGAACACAATTAATGATTTGAGATTGTTGCTTCTACTCCTTCTTCTTTCTAAAGATTTTTCTGGAAAAATACATAAAGTAAATTCGGCAGGGATGGAGTTTTTGTGCTAGAACTTTCACCTAGATAGTTGTATCCTCTAGATAGACGTCCGAAGAACTACATCATAAGTGGGGACGAATTTCTGTCTTAGGACACTGCGTCAAGCAGACCTCTATGGACATCAAGTTAGTGTTGTTCTATAATTTGCTGAATATTTCATAGTTGATTTGAATTTCAATAGAGTTATTATTCTTTTATTGTGCTTATTCATTGATGATACTAAATTGACTCTGACAAATTCTTTATAAGAAAGTTCTATTAACAGTTTACAGTAACATTTTACTCTAATTTTAAAGTACTATTTATTAACTTACAAAATTACTTCAAAAAATATAAATCGGATCCCTCTTTTGATTTTCACTGGCCAAAATTTTGAGCCCAATCATCACTAACTTATGGTCTAATTTCGTTGCAAGTACAAAATCAACTCTACTAAACTGAGAGCTACTTGGATGTTTGGTAAATGAGGCTAATCAAGATGTCATTTCTCGTTATTGAAAAGATCACATAGCAAGAGGGCTTATACTCGATTCGATATACTGAGTTTAAAATTTATTATTTGTATTTATTGACTTTTTTAGAATATATATGTATACATAACACAAAAGCGTGCTATTATTTTTCACATAAATATTTGTCAGCTAATCACAAATAGCTAACAAAGAGTAATGTACTTTTGTTTTGATTATAGGGACAAAACAATGACAATGTAGGATAGAGGTATATTATGAAAAGTGACACACTACTTGAAAATAAACATTAGCACTATGAATCATCTTCCATAGTTCTAAACAATTAAGAAAAGTTCTACTAACTTTACAACAAATCATCACAAAAGAATGTGGTGATGGATGAGATCGCTTCTTTAATCGGATGACTCATGCTCGAGTCATATATATGAAAAAATCTTGATAGATCGTTTCCCTAGAAATGAGCTATATATCTGACAGAGTCCAATATGGGTACGAGATTCCAAGTGGAAAATAAATAAAAAAGTATTTTACAATAAATCAAGTGAACGAGGAGTATTAATTTACAGAATTATTTAAAAGGGAATTGTAAATCATATCCATTTTTGGATTTTTATTGGGCCAAACTTCTGGGCTACAGCCTTCAATCTAAGCGGGCCATTACTCTTTGTCTTTGTCTAACTTCCACACCAGTAATTGGACCCAATCATCACAACTTATGGTCTATTTTCATTGTAGTACAAATCTACTCTACCAAATCTACTCTACCAAACTGTGTTGATCAAGTTTATACTCTATTACTTAACATCTATATGTAATTCAATTTAATCCATGTCATAAAATCAATATCAATAACAATACAAAATATGGTGATGCATTTTTTGATGCATTTTTCTCAGCTAATCTTTTAAATAGTTTCAGGTTCTGTCTTGAATGGTCACAATTTTTTTTTCACTAGCTAGCAATTTTCTTGAAGCTAGCAGTGACGTTACTTTCAAGAATTCAACAATTCTCTGTTAGCTTTTACATGATCAGTGGCTGCTGTTGCATGCTAGATTGATTTTCTTTCATGTAGTTGAGTGAGTTTTGTTGTCCATGGTAATTAGTCATTTGCATTTTTGCTTTAAAAGCTATAGAACTTTTGTTTTTACTAGTTGTCTCCCAATTTTTGAATTTATCATCAACATGCTGAAACCGTAGAATTTTACAGTACTAGTGCCTTTTATTCTCTGTTTTCCTCACTTTAGCTAAAGAAAAGTTTATAAATTTAGGGACTTATGTTGAATTTTTTCTAAATTCTACCTCTGGTTTCTGCCACCCCCACCCCAAAATGATACGTGTGTGTGAGAAGGGTGGGGTTGAAAATGACAACTTCTTGTTCGTTGTGAAATTCTTTAAACTATAGATGATCATCGGCTCTTATTCTGGGATTCTTTTCTATTTTGGTGGAATTTTCACCGGGTGTCTGGTATCCGCATTTTAAGATATCATGTACTCCAAGTAGGCTTAGCACAATTCAGTTAGTAAACGGAGGTGGATGAATCTTGGTAGGTTCAGAATTTAATATCCGTGGAAATTGTAGTGTTTTTTCACGTATATATCTATTTGCTAGCATAGGAAACAGTTCAGGATCTGGTCTTCGACTCTTTCTCATTTGCTCTCTGGAAATTCTTGAAAATATAAATCGGATCCCTCTTTTGATTTTCACTGGCCAAAATTTTGGGCCGCACCCCTCAATCTGGACTTTGTCTTTGTCTAGATAGCACAACAGTTATTGAGCCCAATCATCACTAACTTATGGTCTAATTTCGTTGCAAGTACAAAATCAACTCTACCAAACTGAGAGCTACTTGGATGTTTGGTAAATGAGGCTAATCAAGATGTCATTTCTCGTTATTGAAAAGATCACATAGCAAGAGGGCTTATACTCGATTCGATATACTGAGTTTAAAATTTATTATTTGTATTTATTGACTTTTTTAGAATATATATGTATACATAACACAAAAGCGTGCTATTATTTTTCACATAAATATTTGTCAGCTAATCACAAATAGCTAACAAAGAGTAATGTACTTTTGTTTTGATTATAGGGACAAAACAATGACAATGTAGGATAGAGGTATATTATGAAAAGTGACACACTACTTGAAAATAAACATTAGCACTATGAATCATCTTCCATAGTTCTAAACAATTAAGAAAAGTTCTACTAACTTTACAACAAATCATCACAAAAGAATGTGGTGCAGTGGATGAGACTGCTTCTTCCTTAATCAGATGACTCATGTTCGAGTCATATATATGAAAAAATCCTTGATAGAGACTGTTTCCCTAGAAATGAGCTATATATCTGACAGAGTCCAATATGGGTACGAGATTCCAAGTGGAAAATAAATAAAAAAGTATTTTACAATAAATCAAGTGAACGAGGAGTATTAATTTACAGAATTATTTAAAAGGGAATTGTAAATCATATCCATTTTTGGATTTTTATTGGGCCAAACTTCTGGGCTACAGCCTTCAATCTAAGCGGGCCATTACTCTTTGTCTTTGTCTAACTTCCACACCAGTAATTGGACCCAATCATCACAACTTATGGTCTATTTTCATTGTAGTACAAATCTACTCTACCAAACTGTGTTGATCACGTTGATACTCTATTACTTAACATCTATATGTAATTCAATTTAATCCATGTCATAAAATCAATATCAATAACAATACAAAATATGGTGATGTGTTGATGATGATGACTCCATTGACTTTTTGCTTGTACGAGTGTTAATATTAAAAAACAATTTAAGTGTTTAGTCAAAATTAAGTGATAACCGAACTATTTTGGAGCCGAATATACTCCTAGCCCTTGACTACTGATTCAAAATTTGTTTTTTTCTTTTTTTTTTCTTTCGAAAACTGTAAAGTCCAAAAAAAATATTAAAAAAAATAATAACAATTTTTTTTTAAAAAAAAACATAATAATATCAGGAAAAAAAAAATTGCATTCCGCCCCTTAAACTAACCCCTTCCTCAACACTTTCTTCCACTCTCTCCACTCCCTCAACTTCCCCACTCTCACAACACACACACACCTATATTTAATAAACACACACATGTACTTTTATACACAACATAATTATACAAACACATCAAAGAGGGGCAGAAATAGAAAGCCAAAAGAAATCTGGAAGAAAGGAGTGTTAGCAAAAAGAGTTTGAGATTTTCATCCACAATCACGAAGCAACAAAGGTGAGTTTTCCTCACTCAAATTTCTTAGTGAAATCCTGTATTTTAAGTTTTATACATGTTAGAATATAATATTGGTGTTAAAAGAAAAATTATGAACTTAGATTTCTTAAACAACTAGTTCGGGACATGAACGTTACAAACTGTTTTTCGGAGTTATACTTGTTTTAATTAGACGAAATTTGGTATGGTTGTAAATCACTTTGTTATGAACAAATTGAACTAAAGAAGAGATAAAACAGACTTACGGTTTAAGAGTTATCATAGTTCAAACTTTCTGCCACAGATTTGGACGAAATCTGAGAGCAAGTAGAATTATGAACTGTTTTCCCGAGTTTCACTTGTTAGAATTAGACTAAATTTGGTATGGTTGTAAATCAATTTGTTACGAACATATTGAACTAAAGAAGAGGTAGAATGGACTTACGGTTTAGAAGTTATCGTATTTTAAAATTTCTGCGCCGGATCGGTTGAAAGTCCGTAAAGCAGTGGGTAAAACGGTAAAACTGTAGCAATTGGTACAAAATATGAAATGTTGATTCAAATAAAAGTCCTAGATTTGTCTTTTCTCGTCAGTTTGAGAATTTACGAGGCTTGGTACTACTTACGGATAAGAAGTTATGACTGTTTTAAGATCGTGTATCGTTCTGATAATAAATTCGGCAAACAGTTCTTAATGTATTTGTTAAAACTGAAAAACTGAATGTTTCGGTGGGGAATTTAAAATTTTGTGTTGCATAAAAGTTCTAGGTTATTCTGTTCTCGACAGTGTGAGACTTTGTGTACATAAATCCGACTTACGGTTTGAGAGTTGTAACCCATACAAGTGGGAAGGGTGAAATATTGAAAGAAGGAAATATTAATTGAGCCTTTTGAACATATAACACATACAAAACAAATTTGTAAATGCATTTGTAAATGCATCAGATCGGGTTGCACGCCGCAACAAAACGTAAAGTGAATACGTGTTCACGAATACGTAAATATAATGGATCGGGTTGCACGCCGCAACAAAACGTAAAGTGAATACGCGTTCACGAATACGTAAATATAATGGATCGGGTTGCACGCCGCAACAAAACGTAAAGTGAATACGCGTTCACAAATACGTAAACATAATGGATCGGGTTGCACGCCGCAACAAAACGTAAAGTGGATACGCGTTTACAAATACGTAAACATAATGGATCGGGTTGCACGCCGCAACAAAACGTAAAGTGGATACGCGTTTACAAATACGTAAACATAATGGATCGGGTTGCACGCCGCAACATATATGTAAATGCATTTGTAAATGCATCGGATCGGGTTGCACGCCGCAACAATTATGTAAATGCATTTGTAAATGCATCGGATCGGGTTGCACGCCGCAACAAATATGTAAATACAAAGGAATACCTTAATATGTAACATGAGATAAAACATGTACGTGGGTTAAAGATGCGTCCTGAAACGAATTGAAAGAGAATATTATTGTGTGAATACTTGATTATGATACATTGAAAATGTTGAAGTTTGTCTCATAACATGGTTATTGTGTCCTAATATGTGTGTACTTAAAATATTGTGAGATTACTTTGAATTATAGGGTGAAGTTCTCACTCAGCCCCGGATGGTAGGGCTGACTCTTTTATTTAACATATTTCAGGAAAGCGTGATAGAAGAAAAGCTCCGCAATGTAGGCTAGCGATCGTCATGACCTCTTTGACCCACTAATCCATTATTTCGGATTTGGTGAAAGTTATTCTCATAAAGTATGTTTAAAGAACTAGGTTCCATTATCTCAGGGAATGCCCCACACAAGATTGTTCTTTGTAAGTTTTGAATTGCTTATTATTATATATATATTATTTTCGTACGTAAATACATGTTTATTCTAGGAAGAAAAGAAGTTAACGGTTCGCCTGGAAAATAAATAATTGTCCAGGTGTCATCACGCCTTAAGGAAAGACTTAAGAAAAGTCGGGGCGTGACAAGTTGGTATCAAAGCTAAACCAGGTTAAGAGATTCTAGGAAGTTTTCTTCGAGTTGGGTGTTTGAACGGTTACTTATTGCGACGGTGTGCGCGCCACCTTAGTAATAAGTGAACGGAATAACATCCTAAGTTTCCCTTCTTTCGTACTCTTCTCGTGCCTATCTTGAGTCTTTTCAAAGACTTGGTTCTCGTACTACCTCCTTCAAAGGATTGTTGAAGGGGATGTGCAACAATAAACTATGGATGACGCAGGGGTGGGGTGGAGAAATTTTAGAAGAAATCATCCCCGAAGTCACCACTGATGACGTGGGGGGAGTTCAGAGCCGCATTCGTTGAAAAGTACATGTCTAACACCCGAAAAGATACGCTCAGGCGTGAGTTTAAACTGTGGAAACAAGGAGACCACAATGTGAAATAATACAATACCTAATTCATGCGATTGTCAGCATAGAACACACATATTATCCCTACAGAAAGGGAGAAGGTCAAAAGATTTGTTGAGGGTTTAAACACGAACTTGGTAGAGAAGGTAATGACATTAGCCCATGATCGGTACCTTCAGATAATCGACATGACAATGAGGGTATAAGGTTTTGCTAAAGCAAAAAGTGAGTTTTCGCAGAAGAGGTTCCGATCGTCGGAATTCTTTAATCAGAATCAAACCAGAGGCAAGAAGGTAGTAGGGGTACTTTAAAATCGAGCGACCAAGAGTTGCCTCATTACTGCACCCGAGGCCTAAATGGTTAGGTCATCCAGGTAGCAATGCCAAGGCCACCAACCACAATGCAGGGAGTGACAAACTAGTTTGTAAGGTTTGTCAAAAGAAACATTTTGGAGAATGATGGTTCTCACCGAAAGAGTGTTACAACTGTAGAGGACCAAACCACTATGCCATAAATGGAAAGAAGAGAACTCAAACTCAGTTTTCTCATGAGAGGTCAAAAGAAACCACAACTGTCCACAAGGAAAATCGTGAAACCATCCGATGATTTTGAGAGTTCAATATCAGAATCCTAACCGGCTCTATGCTTTACCCAAGAGGAATGATGATGAGACATATAATGCGGTGGTCAAAGGTATTCTGTTTGTCTCAAGTATTCCAGTACTTGTATTGTATGATCTCGATTCTACATTTTTGTATATGTCAGTGAGTTGTGCTAAAGATTTACACATAGAACCTTCCTGTTTAAGTGACCCTTTTGAGGTTATGACACCGGTAGGGGCCTCAGTTGGGCCTCTCGAGTAGTTAAAAAAAATCCTTTAGAAGTGAATGGCAGAGGAACAATAGTAAACCTAGTACTACTTGATATGATAGACTTTGACATCATTTTGGGTATGAATTGGTTGTCAGCATGTTATTTCATGTTAGATTGTCGGCGAAAGATAGTGAAATTGTCTTTTCCCGGGGAACCAGAAGTTGTTATAAAGGGAAGGATTGGAATATCCTCATGTCAGCTTATTTCCTACCTTAGGTCTCAAAAGTTATTAAGGAGTCACAAAGTGGAGTACGCATATCTGGTTAATATAGTAGATACCCAAAAAAAAAAAAAAGTCCCCAACGGTGCATGATGTCCCTATTGTTCGAAATTTTGTGGAAGTTTTTCCTGAAGATCTTCCAGACATGCCTCCTGACAGAGAAGTGGAGTTCGCTATAGAATTAATTCTGGGTACAAGACCTATTTCTATCCTCCATATCGAATGGTCCCAGCTGAATTGAGAGAGTAAAAGAACAGTTGAAGGATCTTCTGGATAAAGGATTTATAAGGCCTAGTGTTTCCCGCAGAAGCGCGCGATCTTTTGTGAAGAAGAAAGATGGATCGCTCCGAATGTGCATCGATTATCGACAACTCAATAAGGTCACGATCAAGAATCGATACCAATTACCAAGAATCGGTGATTTTTTTGACCAACTTCAGGGAGCCAGTTATTTTTCCAAGATTTATCTTCGTTCGGGATATCATCAGATGAAAATAAATCCGAATGATATATCAAAAACAGCCTTTAGGACCCGATATGGCCATTATGAGTTCTTGGTCATGTCTTTCGGATTAACCAATGCCCGGCGGCTTTATGGATCTCATGAGCAGTAATCTTCAAACCATTCTTAGATTTGTTCGTGATTGTATTCATAGATGATATCCTAATTTATAGCAAGTGTGGAAGAACATGAAGAGCATTTAAGAGTAGTGCTTGAGTCTTGAACGGAGAAATTGTATGCTAAATTCTCAAAGTGTGAATTTTGGTTGGAAAAGGTAGCCTTCTTGGGCGTGTGGTGTCGAGGATGGAATTATGGTAGACCCCCAAAAGATAGAAGCAGTGAAGAACTGGCCAAAACCTACCATTCCGACATAAGTTAGGAGTTTCTTGGGTTTGACTGGGTATTATAGAAGATTTGTAGAAGGTTTCTCTAGTCTTGCTGTTCCCACCGGTTGACTCAGAAAGCGGTTAAGTACTAGTGGTCAGAAGAGTGTGAAGCATGTTTTGACGTAAGGAATTGTTGACTCGCATCAGCTTCTAACCTTACCACCGACAAGAGGATTCACAATCTATTGTGATGCATAGGGGGGTTAGGATGCGTCTTGATGCAATTTGGAAAAGTTATTGCGTGTCGTCTAGACAATTGAAGGTACATGAGAAGAATGATCCAACTCATGACTTGGAATTGGCCGCGGTGGTGTTTGCCTTACGAATATGGAGACACTATTTGTATGGGGTGCATGTAGATATATTTACAGATCATAAGAGTTTACAATACATAACCACACAAAAGGATTTAAATCTCCAACAAAGAAGATGGTTATAGTTGCTTAAGGATTATGACCTTAGCATTCTTTACCATCATGGAAAGGCTAACGTGGTGGCGACGACTCGAGAGGAGATCAATGGCGCTCGCCCATTTGGCAATAAAGAGAGGCATTGTTCGAGGTACAAAAGTTGGGAATCTCGGGGTTGGTTTAACCGAGGTCGGTGAAAGCGGGGTGGTGGTACATGATACCTGCACTCACGGCCTTCAGAAATAAAGGAAAGTCAGTTTGAGGACATGGAATTTGTTGGATGTCGAGAGAGGATTCAACAGGGAAAACCTTCACAGTTTACATTAGGAGAAAATGATGGTGCCCTTCGGTATAAGGGCATGTTGTGTGTTCCTAAGATAAAAGATCTAAGAAGAAAGATCTTAAATGAAGGTCACAACACCAGGTATTCCATTCATCCAGGATCAACGAAAATGTATCATGATCTCAAGACAAATTACTGGTGGGAAGGAATGAAGAGAGATGTTGCAGAGTTTGTCGAAAGATGCCTTACGTGTCAACAGGTGAAAGCCGAACATCAAAAACCCGACGGACTACTTCAGGACATTGGCGTCCCCAAGTGGAAATGGGAGGCCATTAATATGGATTTTGTAACTGGTCTACCAAAAATAAAAGAAGGCTATGATTCTATATGGGTGATTGTTGATAGACTTACAAAGTCAGCCCATTTCCTACCGGTCAAGACTACATATCGGGCACCGCGATATGCGCAAATTTATTTGAAAGAAATAGTGAGGTTACATGGGATTCCATTACAAATTATTTCGGATAGGGGTTCCCAGTTCACCTCACACTTTTGGCAAAGTTTCCGTGAGCCTGACAAAGGTCAAGTTGAGTACGACTTTCCATCCACAAACTGACGGACAAGCTGAACGAACAATTCAAACATTGGAGGATATGTTGCGGTCGTGTGTGCTGGACTTCCAGGGCAATTGGTTGGACCATCTATGTCTAATTGAGTTCGCTTACAACAACAACTTTCATGCTAGTATACAGATGGCCCCGTTCGAAGCATTGTATGGGCGAAAATGTAGATCTCCACTTGGGTGGTTCGAAGTGGGTGAAACGGTACTGTTCGGACCCGAAGTAATTCAAGAAATAAATGACAAAGTCCGGATAATTCGGGAACGGATCAAGGCGACTCATAGCGCCATAAGTCTTATGCGGATCATCGCAGAAGAGATCTTGAGTTTCAAGAAGGAGATAAAGTATTTTTAAAAGTCTCTCCAATGAAGGGAGTGATGCGATTTGGAAAGAAAGGGAAGTTGAGTCCAAGGTTTATTGGACCATATGAAATCTTACGAAGAGTGGGGAATGTGGCTTACGAACTAGCCCTTCCACAAGAATTAGAAGCAGTACATCTGGTGTCTCATGTATCAATGTTACGAAAATATATGCACGATCCAAGTCACGTCATTCAACCCCAGGAGATAGTCCTGAATGAAGAGCTTCAACATGAAGAAATTCCGGTAGAAATACTGGATAGACAGATTAAGCGTCTTAGGAACAAAAATATTATTTCCGTGAAAGTTTTATGGAAGAATCACTCCCTGAGAAGCGACACAGGAAGCTGAGGACGCGATGAGAGTCAAATATCCATTCGTGTTTGAGTAAGGTAATAAAATGTGTTACGATGTGTTCATTACGTGCAGTTTGTGTGACGTGCATGTATTACGGTGTTATTCACATTCGATGTCGAATGTTGTTTAAGGAGGAAAGAATATAAAATGTGTTAAATTGTACTTTATGTGTGTGCAATAGTATGACTATGTGTTTTGTTACGACCTTATTCACATTCGAGGACGAATGTTATTCAAGGAAGGGAGAATGTAAAGTCTTGAAAAAAATTAAAATGTTTTATTATATCCGTACTCACATTCGAGGACAATGTTGTTTAAGGAGGGGAGAATGTAAAGTCTTGGAAATTTAAAAATGTGTTATGTTGTGCTTCATGTGTGTGCAGATTGCGTGTCTATGTGCACGTCTCACGACCTTATTCACATTCGAGGACAAATGTTGTTTAAGGAGGGAAGAATGTAGAGTCCCAAAAAAATATTAAAAAAAATAATAACATTTTTTTTTAAAAAAACAGAATAATATCAGGGGGAAAAAAAACTGCATTCCCCCCCTTAAACTAACCCCTCCCTCAACCCTTTCTTCCACTCTCTCCACTCCCTCAACTTCCCCCACTCTCACAACACACACACCTATATTTAATAAACACACACATGTACTTTTATACACAACACAATTATACAAACACATCAAAGAGGGGCAGAAATAGAAAGCCAAAAGAAATCTGGAAGAAAGGAGTGTTAGCAAAAAGAGTTTGAGATTTTCATTCACAATCACGAAGCAACAAAGGTGAGTTTTCCTCACTCAAATTTCTTAGTGAAATCCTGTATTTTAAGTTTTATACATGTTAGAATATAATATTGGTGTTAAAAGAAAAATTATGAACTTAGATTTCTTAAACAACTAGTTCGGGACATGAACGTTACAAACTGTTTTTCGGAGTTATACTTGTTTTAATTAGACGAAATTTGGTATGGTTGTAAATAACTTTGTTATGAACAGATTGAACTAAAGAAGAGATAAAACAGACTTACGGTTTAAGAGTTATCATAGTTCAAACTTTCTGCCACAGATTTGGACGAAATCTGAGAGCAAGTAGAATTATGAACTGTTTTCCCGAGTTTCACTTGTTAGAATTAGACGAAATTTGTTATGGTTGTAAATCAATTTGTTACGAACATATTGAACTAAAGAAGAGGTAGAATGGACTTACGGTTTAGAAGTTATCGTATTTTAAAATTTCTGCGCCGGATCGGTTGAAAGTCCGTAAAGCAGTGGGTAAAACGGTAAAACTGTAGCAATTGGTACAAAATATGAAATGTTGATTCAAATAAAAGTCCTAGATTTGTCTTTTCTCGTCAGTTTGAGAATTTACGAGGCTTGGTACTACTTACGGATAAGAAGTTATGACTGTTTTAAGATCGTGTATCGTTCTGATAATAAATTCGGCAAACAGTTCTTAATGTATTTGTTAAAACTGAAAAACTGAATGTTTCGGTGGGGAATTTAAAATTTTGTGTTGCATAAAAGTTCTAGGTTATTCTGTTCTCGACAGTGTGAGACTTTGTGTACATAAATCCGACTTACGGTTTGAGAGTTGTAA
Organism: Przewalskia tangutica; assembly: GCA_029844215.1. NCBI lineage: Eukaryota > Viridiplantae > Streptophyta > Magnoliopsida > Solanales > Solanaceae > Przewalskia > Przewalskia tangutica. The sequence continues at coordinate 5,961,237 of CM056731.1, read as the reverse complement.
CCCATACAAGTGGGAAGGGTGAAATATTGAAAGAAGGAAATATTAATTGAGCCTTTTGAACATATAACACATACAAAACAAATTTGTAAATGCATCGGATCGGGTTGCACGCCGCAACAAAACGTAAAGTGAATACGTGTTCACGAATACGTAAATATAATGGATCGGGTTGCACGCCGCAACAAAACGTAAAGTGAATACGCGTTCACGAATACGTAAATATAATGGATCGGGTTGCACGCCGCAACAAAACGTAAAGTGAATACGCGTTCACAAATACGTAAACATAATGGATCGGGTTGCACGCCGCAACAAAACGTAAAGTGGATACGCGTTTACAAATACGTAAACATAATGGATCGGGTTGCACGCCGCAACAAAACGTAAAGTGGATACGCGTTTACAAATACGTAAACATAATGGATCGGGTTGCACGCCGCAACAGATATGTAAATGCATTTGTAAATGCATCGGATCGGGTTGCACGCCGCAACAAATATGTAAATGCATTTGTAAATGCATCGGATCGGCCGCGCCGCAACAAATATGTAAATACAAAGGAATACCTTAATATGTAACATGAGATAAAACATGTGCGTGGGTTAAGTGATACGTCTGAAGCAATTGAAAGAGAATATTATTGTGTGAATACTTGATTATGATACATTGAAAATGTTGAAGTTTGTCTCATAACATGGTTATTGTGTCCTAATACGTGTGTACTTAAAATATTGTGAGATTACTTTGAATTATAGGGTGAAGTTCTCACTCAGCCCCGGATGGTAGGGCTGACTCTTTTATTTAACATATTTCAAGAAAGCGTGATAGAGGAAAAGCTCCGCAACAGGGCTAGCGATCGTCCCGCAACCTCTTTGACCCACTAATCCATTATTTCGGATTTGGTGAAAGTTATTCTCATAAAGTATGTTTAAAGAACTATGTTCCATTATCTCAGGGAATGCCCCACACAAGATTGTTCTTTGTAAGCTTTGAATTGCTTATTATTATATATATATTATTTCCGTACTTAAATACATGTTTATTCTAGGAAGAAAAGAAGTTAATGGTTCGCCTGGAAAATAAATAATTGTCCAGGTGCCATCACGTCTTAAGGAAAGACTTAAGAAAAGTCGGGGCGTGACAAAAACGGTCTCTATATTGATACAAAGATTGATGTGATATCTGCGTACATTCTATCCTTGAAACAATTATTTATATATGTCCGTTAACTTTTTGATCCTTTCCTTGGCACAATTATTTATAAGCAGCTAATTACTTCATTGCTTGTTCCATTCTTAGAAATAGAAAATTATCACACCTGTTAAACGGTGTGATATATATTGTGCGCACACACATAAAGGCATACTATTATTTTTCAACTAAAATTTGCCATCTAATCACAAATAGCTAACAAAGAGTTACTCTCTGCTACTTTTAATGTTTTTTTTTTATTCTTTGTTTTTTTGACTTTGTGTTTTTGTTTTATCTAAACACAATAAAAGTGCTTAAATATTATTCCTGCTTAAAGGAACCTTAAATAAGTCAATCTAAATAGGCTCTTATTCTATCAGTGCAATTTATCGTGTCGAGTATCTACCAAAAACAAATTCTCTACCTCCCACAATATATAAATAAAATTTGTGTATATTTTATCCTATCACGGACCCACTTCGTCAGATTTTACTAAGTATTGTTGTTGCAATTTACGGTGTTATAATGTATTGTTAGTCTATTTGTCACGTAGTATAACTTAATTTCATAGTGTTTTTTTTTTAACATTATGAGTACATACAAGGTTACAGCCTTACAGGTGGTTAATGTTGAATGGAGCGTGATGTTCACAGATGGTGAAACTCTACCTTGCATGTCGTGAAAGTGTAACGTTATCATCAGACATTATTTTAGAGCAGCAACAACTGTTAATTGTCAAAACCCTTCCATAGATATGGACCCTCCAAAAACTTTATCTCACTATATACTCTCTGCTACTTTTAATCTTTTTTTTGACTTTGTGTTTTTAGCCTTATGCCAAAGTGAAGGTGACCCACATACTATTTGTTTCATTCCACTTCCCAGGTGCCGTGGCAATTTTTGATGCATTTTTCTCAGCTAATCTTTTAAATAGTTTCAGGTTCTGTCTTGAATGGTCATAATTTTTTTTTCACTAGCTAGCAATTTTCTTGAAGCTAGCAGTGACGTTACTTTCAAGAATTCAACAATTCTCTGTTAGCTTTTACATGATCAGTGGCTGCTGTTGCATGCTAGATTGAGCTTCTTGGTGAGTCCTGCTGTTTAATTCCACCGGGTGTCTGGTATCCGCATTTTAAGATATCATGTACTCCAAGTAGGCTTAGCACAATTCAGTTAGTAAACGGAGGTGGATGAATCTTGGTAGGTTCAGAATTTAATATCCGTGGAAATTGTAGTGTTTTTTCACGTATATATCTATTTGCTAGCATAGGAAACAGTTCAGGATCTGGTCTTCGACTCTTTCTCATTTGCTCTCTGGAAATTCTTGAAAATTCATAACTACATAATTTCGTGGTGGCAGTAAATCATGGACCAGAAGTCATGGTTATGGCTGAGGAAACGATAGTGTGAGAAGACAATTGTTTCAATCAGCAAATCTGATCATCCTGCTCAAGGAAATGCAGTAGAGGTACTTAAAAGACTCTCTCTTAACTTTAAAAAATAGCAACGCAATGAAGCTCCACGACGTAGCCTTTGTTAACCCGTTCATCCGTAATGCGCCTTGTTTTATATGCAAAATTAGTAAGGTTTTATTTAAGTTCCTGCTTTCTATAACATTTTGCCTTGGCTTTTTATCGTATTATTTTGTGCTTTGAATTCCCCGCATTGTGTGATTTCACTGGGTATGTTGTTGTTGTTGTATTTTGTGCTTTGAGAACGTGAAGAAAATAAGAAAAATGGAAGGAGATTGTCAGAGATTACGCCTTCTAACTCGCAAGCGGCTGCCTGGTCAAGTTGCATTGACAAAGGTTAAGAATGAAATTGAAATGCAAGAAAAAAACCAGGCTGTCGTAAGGAGGAGGAAGTCGGATCCCCCGACTGGAAGTTTAATTCTTAAGGACACAGCCCCGGAAGGCCATCCCGACATTCTCTGTAAGGAATTAAATTGTTTGGTGGAACATATGTGCAATCTGGAAGGAGACAACAGGGCTTTGAAAGATTTGTTAGCAAGGAAAGAAGTTAAGGCTTCCAAAGAGCTGGCCCTGGCTAGTCCACTATCATATAAAACTTCCTCAATATCAAGTTATGACATGTACAAGAGAGACGAAAGTGTTTGTTCCAAAATGACGGGGGTTTCTGAGATGTGTTTGATGGATGATTTTGTTGAAATGGAAAAACTTGCAATAGTTCCTGTTGTTGATTCTACAATAGGGAGTTCTTATCCTCCTTCAGATGCAAGTCTCACTTTATCAGACTCCTCGGGATTAGAGACACATGGAAACCAGATGGATAAGGAACTTGTTTCAGTGGGACCAGGTGGCTTAAATTGGCTTCATGAAAGCTTGAAATTGATCATGGAACAAAGCCGTGTCTAGAGAAAAGGAGTCGATGAACTAATAGATGACATTAGAGTAGCTTTGTACAATATAAATCCTCCATGTACTGGGCCATCTGAACCGCTTCACATAAGTAGTTACATTACTTGGAAATCTCCGGTAACATCTCCAAAGATGCAAAGTCGAACAACTGAACCGGGATCACTGCAAAGTCCTACTATCCTCCAAGAAGAAAGTGGAGGATTGAAAGCTGAGATAAACAGTATGAAATCCTCAAACAAAGATTTACAAGTCAAGCTGCAGGTAGTGAGGAACTTCAGCAATCACAACAAATAATTGAAGGCCTACAAGCTGAACTGGAAACAACTAAAGAATCTAAAAGAACGATGGCGGATGTTCTCGAAAATCAGAAATCAATCAATGAAGATCTTGACCCTCAGCTTACTGTGACCAGAGTTAAACTAAATGAAACACTTTCAAATCTATCTTCTCTTGAAGTAGAACTGGAAGATAGAAGTCACTGTTGTGAAGAGCTGGAAGGAACTTGCCTCGAGCTTCAACTGTAACTTGAATGGTATCCATTACTTGTTACTTTGTTCTCTTAATTAGTAGTACTAGTTTTCAGATAATGAAGGGTCTAACTTCTCTAATATCTGATTGACAGTATTAGTGCCAGAACAACTTCTGTGGATGGCATGGATCAAGAAAAAGGGCTCCAGCAAACAGTGAGTTCCAAAGTTCCTATAAAATTGATTGATTGAGTATTGGCATTTTTATGATCTCAATTCTCAGATATCCACTTGAAATATTTTCAAGTCATTTGTTGCATGTTGTAACTTGTAAGTAGCAGCATTTCAATGAGATGTAAGGCAACATCAAGTAAAGCTTACTGTAATTGCCAAAAACTAGTAAACATCAGAGTATCATCAAAATTGATAATTTGTCGAACTCAGTAGCTGTTATTGCCTTTTCATATGATTACAAATTGGCTGCATAAACATACTTCCGTACCTTATTCGTGATATTTCCAACAACAGAAATCATGAACAATTTATTTTATTTTTATAATGGACTACCTTGTTGTATCTGAAATATATTGGAATAATTTCCCTTAGGGATTTCTTTCATTAATCACAATATATATAGTTGTACAAAGTTGATTCTTAATACAGTAAGAATCCTAAGTTACCTTAAATACATGATACTAATAAATACAATATATACCCCTCAGACGGAGCGGGAGGAGGCCGAATGCTCAGACTGGATCTGAAGTCTGTGAACAGTTGTCTGGGATGTCCCTTTGACAACATAGACCCAGAAAGATGACAACATAAACTCAGAAAGATGATGACAGACATGCATGAAAGATGAGGGTACGGACCATGTTATTAATAGTACGAATAATTCGTTCAGCTTTACCATTTTGAGGTGAGGTGTGAAGACAAGAGAAGCGGAACACCATGCCTTGTTGGGAGCAAAAATTATGGAAACCCGAATTATTAAATTCACGTCCGTTATCACATTGAAACGATTTTATGAATTTTTCAAACTGAGTTTTAATAAATCTGTGAAACTCAAGAAATTTAGCAAAAACTTCAGATTTAAATTTGAGAGTAGAGATGACAATGGATCCTGGATTCGGTCCGGATCCGGTGGATCCAGATCCATTTTATAGGATATGGATATTCAAATTTTGGACCCGACGGATCCGGATCAGACCCGTTTATGATGGATTAGATTTGGATCTTATCTTTGAGATTCGTATCCGGTCCAGATCCGACCCGTGGATCCGTTTTTTATTAAATTAATTATACATTTATTATTTATACATCCTTCCATCCCAACTTGTGTTAAAATATATTGTGATGTATGACATTTTATTTATATTCTTACAAAATATATAAGTAAAATTAATATCTCAACTTCTTGCTTCACTAATGATGTCAAGTAAATTGAACGCAAGTACTACAAAGATTCACAAACCAAGTCATTTCCCCTTTTTACAAAATATGTACTACACCTTCTTGCTTCACTAATCCTTACATCATTAGTGTTACTGGGAAGTCAAGAAAAAGGTGTAGTGCATATTTTGTAAAAAAGGGAAAATGACTTGGTTTGTGAATCTTTGTTGTACTTGCGTTCAATTTACTTTACTAGACCTTCGGGATTTTTTTAGGGTTCATACATGCATTGATCCAGTCGAATGACATTATTAGTGAAGCAAGAAGTTGAGCTATTAATTTTACATATATATTTTTTAAGAATATAAATAAAATGTCATACATCACAATTATACATTTATTATTTTTATATGTGGATCCAGATCCTATCCGTGGATCTGAATTTGAATCTGATTTTTATGGACCCTATGGATCTGGATACAGATATGGATACATGTATGAAAACGGACCTGGATCTAGTAGGATCCGGTCCAGATCATATCCGTTGTCATCCCTATTTGAGAGGATAAATCCATACAAAATGTGAGAAATCATCTAATAAAATAAGATAGAATTTATGACCTAGAGAGCTAACAACAGGAGAGGTCCACAAGTTAGTATGAACAATGTCAAATGGTGAAACTGTAATACTCATTGAAGACATGAAAGGAAACGAGTATGCTTGCCAAGCGGGCAAGAAAAACAGTTTTGGACAAGTTTCCCATTATTACATTTAATACGCTGATTATATCTAAGAAAAGAAAAAATATGATCTCCTGGATGCCCGAGCCTATTGTGCCAGGTGGATGGAGACAATGCAGCAAGGGAGACTGGTTGTTGAGTTCTGACATCGGAAGAGTTTGTGAAAGGGTAGAGATCTCCCACACTATTGCAACGCGCAAGAATTCTCCCCATATTAAGATCCTTCACAGAGAAACCAAAAGGGTCAAAATCTACACACACCCAATTATTACGAGTGAATTTTCTAACATATATCAACTTTTTAATAATTTGAGGGGCGTAGAGGACATGGTTAAGTGAGAGGGTGGATGGGGATTTTTAATGTGTGTATTGTCGCCTTTCTATTGGAATCACGGTGATGTTGCCAGATAATGTATTGAGGATACTTTAACTGAAGCAGTTGAGAAAAATTACCTGAAGAGTTGGTCAGGTGTGATGTGGCTCCGGAGTCCATATACCAATTATTGTCAGGCGGTTGCAGAGTGAGAGTGTTGAAAGCTTGGCCCAAACCAGTGGGCTGAAATTGTTGGGCTGACATCAGATGGGCCTGTTGAGGAGATGGGCCTGTTGGTGCTGGACCGAGGATACTGGGCCGCCACTGCTGCTGTTGTGTGTTCGATCATCTTTGGGCGATGTCGTTAAAATCTTCTTTGGGCATTCGGTCCATCTTGAGGCGATGGCGTGGGCTTCTTCATCTTGTGCTTTTCCTTTACCGCGACCTTTCCCTTGTTGGCTTGTCCGCGACCTCTGTTGCCTCTGCCTCCACCGCAGTTCTGATGGTGGTGGTGGTCCAGCGGTGGTGGAGCAGTGGTGGTGGTCGGCGACTGCAAGTTTTCAACAGCTAATGTTTTTTTATTGTGCTCATCCTGTTTAGCACGCCGTGTTTTTTCCACTAACAATTGTGAACGCGTCTTGTTGAAAGATGGAAGTGGATCAGCCTGTTGAATCATTGTTGCAAGAGTAGGGATGACAATTGGGCGGGGCGGGTGCGGGTGCGGGTACCCCCTCCCCCGCACCCATACCCGCAAAAAAAATTATATCCACCACTTACCCGCCACCCGCCACCCGTGGCGGGTACAATTTTCACATTCATACCCGCCTAGGCGGGTATATTTTTAAATTCACACCCACTTCACCACCCAAGTGGATATCCGCCACCCGCCAGTACCAGCCAATGACATTAACACAGAGGCACAAAATCCACAAATGTCAGTGCCCTTCAACCTACTTTTACAGAAAAAATTTAGTTAATTACCTATAACAAAAGGCACACTGATTTATCCTACAAAAAATAATGCTTTCCAAGAAAATAAGCTAAACGCCCTGCGGGTTAGCAACAACTCCTTTCCACCAACATTTCCAGTAAAAACTACATTACCTTAAAACTAGTGGCAATTCTTGCACATCCATTAATATTTGCTTGTAATGAGAACTACGACATTCTCTCCCTACTTAGACCCAATATAATAACAAATTAGAGGCGACAAATAAAAATAGAACAGATACGATCTACACACACCTATAAGATCAAGTAGCTACTCGTGTATTTTTTGCTTTAGGATACCTCATGTATTTTTTGCTTTAGGACCAGAGGCACAAAATCCACAAAAAGTCGACTACGAGTGAGTTATGTGGCTGAAGTGAGGCGCATGTGAGACACTGAGAGGCTGCTGAGAGCTGAGTGTTGAGAATAGAGTTGGGGAAATCTCCTTCACTTTCTCGCATTTTCTATTACTTCGGTTGGGCTCTAGGGCCCGATCCCGGGAAAGAGGGCATATTTGCTTGGCCCGGGCAAGGATCTTTTAAAGGGGCGAGGTGGAAGTCAAATCATTTCATAGATCGTCGTGGCATGAACAAATTTCTTCGCTTACGCTTATTAGTACGGTCACATCTATATAAAAGCAAATGAAAAGAAAGATATAATGCAACAGAGCCGTCATAGTCTCTTTTCACTCCGTGGCAGCTCATGCATGACCCGGTTGACCCTCTTTCGGTTCCAGAGATATAGAGTTCAGGCCTTCTTTTCTATGGTCTTTTTTCCTTAAACTTCAGCCCTCTTTAAGCTCTCTTCTAGGGAATTCTTAGTCTAGTAACAAGTCTCGATAAGCTGACGAAATCCTACTAACTTGTAATACATTTTTTATATTATGCTTATGAGTTATGGGCTTGCGGACTAGTTTATGAGACGGGTAGGCGGGTATCAGGCGGGTATAACTGCAAATTCACCGCCTATCCGTGACGGGTACATTTTCAATACCCATACACGTCTACTATCCGCCAAAGTTATACCCAACTCGCCTTAACCGAGATTGCAGTGCGGTCGTAACGCAAAATTATACCCACATACCATCCATATGCAAGAGTATCATATTCCCCCTTCGGTAATCCTGCAATGAGTTGTAGCACCATCTTAGTTTCAGACACAAGACATAGAAGACCCAACAGAGAAAGTTGGTCAACAACAAGTTTCAGTTGTTTGCAGTATTCGGTCATGTTGTTGAAATTCTCAAGGCGTGTGTTGTTGAATTGCTCCTCTAAATACACGGCCATACTATTTTTATTATCCTGAAATATTTTCTCAAGACGTACCCAAAGTTCGCGTGCCGAAGCACATGTTGGATAGTACACAACAAGTCCTTTGAGATGGTACCATAGATCCATTATTTGACAATAGCGTCAAGGCGGCGGCGCGGCGCCATGTTGAATCATCAATGTCATATGGGCGAGGGATTGACTCATCAATATGGTCGAGCACGTTGTACGCACAAGCATGAATATAGAATAGTTCTACCCACATAGAATATTGACAGTCTTCTTGGTCAAGAATAATAGGGACAAGATTCTTGATATTTGTGACAGCAAACGCCGGATGAAAAGAAGATTTTGATGAAGGTAGAGGGGTGTCAACTAAACCAGAGGTAAAACCAGTAGATTTAGGAGAGGTAGGAGGAGACATGGTAACCATAGGATTGGAAATTCAGGGAGGGGGAGGGGGAGGGCACCGCGTCCGAGAGCAGTAAAGGGGGGGGGGGGTTTGAGAGAAGAATTTCTAGGGTTAGGCTACTCATACCATGTAAGATATTTGAATAATTTCTCTAAGGAATTTCTTTCATTAATCACAATATATATAGTTGTACAAAGTTGATTCTTAATACAGTAAGAATCATAAGTTACCTTAAATACATGATACTAATAAATACAATATATACTGTGAATATTTGAAGAATATTCGCTAATAGTATCACTGGCTATTTGTATTTCATCTACTGTATCACGCAGAGAAATGATTGTTCAAACTGGCAGGGCTGGGAGATAACAGCTGCTTCTGCAAAGATAGCGGAGTGCCAAGAAACTATAATGAACCTAGGAAAGCAAATTAAAGCCTTAGCTTTGCCAAAGGAAAACACAGTTGGTGACACTAATGCCATCAGTAGGAAAATGAGGAGGCACATGTCTTTACTTACTTGATCGGATGCTTACTGAGGATGACGTGGAAAAGGAGAACCTCGATTCTCCCAACTCAGAAGAATATGTAAGAACCATTGAACACAGTTCTCGCAACTCAAAGCCCGCAGCATGAAGCTAAAACTCCCAATACGGGAACTATGGTTATTTTGCCAAGCAAGAAGCGATGGGTGAATTTTCTAAGGAAGATTTTGCTAAGGAAGAAGCACGAAAAAAGCATTTCCATTAGGCATTGAAGCTTTTTAATGCTGCAAGAAAATCGGGTTTTACTTCTCATAGTGCAGTTTTTGGTTTGATCACACTTAGTGCACATATTTGTAATGCATGCATCTGCAGCCTGGATATTGACTTCAGTAACTTACCTTCATGGACTTACTTGAGTGCGTCCTGTATGTACTTATGTAATAAAAGCCTCTTGTTATAGCGGAATCAATTAAACAGAAGAAAGAATAATAATGAATGTAAAGGACACAAATGATTTAACATGGTTTACTAACAATGTGTTAGCTACGTCCACGGGCAGAAGAGAGAAAAACTTTATTGATCTTGAGGAATACAATTTTTGGGATTTCTCTGGATTGTATTTCAGATTGCTTATTAGGTTATGACCTATGGGGTTTATATAGACCTTACACAGACTAAGGAAATGTTTTCCAAACAGAAAAGGAAAAGGATTTCTAAACATGGTATAAACCTAATATGTCCGGATTCAAGACATATTTCAACAAATCTCCACCTTGCCTTGAATCCTCTCACAAATAACAGATGTACCAGATGCACCATTATAGTGACATATGTACTAGACTCCTTCTGCCCCAGATTTTGCCCTCAAGGGTCAATCAGCAACTCCTAATATTGAGCAAGTCCAAACAGTGTTGGAACGTGCTGTGTGGAACCGACTTTGTGAACATATCAACTGGGTTATCAGCAGTACCCACTTTGTTCACTGTTAGACGTATTTTGTATACGCTTTTTGAGTCATTTTTAGTTAGTATTTTCCCCATTTCGTTTGTTTTTAGTATAGTGTTAGGGTCGTTTTATTGAGTCAGAGCGTTTCAAAAGGTAAAATGGCGAAAAGGAGCGAAAAGTGGGCATAAAATGAGGGTCCCGAGGCAGAAAAAGGTTGAAAATTGGAGATTCAAACGAAGGCAAAGTAGCAATGTGGTGCCCAGCAGCAGAACCGCGGTGCCATTCTGCAGAACCGCAGTGCCTAATATTCAGAGACCCGCAGGACTTTATGCACCGCGGTGCCATCATGCAGGACCGCGGTGCCGATACGGAAAATTCAGAATCCGAAGTGAATTTGGCCAAGGGCAGAAGGGTTCATAGGGCACGAAATTTGCAACATACTTAAGCCCTAGGGATCATTCTAGTGAGGGGAGTTCATTCTATCACACAACACATCACAAGGCATATCTTATCACGTCACACATGGAGACATCTCAAATAGGTAAATTGGTTGGATTGGAAGCTACAATTGAAGACTTTAGTTCGCAATACTTTTCTTCTTTCTTTTTAATTCAGTTTATGTTTGGAATTGTATTAGTTCTTAGCGTGACTATGGCTAGGAGCTAAACACTTTATTAGGAATTTCCTTTTGAATCGCTTTAAACTTTATTTCATGACTTAATGCATTAGTTTGATTTCCTGTTCACTTGATTAAGATTTATTCAATAATTGGTATGAATGTTTGATAGTTAATTGATCACTAATTATCATAACCTATAAGATTTCGAATCAAGAACCGAGAGGAGATATTTGGATATGCTGTAATTGAATAGACATAAGTTAAAATCGCGGACGAAAGTACCCCGATACTTGTGTAGCATTACAGGTTACTGTTCTTAATCCTCCTAAGTGGTAAAAATATCATAGAAATATAGAAGGGTTCTGCATTGGGGTTGAGCGATTATATATCCTAACCGGAATATAAGATAGTCTAGTTAACCGCTATCTTAACGTAGAAGAAGAAGTCATTCTAGTTGCATTAAGGATTGAATAGAGTGGATAGTCGAGGATCTTAGAAGCCCTAATTCCTTCATAACTGATTACAAATTCAATAATTTAGTTAATTCTCGCAATTATTCTAGTAGTTAGATAAAAACTCAAATCAAATATCGTTTGCCAAATAGATAATCTAGAATAGATGTTCGGTAATTAGAAATCAGTCTCTGTGGACGATAAACTCGGTCTTACATACTATATTACTTATGAACGATACGAACACTTGCGTTGAGCATACGAAAATCGGCTAACAAGTTTTTGGTGCCGTTGCCGGGGACTGGCGTACTTCTAATATTGAACCATCTATTTTTATTTCTACTTTGGTTATATTTTTATTTTTAATTTTACTGTTAAAACCATGTTGCATTGATTAGTTTGTTGATTTTGGTCTATTTCAGGGATTTAGTGTATGCGAAGAAGGAGAGGAGCAGATACACTTGTTCCCTTCAACCCTGAAATTGAGAAAACGTGCAAGCAAAACAGGCGAAATAAAAAGATAGCTGATTCAATGACCATGGACAACCAACCACCAAATCAGAATGGGCAAACAACGAGGTTCCTCGAAAAAAAATTAGGTTGTCTAATGCCAAAGGCTTTCTCATTCCGTTGACCTCTTTCCTTTCATCTCAAGCTTGAAGAAGCTGCTCAGTAGCCAAATACAAGATCACTTTTTCGTTTCTTAGATACAAGTCTCCATCACCATAGTCCTTGCCAAACAACAGGAAATAGTATCATTGTAGCCTCCGCGCCAAATGTGTCCGAATAAGAACAGCAAAGTAAACGAAGTTTTTGAAAAGAAAGGAGCAATAATATTACTTAAATTTGAAAGGTTTAGGAGGTTAACACTTTAAAAGGAACCTTACAAGAGTCTTGAATTCCAACATTATCATTTGTTCGTAACTATGAAATAATGCCAAAGACCTCATTGTTATGCTTCACTACCAAACCCTTTTGGTTCCATTGAACAACAACTCCATTCCTAGAAAGCAACCACTAACCCGGGACAATATGGAGGAGAAATACTCGAGATGGAGGCAGCCACCTGTTCCCTCATATATTAGAAAGACTAGTATTCATCGATCTTTTCCTTCTTTTGCATACAATGATGGCAAAGGGTGCAAAAAAAAATAGACTTCTGAAAAATTGAATCACTAATTATGTCAGCACCAAGTACATATTCACAAGTAAATATTTACTGATTAGAGAAACAGCTGAGAACTAATACAGAAAGGCAAAATAATAATCCATTCCACCTCCACAATCTTATTGAACAGCTGAGGATCATGACTGGTAGAAACTTCAAGCATCTTGCATAATACCACGCCTGTGTCTTAGTCCTACATCAGCAACCTCCTGGACATCCACATTCAGTATAGGGATCTCCCCCTCTCTGGCCACCTCTAATTCGATTTGTCCTTGAACTGCCTCTTCCCCAAAATTCTGAAGTCTATAACCAATCAAATACCGGTCATCGGGTATAGAATTGTGGAGATTGGTGAACCATACATGGAAACGCTTTGCACAGAAACAGAACAGACTGAAGCCAAGGCAGCCAATCCAAGCAAATCGGTAAACGGCAGAGTTCACAAGCAAAGGGTAACCAAATACAGGGAATACACCCCTGGCCAGAACATATGGAACACACAGTGCCGTAATCAGCTTCATGATGATAGGAAAGACTATCTCCCGAAGCACCCAAAAGCCTTGCAACCTAGAGAAACTGTTCTCCCTCACTCTCTCAAATTTCAGTCGCCAGCTCTCATCCAGCAGTGGCATCATATGATCTAGCATAACCTGCTTTGCACAAGTCAAGTTAAGAAATTGGTCAAGTATATAGATATGCCAATGTGAAGTAACTATCATGTGCATTTACAGAGGGAAGGGACACTCTGACGCCAAATGACTTATCGGTGCCTGCATGGATTGTTAAATATTCCACTAGAAATATTCTTGTTATTGCTGCGTTCAACTGGGATATTATTGTTTCCAAAGGGCTCTGGGCTGGTCAACATCTGGGTGTTTTCCCAGCAAGATCAACCAGTTCGCCCTTTGAACTTCAACATGGAATAGGAGGTCCGAAAGAAAGAATATTTGTCATTTTTAAACGAAGTAAAAATTGAAATCCTACTCGACAGTAAAAAGTTTTACTTCAAATGATCAATATGCAGAAATTATAGGGGGACAGATGAAAACCAACCACGAATTAACAGCCCCGCCCCCAATTCTTTTGAAGAGGTTACAAGATAAGCACTAAAGGCAAAGAAAATGCTCTAGGACAAAAGCGTCTTAACACCCAAAGATTCAGCGAGGAATTAAGAACAAAGGTTCAACCCCCACATCAGTCTTATATACAGGTTAAACCAAAAGCTCATAATGCAGGTAATGTAAATAAACTATAAGACACTCACCAGCCTGGTCCAGATCTTTAGAAAGATTAATCCTAAAGCCCAATCTTGATAAAGAAGGAAGACTGGACTTTCGTCAATGGGGACTCGCATTGGCACAATCACCAGAAGTTCAAAAAGCAGTCCGATTAACACAGGGATGATAAAGATCTGGAGAGAGAATCAGCAATAAATAAACAGTATGAAAAAAAAAATCGAGGTGCAAGTACTGAATAAAAAAGAAAGGTGCCATTACCCATATTGACAACAGTGCAGAACTCTTCAGAACAATGACACACCATTTCCAAATTTGATCAATCGAGTACCTCGCTCCAGCAACCCTCCTAGTCCTAATTTGATCAATCGAGTACCTCGCTCCAGCAATCGCAGTCCAAATGGCACAACTTCCAATTACAAATGCATACAAATCTGAAAAGTCAAAGCAACAAAAGATCAGCATTTTTGTTGTCCAGGTGAACAACAGAAACCAACTTGGACTAAGGTTGACGGAAATACCATTGCACTTGATTCCATGTGTGATCGGAAGCAGCGGGAGGGAATTGAAGAGCGCACGTCCAAGTGAAATCGGTACAATTATGAGGGCAGAATTAAAAAGGAGGAGAGTCATCCACGCCACCACCAGCAACAGCAAAATACGGAGCACAAAGGCGTACCTGCTAAAAGGTGTTTCTAAACAGCATAAGACTCTTGCTAAATGTTTTTTGAGGTGAACCTAGAGAGTATCACCATTCATGACTAAAATCATTTGATGCTACAGAAACAAGCAAGAAGAGTTATGATTGGGCGTATTAAGCAGTGTAACAGCAATTTCATCCAATAAAACATAATTAATATTCACATATGGGGTCCAAATGAAAAAAATGAAGAAGAAGGCACTAAGTATCAAACCATTTCTCTGTTAGAAATAGGGTCACCCTAACTCTGACAAATCATGATGACCAACAACATACCCAGTGTAATCCACAAGTGGAGTCTGGGAGGGTAGGATGTATGCAGTCCTTACCTTTACCTTTACCGGATAGACCTTTATAGAGAGGTCGTCCCCGATAGACCCTCGGCTCAAGAGAAATGTACTCAATGCATGAATATAGAACAAAAAAAGAGAGGAGAAAGAAAAATTGACAAATATCATGACCCCAAAAGAAACACTATTTATCTACACCGAGTACAAAAAGTGTGCGATCTGCCCAAATAGAATGAATATGCAATTAAGTAGAAAACAGCTAAATATAATAAACAACTAACAAACAGGATACTTAATATACTACCGTGATTTAGATACCGCAATAATCCCTTTGTGGAACTGACTGCACAGTCTACACATGAGTGATTAGTTAGCTAAATACCAGTCCACAATAGACGCTAGTCCTATATACAGTTGCCAAATATACTATGAAAACTAGATTGCTACCCATCTCAAAAAACGACAAAAAGAGTATACAATAAAGTCTGCACGTTCAAAAAGTTTATCTACGAGGGTTTTCTAATTTAATTTGCATCAACGCATTTGGAAAGAGTCTAAATTAATACTCCATCCATCCCAATTTATACGACTTCTGATTTGTGAACCCAAAATGTTTGAAACTGTTAACTGATAATATTATAATATTATTTATTCTATACAACTTCCGCAATTTTTAAGAATTCAAAGTTCACGTATTAAACTTTGTATGGTGTTTTATCAATCAACCTACAACGATCCTTTAACATTTTCCTCTAACAACTATTCTTGGACTTTTTGTCCAATCAAAAACTATTATACAAAACGAGACAGAAGAAAGAGTTTCCTCAGTAATAACAAAATTAAAGAGAGCCTGATCTTCATCATCTCCTGAAGCAGACCTACACTTATTGGCTTTCAAGATGTTAGTTAAGTGACTCAATTTGCCAACATAAGAAACAAGTAATTGGCTCATTGTGCAGTAAAAACATGGAGAATAGTTCAACTTACTCGGGATCCGCCTGTTCTTCATTGTCATAGTCTTCTACAAAGTTGGAACTAGTTGCTGCATGCCTCACTATATTGTCGGGAGCAAACCCTACCAAGGCCCTATCTGGTACAACATGCGCGGGTTGAAACCTGTCCTGCCTTCCTTGGTCACCATCTCCATTCTCTTGTCCACCATTATCCTCAGGTCGGGGCAGTAAGAAATCAGTTAGACCAAGAGCCCAGCCCACTGCAGTAAACCAATAGCGGAGCAGAGACTTGATCGATGTACGCAACTTAAAATGCTCAATTGCAAAGGGAAAACAGATTTGGAAGAGAAGCATGCCGGCAGGTATTTCAGTAAATGGATCAGACACACTGCGAAGAGAATAACAGTTCTGTAAGTTCACCAGAGGGGTGAAGCTCGAATTCACATACCACATACATATTGAAACCAAAATTAATAGGGATAGAGCAGCAAAACAATCTTACGAGATATCGAGTGGGAAAATGGACGGAGCCATTCGCATGGCAAGTTTGACAGGCAGATACACGGGCATCACTATTAAGCTTCCATAAACTGCAACAGACAAAAGAACTCGACGAGCATGCTTATGCACAGGATCATCAATCAAGTCACGGAATGGGTTGTAGTTGGGATCCTCCGGATCTCGAAGAAAGTAAAGCACCCCACTACGCAGGACCTATAAAAATAATGTGGTAAATTAGTAAAAGAAAACAATTAGCAATAATAGAGATGCGAAAGATAGTAAGTCTAATTGAAATTTTACCCCTCGAAGAAGGCTAACAAAGATACTTATTTGTAGCATGTAAACAATCCCTACAACCCAGTGAACTAATGAGCTCGCCAATGGAGATACTGAAAAGAATTCCACTCTTTGCGTAATCGACTTCCCAAACATTCTAATGGTGCAGACATCCAACCACCATCCGCACATCAAAGGGAAAACCCCAAGTTCAATGACAAGGAGGAAAGCAACCTTAATCATAGTCATCAGATGCCTCACAGCTGCAATGGAAGCAATACCATAGAATCTTCCCAGAGGCTCTCCCCTGGTGTACCGGATCAAAGCAACTATCCCAAGGTAACAAAAGACCAGAGAAAATATAAATATGTAGCCGACGGCAAGAGTTGTAACATCTGAAAGTCGGGATGTTCCAACAAATGACCCTTTCAAAAGATCAGTTGACACTGTTGTGCTGAGATTGTTTGTTGCCTCGCCCAATTCAGTGGCATTTGCTTTTAACATTTCTGTGACTTGACCAAGCAAACTGCTGTCTTCATTAGCATGAGTTAAATTCGCAACAGCAGTCCATGCACTCTTCAAAGTAATATTGGCCAAGGAAAGTGCTGTTTCAGTAAGTGGCATAACAGTTGATAGTACTGGATTGCTTGCAGAGGACAAAAGCCAAGACAAATAATAGAGTATAATTCGTCCTAATGAAAAGGGAACAAATATCACAACTCCAAGAAATATCATATTACTGGCAAGAACCTGCACAGGAGGAAGATCACCATATATCAGTTAACTTCTCATGTTCAACTTGCAGACAACAGAAGCAGAGAAATTAAAACACACATCAGGAAATATGTGTTCTTCAGAAAAAAAGAGCTTAGAGAGTAAGAGAATATATTTAACGACTGCAGTTTTCACAGTAGAAAAGAAAGGTGGCAACTGGCAAGTGAGAACGAAGAACGTACAGTAAATGCAGTTTCAACCAGATGAAACACAGGACCCTGCATGCCGACAAGCTCATCAAAAGATACATCCTCTGCACCATCAGCATCATCCAAATCATCGAACATCTGTTCGACATGAGCCTCAGGCCGTGCTGCCTGCATCTCCAAACGAGCGGCAACATTTTCTGCATTTCTCCGGATTAGCTGACCAGCTCCAGCTACTCCCTGTGCACCATTAGCATCTTCCGCATTCCCATCAGCAGCAAAATTTCTGTTTGCCGGAGCAACAGGTCTTCTTGGAGCACGGGCTGCATTTCTGTCCCCATCATCTTCCCAGTCAGCTTCCTGTCCCCCAAGTTCTCGCAAATGTCTGAAGTAATCCCTCAATGAAGTTGCCCCAAGAAAGATGAAAACAATGCTAGCAGAGAGTAGAAACCCATGCAGACAGTCCGTAAGAATAATGGTCGTGGATAAGTGACCTAAGAATAGTCTATGAGCTTCTCCAAAACTTCTAACAAAATCCAACCGCCATATCCAGAATGTAATGAACGGTATTATGAGCAGCCATACAGAAAGCACAAAGCTGAGACGTAGGAAAAATTGCAGGACGTGGCAGGCTTTCATTGCCATCCCAACCACAAACTCTTGAAAACGGAGCCTAGCCGGGGCGTTCTCAGCATAAACTGGTGAAAATGAGAATGCATGTTTGCATACCTATGCTAGAAGAAAAGAAAATAGTGAGATTCCACCAATAGAGGGATGACCCTAGGTGAGATTAGAAAACAACAAGCACTCTTTCAATAGCTTTCTATGTGGTCCAGTATCTAACCACAATCTATAGTAGAATCATTTATGGTCAATGTTATGTCTAAGTGATTCTCTAATCACACACTTCAAAAAGTCATACAATTATTGCTTATATTCATGTAACAAGTATAATAATCAATTCAAACCACAAATTTTATTCATGAGTACAAACCACAATGCAACACTACACCTCAATCCCAAAATAAGTAAGCTATAAGAATCATCATTTTCCATTTTGGTTCATATAGACCTGTTCCATTCAATATCCAATTTGGTGTCATCTAATCCTTACTTATATTTCCTATACAAATTTCTAATAGGCTAAAAAAACTCCTATCAATGTTGGGTCTATGTAAACATACCAGCACGACTAATATTTCAAACAATTTTATAAACATTAATAGTCCGACCTACAAACAATATTATAAACATTACTTACCTTATCTTAAAAAAGAAAAACTTTGTACACTTTATATAATCCACGACCAACCATTACATATACTGGTCATATTCATGTACAAATGTGATTCTCATTATCATACTCCCACCACCACCCCGAATTCATCTTAGCATCATTCCAAATGATTTATGATACTGGTCATATTCATGTACAAATGTGATTCTCATTATCATACTCCCACCACCACCCCGACTTCATCTTAGCATCATTCCAAATGATTTCGTAAAAGTAATGCACTAATAGTAGAATGTACTAAAAGAATTAGCCTACAGTCCTATACAAGGCAAGATAATGTGCCTTTCTTTAATCTAAATGGGACAAGAGAAGCAAGTAAGCTATAAGAAGTGTGTCAATGATGAGAAAATCATGTTTATGTGTTAGAGGGTTAAGAATCCTTTGATACACTTGATGCAGTTAATTTTATCTAGAATTAACTAGAAAAAGAAAAAAAATATTATACCCACACCCTTTTCAAAGTCTATGTCACCACCCACCAGTTAAACTAGTTTGTTTCACGCGAATTTGCCTCATCCTGTAGCTCTAATTCTAGAGAACTCTCGAACCCATACTTCATCTTAAAGAGACATTACCAAGTGAAACGAAACGGGTAGAAATGGAGCTAAACGGACAGAGAATATTCATATAGCTAACAATTAGCTTGAGATTGAGGCGTTGTATGGTTGTGTTTTCATCCCCTCTTCCAAAGGAGCAAACTAATCCCTATTAGGCAATGAAGCTTAACTGTAAACCTTTTTCTAGGAAAGACCCAAGAATATAAGAACTTGATAACAAGAAAAAATAATTTAACCTAATTGAAAGAGGTAAGCAAACGAAGAGATTTTGTATATAAAACGAACCTCGCATTGACGAGCGTTACTATGATTTAGCCATTGAAGTAAGCAATCTTGGTGAACATACTTGATGCTACCACTACAAGCACAAGGATACCGGAGCGGATTATCGGGTTCACCAGGGTTACGACAGATCCGACAAACGTCCTCTTCTGCTTCATCGTCACCATACCTGCTGGCCAAAGAATTCAAATCCTTACGTGTCACCTGCTCCGGCGACGACAACGCAACGGAACCCGAGGAAGAAGATGCAGACGGGGATGAAGACGAATCGACGGATGAGCGTTCTGCCGGAGCAATACCCCCACCACCACCGCCATCGTTCGACGCCGGCACCGCCTTCGCGATCTCCATCAACAATTGAACTAAGAATGATTTCGATCTCCTAGGGTTTTACCAAAATCGTGACGATGTGCTTGGTCCTAGAAGAGGATGAAGGATCGTGGGCGACGGACGTCTTTATTATTACTATTTTGTCCCTCCAAATTTAACATACGTGTTTGGATATTTTTCTTTTAAATATTTGGTTGATAAAACGAGGAATTTTAGTCGGATTTCGGATATAACGCGGCAGAAAGTGACTGATTTCAATAAGTTTTCGCTACTTGTGGGATTCGAAAAAGAGACTGACCATAAAATTATAATGTATTTAGTCTTAACTTACATGCATGATTAATGTTGCGGAAGCAAAAACACATTATCTAAATTCTTCTATTTTTTTCAAAATAATTTCTTTACCCTATAAAAATTAAGGTCAGATCTGCGTACATTCTACGCTTCACACAATTATTTATAAGCAGCTTACTTCATTGCTTGTTCCATTCTTAGAAATAGAAAATTAGCACACCTGTTAAACGGTTTGATATATATTGTGTACACACATAAAGGCATACAATTATTTTTCGACTAAAATTTGTCATCTAATCACAAATAGCTAAGAAAGAATAATGTACTTTCATTTTTAATAGTAGGATAAAAAATGTGTTATGCATAGTAAACGATCGTACAAAATAGAAGTATATTACGAAAAGTGACACACTACATGAAAATAAGCACTACGAATCATATTCCCTAGTTCTAAATAACTACGACAAGTCTGATAATTCTGTTGGAACTTGTATGAAATAAAGAAGAAACAAAGTGATCAAAATTATGTTTCGAAAATTTTGCCGAAGCGTCGCGGCGCCTCACGTCCAGTAGCCGAGGGAAAATTCCCGTCATAAGGGTCGCGGCACAGGGAAGCCGTGACGCCTGATTGGCAGAAACTCACTGGAATTCCGAATATGAATTAGGGTCGCGACGCCAGGTTCAAGCGTCGTGGCGCCAAGGATGAAGAAGTCGCGCTGGGGCATATGACATAAAATTCAAATCAAAGGTTGTAACTTTTCAGAACAATTACAACCTTTGGTATGAATGGTTGTAGTTGTTCATATGCTACTCTATATAAAGAATGTTGATCACTTGGTTGAATATATACAACAATATAGAATTAATTATAATCAATCAATCATTGAACACAATTAATAATTTCATAGTTGATTTGAATTTCAATAGGGTTATTATTCTTTTATTGTGCTTATTCATTGATGATACTAGATTGGCTCTAACAAATTCTTTATCAGAAACTTCTATTAACAGTTTACAGTAACTCAAACGAAAGTACTATTTATTAATTTACAAAATTAATTCAAAAAATATAAATCGGATCTCTCTATTGATTTTCAGTGGGACAAAATTTTGGACATTATGATGATCGACCAGTTGTTACACCATTTGATCCCTCTTGTCAACTTAAGAAAAATCAAGGTGAAAGTGTGTCTTAATTGGAGTATATACAAGTTCTTGAAAGTTTGATGTACATAATGAATTGTACGAGACCGGACTTAGCATATACAGTGAGTCGACTTAGTCGATACTCACACAATTCTGGAAAGGATCATTGGTTTGCACTAATTAGGGCACTCCGATATCTAAAGCATACAATGAACTATGAGTTGCATTATACAAAATATCTTCGTGTATTAGAAAGATATTGTGATGCTAATTGGATTTCCAACCATTCAGAAAGTAAGTCCACAAATGGTTATGTATTTACACTTGGTGGAGCGTCGATAACTTGGAAATCATCAAAGTAAACGGTGAATACGCGATCAACTATGGAAGCAGAGTTTGTAGCCTTGGACAAAGCTGCAGAAGAGGCAGATAGGCTCAGAAACTTCCTAGAAAGTATTCCGTTATGGAAAAAGATTGTGACAGCCGTTTGCATACGTTATGATAGTATGGCTGCCCTGACGAGGGCAAAGAATCAAATATACAATGGCAAGTCGAGACATATAAGGCGACATCATAATACAATACGAAACTTGTTGAAGAATGAAATTATTTCCATTGAGTATGTGAAATCAAATGACAATATAGCGGATCCTTTGACAAAAGGCCTTAACAGAGAGCAAGTCGTATTTACATCGAGGGGAATGGGCTTAAAGTCAATACAATGAGTCATTACTTGGAGGCAACCTAACCTATCATAATTGGAGATCTCATGATTTAGGTTCAATAGGACAACTAGTTGGGGAAGACTCAAGGAGCATAGAAAACACACATATGCTCATTCATATGGTGAACTAAGAGTGTTTATCCGTTGACGATTAAGGGATGAATATTATTCTTAATAATAATAAAAGCCTTTATGGTGGGATAGTATAAACTATTCTTGTTTAGTATTACGCCTATATGATATTGATGCGGGGTAGCATATGTGGGAACTGATATGACTATGTTCTCTACAAAATTTCACGAAGAAGGAGTTGTTCACGACCGAAATGAACACAACCGTAAGAATTGAAATATGTTGATATGATATGTGTGATACTTGTTGTCTTGATTTACTACAAAACGTGAATAGTTCAAGACAGTTCGTCCACTATTTCACAAAGTAGATCCGATAAGTATTCAATACGAACAATTCAAGTCCAAAAGACACCTTTTATGATGCATGTCATATCGCGTTGTTCAGAAATAACGTAAAGTTCCTTATTTTATATCCAAATGTGGGATATTGACGTTTGAATAGAAAATGTGGGGTATTGTTGAAATAAAGTGATCAAAATTATGTTTCGGAAATTTTGCCGAAGTGTTGCGACGCACGCCCAAAGATGGCAGGAAAATTCCTGTCGTAAGTCGCGTCAGGAAGTGAGCCGGACGCTGATGTAAGCTCACCGAATTTCGAAGATGAATTAGGGTCGCGACGCCTTGATTGAGTGCCGCGACGCCAAGGACGAAGGGCCGCGGCGTTGGGGCATAACGGACAGAAAATTCGAATCAAAGGTTGTAACTTTTCAGAACAATTACAACTTTTGGTATGAATGATTGTAGTTGTCCATATGCTACTCTATATAAATAATGTTGATCACTTGGTTGAATATATACAACAAGATAGAATTAATTACAATCAATCAATCATTGAACACAATTAATGATTTGAGATTGTTGCTTCTACTCCTTCTTTCTAAAGATTTTTCTGGAAAAATACATAAAGTAAATTCGGCAGGGATGGAGTTTTTGTGCTAGAACTTTCACCTAGATAGTTGTATCCTCTAGATAGACGCCCGAAGAACTACATCATAAGTGGGGCAATTTACGTCTTGGGACACCGCGTCAGCGCACTTCATGGACATCAAGTTAGTGTTGTTCTATAATTTGCTGAATATTTCATAGTTGATTTGAATTTCAATAGAGTTATTATTCTTTTATTGTGCTTATTCATTGATGATACTAAATTGACTCTGACAAATTCTTTATAAGAAAGTTCTATTAACAGTTTACATTAACATTTTACTCTAATTTTAAAGTACTATTTATTAACTTACAAAATTACTTCAAAAAATATAAATCGGATCCCTCTTTTGATTTTCACTGGCCAAAATTTTGGGCCGCACCCCTCAATTTGGACTTTGTCTTTGTCTAGATAGCACAACAGTTATTGAGCCCAATCATCACTAACTTATGGTCTAATTTCGTTGCAAGTACAAAATCAACTCTACCAAACTGAGAGCTACTTGGATGTTTGGTAAATGAGGCTAATCAAGATGTCATTTCTCGTTATTGAAAAGATCACATAGCAAGAGGGCTTATACTCGATTCGATATACTGAGTTTAAAATTTATTATTTGTATTTATTGACTTTTTTAGAATATATATGTATACATAACACAAAAGCGTGCTATTATTTTTCACATAAATATTTGTCAGCTAATCACAAATAGCTAACAAAGAGTAATGTACTTTTGTTTTGATTATAGGGACAAAACAATGACAATGTAGGATAGAGGTATATTATGAAAAGTGACACACTACTTGAAAATAAACATTAGCACTATGAATCATCTTCCATAGTTCTAAACAATTAAGAAAAGTTCTACTAACTTTACAACAAATCATCACAAAAGAATGTGGTGCAGTGGATGAGACTGCTTCTTCCTTAATCAGATGACTCATGTTCGAGTCATATATATGAAAAAATCCTTGATAGAGACTGTTTCCCTAGAAATGAGCTATATATCTGACAGAGTCCAATATGGGTACGAGATTCCAAGTGGAAAATAAATAAAAAAGTATTTTACAATAAATCAAGTGAACGAGGAGTATTAATTTCTGAATTATTTAAAAGGGAATTGTAAATCATATCCATTTTTGGATTTTTATTGGGCCAAACTTCTGGGCTACAGCCTTCAATCTAAGCGGGCCATTACTCTTTGTCTTTGTCTAACTTCCACACCAGTAATTGGACCCAATCATCACAACTTATGGTCTATTTTCATTGTAGTACAAATCTACTCTACCAAATCTACTCTACCAAACTGTGTTGATCAAGTTGATACTCTATTACTTAACATCTATATGTAATTCAATTTAATCCATGTCATGAAATCAATATCAATAACAATACAAAATATGGTGATGCATTTTTTGATGCATTTTTCTCAGCTAATCTTTTAAATAGTTTCAGGTTCTGTCTTGAATGGTCACAATTTTTTTTTCACTAGCTAGCAATTTTCTTGAAGCTAGCAGTGACGTTACTTTCAAGAATTCAACAATTCTCTGTTAGCTTTTACATGATCAGTGGCTGCTGTTGCATGCTAGATTGATTTTCTTTCATGTAGTTGAGTGAGTTTTGTTGTCCATGGTAATTAGTCATTTGCATTTTTGCTTTAAAAGCTATAGAACTTTTGTTTTTACTAGTTGTCTCCCAATTTTTGAATTTATCATCAACATGCTGAAACCGTAGAATTTTACAGTACTAGTGCCTTTTATTCTCTGTTTTCCTCACTTTAGCTAAAGAAAAGTTTATAAATTTAGGGACTTATGTTGAATTTTTTCTAAATTCTACCTCTGGTTTCTGCCACCCCCACCCCAAAATGATACGTGTGTGTGAGAAGGGTGGGGTTGAAAATGACAACTTCTTGTTCGTTGTGAAATTCTTTAAACTATAGATGATCATCGGCTCTTATTCTGGGATTCTTTTCTATTTTGGTGGAATTTCCACCGGGTGTCTGGTATCCGCATTTTAAGATATCATGTACTCCAAGTAGGCTTAGCACAATTCAGTTAGTAAACGGAGGTGGATAAATCTTGGTAGGTTCAGAATTTAATATCCGTGGAAATTGTAGTGTTTTTTCACGTATATATCTATTTGCTAGCATAGGAAACAGTTCAGGATCTGGTCTTCGACTCTTTCTCATTTGCTCTCTGGAAATTCTTGAAAATTCATAACTACATAATTTCGTGGTGGCAGTAAATCATGGACCAGAAGTCATGGTTATGGCTGAGGAAACGATAGTGTGAGAAGACAATTGTTTCAATCAGCAAATCTGATCATCCTGCTCAAGGAAATGCAGTAGAGGTACTTAAAAGACTCTCTCTTAACTTTAAAAAATAGCAACGCAATGAAGCTCCACGACGTAGCCTTTGTTAACCCGTTCATCCGTAATGCGCCTTGTTTTATATGCAAAATTAGTAAGGTTTTATTTAAGTTCCTGCTTTCTATAACATTTTGCCTTGGCTTTTTATCGTATTATTTTGTGCTTTGAATTCCCCGCATTGTGGGATTTCACTGGGTATGTTGTTGTTGTTGTATTTTGTGCTTTGAATTGCTTGTTCTTGAGCCGAGGGTCTACCGAAAACGTGAAGAAAATAAGAAAATAAGCATCAACTTGAGAACGTGAAGAAAATAAGAAAAATGGAAGGAGATTGTCAGAGATTACGCCTTCTAACTCGCAAGCGGCTGCCTGGTCAAGTTGCATAAACTTTTGTAGGGTGCTAGTAGGTAAAATATTTAGGAGTTATTCTACCATTTTAATAACATAGACCCAGAAAGATGACAACATAAACTCAGAAAGATGATGGCAGACATGCATGAAAGAGGAGGGTACGGACCATGTTATTAATAGTACGAATAATTCGTTCAGCTTTATCATTTTGAGGTGAGGTGTGAGGACAAGAGAAGCGGAACACCATGCCTTGTTGGGAGCAAAAATTATGGAAAACCGAATTATTAAATTCACGTCCGTTATCACATTGAAACGATTTTATGGATTTTCAAACTGAGTTTTAATAAATATGTGAAACTCAAGAAATTTAGCAAAAATTTCAGATTTAAATTTGAGAGTAGAGATGACAATGGATCCTGGATTCGGTCCGGATCCGTGGCGGGTACAATTTTCACATTCATATCCGTGGCGGGTACAATTTTCACATTCATACCCGCCTAGGCGGGTATATTTTTAAATTCACACCCACTTCACCACCCAAGTGGATATCCGCCACCCGCCAGTACCCGCCAATGACATTAACACAGAGGCACAAAATCCACAAATGCCAGTGCCCTTCAACCTACTTTTACAGAAAAAATTTAGTTAATTACCTATAACAAAAGGCACACTGATTTATCCTACAAAAAATAATGCTTTCCAAGAAAATAAGCTAAACGCCCTGCGGGTTAGCAACAGCTCCTTTCCACCAACATTTCCAGTAAAAACTACATTACCTTAAAACTAGTGGCAATTCTTGCACATCCATTAATATTTGCTTGTAATGAGAACTACGACATTCTCTCCCTACTTAGACCCAATATAATAACAAATTAGAGGCGACAAATAAAAATAGAACAGATACGATCTACACACACCTATAAGATCAAGTAGCTACTCGTGTATTTTTTGCTTTAGGATACCTCATGTATTTTTTGCTTTAGGACCAGAGGCACAAAATCCACAAAAAGTCGACTACGAGTGAGTTATGTGGCTGAAGTGAGGCGCCTGTGAGACACTGAGAGGCTGCTGAGAGCTGAGTGTTGAGAATAGAGTTGGGGAAATCTCCTTCACTTTCTCGCATTTTCTATTACTTCGGTTGGGCTCTAAGGCCCGATCCCGGGAAAGAGGGCATATTTGCTTGGCCCGGGCAAGGATCTTTCAAAGGGGCGAGGTGGAAGTCAAATCATTTCATAGATCTTCGTGGCATGAACAAATTTCTTCGCTTACGCTTATTAGTACGGTCACATCTATATAAAAGCAAATGAAAAGAAAGATATAAAGCAACGGAGCCGTCATAGTCTCTTTTCACTCCGTGGCAGCTCATGCATGACCCGGTTGACCCTCTTTCGGTTCCAGAGATATAGAGTTCAGGCCTTCTTTTCTATGGTCTTTTTTCCTTAAACTTCAGCCCTATTTAAGCTCTCTTCTAGGAAATTCTTAGTCTAGTAACAAGTCTCGATAAGCTGACGAAACCCTACTAACTTGTAATACATTTTTTATATTGGGCTTATGAGTTATGGGCTTGCGGACTAGTTTATGAGACGGGTAGGCGGGTATAACTGCAAATTCACCGCCTACCCGTAACGGGTACATTTTCAATACCCATACCCGTCTACTATCCGCCAAAGTTATACCCACACCTGCCCCAACTGAGACGGGTACGGTGCGTAACCCGCAAAATTATACCAACCTGCCATCCCTATGCAAGAGTATCATATTCCCCCTTCGGTAATCCTGCAATGAGTTGTAGCACCATCTTAGTTTCAGACACAAGACAGAAGTCCCAACTGAGAAAGTTGGTCAACAACAAGTTTCAGTTGTTTACAGTATTCGGTCATGTTGTTGAAATTCTCAAGGCGTGTTGTTGAATTGCTCCTCTAAATACACGGCCATACTATTTTTATTATCCTGAAATATTTTCTCAAGATGTACCCAAAATTCGCGTGCCGAAGCACATGTTGGATAGTACACAACAAGTCCTTTGAGATGGTACCATAAATCCATTGTTTGACAATAGCGTCAAGGCGGCGCGGCGCCATGTTGAATCATCAATGTCATATGGGCGAGGGATTGACTCATCAATATGGTCGAGCACGCGTTATGCGCCTGGCATGAATATAGAATAGTTCTACCCACATAGAATATTGACAGTCTTCTTGGTCAAGAATAATAGGGACAAGATTCTTGATATTTGTGACAGCAAACGCCGGATGAAAAGAAAATTTTGATGAAGGAAGAGGGGTGTCAACTAAACCAGAGGTAAAACCAGTAGATTTAGGAGAGGTAGGAGGAGACATGGTAACTACAGGATTGGAAATTCAGGGAGGGGGAGGAGGGCACGCGTCAGAGAGCGATAAAGGGGGTTTGAGAGAAGAATTTCTAGGGTTAGGATACTCATACCATGTAAGATATTTGAATAATTTCTCTAAGGAATTTCTTTCATTAATCACAATATATATAGTTGTACAGAGTTGATTCTTAAT
This sequence comes from Przewalskia tangutica, assembly GCA_029844215.1. Taxonomy (NCBI): domain Eukaryota; kingdom Viridiplantae; phylum Streptophyta; class Magnoliopsida; order Solanales; family Solanaceae; genus Przewalskia; species Przewalskia tangutica. The sequence goes on along the minus strand of CM056731.1, from coordinate 5,932,614 downwards.
ACAGTAAGAATCATAAGTTATCTTAAATACATGATACTAATAAATACAATATATACTGTGAATATTTGAAGAATATTCGCTAATAGTATCACTTGCTATTTGTATTTCATCTACTGTATCACGCAGAGAAATGATTGTTCAAACTGGCAGGGCTGGGAGATAACATCTGCTTCTGATAGCGGAGTGCCAAGAAACTATAATGAACCTAGGAAAAATCAAGGTCTGTGAATGAAATGTCCTCTACTCGGTAGTAGTAGGAACAAGAACAACAGCTATCAGATCTTTATTAATCCAGCTAGATAAAGACAAGGACTAGTAGAAGAAGCTCTTCTAGCTGCTAGCTCTTGCTCATCGCTTGCTCTTTCTCTAACACCAACACCTTAACTCAACTCATAACATGACTCAAGGAGCAGTCTCCACGGAATGAATCAAAGAACACGGAATTTCTCGTCGCTGAAGTGCGAAAGCTAATGCAAATTAAAGCCTTAGCTTTGCCAAAGGAAAACACAGTTGGTGACACTAATGCCATCAGTAGGAAAATGAGGAGGCACATGTCTTTACTTACTTGATCGGATGCTTACTGAGGATGACGTGGAAAAGGAGAACCTCGATTCTCCCAACTCAGAAGAATATGTAAGAACCATTGAACACAGTTCTCGCAACTCAAAGCCCGCAGCCTGAAGCTAAAACTCCCAATACGGGAACTATGGTTATTTTGCCAAGCAAGAAGCGAGGGGTGAATTTTCCAAGGAAGATTTTGCTAAGAAAGAAGCACGAAAAAAGCATTTCCATTAGGCATTGAAGCTTTTTAATGCTGCAAGAAAATCGGGTTTTACTTCTCAGAGTGCAGTATTTGGTTTGATCACACTTAGTGCACATATTTGTAATGCATGCATCTGCAGCTTGGATATTGACTTCAGTAACTTACCTTCATGGACTTACTTGAGTGCGTCCTGTATGTACTTATGTAACAAAAGCCTCTTGTTATAGCGGAAGCAATTAAACAGAAGAAAGAATAATAATGAATGTAAATGACACAAATGATTTAACGTGGTTTACTAACAATGTGTTAGCTACGTCCACGAGCAGAAGAGAGAAAAACTTTATTGATCTTGAGGAATACAATTTTTGGGATTTCTCTGGATTGTATTTCAGATTGCTTATTAGGTTATGACCTATGGGGTTTATATAGACCTTACACAGACTAAGGAAATGTTTTCCAAACAGAAAAGGAAAAGGATTTCTAAACATGGTATAAACCTAATATGTGCGGATTCAAGACATATTTCAACAAATCTCCACCTTGACTTGAATCCTCTCACAAATAACAGATGTATCAGATGCACCATTATAGTGACATATGTACTAGACTCCTTCTGCCCCAGATTTTGCCCTCAAGGGTCAATCAGCAACTCCTAACATTGAGCAAGTCCAAACAGTGTTGGAACGTGCTGTGTGGAACCGACTTTGTGAACATATCAGCTGGGTTATCAGCAGTACCCACTTTGTTCACTGTTAGACGTATTTTGTATACGTTTTTTGAGTCATTTTTAGTTAGTATTTTCCCTATTTCGTTTGTTTTTAGTATTGTGTTAGGGTCGTTTTATTGAATCAGAGCGTTTCAAAAGGTAAAATGGCGAAAAGGAGCGAAAAGTGGGCATGAAAGGAGGGTTCCGAGGCAGAAAAAGGTTGAAAATTGGAGATTCAGACGAAGGCAAAGTAGCACTGCGGTGCCCAGCAGCAGTACCGCGGTGCCAGAAGATCAGAGAACCGTAGGACTTTCGGCACTGCGGTGCCATTCTGCAGAACCGCAGTTCCTAATATTCAGAGACCCGCAGGACTTTATGCACCGCGGTGCCATCATGCAGGACCGCGGTGCCGATGCGAAAAATTCAGAATCCGAAGTGAATTTGGCCAAGGGCAGAAGGGTCCATAGGGAACGAAATTTGCAACATACTTAAGCCCTAGGGATCATTCTAGTGAGGGGAGTTCATTCTATCACACAACACATCACAAGACATATCTTATCACGCCACACATGGAGACATCTCAAATAGGTAAATTGGTTGGATTGGAAGCTACAATTGAAGACTTTAGTTCGCAATACTTTTGTCCTTTCTTTTTAATTCAGTTTGTGTTTGGAATTGTATTAGTTCTTAGCGTGACTATGGCTAGGAGCTAAACACTTTATTAGGGATTTCCTTTTGAATCGCTTTAAACTCTATTTCATGACTTAATGCATTAGTTTGATTTCTTCTTCACTTGATTAAGATTTATTCAATAATTGATATGAATGTTTGATAGTTAATTGATCACTAATTATCATAACCTGAATCAAGAACCGAGAGGAGAGATTTGGATATGCTGTAATTGAATAGACATAAGTTAAAATCGCGGACGAAAGTACCCCGATACTTGTGTAGCATTATAGGTTACTGTTCTTAATCCTTCTAAGTGGTAAAAATATCATAGAAATATAGAAGGGTTCTGCACTGGGGTTGAGCGATTATATATCCTAACCGGAATATAAGACAGTCTAGTTAACCGCTATCTTAACGTAGAAGAAGAAGTCATTCTAGTTACATTAAGGATTGAATGGAGTGGATAGTCGAGGATCTTAGAAGCCCTAATTCCTTCATAACTGATTACAAATTCAATAGTTTAGTTCATTCTCGCAATTATTCTAGTAATTAGATAAAAACTCAAATCAAATATCGTTTGCCAAATAGATGTTCGGTAATTAGAAATCAGTCTCTGTGGACGATTTGCGTTAAGCATACGAAAATCGGCTAACAAGTTTTTGGCGCCGTTGTCGGGGACTGGCGTACTTCTAATATCGAACCATCTATTTTTATTTCTACTTTGGTTATATTTTTATTTTTAATTTTACTGTTAGAACCCTGTTGCCTTGATTAGTTTGTTGATTTTAGTCTATTTCAGGAATTTAGTGTATGCGAAGAAGGAGAGGAACAGATACACTTGTTCCCTTCAACCTTGAAATTGAGAAAACGTGCAAGCAAAACAGGCGAAACAAAAAGATAGCTGATTTAATGACCATGGACAACCAACCACCGAATCAGAATGGTCAAACAACGAGGTTCCTGAAAAAAAATTAGGTTGTCTAATGCCAAAGGCTTTCTCATTCCGTTTACCTCTTTCCTTACATCTCAAGCTTGAAGAAGCTGTTCAGTAGCCAAATACAAGATCACTTTTTCGTTTCTTAGATACAAGTCTCCATCACCATAGTCCTTGCCAAACAACAGGAAATAGTATCATTGTAGCCTCCGCGCCAAATGTGTCCGAATAAGAACAAAAAAGTAAACGAAGTTTTTGAAAAGAAAGGAGCAATAATATTACTTAAATTTGAAAGGTTTAGGAGGTTAACACTTTAAAAGGAACCTTACAAGAGTCTTGAGTTCCAACATTATCATTTGTTCGTAACTATGAAATAATGCCAAAGACCTCATTGTTATGCTTCACTACCAAACCCTTTTGGTTCCATTGAACAACAACTCCATTCCTAGAAAGCAACCACTAACCCGGGACAATATGGAGGAGAAATACTCGAGATGGAGGCAGCCACCTGTTCCCTCATATATTAGAAAGACTAGTATTCATCGATCTTTTCCTTCTTTGGCATACAATGATGGCAAAGGGTGCAAAAATAATAGACTTCTGAAAAATTGAATCACTAATTATGCCAGCACCAAGTACATATTCACAAGTAAATATTACTGATTAGAGAAACAGCTGAGAACTAATACAGAAAGGCAAAATAATAATCCATTCCACCTCCACAATCTTATTGAACAGCTGAGGATCATGACTGGTAGAAACTTCAAGCATCTTGCATAATACCACGCCTGTGTCTTAGTCCTACATCAGCAACCTCCTGGACATCCCCATTCAGTATAGGGATCTCCCCCTCTCTGGCCACCTCTAATTCGTTTTGTCCTTGAACTGCCTCTTCCCCAAAATTATGAAGTCTACAACCAATCAAATACCGGTCATCGGGTATAGAATTGTGGAGATTGGTGAACCATACATGGAAACGCTTTGCACAGAAACAGAACAGACTGAAGCCAAGGCAGCCAATCCAAGCAAATCGGTAAACGGCAGAGTTCACAAGCAAAGGGTAACCAAATACAGGGAATACACCCCTGGCCAGAACATATGGAACACACAGTGCCGTAATCAGCTTCATGATGATAGGAAAGACTATCTCCCGAAGCACCCAAAAGCCTTGCAACCTAGAGAAACTGTTCTCCCTCACTCTCTCAAATTTCAGTCGCCAGCTCTCATCCAGCAGTGGCATCATATGATCTAGCATAACCTGCTTTGCACAAGTCAAGTTAAGAAATTGGTCAAGTATATAGATATGCCAATGTGAAGTAACTATCATGTGCATTTACAGAGGGAAGGAACACTCTGACGCCAAATGACTTATCGGTGCCTGCATGGATTGTTAAATATTTCACTAGAAATATTCTTGTTATTGCTGCGTTCAACCAGGATATTATTGTTTCCAAAGGGCTTTGGGCTGGTCAACATCTGGGTGTTTTCCCAACATGATCAACCAGTTCGCCCTTTGAACTTCAGCATGGAATAGGAGGTCCGAAAGAAAGAATATTTGTCATTTTTAAACGAAGTAAAAACTAAAATCCTACTGGACAGTAAAAAGTTTTACTTCAAATGAACAATATGCAGAAATCATAGGGGGGCAGATGAAAATCAACCATGAATTAACAGCCGCCCCCAATTCTTTTGAAGAGCTAAAGGCAAAGAAGATGCTCTAGGACAAAAGCGTCTAACACCCAAAGATTCAGTGAGGAATTAAGAACAAAGGTTCAACCCCCACAACAGTCTTATATACAGGTTAAACCAAAAGCTCATAATGCAGGTAATGTAAATAAACTATAAGACACTCACCAGGCCTGGTCCAGATCTCAAGAGAGATTAGTCCTAAAGCCCAATCTTGATAAAGAAGGAAGACTGGACTTTCGTCAATGGGGACTCGCATTGGCACAATCACCAGAAGTTCAAAAAGCAGTCCGATTAACACAGGGATGATAAAGATCTGGAAAGAGATCAGCAATAAATAAACAGTATGAAAAAAAATCCGAGGTGCAAGTACTGAATAAAAAAGAAAGGTGTCATTACCCATATTGACAACAGTGAAGAACTCCAGAACAATGAGACACCATTTCCAAATTTGGTTCATCAAAACTGCAACCCTCCTAAGTCCTAATTTGATCAATCGAGTACCTCGCTCCAGCAATCGCAGTCCAAATGGCATAACTTCCAATTACAAATGCATACAAATCTGAGAAGTCAAAGCAACAAAAGGTCAGCATTTTTGTTGTCCGGGTGAACAACAGAAACCAACTTGGACTAAGGTTGACGGAAATACCATTGCACTTGATTCCATGTGTGATCGGAAGCAGCGGGAGGGAATTGAAGAGCGCACGTCCAAGTGAAATCGGTACAATTATGAGGGCAGAATTAAAAAGGAGGAGAGTCATCCACGCCACCACCAGCAACAGCAAAATACGGAGCACAAAGGCGTACCTGCTAAAAGGTGTTTCTAAACAGCATAAGACTCTTGCTAAATGTTTTTTGAGGTGAACCTAGAGAGTATCACCATTCATGACTAAAATCATTTGATGCTACAGAAACAAGCAAGAAGAGTTATGATTGAGCGTATTAAGCAGTGTAACAGCAATTTCATCCAATAAAACATAATTAATATTCACATATGGGGTCCAAATGAAAAAATGAAGAACAGAAGGCACTAAAGATCAAACTATTTCTCTGTTAGAAATAGGATCACCCTAACTCTGACAAATATCATGATGACCAACAACATACCCAGTGTAATCCACAAGTGGAGTCTGGGGAGTGTAATCCACAAGTGGAGTAGAGTTGAGTTCGCGGAGATTGAACTTAAGGTCCTGAAGCAGGATTTCTAGAAGACTCTTTTCTTGAATATTATTCAAAAAAAATTCGGATTGCCCAGTATTCCACCAATTAGTAACCCAAGATTCCATACATTTATTAACTGTGCTTAGCTAGCGTTCCGGGAGAATCTAGTCATTTAAGAACTTCGTTGCCACTAGTAAATTAGACCATCCCCCCAAAAAGATTAGTAAAGTCGACGTTTTTGGCCTTATCTTGCAGGTGACGACGACGTCGAGTTGACGGCAGAGATCAAAATATTTTGAGCACGGGTTTTTTTGGTCCAAGTGTATCTTGTCTTTACTACGAATTATTTTCCTTGGTTAACAATAATTGTCGTTTTTCCGATATTTGCGGGTTCCTTAATTTTCTTTCTTCCCCATAAAGGAAATAGGGTAATTAGGTGGTATACCATATGTATATGTATTTTAGAACTCCTTCTAACGACTTATGCATTTTGTTATCATTTCCAATATCCATTAATCCAACTAGTGGAGGATTATAAATGGATCGATTTTTTGGAAATTTTGGGGGTTGACGGTACTCCTTTGGATGGTTTAACGCGACTAGCAGACCACGTCGTGCTCAATCAAATAATGGACACTGACTACGATTTGGATTGTCTCCCATTCCCTTCTTTCTTCGCCTCTTTCCTCTTCTCCGAGAGAGAGCTAACAAAGCCTTTAAATGGGCTTCCCTCGCCCTTCTCAAAGAGGTATCCACTTATTGGTACTACAGTGTATCCTATTTTTTTGGCCTCTTACTGGTCATCAATAGTAGAGCGAGGGGAGTGGGAAAAGGACATACGAGTACGCGAAGGGAAGAGAGTTGGGACGGAGACGAGCATCCAGCTTCACCACTGCTGCCTGCTCTCTCCTTCTTCGGCACTTTCCAGTCCACAACAGACCTGGTCTTCTCTTGATCCATCTGGTCTTCTCTTGATCCATCTGAACCACACCCTTGCTGATCCAATGGCCAAGAAAGAGCACTTTCGTCTGAGTACTCTTTCACATACAGCCTCTTTTCCTGCTATACCCGGAACACTGTACTCAGGGTTCCAAACCTCCAGTGAGTGACTATAAACGATTATGTCATTAGTAAACGGTCTTATCAATACACAAATGTATAACTCCCCAGGAATTTAAATTGCGCTCATATTCATTACCGTAGGAATGGGGTTCAAGCTTTCCCACTTCTTCTCATCAACGGACTCGACGATACGAAGGAGTGCGGTTCGTTCGAGAAATTCCTACCTCTCTATCTATCTCTGAGATGTTTGGATTTTTCAAAACTCCATGGACATGCAGAAGAGAAATGCTATCCCCACTCGGACCAAGACAGAACTATTCGCTTCCTCCTCGCTTCTTTCCTGGCGACTAGCTTCTCAAGTGTGCGGCTTGGTAAGCAAGCTATCTTCAGCATCGGTAAAATCCCTATCAATAATAGGCCGGAATGGTGGGGAAGGAGGCCCTCCCTACTTCAATGGAAAGGGGGGAATCGTCGTTTCACAGCCGCTCCTCTCCAACTTTATAGTCAAGCAAAGTGGCTTTCCGCTCCTCTCATCCGCTGCTTGTTGCGCAACGGCTTTCGCGCTAGTGCGCTCATCCGTTGCATAATTACGGCCACTAGATCCTTCATACTCTAACTAAAGTACACTTAAGACTCAACCAATCTTGAAAGTAGAGTGGACAACTGGCACACCTTGAATCTAGCATGTAATTGGGCTTTTTCTTTCCTATCAGAAATCTATGATTTCCCATCAAGGTTCAGCTGTGAATTCGCAAAGAGGTTCAGGGTTCGTAATTTGAGTAAGGATCTTTCACCTATCTAAATTCGGGCTCTTATGAACTCTCACCATCCCTATGGTACTATGGTTGTACAACTACAGTACCCTATGAAGAGATTTTCCTGGTCAATAAGAGGGAGTCATACTTTGGACTGTTTTTTTGGGCCCGCACCAAACAAAGGCTTTACCACCCTAGATGTCGATCAATCACTGCGCCTCAACGCATTTCGGGGAGAACCAGCTAGCTCTGGGTTCGAGTGGCATTTCACCCCTAACCACAACTCATCCGCTGATTCTTCAACATCAGTCGGTTCGGACCTCCACTTAGTTTCACCCAAGCTTCATCCTGGTAGGTACCCTCGAGCGGTGTATGGGCTGTGATATTTGTGGTAGCGCAGAATGGCTGGTAATACCACTTAAGGGCGGATAGACCGAAGACCCCAAAAATCAAAGTTGCGGGCAGCTCTATAAAAGAGAAAAAGGAATCCAGAATGAACAATCGAAAAAAAGGATCGAAGGAAAAACGATAGTTCGATCGAATATTTCTTTTGAGATTCTTTTATCTGTTAGAAAAAGTCGCTTAGCAAGGTGGGTATTAATATTAATGACATAGCTGCATGCCGTAGTCTCTACGCTCCTATAGACTTGGGGAGGATAGGATGTATGCATACCTAACCTTTATCTATGGGTGGCCAACTGGCCGGGTCGGCTAGATCTCGACCCGGTTCCGCCCCGACCCCAATATTAAAAAAAATACGGTACCAGGACTCGGACCGGGACATGGTCTCGTCCCGCCCCGATCCCCTCCCCTTTGCACAAAATAATCGTTGCACCAACAACCATTTTATATTTTGGCCGTGGTGCAACGACCATTTTTGGCTTCCCAACCCCCTTAATATTTATTTTTAACCCTTAAGTTATTATATTTACACTTTAACCCAATTTTTCAACTATATATAACTCATTTTCTCTTCATTTTACTCACAAATCTTCCTACAATTTCTCAATCTATCTTCTACAAATCTATATTGTCGACTAAATATTCAATTTTATTTATTTATTTGGCATTGAAGTTCTGAACTAGCTTGAGGATCATCCATCGAGCAAAATTTCAATTTTCAACCTCTCAATTACACGTCGACATTACGTCAGCATTTGGTACATTCATTCCTTCATTAAATTATTATTGTTTATTTATTTTAATTAGCGCACTTAATTTCATTATCTTTAACTATTTATTAGCATTAAAAAAATGAAAGGAATAAGAGGTATGTTGGGTAAAGGTAAGAGTTAGACTTCTTCTAGTAGGGGTAACAAGGGCAGGGCTAGTTCTTCTACTATTCCTAGTCCTACTCCTAGACATGATGAATTTGTTGATACTGAACATTTTTCTGAAATACCATATGATTGAGACGAGCAGATATTTTCTGAAATACCATATGATTTAGACGAGCAGATATTTTCTAAAACTCAACAAAACTTTAATTTAGAAAATGCTCTAGATGACACACCCGCTAATGTAGACCCACTAGTGAACCTTCAACTGGAACGCGTCCTATTCCCTTAGTATGAGACGAGCTCCAACAAAACGATCATTAAAAAGAGATGCATGAATTTTTTTTATAGGGACGTAGAGAATCAAGTAGCTATATAAGTAGCTATATGTAAAATTTGTAAAGATGTTTATAGATTTAAAACTGGAAAAGGTCAAGCAGGGGTTTAATGAGACATATACAAAATACTCACCCAGCTAGGTATTCCCAATACGAGGCTGAAAAAGATGGTGTGCAAGCGCCCTCTCCATCGGGACAAGGTTTACATACTGTCCCGGATCTAGTACAGGGTCAAATTAACCCTATGGCGGGAGGAATTATAGGCCTAAATAAGATAAACATAGAGATAGGGAAGCATTATCAAAATTTTGTTGAGGAGGGTTCGCCTTTTTCATTTCCTTCATCTCCTGATTTTATTCATTATATTAGAGAAATGTATAATCATGCTTTTAATGATTTTCCTAGATCAATAGTTAAGAAAGATGTATTTAAATTTGCACATGAATATCAACAGTATTTACATTATTCATTATATCATTTTAATGGCAAAGCGGCTCTCACTTTTGATATAGGTCATAGTACTAACAACCATGATTATTTACCGGTAATCTGTCATTAGATAAATTATAAATGGTATATGCAAAAACGTATTTTAGCGTAGAGATATATAGATAGTATGCTGGTCTTTTTATTTCAGAAAATATTTATTTAGTTTGCGATTATTACAGAATAACTGATAAAATTATGAGTATTACATTAGATAATACATCTTCTAATAATTCTGCTATTACAGTTTAAAAAGATGTTTTAACTCCATCTTTTTAAAATAATTTTCATATAAAATGTGTGTCATATTTATAACTTAGTTGTAAAGGATGGTCTATTACTTTTTCAAGATATTCTTGATAAAATACAATTTGCTAGAAACTTTATTTTTGAAAATAATAGAATACAACTGAAAAAAATTATAAAAAAACTTGTCACGATTGCCAACTACCTTATAGAAAAATTCCCGAAGAAGTACCCACTAGATGGAATTTTTTATATGAACAACTACTTGTTGTTTATGATTATAGAAGACCTATAACTTTATTTTTAATGCCCATAATCAAAATACAACTGATATGCTTGTAGATAACAATTGGAAAAAAAAATCTGGACTTACTGTATTTCTAGAGAAATTTTTTCAAGCAACAAAAAAAAATTCGGTATATATTATCCTACTATTTTAACTATGTTGTTTTATATAACTCTAATATTTTTACTGCTTAGTAAATATATGGGGGGGAAACAACTTATAAGGCAGCTATTAAAAAAAATATCAAAAAAATAAATTATTCCTATTCCCACTATTTATCTTATTGGGGTTGTATTAAATCTGACTATTAAAATCGACGGTTGTAAATCACTTATTTAAAATATGTATGAATGTATAGCAGTACTACCACCTCCAACTCCCAAAAATTCAAATGACCCACCACTTATTGAACAAACGAAAGAACATGTGTTGTCTAGCATAGAAGACGAATGCAAAAAAGTAAATAGGTATTGCCAACAAAAAAGTGCTAGCAACCAACCGACTTAATACTATCTCTTTCTTCTTCAGCACAGCCTAAAAAAAACGTGTTGTTTCTGTGGTTAGTATTGAAAGCCTCGGAAATAGAATGTAGGGGGGTAACACTACTAACCAAATTAGCGAGTTTGATGTTTTTGTTTTGCAGGATGCTTTACCGTACCAAGCAGTTTCAATGAAGAAGAAAAGGAAGACTTGCTGAAATACTGGAGGGGAATGAGAAGACATTTTCAACACTTTCAATGATGGCCCGAGATGTTTTGAACATTCAAGCGTCATCAACGGCGTCCGAAAGTGCTTTTTCTGCCGGCAGATTTCAAATAGGAGAGCAGAAACACTCTTTAGCCGGAAACAACTTGGAGATTGCAATATTATTCAAAAATTGAATACGAGCGGAGAGAAGAAGGTGCGGTCAACGAAGAAGACGAAAACTACATCTTATCCGAAGGTGGTGGAAGTGACGTGGAGCAATTTGACCAACAAATATCAATTCAACCGAAGAACCACAAGACATTATAAAAAATTTAGAAAAAGTGTTATCAAATTGGTAATTTATTTAATTGCAATTTTACTATGTCATTTGCAACGTTTGAACAACACCACAAAGTTGCAGTTTTGACAATTGTGTTTGTATTACAAAAAAAAATATATTTCTATTAAATAATATAAGAGACACAAACAGTCTTGTGATGTTTTTATTAGAATATCTTATTCAATTATTGAGTTGTTTATATATATATATATATATTTTAAATTAAGTGGAGAAAAAAATGCCCCCGATCACGTCCCGCCCCGCTAGGACCGGTACCCTTTTTCGACGGGACCGGAACCGGTACAGGACATCGCCGAATCCCGCTAGTCACACCGTAGACCGATCACGCCCCGTCGGCCACCCCTACCTTTACCTTTACATGATAGAGAGGTTGTCCCCGATAGACCCTTGGCTCAAAAGAAATGTACCCAATGCATGAATCTATATAAAAAAGACAGGAAAGAAAAAGTGACAAATATCATGACCCAAAAGAAACACTATTTATCTACACCGAGTACAAAAAGAGTGTGATCTGCCCAAATAGAATGAATATGCAATTAAGTATAAAACAGCCAAATATAATAAACAACTAACAAACAGGATACTTAATCATACTACCGTGATTTATGCTTACTAAAGGAATCTAGATACCGCAATAATCCCTCTGTGGAACTGACTTCACAGTCTACACATGAGTGATTAGTTAGCTAAAAACCAGTCCATAATAGACGCTAGTCCTATATACAATTGCCAAATATACTATGAAGACTAGATTGCTACCCATCTAAAAAACGGCAAAAAAGAGTATACAATAAAGTCTGACCGTTCAAAAAGCTTATCTATGAGGGTTTCTAATTTAATTTGCATTCACACATTTGGAAAGAGGCTAAATTAATACTCCATCCATCCCAATCTATACAACTTCCGCAATTTTTAAGAATTCAAAATTCACGTATTAAACTTTGTATGGTGTTTTATCAATCAACCTAACAACGATCCTTTAACATTTTCCTCTACAACTATTCTTGGACTTTTTGTCCAATCAAAAACTATTATACAAAACGAGACAGAAGAAAGAGTTTCCTCAGTAATAACAAAATTAAAGAGAGCCTGATCTTCATCATCTCCTGAAGCAGACCTACACTTATTGGCTTTCAAGATGTTAGTTAAGTGACTCAATTTGCCAACACAAGAAACAAGTAATTGGCTCATTGTGCAGTAAAAACATGGAGAATAGTTCAACTTACTCGGGATCCGCCTGTTCTTCATTGTCATAGTCTTCTACAAAGTTGGAACTAGTTGCTGCATGCCTGACTCTATTATCGGGAGCAAACCCTACCAAGGCCCTATCTGGTATTACATGCGAGGCTTGAAACCTGTCCTGCCTTCCTTGGTCACCATCTCCATTCTCTTGTCCACCATTATCCTCAGGTCGGGGCAGTAAGAAATCAGTTAGACCAAGAGCCCAGCCCACTGCAGCAAACCAATAGTGGAGCAGAGACTTGATCGTTGTACGCAACTTAAAATGCTCAATTGCAAAGGGAATACAAATTTGGAAGAGAAGCATGTAGGCAGGTATTTCAGAAATGGATCAGATACACTGCGAAGAGAATAACAGTTCTGTAAGTTCACCAAAGGCGTGAAGCTCGAATTCACATACCACATACATATTGAAACCAAAATCAATAGGGATAGAGCAGCAAACAATCTGACGAGATATTGAGTGGGAAAATGGATGGAGCCATTCGCATGGCAAGTTTGATAGGCAGATACACGAGCATCACTATTAAGCTTCCATAAACTGCAACAGACAAAAGAACTCGACGAGCATGCTTATGCACAGGATCATCAATCAAGTCAATGAATGGGTTGTAGTTGGGATCCGGCGGATCTGGAAGAAAGTAAAGCAACCCATTACGCAGGACCTATAAAAAGAATGTGGTAAATTAGTAAAAGAAAACAATTAGCAATAATAGAGACGCGAAAGAGAGCAAGTCTAATTGAAAATTTACCCCTCGAAGAAGGCTAACAAAGATACTTATTTGTAGCATGTAAAAAATCCCTACAACCCAGTTAACTAATGAGCTTGCCAATGGAGATACTGAAAAGAATTCCACTCTTTGCGTAATCGACTTCCCAAACATTCTAATGGCGCAGACATCCATGATCCAACCACCATCCGCACATCAAAGGGAAAACCCCAAGTTCAATGACAAGGAGGAAAGCAACCTTAATCATAGTCATCAGATGCCTCATAGCTGCTTCAAATTGTCTAAAGAGGGAGGGGATGGTTTCTGCAATGGAAGCAATACCATAGAATCTTCCCAACGTCAAAGGCTCTCCCCTGGTGTACCGGATTAAAGCAACTATCCCAAGGTAAAAAAAGACCAGAGAAAATATAAACATGTAGCCGACGGCAAGAGTTGTAACATCTGAAAGTCGGAATGTTCCAACAGATGACCCTTTCAAAAGATCAGTGTCCCTGTTGTGCTGAGATTGCTTGCTGCCTCACTCAATTCAGTTTGCTTTTAACATTTCTGTGACTTGACCAAGCAAACTGTTGTCATCATTAGCATGAGTTAAATTCGCAACAGCAGTCCATGCACTCTTCAAAGTAATATTGGCCAAGGAAAGTGCTGTTTCAGTAAGTGGCATAACAGTTGATAGTACTGGATTGTTTGCAGAGGACAAAAGCCAAGACAAATAATAGAGTATAATTCGTCCTAATGAAAAGGGAACTAATATCACAACTCCAAGAAATATCATATTACTGGCAAGAACCTGCACAGGAGGAAGATCACCATATATCAGTTATCTTCTCATGTTCAACTTGCAGACAACAGAAGCAGATAAATTAAAACAAACATCAGGAAATATGTGGTCTTCTGCAGAAAAAGAGCTTAGAGCATATATTTAATGACTGCAGTTTTCACAGTAGAAAAGAAAGGTGGCAAGTGAGAACAAGAACGTACAGTAAATGCATTTTCAACCAGATGAAACACAGGACCCTGCATGCCGACAAGCTCATCAAAAGGTACATCCTCTGCACCATCAGCATCATCCAAACCATTGAACATCTGTTCGACATGAGCCTCAAGCCGTGCTGCCTGCATCTCCCAACGAGCGGCAACATTTTCTGCATTTCTCCGGATTAGCTGACCTGCTCCAGCAACTCCCTGTGCACCATTAGCATCTTCCGCATTCCCATCAGCAGCAAAATTTCTGTTTGCCGGAGCAACAGGTCTTCTTGGAGCACGAGCTGCATTTCTGTCCCCGTCATCTTCCCTGTCAGCTTCCTGTCCCCCATGTTCTCGCAAATGTCTGAAGTAATCCCTCAATGAAGTTGCCCCGAGAAAGATGATAACAATGCTAGCAGAGAGTAGAAACCCATGCAGACAGTCCGTAAGAATAATGGTCGTGGATAAGTGACCTAAGAATAGTCTATGAGCTTCTCCAAAACTTCTAACAAAAGCCAACCGCCATATCCAGAATGTAATGAACGGTATTATGAGCAGCCATACAGAAAGCACAAAGCTGAGACGTATGAAAAATTGCAGGACATGGCAGGCTTTCATTGCCATCCCAACCACAAACTCTTGAAAAGGGAGCCTAGCCGGGGCGTTCTCAGCATAAACTGATGAAAATGAGAATGCATGTTTGCATACCTATGTTAGAAGAAAAGAAAATAGTGAGATTCCACCAATAGAGGGATGACCCTAGGTGAGATTAGAAAACAACAAGCACTCTTTCAATAGCTTGCTATGTGGTCCAACACGATCTATAGTAGAATCATTTATGGTCGATGTTATGTCTAAGCGATTCTCTAATCACACACTTCCAAAAGTCATACAATTATATATTGCTCATATTAATGTAATAAGTATAATCATCAAATTCAAACCACAACTTCTATACATGAGTACAAACCACAATGCAACACTACAACTCAATCCCAAAATAAGTAAAAGCTATAAGAATCATCATTTTCCATTTTGGTTCATATAGACCTGTTCCATTCAATATCCAATTTGGTGTCATCTAATCCTTATTTATATTTCCTATACAAATTTCTAATAGACTAAAAAAACTCCTATCAATGTTGGATCTATGAAAACATACCATCAAGACTAATATTTCAAACAATTTTATAAACATTAATAGTCCGACCTACAAACAATATTACGAACATTACTTACCTTATCTTAAAAAAAAAAACTTTGTACACTTTATATAATCCACGACCAACCATTACATATACTGGTCATATTCACGTACAAATGTGACTCTCATTATCGTACTCCCACCATCACCCCGGTTTCATCTTAGCATCATTCCAAATGATTTCGTAAAAGTAATACAAGAACAGTAGAATGTACTAAAAGAATGAGCCTACAGTCCTATACACAGCAAGATAATGTGCCTTTCTTTAAGCTAAATGGGACAAAAGAAGCAAGTAAGCTATAAGAAGTGTGTCAATGATGAGAAAATCATGTTTATATGTTAGAGGGTTAAGAATCCTTTGATACGCCTGATGCGATTTATTTTATATAGAATTAACTAGAAAAAGAAAAAAATTATTATACCCACACCCTTTTCAAAGTCTAGGTCACCACCCACCAGTTAAATTAGTTTGTTTCATGTGAATTCGCCTCATCCTCTAGCTCTAGTTCTAGAGAACTCTCGAACCCATACTTCATCTTAAAAGAGACATTATCAAGTGAGCAAACTAATCCCTATTACGCAATGAAGCTTAAACCTTTTTCTAGGAAAGACTCAAGAATATAGGAATTCGATAGCAAGAAAAATAAATTGAAAGAGGTAAGCAAACGAAGAGATCTTGTATATAGAACGAACCTCACATTGACGAGCGTAACTATGATTTAGCCATTGAAGTAAGCAATCTTGGTGAACATACCTGATGCTACCACTACAAGCACAAGGATACCGGAGCGGACTATTGGGTTCACCAGGGTTCCGACAGATCCGACAAACGTCCTCTTCTTCTTCATCGTCATCATACCTGCTGGCCAAAGCATTCAAATCCTTACGTGTCACCTGCTCCGTCGACGACAACGCAACGGAACCCGAGGAAGAAGATGAGGACGAATTGATCGTCGCATCTACGGAGGAGCGTTCTGCCGGAGCAATACCCCCGCCGCCGCCACCATCGTTTGACCCCGGCACCGCCATCGAGATCTCCATCAACGATTGAACTGATTTCGATCTCCTAGGGTTTTACAGAAATCGTGACGATGTGCTTGGTCCCAGAAGAGGATGAAGGATCGTGGACGACGGACGTCCTTATTATTACTATTTTGTCCACTCCAAATTTATATATACGCGTAAATTTTTTTTAACACACGTGTTTGGATATTTTTCTTTTAAATTTTTGGTTGATAAAACCTCTATTTTGAATCTCTGTCATTTTGTTCTTTATTGTAATCATACACTACTTTAAAAAAGTGTCATAGTAGGATAGATTTCAACGTTTGTTGGTTTGTGTTCTTGGCCTGAGTTAGTCAAATTTTGTTGCTTTAGAATTATTATAAAGGTCTTACAATAGAGGTATTGTAAGAGGTGAAGAATTAATAGCTTAATTCCTAAGTTGCAATAGGTTGTAATATGAAGTTGTTCAGCTAGTAAAGTTGGAAATCCTACTTGGTAGATAGTAATTTTTGATCTCTTGAACAATAATTTTTTCACATAAATATCATGTATTATTGACTTTTTGCTTTTTCTTAAGGGAACAAATAGAGAACCTAATTGTTTGGTGAACTCCTAGTTTCTATCACTTCTTAAATTTCACTTAAGTATCACAAATCTCTTCTTCTGCTTCACCCCAACATAAATAACAAAATGACCCTTTGGATGTCATTCCTCATTATTGAAAAAGATCACATATCAAGAGGGCCTATACTCAATTCGATATAATGAGTTTAAAATATATTATTTGTATTTATTAAGTGACTTTTTTAGAATAGATATGTATATATAACACAAAAGCGTGTTATTATTTTTCACCTAAATATTTGTTAGCTAATCACGAGTAGCTAACTGTCACGATCCGATCCGACGGGTCGCGACTAAGCGCCCTAATGATGTCATTATACTGATTTATCACGTAATCAGACTGACACTAAGGACAATATGAAATTCGGCAGCATAACGCCGCAATCATAACACGTGTCTGAATAGACAAGCCGACATGGCTGACACTATATACGGGAACATCCCAAAACGAAATACAATAGTACAGCTGAACAAAACATATCTACAATCCTCATCTGAAAAATTGTTTTTGCACTTTAGTCCACTTCTCACCATTAATTAATCTTATGTCTCAGTTCTCTTAAATCTTGAAAATTTCATAAGACTTCGTATCCTCGTTGTCATAACTTATAATACGACACTAGTCCATTGAGGGAATATACAACTATCATTATAAGTTTCCAACGTCACACTCGTTATAACCAAAAAAAATCCGGAATCACATCCTTTTGTATACAAATTTCCGTATTAACATATGTAAGTATACTTTATATTCAATATTCGAATCTTACTTCCTTAATGACGTTCTTAATTATCGTCTTAAGCTTATGAGGTGTAACACTAACAAAGAGTAATGTACTTTTGTTTTGATTATTGGGACAAAAATATGATAATGTAAGATAGACGTATATTATGAAGTGACACACTACTTGAAAATAAGCATTAGCACTATGAATCATCTTCCATAGTTCTAAACAATTAAGAAAAGTTACAACAACTCACCACCAAAGGATGTTAGTGCATTGGATCAGAGATTTCGAGTTCGAGTCATGGATATGCAAAAACACATTATCTATGTTCTTCCGTTGTTTATTTTTTTTTCTTTTTTCTTTCTAAAACGGTCTCTCTACCCTACAAAGGTAGAAATAAAGCATCCGTACATCATACCATGCTCAAACATCACTTATGGAAATGTTGTTGTTGTTCTCTTCTAGTACGCCAAACCTCTATTGAAAAATGAGATTGCCCAATGCAGCTATACTAAATAGAAGGTAAAGGGAGGGAGAGAACAAAACATATACATGATCATTAACTTTTTGATCCTTTCCTTGGCACAATTATTTATAAGCAGCTTACTTCATTGATTTTTCCATTCTTACATTCTTATGAATAGAAAATTACCACATATATTGTACACACACATAAAGGCATACAATTATTTTTCAACTAAGATTTGTAACTCCTCAATCATTAAGTCATTTGTTGCATGTTGTAAGTAACACCATTGCAATGAGATGTAAGGCAACA
The DNA here is from genome assembly GCA_029844215.1 of Przewalskia tangutica. Taxonomy (NCBI): domain Eukaryota; kingdom Viridiplantae; phylum Streptophyta; class Magnoliopsida; order Solanales; family Solanaceae; genus Przewalskia; species Przewalskia tangutica. Next base: position 5,913,919 of record CM056731.1, on the reverse strand, counting down.
TCAAGAAAAGCTTACTGTAATGGACAAAAACTAGTAAACACCAGAGTATCATCAAACTGATAATTTGTCCAACTCAGTAGTTGTTATTGCCTTTTCATATGATTACAAATTGGTTGCATAAACATACTTCCGTACCTTATTCGTGATATTTCCAACAACAAGAATCATGAATATTTTTATTTTTTATTTTTATAATGGAGTGCCTTGTTGTATCACTGGCTATTTGTATTTCATCTACTGTATCATGCAGAGAAATAATTGTTCAAACTGGCAGGTTTGGGAGATAACAGCTGCTTCTGCAAAGATAGCGGAGTGCCAAGAAACTATAATAAACCTAGGAAAGCAAATTAAAGCCTTAGCTTTGCCAAAGGAAAACACAGTTGGTGACACTAATGCCATCAGTAGGAAAATGAGGAGGCACGTGTCTTTACTTACTTGATCGGATGCTTACTGAGGATGACGTGGAAAAGGAGAACCTCGATTCTCCCAACTCAGAAGAACATGTAAGAACCATTGATACAGTTCTCGCAACTCAAAGCCCGCAGCCTGAAGCTAAAACTCCCAATACGGGAACTATGGTTATTTTGCCAAGCAAGAAGCGAGGGGTGAATTTTCTAAGGAAGATTTTGCTAAGGAAGAAGCACGAAAAAAGCATTTCCATTAGGCATTGAAGCTTTTTAATGCTGCAAGAAAATCGGGTTTTACTTCTCAGCGTGCAGTTTTTGGTTTGATCACACATAGTGCACATATTTGTAATGCATGCATCTGCAGCCTGGATATTGACTTCAGTAACTTACCTTCATGGACTTACTTGAGTGCGTCCAGTATGTACTTATGTAGTAAAAGCCTCTTGTTATAGCGGCCGTGAACGCCACTTGACTAGTTGAAAAGGATCGAGTGACCCAACTTGATGGCAAGGTCGACCAGTTGGACGGACAAGTGTAGACTATGGCAGAAAGACAGGGGAATTCAGAATCGTTAACAGCCGCAGTTTCTACTCCTGCTAATAGTTTAGCACATTCAAAGTAAGCAACAACTCTTTTCAAGTATTCTAATAAGAGATATTTTCATCAAGCTTACTAGAATATTCGAACCTCGAAAAATGACACTTTCATCTTATTATAGCTAAAGAATCACCACACGAGAAATGTCCTTTTACAAAAAGTACTTTTTCAAAGTCATTTCATTACATACGTTTGGATTACATTCTTTACCTTTAGCTTTAGTGAACTGGCAAGTAGTATTGGTTATTATGCAATCCGACCTCTTCCTACAGTAAGGTGTGGGTTCAATTGGATCTATTTTCTTTTATTTATCTAAATAATTCGAACTTATTGTTTCAGATAAAGTCAAGTTGAAGATCACTTTTGACCTATATTCTTGATATACGGAAGAAAGAATAATAATGAATGTAAAGGACACGAACGATTTAACGTGGTTCACTAACAATGTGTTAGCTACGTCCACGGGCAGAAGAGAGAAAAACTTTATTGATCTTGAGGAATACAATTTTTGAAATTTCTCTGGATTGTATTTCAGATTGCTTATTAGGTTATGACCCATGGGGTTTATATAGACCTTACACAGACTAAGGAAATGTTTTTCAAACAGAAAAGGAAAATGTTTTCTAAACAGAAAAGGAAAAGGATTCCTAAATATGGTATAAACCTAATATGCCCGAATTCAAGACATATTTCAACAAATCTCCACCTTGACTTGAATCCTCTCACAAATAACAGATGTACCAGATGCACCATTATAGTGCCATATGTACTAGACTCCTTCTGCCCCAGATTTTGCCCTCAAGGGACAATCAGCAACTCCTAACATTTAGCAAGTCCAAACAGTGTTGGAACTTGTTGTGTGGAACCGACTTTGTGAACATATCAGCTGAGTTATCAGCAGTACCCACTTTGTTCACTGTTAGACGTATTTTGTATACGTTTTTTGAGTCATTTTTAGTTAGTATTTTTCCCATTTCGTTTGTGTTTAGTGTAGTGTTAGGGTCGTTTTCCTTTCTTTTGAGTCAGAGCGTTTCAAAAAGGTAAAATAGCGAAAGGAGCGAAAAGTGGGCATGAAAGGAGGTCCCGCGCGTAAAGCGGTTGAAAATCGAGATTCGAACGGCGAAGCAAAGTAGCACCGCAGCCAAAGAAGCGGTGCCGCAGAATCGCGGTGCAAGAGCGTAGCATCGCAGACTTTCGCATCATGCCATTCTCGCGTAACTTCGCCTAATGTTCGAGACATGAAGACTTTATGCGGTGCCATACATCATCAGGACAGCGGTCTTGCGACGCGGAAATTCAGAATCCGAAGTGAATTTGGCCAAGGGCAGAAGGGTCCATAGGGCACGAAATTTGCAACATACTTAAGCTCTATGGATCATTCTAGTGAGGGGAGTTCATTCTATCACACAACACATCACAGGGCAAGGATTGGAAGCTACAATTGGAGACTTTAGTTCGCAGTACTTTTCTTTCTTTCTTTTTAATTCAGTTTATATTTGGAATTGTATTAGTTCTTAGCGTGACTATGGCTATGAGCTAAACACTTTATTAGGGCTTTCTTTTGAATCGCTTTAAACTCTATTTCATGACTTAATGAATTAGTTTGATTTCTTTTTCACTTGATTAAGATTTATTCAATAATTGGTATGAATGTTTGATAGTTAATTGATCACTAATTATCATAACCTATATGATTTCGAATCAAGAACCGAGATGAGAGATTTGGATATGCTGTAATTGAATAGACATAGGTTAAAATTGTGGATGAAAGTACCCGATACTTGTGTAGCATTATAGGTTATTGTTCTTAATCCTCATATGTGGTAAATCCTATCATAGAAATATAAAAGGGTTCTTCACTGGGGTTGAGCGATTATATATCCTAACCGAAATATAAGACAGTCTAGTTAACCGCTATCTTAACGTAGAAGAAGAAGTCATTCTAGTTGCAGTAAGGATTGAATAGAGTGGGTAGTCGAGGATCTTAACAGCCCTAATTCTTTCATAACTGATTACAAATTCAATAGTTTAGTTAATTCTCGCAATTATTCTAGTAGTTAGATAAAAACCCAAATCAAATATCGTTTGCCAAATAGATAATCTAGAATAGATGTTCGGTAATTAGAAACCAGTCTCTGTGGACGATAAACTCAGTCTTACAGACTATATTACTTGTGAACGATACGTACATTTGCGTTAAGCATACGGAAATCGGCTAATAAGTTTTTGGCGCCGTTTCCGGGGACTGGAGTACTTCTAATATCGAACCATCTGTTTTTATTTCTACTTTGGTTATATATTTTTTTACTGTTAGAACCCTGTTGCCTTGATTAGTTTGTTGATTTTGTTTTATTTCAGGAATTTAGTGTATGCGAAGAAGCAGAGGAGCAGATACACTTATTCCTTCAACCCTGAAATTGAGAAAATGTGCAAGCAAAACAGGCGAAATAAAATGATAGTTGATTCAGTGAACATGGACAACCAACCACCGAATCAGAATGGGGCAAACAACGAGGTTCCTGAACATGTAGAGGAGTCAATACCGGTCCAGTAAAAAGAAGCTTGGGAAATTATGTTACGCCTACGCGATTCTTGGTGCGCGAGGCATCGTGACTCCCAGAATAAGGCAAACAACTTTAAGATCAAGCCAGCCATCATGAGCATGGTCCAGAACACAGTACAGTTTGGGGGATTGTCATATGAAGACTCCCACATGCATATTCTCAATTTTCTGGAGTTGTGTGCCACCTTCAAGTACAATGGTGTTACTGACGACGTCATTAGATTGAAGTTCTTCCCGTTCTCACTTTGGGACAGAGCCAAAAGCTGGTTGAACTCACTGTCTGCCAACTCCGTCACTACCTGGCAGGACTTAGCCCAAAAGTTTCTGGCAAAGTTCTTCCCTCCTTCAAAGGCGGCAAAGTTAAGGGGAGAACTGAACAATTATTACCAGATGGATGATGAGTCGCTCTATGATGCATGAGAGCGATTCAAGGATTTGCAAAGGAAGTTTCCACATCATGGTATAGAGAAGTGGATGCTGGTCCACCTTTTTTATAATGGGTTGAGTGGTACTACTCATACCATCATTTATGCTGCAGCAGGGGGAGCGTTCATGAGAAAGAGTGCCAATGAGACACATGATTTACTAGAAGACATGGATGTCAACAATCATCAAGGGGCAGATGACAGGTCAGTAAGTAGCAGAAAGACTATGGGCATACATGAATTAGATGTCATCACTGCCCTGAATGCACAGGTGGTCCTTCTGGCGAAGCAACTGCAGCAGAACACTATGTCTGTGAATGCAGTCCAGATACCTGCGAGTTGTGAGATCTGCGGAGGACCACATACTTTTGATAGATGCACAACGGTGGACCCTAATAATGTGTCAATGGAGTAGGTTCAGGCAGTTGGCAACTTTCAACGGCCTTATAATTCCAACACATACAATTCATGGTGGAGAAATCACCCTAACTTTTCATGGAGGAACGACCAGGCCCAGAAGCAACCATATCAAGGTAATTACAAGAACCAACAAGCACAGAACCAGGCTACCTCATCCCAGCAGTTTAGACCACCTACACACAAAGAGGCTTGATGGTGAGGGTTGCATTGCTTACACTCACCAATTCGCAGAATCAGTTCATGTCTGAAACCAGGTCCTCCCTCAGGAACTTGGAAACACAGGTTGGGCAATTGGCGAAGATGGTAACCAACAGGCCGCATGGTACTCTCCCAAGCAATACAGAGGTCAATCCGAGAGAGCAGTGTCAGGCAGTGTTGTTGAGAAGTGGAAAGTAGTTGGAGCAGGTTGATCCCCAACCCGCAGTGGTGAATGAGGAAGATTGTGAGAAAACAGTTGAGGTAAGAAAGAAGGGGGTCACTGAGGACCGCCCTATAGCAGAGAAATATCCACCAACACTTTTTAGGGAATACACTGATAGAATACCGTACCCTCAGAGGCTCCAAAAGAAGGTCATAGTGTCACGACCCAAGTCACAAGTCGTGATGGCACATACCCTATTCCCCCGAGTATGTGAACCACGTTCTCATTAACAAGTTAAATCAGCGGAAAATAAATAAAGAACAAGTAGTTATAAAGTCTTAATACTTATCATCCCTAAAATTGTCACGACATTCTTCAAAATCTGGTCAAAATGGTACAAGAGCACTAAACATGGTTTGAAATAGAAGTTTGAAAAATACCCGAAGGCTACATACTGTGTGTCAATAACCAAAGAAAAATTGAATTAACTAAGAAGCCCTTCAGGGGCCACGGACGACCAAGTAGCTCACCCTGAATGACGGAAAGATGTCCACCTCGCGGATCAGCCACGGGGCGTAGAACTAGAACCTGGATCGTACTCTGCACTCAACAAAAGTGCAGCAAGAGTAGCATCAGTACAACACTAGTACCGGTAAGCATCATAGGCAGACAATGATTAGATAACGCATGAAGAAGTTGAAACCAACAAGTAGCACATAGAGTAAACAGATATGGTCACATATCATATACAAGTAGAATGTAAAGAAATCATGAACAACCACGACAGATAAAATTCACCAGATGATCAGTCAAATATATGAGAAAATGCATGCAATGCAATACAATAGTAACCTCTCTCACTCCACTCTCGTACACACATGATAAGGCAACGCCTCAAGCCATGACCCATGGGGGACCCGCGAAGTCCATGTACCACTCGTGCTCTCCGGCATAAACCTCGGAGGCTATCAATTGCTTTCAATATCGGGAAAATACCTCGGAGTCACTCAATCACTCTCAATCTTCGGCAAAGACCTCGGAGTCACTCAATCGCTCTCAATCTCCGGCAAAGACCTCGGAGTCACTCAATCACTCTCAATCTCCGGCAAAGACCTCGGAGTCACTCAATCACTCTCAATCTCCGGCAAGACCTCAGAGTAACTCAATCACTCTCAATCTGCGGCAAAGACCTCGGAGTCACTCAATCACTCTCAATCTCCGGCAAAGACCTCGGAGTCACTCAATCACTCCCCTCACCAACATCACAAAATAATATAGAAAGTATGTCAGGCATGATATCAATCAACACATATCACTAATATACAACCGACAAGTACAAGTCATATCATTGTCCTATGTCCAATTATCAAGATTACAATTCCTTTATTTTCACGTGACAAATGAGCTAGTATGCGACGGAGATACAATCAGGTGACAATCACAGAAAAATAACGCATATAGCGACAAACCCCTTCGGCATCGCGGTCCTGCCGACGTTCTATCATGATATCCCTGTCACTTCCTACAACTACATACAATTCTCTAATCAGAGTCTAACTAAAATAGACCTTAACCTACATCAATGCTGAGCGGGTGTCATGAACAATCAAACTAATGTCTTCCCTTTGCGTAGAGCCTCTGAACGCTTAAAATTTAGAAAATATGCGAACTACGTTAGAATACGAATCTTAGGACACCCATATTGCTATATTTATATTAACAAGATTTTTACCATTTTAATTGTATGACTAAACTCATACTCATATAAAAATATTAGAATAACTTCAGGAAATTCAAATAATATTTATTTCTTTCAACTTTCTCGTATCTCCCGCTTGTAAAGGATATAATCATTAAATCTGTAACTCCAAAAAGGGTGTTTATTGTACCACATCGAAGGCAACACTAGGATCTCTTATTATGCTGAATTCCATATGACATCACTTAGTGTAGCTGGTGAATATTTACGAAAAAACAATCCTATGAAATCGTGTCGTCAGAATTTTTGTAAAATAAAACAGAAACTTTAACCAGTCATAACTTTCAAACCATAAGTCGGATTTATCTTTGTAAGATCTCAAACTGGCGGGAACAGAGAACTCTACAACTTTTATTCAGCACATAATTTTATATTCTTTACGAATTTATACAGTTTTCACGTTTCACATGCTGCTCGTCTGGATTTCGATTGATTCGAGGCAGAAACTTTAAACAGTCATAACTTTCAAACTATAAGTCGTATTTATCTTCGTAAGGTCTCAAACTGACTGGAACAGAGTAATCTACAACTTTTGTTCAGTACATACTTTTATATTCCTTACGGATTTGTATAGTTTTCATGTTTTATATGCTGATGTAATCATTATGCCATGATAAATCCCTCAAGTTCTCTATTCAAGTGGATTGTGGAATTTTCGTGTAATAACCTCTTTGAAATTTAATTTCGTTCTACCACACATTATTATAAAGATCATGAATAGATTAACTCAACCATATAATATAAAATCTAACCTGAATTTAATTGAGCACTTTCTCCTCGTCTAGTTACTAGCGTTTTCTTTCTTTTCTTTTTCTCTCCCTCCTTCCTCTGGCTGCTGCTGCGTTTCTTTTCTCCCCCCCCCCCCTTCCCTTTTCTTTTCTTTTCCCTGCGTTTTTGCCCTACCAAACAGTGTAGTGGGCTTGGTACACTCACTCATTTAATTAAAATTCTGCACCATATCATCTATTAATTTACTAAATATCTTATAGTCTCATACCCTTTTTCGTAGTTTTAAAGTGCTAAACGACCAAACGGGTTGTTACACATAGACACGCAGTTCTCCAAATTCTTGGAGGTATTTAAGGAGTTTCACATCAATATCCCCTTCATTGAGGTGTTAGAACAAATGCTCGCATACTTCAAATTCATGAAGGAGATACTTGGAAAAAAGAGAAGGTTGGCGGATTATGAGACAGTAGCGCTGACTGAGGAGTGCAGCACCATCTAACAAAAGAAACTGTCTCCTAAGTTGAAAGATCCAGGAAGCTTCACCCTGCCCTACATTATTGGCAAAGTGATATGCAACAGGGCACTTTGTGACTTAAGGGCTAGTATCAATCTCATGCCTCTGTCTGTGTTCAAGAGATTGAGTTTAGGGAAAGCCAAACCAACCAAAGTTAATCTGCAGCTGGCTGATCGAACTGTGGTGCACCCCAGAGGCATAGTGGAGGATGTGTTTGTCAAGGTGGGAAAGTTCTTCTTCCCATCAGACTTCCTCATTCTTGACATGGAGGAAGATGATGAAATACTCATCATTTTGGGGAGACCATTCCTTGCAACGGGTAGAGCCCTAATTGACGTGGAGAAGGGATAATTGAGACTAAGGGTTCATGAAGAAGAGATGATATTCAAGGTGTTCAAATCCACCATTGAGTCCCAGGCCAGCAACAAGTGCTTCGCAATAAGCACTGACACAACAGTTCAGCAAACACAGAACAAAACTAGGGAGATCATCCCTACAGCTGTGAACCCACATGTTAGTTTGAAAGCTAAAACAAAAGTAGATGACATGAAAGCTGACAAACATGTAAATCCTACTGAACCTAATATTGTGAAGAAGAAAAATAGAGTGAGGAAGAGGAGAATGATTTTTAAGTGGATAGGTTGTGGGGTTAATTTACCCCAATGATTTGAGAAAGAACATGCGTCCGGCTACAAGACGTTAAAGACATCGCTACTTGGGAGGCAACCCAACATCTTAGGAAGCTTTTTAATTTCGTTCTTGAACGGTCTCAATCTTGTACTCCCAGATAAATCATGAGCAACATCTGTCGCCATCGCCACCATTTTAAGCCGATGTATGTCTGTAAGTCATCTCTTTTAATTTTTGAGTCTTTCACATTTGAGACAATGTGACGTTTAATTTTTTTTTTTTTTGGGGGGGTGGTTCTATTTTATTTTATTTTATTTTTGTGTGTCTACTTTTGAGTCTTTTATTTTTTTTTGTGTTTTATATTAGTCATTTTTATTTTATGAGTCATGCATGTTGTAGTTACTTGAAACGCCTAGTGAATTAAATGGGATAATGTAATGGAATTAGAAGCTAAAATCTATGTGTTTAAGTTAGATATGTCAAAAATTCATGAAAATCTGATTATTTTGAGTATTTTGTGCTTAGTGTGTGTGTTGTCAATTGTGAAAAACATCTATGAGTCTGCTTGCTTGTTATTTGAGGTGAAATAGTTATGATGTACATGTTAGAGAGATGATTCAGACATTTCTTTGATAGCACTTCTTACCATTCAATACCTACCTTGCAATAAACTGTATCCCTAGTCAGCCCCTTTGAGCCTAAAATAAGTTATTTCTTTGACACCCTGTGACTCCCTTATGTTCCATAAGCAGTAATTGAAAAATTGGGATAAAAAAAGTGTGAAAAAGAAACACGAAAAGAAAGTGAAAAATTGATGCACCCCAATGAAAAAGATGTAAAAGCTTAAGTTTGGGGGTGCCTATGAGAACGTGTTTCATGCTCTCAAAAAGAGAAGAGGGGAATGACAGGTATGAACTGAAAAGAATATCAAAAAGAAGGAAAAAAGAGTTGAATGAAAAAACGCTTATGATATGTAAATTGAGCTTAAATGCCTACTTTTATCTATCTCTGCCTAAGCCTACATTACAACCCTGAAAAGTCCTGAAGATCTTTAAAATGTATGTCTATGATTAGTGAAGAATAACAAGTAAACAGGCTCATAGAACTAAATGAAATTGACATGCATAGGTTAGGTATTCATGCTTCCATTGATTATGATTGAAATGAATTTACGAAATATCTGACTTGAAATTCTAGATTGCTAAATTCATGCTATATATGTTCCTACATATTATCCCAATTGACGTTCATGTGTTTCTAAGTAACCTTGTGCAGCTGCTTGGTTTGAGTTTTTGAGTCTTTTATTTTTATTTATTTGTTCTTGTTTTGATCTTTGCTCGAAGGCGGACAAATGTTAAGTTTGGGGTATTTTTTAGGCGTATTTTGTATACGCTTTTTGAGTCATTTTTAGTTAGTATTTTCTCCATTTTGTTTGTGTTTAGTATAGTGTTATGGTCGTTTTCCTTTCTTTTGAGTCACAGCGTTTCAAAAAGGTAAAATGACGAAAATGAGTGAAAAGTGGGCATGAAAGGAGTGTCCCGAAGCCGAAAAATGTTGAAAAATGGAGATTCGGACGAAGGCAAAGTAGAACTGCGGTGCCCAGCAGCAGAACCGCGGTGCCAGAAGAGCAGAGTACCGCAGGACTTTCGGCACCGCGGTGCCATTCTGCAGAACTTCAGTGCCTAATGTTCAGAGACCCGCAGGACTTTATGCACCGCGGTGCCATCATGCAGGACCGCGGTGCCGATACGGGAAATTCAGAATCCGAAGTGAATTTGGTCAAGGGCAGAAGGGTACATAGGGCACGAAATTTGTAACATACTTAAGCCCTAGGGATCTTTCTAGTGAGAGGAGTTCATTCTATCACACAACACATCACAGGGCAAGGATTTGAAGCTACAATTGAAGACTTTAGTTCGCAATACTTTTCTTTCTTTATTTTTAATTCAGTTTATGTTTGGAATTGTATTAGTTCTTAGCGTGACTATGACTATGAGCTAAACACTTTATTAGGGCTTTCTTTTTGAATCGCTTGAAACTCTATTTCATGACTTAATGCATTAGTTTGATTTCTTCTTCACTTGATTAAGATTTATTCAATAATTAGTATGAATGTTGATAGTTAATTGATCACTAATTATCATAACCTATATGATTTCGAATCAAGAACCGAGATGAGAGATTTGGATATGCTGTAATTGAATAGACATAGGTTAAAATCGCGGATGAAAGTGCCCCGATACTTGTGTAGCATTTTAGGTTACTGTTCTTAATCCTTCTATGTGGTAAATCCTATCATAGAAATATAGAAGGGTTCTGCACTGGGGTTGAGCGATTATATATCCTAACGGGAATAAAAGACAGTCTAGTTAACCGTTATCTTAACGTAGAAAAAGAAGAAGTCATTCTAGTTGCATTAAGGATTGAATAAAGTGGGTAGTCGAGGATCTTAGAAGCCCTAATTCCTTCATAACTGATTACAAATTTAATAGTTTAGTTAATTCTCACAATTATTCTAGTAGTTAGATAAAAACCCAAATCAAATATCGTTTGCCAAATAGATAATCCAGAATAGATGTTCGGTAATTAGAAACCAGTCTCTGTGAACGATAAACTCGATCTTACAGACTATATTACTTGTGAACGATACGTACATTTGCGTTAAGCATACGGAAATCGGCTAACTTTCACCTTGATTCTCTTCTCACTTCTCAGAAAATGATACCTCACATCAATGTGCTTAGTCCTCTCATGATGGACTTGATCTTTTGCTAAACAGATTGCACTGAGATTGTCACAGTACATTGTGGCCTGATCCTGATGTAAATCCAGATTGCTGATCAATCCTTTCAACCAGATTCCTCCGATCGCTTCGTTAATGACATGTACTGCCTTCAGAGTCGACAAAGTCACTGTAGGCTGCAAAGTAGCTTTCCAACTGACAACTGAACCACCAAGAGTGAAAACATAACCAGTCATAGATCTTCTTGTCACATCTCGGCATAATCGAGTCCAAAACACTGTCACCAAACACTCTGTATCACCTCCATAAATGAGACTAACATCAGACGTACCTTTGAGGTACCGAACAATCCTCTTCACAGCTTGCCAATGCTCTTTCCAGGCTCATTCATAAACCTGCTAACAACACTAACAGACTGTGCAAGATCAGGTCTAGTGCAGACCATTGCATACATCAAGCTTCCAACTGCACTAGCATAGGGAACTAGAGACATGTACTCCTTCTCCTCAACTGATTTAGGTGCAAAAGCAACAGACATACGTGTATTTGCAGCACTGAGAGTATCTATAGGCTTTGTTGTAGACATGTCAAACCTTGACAAAATCTTCTAAATATAGCCCTTCTGTGACAAGAAGAGCTTCCCTCTGCTTAGATCCCTATAGATCTCCCTTCCCAGAATTTTTCGGGCTGCATCCAAATCCTTCATATCAAACTCAGCACTGATAAGATCCTTCAACTTCTGGATATCAGACTTGTCCTTCGCAGCTATCAACATATCATCTACATACAGGACCAAGTAAATCAAAGAACTGTTTGCTGACCTGTTGTAGTAAACACAACAATCATATGTACTTCTGTTGTAGCCAATCTCTATCATATAGTTGTCGAACCTTTTGTACCACTGCCTCAGAGATTGCTTTAGCCCATACAAGGACTTCTTCAACTTGCAAACATAGTCCTCCTTACCAGGAACCTGAAACCCATCTGGATGAGTCATGTATATTTCCTCATCCAACTCTCCATATAGGAAAGCTGTCTTCACATCTAGTTGTTCAAGTTCCAGATTTTGATGTGCAACTATTACTAGTAGCACCCTGATGGAAGTGTGTCTAACCACTGGCGAGAAAATCTCATTGTAGTCTACCCTCTCTCTCTGAGTGAACCCCCTAGTTACCACTCGAGCTTTATACTTGATACCCTCAACATGTGTTCCTCCTTCATTCTTCTTGTAGATGCACTTGCAAGTGACAACTTTTCTGTCTCGCGGTCGCTTGGCTAACTCCCAGGTCTGATTCTTATGGAGTGACTCCATCTCCTCTCCCATAACAAAGAAGCCATTGGAAGATTCAAGACGAATCGCTTCGTCACACGACCCGACCGGATCCGTGGACCTGCCTTAACCCGCACCTTGTGACATAACATCAGAGAAAACCAGCGGAATATAAACTCACAATAAGCAACCATAATGATATAAATAGTCTAGCCCAAAATGGCTACCCAAAAGTACATAAAACCGAACAGCTACATCCTTAAACAAACCAAGTTATGACAAGACTACAGGCCTCTAAGAAGGAGTAAAACTATGACGGGACAGGGCCCCGTCATGCCCCTGAATGTTCAAAACATCAACAACACCGGGAGAACCATACCAAAAGTCGAGCCTCCAAGAAAATGGAGCTCACGACACTGAGTAAAAGATCCTAGGAATGAGGATCTACCACTGCTTTTCCCTTACTGCGGCATGAACGCACCCCAGGAAGGGGGTCAAGACACAACGTGCAAGTTTGTAAAACCGGAAAATCAGTAGTAATATCATAAGTCAAAAATAAGCCGAGTCATAGATAAAAATCAATTTCTCAGACCGTGCCTTACTAACAATGAGTAACAAGTATAAAATTTATAGCATAAAAATAGGAGGCTCACGATCAAAAGCAGGTACCTCGCCCGTAGTATCATTAAGCAATCCTACTCGCGAGACTATTTCACCCGCATGGGTCATGGACCCGCATGAGGTCATCCGCCTCGTCATGGGACTATTTCACCCGCATGAGGTCATCCGCCTCGTCATGGGACTATTTCACCCGCATGGATCTTGTGGTCCGGATCCGCATGAGTGCAAGCGCCGCACTCGCATCATGGGTAGCAAATTCATGTCATAAATAATAACCCGGGGTTTACCCCGTAATAATATAAATATATAACATAGCTCATCCCGCTATCATAACATAAGCACTACCGCCTATCATATCATACATAAGCCACTACTGTCATATCATACATAAGCACTACCTACTATCATATCACAACATAAGCACTACCGGCCTATCATAACATAAGCAAGTTAAGAAATCCCCTAACTTCTTATTAACATTATTAATATATCCTCTCATTTTAGTATCCTAAGGCACTAACATGTCTTTTAATAGAAAATCCGGGAATTCAACCCAAGTACCATGTACTTCTAACTTTTTAAGAAATAATTCTTTTATAAAAACTCCAAGATACTAATCACCATAGTATCAAGTTACGATTTCTTTCAAGACAAGTCACATTTCCTTTTAGAAATATAATAGGCTTCTAAATCAATTGACTTCATTTCCTTTAAAACCTTAGGCAACCAATGCCTAAAAATCAATTCACCTTTCTTAGTTTCAAATCCTTTACCCGTACTTGTTTTAATTAGAGTAAACCTTTCTTTGTGAACCTTTCAAGAAAACTAATATAACCAACTTCCCATAAAGTCATTATATTAGTGTTATCCCTTTGTCAAATATATTTTCCCTAAAACCAAGGGACTTATACTTTTGAAATGAAACAAGTAGCATATACTTTTAAAACAAGTGAAAGATATCAAATCTTGTACGTCTACCGTACTACATAGGTACAACTACTCATGCTCAAGAGATAGGAAAGTTCCACATACCTCTTTGGTCAATCCACTTGCTAAGCTCAACTACCGCAAGTAATATTTCAACCTATAATAATCATGATACGTTTGTTAACCTCTAATCTCAAAGTAGAACAATCCAAGTTCAAAGTCACTAAATTCTATGGAAAATTGGGCAGCATTTCCTTTGTTTCTACTCACTTTGCCACCTTTATCAAGGCCGAATTTATCATCCAAACGCCACATTTAAGGCTCAACAATCCAACATTTCAAAGGGGATTACACACCTAAACTTGGGTGTGTAAAATTACCCATAAGGTACAACAATTCTCTTAACAATTCTAAGGTAGTTTTTTGGCTACAACATGCTCATAATATCTTCTTAACCAATTCTTGCATATCCAAACCACATTTCTTGCATGCAATGACTCTAAGAGCATTATTTACTACCACAAGTTCTTTCTTCTTAACATGCAACACTAGAAACTAATTCTAAAGGAAGAAATGTTACCTTAAAGTCTTAGCCAAACTTATTCCAAATATTTTGCTAGCTTCCTTGCCAAGAACACCACCACAACAACACCAACAAGCTAGCTACAAGCTTCCTTCTTGTTCTTAACTTTTCAGATTTTTCCTAAGGCTAGAATTTCCTTTGGAAATGTAGAGAGAAGGAGGAGCTAATTTTTAGAGAGAGGGAGAGGTTTGAAAGATGACCAAGTCTTCAAGACTTGGTCAATATAAGGCATGCAAGAAAAATCAGATGGGGGGGACACTTGTCACCCTCCCATGGCCTTTTTAAAAGAGAAATCAGACTTTCCTAAGTTTTTCCGCCCAAAAATCCCGCCTCGGCGCTGAAACCGCCGCAGCCTCTCTTCCGCGCCGCGGCTGCTCTGGCGCCATGCGCTGCAACTTCAGCGACCCTCGATTTCCGCGCCATGCCTGCATCCGCGCCGCGGCTGTTTTGCTCAAACGCATTGGTACGTCTGCGTACCGAACTTGTAACTCCATAACTTTCTACTCCGACGTCCTCTCGACGAACGGTTGGGTGCGTGGGAATATCGACTCACCGAAAGACGCCCTGGGCCTTTGAACCACTTAGGAACTCTCAATGTACCGGGTCATCACCCGCTTCCAAGTTGACTAAAAACCCGTCAACAATCACAACCTATCCTTAGAAAACTTTAAGTCTTACATGCTTTAAATGCGCTCTCACGTAGGTCGAACTACGGTATAACATTCTCCCCTTAGAAATATTCGTCCCGAATGTTCCTTCTAGGCTTACTCAAATCACAATATCGACATAGACCCTATTAACTATTCTTTTGCAAACAAAGAAGCTCCACGAGCCACAACATACTTAAGCGTAAATGTTAAATCAAAACCAACAAGCAGGAAAGTGGGTTACCTGGAGGTATAGGAAATAGGTGAGGGTACTTCTTCATCATGTCATCCTCTGCTTCACGCCATTTCCTCCTGCTCGTTCGCCATAAGACCTTGACGGAAGCCACGTCTTTCGTCCGAAGTCGTCTAACCTGACGATCGAGTATCGCTATGGGACTCTCCTCATACGATAACTCCTTTGTCACTTGGACATCATGAACCGGGTGCACTCTAGATGGATCTCCAATACATTTCCGCAACATGGACACATGGAAAACTGGATGTACCGCCTCCAAATCGGACGACAGATCTAACTCATAGGCAACCCTGCCTACCCTACGGACAATCGATACGCCCAACGTACTCAGGCTAAGCTTCCCCTTCTTTCCAAATCTCATCACGCCCTTCATGGGCGATACCTTTAGAAAAACTCAATCATCTTTCTCAAATTCCAAGTGTCGACGCCGATGATCTGCATACGACTTCTGCCGACTCTGAGCTGCCAACAACCGCTCCTGGATAAGCTTCACCTTATCCAATGCTCGAACTAAGTCCGCCCGACTAACTAAACTTCTCCCACCTCGAACCAGCCTATCGGTGACCTGCACTTCCTCCCGTATAAGGCCTCATAAGGCGTCATCTGAATACTAGAATGGTAGCTGTTGTTATAATATCACGCCCCGACTTTTCTTAAGTCTTTCCTTAAGGCGTGATGGCACCTGGACAATTATTTATTTTCCAGGCGAACCGTTAACTTCTTTTCTTCCTAGATTAAACATGTATTTAAGTGCGGAAATAATATATATATAATAATAAGCAATTCAAAGCTTACAAAGAACAATCTTGTGTGGGGCATTCCCCGAGATAATGAAACCTAGTTCTTAAAACATACTTTATGAGAATAACTTTCACCAAATCCGAAATAATGGATTGGTGGGTCAAAGAGGTTCATGGACGATCGCTAGCCGCATTGCGAGCTTTTCCTCTATCACGCTTCCTGAAATATGTTAAATAAAAGAGTCACTCTACCATCCGCCGAGTGGTGAAACCTCACCCTATAAATCAAAGTAATCTCGCAATATCTTAAGTACAAACATATTAGAACACAATAACCATGTTGTGAGACAAACTTCAACATTTTCAATGTATCATAATCAAGTATTTACACAATAATATTCTCTTTCAATTCGTTTCGTGATGTACTTTAACCCACGTACATGTTTTATCTCATGTTACATATTAAGGTGTTCCTTTGTATTTACATATTTGTTGCGGCGTGCAACCCGATCCGATGCATTTACAAATGCATTTACATATCTGTTGCGGCGCAACCCGATCCATTAAGTTTACGTGTTGTGAACGCGTATTCACTTTACGCTTTGTTGCGGCGCAACCCGATCCATTATGTTTACGTATTTGTCAAGCGTATTCACTTTACGCTTTGTTGCGGCGTGCAACCCGATCCATTATGTTTACGTATTTGTGAACGCGTATTCACTTTACGCTTTGTTGCGGCGTCAACCCTATCCATTATGTTTACGTATTTGTGAACGCGTATTCACTTTACGTTTTGTTGCGGCGTGCAATCCGATCCATTATATTTACGTATTTGTGAACACGTATTCACTTTACGTTTTGTTGCGGCGTGCAACCCGATCCGATGCATTTACAAATGCATTTACATATTTATTTTGTATGTGTTATATGTTCAAAAGGCTCAATTAATATTTTCTTCTTTCAATATTTCGCCCTTCCCACTTGTATGGGTTACAACTCTCAAACCGTAAGTCGGATTTATGTACGCAAAGTCTCAAACTGTCGAGAACAGAATAATCTAGAACTCTTATTCAATACAAAATTTTAAATTCCTCACCGAAACACTCAGTTTTCAGTTTTAACAAATACATTAAGAACTGTTTGCCGAATTTATTATCAGAACGACACACGATCTTAAAACAATCATAACTTCTTATCCGTAAGTCGGATCAAGCCCCGTAAATTCTCAAACTGACGAGAAAAGACAAATCTAGGACTTTCATTTGAATCAACATTTCATATTCTGTACCCATTGCTACAGTTTTACCATTTTACCCACTGCTTTACGGACTTTCAACCGATCCGGCGCAGAAACTTTAAAATACGATAACTTCTAAACCGTAAGTCCATTCTACCTCTTCTTTAGTTCAATCTGTTCATAACAAATTGATTTACAACCATACCAAATTTCGTCTAATTCTAACAAGTGAAACTCGGAAAAACAGTTCATAATTTTACTTGCTCTCAGATTTCGTCCAAATCTGTGGCAGAAAGTTTAAACTATGATAACTCTTAAACCGTAAGTCCGTTTTATCTCTTCTTTAGTTCAATCTGTTCGTAACAAAGTGATTTACAACCATACCAAATTTCGTCTAATTAAAACAAGTATAACTCCGAAAAACAGTTTGTAACGTTCATGTCCCGAACTAGTTGTTTAAGAAATCTAAATTCATAATTTTTCTTTTAACACCATCATTATATTCTAACATGTATAAAACTTAAAATACAGGATTTCACTAAGAAATTTGAGTGAGAAAACTCACATTTGTTGCTTCGTAATCGCAAATGACGCAACTTCAACTTATCCTTCAATCAAACCTTTATTTGGGACTCCTTAATTGTTCTCTTGTAATCTTGTTCTCTGAAATTTCTGGTTCTTTTCTCTTTGTTTTTTTTTTTCCAGATTTTTTTGTATCCCCTTTTTGTTGTGTTTTATATAAAAGAGTGTGTGTGTTTTATGAGAGTGTGGGGAAGTTGAGGGAGTGGAAGGAGTGAAAGAAGGGGTTGAGGGAGGGTTAGTTTAAGGGGGGAAAACTGCATTTTTTTTTCTTTTTAAATTATTCTGTTTTTTTTTTAAATCGTTTTTATTATTTTTTTATATTTTTTTGGGACTTTACATTCTTCCCTCCTTAAACAACATTCGTCCTCGAATGTGAATAAGGTCGTGAGACGTGCACATAGACACGCAATCTGCACACACATGAAGCACAACATAACACATTTTTAAATTTCCAAGACTTTATATTCTCCCCTTCCTTGAATAACATTCGTCCTCGAATGTGAATAAGGTCGTAACAAAACACATAGTCATACTATTGCACACAC
Organism: Przewalskia tangutica; assembly: GCA_029844215.1. Classification (NCBI taxonomy): domain Eukaryota; kingdom Viridiplantae; phylum Streptophyta; class Magnoliopsida; order Solanales; family Solanaceae; genus Przewalskia; species Przewalskia tangutica. The sequence goes on along the minus strand of CM056731.1, from coordinate 5,895,363 downwards.
ATAAAGTACAATTTAGCACATTTTATATTCTTCCCTCCTTAAACAACATTCGACATCGAATGTGAATAACACTGTAATACATGCACGTCACACAAACTGCACGTAATGAACACATCTTAACACATTTTATTACCTTACTCAAACACGAATGGATATTTGACTCTCATCGCGTCCTCAGCTTCCCAGGTCGCTTCTTTTGTGGAGTGATTCTTCCATAAAACTTTCACGGAAATAATAATTTTGTTCCTAAGACGCTTAATTTGTCTATCCAAAGATTTCCACCTAATTTCTTCATATCAAGCTCTTCATTCGTGGCTATCTCGGGGTTGGATGACGTGAATCGATCATGCATATATTTTCGTAACATTGATACATGAAACACCTGATGTATCGCTTCTAATTTGTGGAAGCGGCTAGTTCGTAGCCACATTCCCACTCTTCGTGAAGATCTCCTATGGTCCAAGAAACCTTGGACTCAACTTCTCTTTCTTTCCAAATCGAATCACTCCTTCATCGAGAGACTTTTAAAAATACTTTCTCTCCTTCAAACTCAAGATCTCTTTTGCGATTATCCGCATAAGGCTTATGGCGGCTATGAGTCGTCTTGATCCGCTCCCGAATTATCTCAGACTTTATCAATTGTTTCTGAATGACTTGGTCCAAACAGATGTGTTTCGCCCACTTCAACCCTCCAGTGGAGATCTACACTTCGCCCATACAATGCTTGAACGGGCCATCGTATATTAGCATGAAAGTTGTTGTTGTGCGAACTCAATTAGACATAAATGGTCCAACCAATTGCTCTGGAAGTCCAGCACACACGATCGCAACATATCCTCCAATGTTTGAATTGTTCGTTCAACTTGTCCGTCAGTTTGTGGATGGAAAGCCGTACTCAATTTGACCTTTGTCCCGAGGCCTTTTTGGAAACTTTGCCAAAAGTGTGAGGTGAATCGGGAATCCTATCCAAATAATTTGTAATGGAATCCCATGTAACCTCACTATTTCTTTCAAATAAATTTGAGCATATCGTGGTGCCCGATATGTAGTCTTGACCATTAGGAAATGGGTGACTTTGTGTCGATCAACAATCACCCATATAGAATCATAACCTTCTTTTGTTTTTGGTAGACCGATTACAAAATCCATATGAATGGCCTCCCATTTTCACGTAGGGGCCAATGTCCCGAAGTAGTCATGGGTTTTGATGTTGGCCACCTATTGACACGTAAGGCATCTTTCGACAAACTCGCAACATCTCTCTTCATTCCTTCCCACCAGAATTTGCCTTGAGATCATGATACATTTTCGTTGATCTGGATGAATGGAATACGGTGTTGTGACCTTCATTTAAGATCTTTCTTCTTAGATCTTTTATCTTAGAACACACAACCGCCTCTTATACCGGGCGGTACCATCATTTTCTCCTAATGTAAATCGTGAAGGTTTTCCTGTTGAATCCTCTCGAAATGTAATAAATTCCATGTCCTCAAACCGACTTTCCTTTATTTTTGAAGCTAAGGCAGACAACGGTATCATGTACCACCACTCTACCTTCATCGACCTCGCTAAATTAACCCGAGGTTTTTTCCAATTTTGTACCTCACGAACAATATCTCTCTTTTGTCGCCAAGTGGGCCAAGATGCCCATTGATCTCCCATCGAGTGTCACCACCACGTTAGCTTTTCTACGATGGTAAAGAATGCTAAGGTCGTAATCCTTAAGCAACTCTAACCATTTTCTTTGTTGGAGATTCAAATCCTTTTGCGTGGTTATGTACTGCAAACTTTTATGATCTGTAACTATATCTACATGCACCCCATACAATAGTGTCTCCATATTCGTAAGGCAAACACTACCGCGGCCAATTCCAAGTCATGAATTGGATAATTCTTCTCATGTACCTTCAATTGTCTAGACGCATACACAATAACTTTTCCAAATTGCATCAAGACGCATCCTAATCCCACCCTAGATGCATCACAATAGACCGTGAATCCCTCTTGTCCCAATGGTAGGGTTAGAATCGCGCGAGTCAACAATTCCTTCGCTGGAAAACTTGCTTCACATGCTTCTAACCACTGGTACTTAACCGCTTTATGAGACAATCGGGTCAAGGGAGCAGCAAGACTAGAGAAACCCTTCACAAATCTTCTGTTGGAGTGGTAGGTTTCGGCCAGTTCTTTACTGCTTCTATCTTTTGGGGGTCTACCATAATTCCACCCCTTGACACCACATGGCCCAAGAAGGCTACCTTTTCCAACCAAAATTCACACTTTGAGAATTTAGCATACAATTTCTCCCGTTTCAAGACTTGAAGCACTACTCTTAAATGATCTTCATGTTCTTCAACACACTTGCTGTAAATTAGGATATCATCTATGAATACAATCACGAACAAATCTAAGAATGGTTTGAAGATTCTATTCATGAGATCCATAAAAGCTGCTGGGGCATTGGTTAATCCGAAAGACATGACCAAGAACTCATAATGGCCATATCGGGTCCTAAAGGCTGTTTTTGATATATCATTCGGATTTATTTTCATCTGATGATATCCCGAACGAAGATCAATCTTGGAAAAATATCTAGCTCCCTGATGTTGGTCAAAAAGATCATCGATTCTTGGTAATGGGTATCGATTCTTGATCGTGACCTTATTGAGTTGTCGGTAATCGATGCACATTCGTATCGATCCATCTTTCTTCTTCACAAAAAGGACTGGTGCGCCCCAGGGGGAAACACTAGGCCTTATAAATCCTTTATCCAGAAGATCCTTCAACTGTTCTTTTAACTCTCTCAATTTAGCTGGGGCCATTCGATATGGAAGAATAGAAATAGGTCTTGTACCCAGAATTAACTCTATAGAGAACTCCACTTCTCTATCCGGAGGAAGGCCTGGGAGATCTTCAGGAAAAAAAAAAAAAAAAAACTTCGAAATTTTTCAAACAATAGGGACATCATGCACCGCTGGGGACTCTTTTTGGGTATCTACTATATTAGCCAGATATGCGTACTCCACTTTGTGACTCCTTAATAACTTTTGAGACCTAAGGTAGGAAATAAGCAGACGTGAGGATATTCCTCGCATCATGGGTAGCAAATCCACGGAACATGTGGTATAACGTCTTGGGGGTTTTCCCCTCATTTATAATCTTACCCTGAAGCAGGTGGTATGACGTCTTGGGGCTTTCCCCTCATTCATACTCTTACCCTGGAGAAGGTGGTATGACGTCTTGGGGCTTGCCCCTCATTCATACTCTTACCCTGGAGAAGGTGGTATAACGTCTTGGGGCTTGCCCCTCATTTATACTCTTACCATAGAGAAGGTGGTATAACGTCTTGGGGGTTTACCCCTCATTTATACTCTTACCCTGAAGCAGGTGGTATGACGTCTTGGGGCTTTCCCCTCATTCATACTCTTACCCTGGAGAAGGTGGTATGACGTCTTGATGCAATTTGGAAAAGTTATTGTGTATGCGTCTAGACAATTGAAGGTACATGAGAAGAATTATCCAATTCATGACTTGGAATTGGCCGCGGTAGTGTTTGCCTTACGAATATGGAGACACTATTGTATGGGGTGCATGTAGATATAGTTACAGATCATAAAAGTTTGCAGTACATAACCACGCAAAAGGATTTGAATCTCCAACAAAGAAAATGGTTAGAGTTGCTTAAGGATTACGACCTTAGCATTCTTTACCATCGTAGAAAAGCTAACGTGGTGGCTGACACACTCAGTAGGAGATCAATGGGCATCTTGGCCCACTTGGCAGTACAAAAGAGAGATATTGTTCGTGAGGTACAAAAATTGGAAAAACCTCAGGGTTAATTTAACTGAGGTCGATGAAGGTAGAGTGGTGGTACATGATACCTCATTGTCTGCCTTAGCTTCAAAAATAAAGGAAAGTCAGTTTGAGGACATGGAATTTGTTACATTTCGAGAGAGGATTCAACAGGGAAAACCTTCACAGTTTACATTAGGAGAAAATGATGGTACCCTTCGGTATAAGGGCAGGTTGTGTGTTCCTAAGATAAAAGATCTAAGAAGAAAGATCTTAAATGAAGGTCACAACACCAGGTATTCCATTCATCCAGGATCAACGAAAATGTATCATGATCTCAAGGCAAATTACTGGTGGGAAGGAATGAAGAGAGATGTTGCAGAGTTTGTCGAAAGATGCCTTACGTGTCAACAGGTGAAAGCCGAACATCAAAAACCCGGCGGACTACTTCAGGACATTGGCGTCCCCATGTGAAAATGGGAGGCCATTCATATGGATTTTGTAACTGGTCTACCAAAAACAAAAGAAGGTTATGATTCTATATGGGTGATTGTTGATCGGCTTACAAAGTCAGCCCATTTCCTACCGGTCAAGACTACATATCGGGCACCACGATATGCTCAAATTTATTTGAAAGAAATAGTGAGGTTACATGGGATTCCATTACAAATTATTTCGGATAGGGATTCCCAGTTCACCTCACACTTTTGGCAAAGTTTCCAAAAAGGCCTCGGGACAAAGGTCAAATTGAGTACGGCTTTCCATCCACAAACTGACGGACAAGTTGAACGAACAATTCAAACATTGGAGGATATGTTGCGATCGTGCAGTCTGGACTTCCGTGAGCAATTGTCGACCATTTATGTCTAATTGAGTTCGCTACAACAACAACTTTCATGCTAATATACGATGGCCCCGCTCAAGCATTGTATGGGCGAAAGTGTAGATCTCCACTGAGGGTTCAAGTGGCGAAACACTACTGTTTGGACCCGAAGTCATTCAGGAAACAATTGATAAAGTACAGATAATTCGGGAGCGGATCAAGACAGCTCATAGCCGCCATAAGCCTTATGCGGATAATCGCAAAAGAGATCATCACGCCCCGACTTTTCTTAAGTCTTTCCTTAAGGCGTGATGGCACCTGGACAATTATTTATTTTCCAGGTGAACCGTTAACTTCTTTTCTTCCTAGATTAAACATGTATTTAAGTGCGGAAATAATATATATATAATAATAAGCAATTCAAAGCTTACAAAGAACAATCTTGTGTGGGGCATTCCCCGAGATAATGAAACCTAGTTCTTAAAACATACTTTATGAGAATAACTTTCACCAAATCCGAAATAATGGATTGGTGGGTCAAAGAGGTCATGGACGATCGCTAGCCCCGTCATGAGCTTTTCCTCTATCACGCTTCCCAAATATGTTAAATAAAAGAGTCACTCTACCATCCAATTGAGTGAGAACCTCACCCTATAAATCAAAGTAATCTCGCAATATCTTAAGTACAAACATATTAGAACACAATAACCATGTTGAGACAAACTTCAACATTTTCAATGTATCATAATCAAGTATTCACACAATAATATTCTCTTTCAATTGCTTCGTGATGTACTCACTAACCCACGCATACGTTTTATCTCATGTTACATATTAAGGTATTCCTTTGTATTTACATATTTGTTGCGGCGCAACCCGATCCGATGCATTTACAAATGCATTTACATATCTGTTGCGCGCAACCCGATCCATTAAGTTTACGATTTGTGAACGCGTATTCACTTTACGCTTTGTTGCGCGCAACCCGATCCATTATGTTTACGTATTTGTGAAGCGTATTCACTTTACGCTTTGTCATGCGCGCAACCCGATCCATTATATTTACGTATTTGTGAACGCCGTATTCACTTTACGCTTTGTTGCGCGCAACCCTATCCATTATGTTTACGTATTTGTGAACGCCGTATTCACTTTACGCTTTGTTGCGCGCGCAACCCGATCCATTATATTTACGTATTTGTGAACACGTATTCACTTTACGCTTTGTTGCGTGCAACCCGATCCGATGCATTTACAAATGCATTTACATATTTGTTTTGTATGTGTTATATGTTCAAAAGGCTCAATTAATATTTTCTTCTTTCAATATTTCGCCCTTCCCACTTGTATGGGTTACAACTCTCAAACCGTAAGTCGGATTTATGTACGCAAAGTCTCAAACTGTCGAGAACAGAATAATCTAGAACTCTTATTCAATACAAAATTTTAAATTCCTCACCGAAACACTCAGTTTTCAGTTTTAACAAATACATTAAGAACTGTTTGCCGAATTTATTATCAGAACGACACACGATCTTAAAACAATCATAACTTCTTATCCGTAAGTCGGATCAAGCCCCGTAAATTCTCAAACTGACGAGAAAAGACAAATCTAGGACTTTAATTTGAATCAACATTTCATATTTGTTGACACCCAATTTTGACCCTCCCGTCCAGTCATTAACTATAGAATTACACTAATTTTCAACAATAATTCTAATAATTTTAAAATAATAAAATGCAGCAATAGAACATAAATACAGGCATAAATAAACAATTTACTAATGGCATCGCGTCTTACGTAGAGTACTAAGCACTTAGAGTCCCGCGCCCGCATTAATTAATTTTAAGTCCTGTCATGATTTCTTAATAATTAATAAATACATAAAATAAATAATTTAGCAATAACGTCGTGTCAGGTAGCATAGTCGCATTTATTAATACGCAAGAGAATTTCGTAATCACTTATAATTTAAAATCAATTTTAATCTAATACATGCATTTAATAGCGTCGCATTATTAAAAGCTTTAAACAATTCTTAAATATCATACGTGCATTTAGCATTTAAATAATTTAAGGTAAACTCAATTCAATTTTAATTTAACTTTGCGATAATGCATAATAAGAAGATTTTAAATAATAGCGTAGATTCTAAAATATTAAGCATTAATTAAATAGCACACCCGCATTTATTATTATAATAATTTAAATTAAAACTTGGGTTAATAGAACACCTAAATAATTTAATCACATTTGTTAATTAATTAATAATACACTTACCTAGAATTAACTAGCTAATTAATTAACTAGCCTAAAACTAAGCCTAAAATTAATTAACTCCTAATTCTACCCTGGCCCAAACCCGCAAGCCCACACGCCCAATCCCTTTTCCCCTTATCAGGGGCCCAACGCCCAAGTCCCTATACCTTTCCTTTCTCCCCTACCCGTCGCCCCTCTCAACAAAAAGACGTAAACAAGGAACCCTAAACCTAAAAAAAAAAAAAACCAGCAGCCTCCTTCACCCCTGTCGCCCAGCCGAGATTCTCGCCTGAGAATCCGGCGAGACACCTGCCAAACGTTAACCAGCTCACCCCTTACCATCTCCAAGAAAACACGAATCCCCCAGATTCCCTCAAATCTCCCAAATCATTTCTAACTTACCATAATAACAAGGCATACCAAATCTTTCCTAAAATCAGCCCAAATCGCCTACCTAAATCGCATCAAAGAGCTTACCAAGTTTAGAGTCGAACGTAGGCTATATAAGTGAGGCCATTGTTACATGCATAGGCATCCAGAAAGGAGAGGAAAATCTGTTATCAAAAATGGCATCGACTTAGACAGAAGAGAGCTCACTGAGAGTCAAAGCGACAATACAGAGCTAGAGAGGGTACCCATAGCATCGATGAAGGGCTCAGTGAGATAGAAATCATTCTACACCTTAGCAGCAGTTAGGAACCACATAACAATTTAGGGGAGAGTAAGGCAGAGCAGAGCACAGACCCATAGCAATCGACGGGATACCTCTAGCAGCAGTCAACACCCAGACAATCAGCATCGCAAAGAGTAGGGAGTCTGAAACTTTTCCTTTCAATATCAGCCCGGAAAAACCGATAGCATCGACTCAGATACAGAGCATCACTAGCATAACACGAAATAGGTAGTTCAAATCTCCTTATTTCAATTCCAGCCACAAATCAAAGAAACGAACTCGCCTTTTATTCGCCGCAAACCCAAAACCCGTCGATTGACCGACGACTTGATACGCCGCCTGCTCACGCCGGAGAAGGTAAAATCTACTCCTCCTCGCCTTGCTCATACCGTATTCTTTGCGCGAATTTGTGTTAGTATGTGTTAGTTCATTCGTGTTTGTATCTCATAAATGTTTAAAATGATGTTTGGGAACCGATGTTGAAGTCACGCACCATTAGCGCCTGTATGACCCATCGTATTGTTCTAAGGGTCATTTAACTATTTATGATGTTTGGCCATGTCTAGAAGCGCCGATTATACCGCTTTTTCTCGCTTGAATATAAGCCGCCCATGCTAGCATGTTAAGTCCATATCGCATCATAACTTGATTGTTAAGTCGCCGCATGTCGCTGAATCTGGCCCCGCAATGTCTATCGCTGAAAATATGTGCGATGTCCTCCTTTTTCTTTAGAATAACTAAATAGAGGAATGTTAGCATTATGTTTCTCCCGCAATGTCTCGCCATCGCTTATACCCAATCGCATTTAGAGCAGATCTGAGCACTTATTGCAGCAGGTATGTTGATTGCACCATGTCTAACAGTCAAAACTACTAGTGTTAGCATCTCTCGGATATACCAAGCATATTTCTGATTTTCTAGCATCAGAGTGTTCCTTTGCTATTTGCAAATATTATAACTGAATGCCATGTTGAGTTACTTGCCATGTTGTGTGCTCAATTCAATTCCATACAATGAGGTATGATGTGATCTACCATATAGTATGCAGAATTCCTATGTCAAGACGAAGATAGATACCTTATTTGCCTAAACTATCCACTGATGCTATTATGATGGCTTCATTCTAAAACCTGCTGGCATATCCTCATTATTGCCCTTAGATTAATCATCTATTCAAGGTCAAATGCTAAATAGCCCATAATAGTAAGAGCGTAGCAGAGATCAATTTGTGTGTCAAGTTACATGTGTTAATGATGTTGGAAAATCAATTCAATACGCCGCTTGAATAATAAAATCATGAAAATTGTTCTGTTGAGTTTAGGCCCAATCATCGCTTTTTAACAAGTAAGGGATCTGCTTCGGGCTCTGGTCGCATTCTCTATTAAGCATTTATGAGGATAGTTTGGTGATAACATAGTCAAACCGTTGAGAAATCTGTGCATATGATTGTGGAAAATGGATTTACTTCAGTCCTACCCATTTGTTTCGATGTTGAGTCATGTATCTTAAATTAAACTAGCGTGTTATGTGTTGCCATATTATTTCACCCATGTTTGGTGTCTCTGTCCCTGATCATCGATCATTAAGGCACATATAATGTGTTAGTGTGGTTCATAAGCATGCCATCGCTTGTTTGCTATCGCTACGCCATCGCCCATTGTTTTACCGCCATCGCTCGCCATCGCTCTGTGCATACCGCTAGTGTTTTGCCATCGTTTCTACTTGCTTTGCTTGCATACCGCTTACTTGGAATTGTCAGGGGCTATGTACAATACTACTTGCTGGCTGCATCCTTATCTGATATCGCTTTTATTTGGTATTTATATACATGTGTTGGCTTAAATGCAAACTACGTGTCAAGTGCTTGCTTTTGTTTAATGAATTTGGGCATGTACTAATCCTTATCTTTCTTTATTTTTACATGGCACGCACCGGAGCAAAATAAAGAGTCTCACGGCGAGACTCATCGCAAGTCATTTCAAATGGCAACCCGCACCCGCATTTGCATTCCCGCTTCAGAAATTCCTAAGACAAAATAGGATAAGACGATGTCGCCACGCATCTCGAAGCCGCGATCATATCCAATTCTATATACTATTTGTCCAAATTTGTTGCCTAATTATCTAACTTTGTAATTAATAGGATATCTAGAATAATTAGCCTTTAAACATATAAGTGGGAAGGTAATTTAAAGTTCATCGCTTAATTTACTTGCTTTTAAGATTGTCACGCATGTCTAATTTTGCCAAAATGATTTAACTTGCATTAATAAAACCAACATTTCATGTATTAAAATTCATAAATGTGTTTCTTCCTAAACTCTCAAAATCATCTTAAAGCATCGCTTATATAACATTGTACGCAGGCTAGGCGAGATTAATTTAGCTAGCACGAGCATATAATTAGTCTATAAAGCACTTTAGCATTTAGCACTTTCTAGCATCTTAACAGCTTTTGCATTTTTAGCCCTCTTTAAACTTTAGTAACATTTTAGCACCTTCCTAGCATTCTTTGTACTTTAGCATATAGCACCTTTTGCCCTTTCAATACTTTAAGCACCTTTTAAACATTTTAACATGCTAGCATCTATTTCCTAACATTCAGCACTTTAGCATTTAACACTTTTAAGCACCTCTTAGCACCTTTAGCACCCTTCTATCATTTAATGTCTTTTAGCAACCTTTAGTATTTTAAGCACTTTAAACATTTAGCATTTGGCTCTTTTATTTATTTATAACACCTTTTGCCCTTTTTAGACTTAAGCACCTTTAAACATTTTAACATTTTTTAGCATTTTATTAAGCGGGAAGATCTTTTACTTTGCATTTTTAAAATATAATAATTACCCTAGGTTTGGCAGGATAACCGCAAGTTAGCGGATCTTAGAGGGTGTCTAACCCCTTCCCTCTAGATTAATAAAGAACCCTTACCCGAAATCTCATTAAGTTTAGCAGACCATAAAAATGGAGTTAGTGTTGACTTTAACCTAGTTGACATTTAGGTGTCCTAATTCACCCAAACTAATTAGGTGGCGACTCCGCGAACCCTTAGCATTATAGCAACCCTTTAGCAACCCTTTTTATATTTTAGCATTTTTAAACTTTAGCACTTCTTAGCATTTTGCACCTTTAGCATCTTTTAAGCTTTTAAGCATCTTTTGCAATTTTAGCATCCTTTTAGCATTTTCAAAACTTTAAGCCTCTTAAACTTTTTGCACTTTAGCATTTATTATTTATTTTTCTAACATTTGCATTTTTTAGCAGGGTTCGCTATTCTTTTTAATAATGCCGCACTAAAAAGTATGCGACAGAATGGCGACTACTGGGATTTTAGGTTCTTAACCACAACTGACCTAGGGCTATTATTCGGCAATTATTTTGCATTTAATTTTTTTTGTGTATTGTATTTTGTTTATTTTTTGCTACTTGCTTTACTGCTTTCCCTAAACTGGCATTCCGTTCATATTTCTTCCATTCTGGAAAATTCACACAATCACACACTCACGCTACCGTGTGCTTCACAGACCGCAAATTTCTTTCAAACACCCACATTTAAGAGAGTTGGTATTCACGCGCGGAGAATCCGGCCCAACCGGTGGTCGCGTAGCCTTCTCACTCGAGTTGTCCGCCGGGAACTCAGGTCCGTAAAAGTCAAATCTTAGAAACTTAAGATGAGCTATACCACCCTTATTTTAGGGCATGCGACGATTTACCTTAGATGGTTGGCCTCGCATCGACACCACAATTAGGAAAACACCAAACTTGTCGACTGGTTTCGCAACCCAACGACCAACCAAAGATATTATGTGTAGCGTGACAATGACAGACAAATCCAAACCCAATCATGACATGCGAAATTGAAAAAGTGCACCGTCGTTTGGTCGCCATTTCCAACAAAGGCATTATAGTTGACGACTTGGACAAATCCGTCATAATCTCGCATAAGTTGACGCTAGGCTTACCTCGCATAAAGAGGTCCCCGCATGTTAGGAAACGTTTGAACGCTATGTGCAATATATCCGCTACATAATCGCAAATTATGTGTTTTATGCTAACACCGCTTGTTGCATTTTTAGAAAGATTTATCATCTCCCAAAAGGTCGATTTGTATTTGACTAAGCAATGACAGAGCAGAATATTTCGCAAGATCAAAGGCACGGTCCAAATGGCATACGACCGATTCTGCGGCATCTGAAGGAACGAGCCTGAACTCGCTCGTTCCTATAGGCAAAGCAGGGGTCTCAGAAAAGAAAGGCAGCATAGATCCGATCGAGCACCTCGCAACCATGCAGGCCGAAATCAGAAGGCCCAGAAACATCATTACAAGCAACTACATTAAGACCCACGTTAGCCGCATAATCTTTTTCAAAATCGGGACCATGTAGAAACTGCATGCGGATTGCAAGTCCAAACAGCCGTGCATACGGATATCAAGGACAAGGCGCGGTCAACGCGAATCGACCCCAAAACTCACAAATTTTCTTTGAGCGCAGTTTTTTCATATTAATGTACAGAAAGTGCAATAGCCAAGCGTAAAATACGACAAAGTTTCTTCAGATAGCGTATGCAGAAGCAAAGAAAGGCGTAGGATGACATCAATCCAAAGTCCGCAGCAAAAGCAGCAGCAGCAGAAAGGGGCATCAACAATCGGCAATCAAAGTTCAGAGTTCCGCAACAAAACCTAGCGCCACAATCCCTGCATAAAGTCAAACTTGCAACCCGCGCATCGCACACAACAAAGACATCATAACAATTCGTCAGTTGCAGTGCAAGGACAACATCTCAGGGATGACATCTCTACCCATAAAATTGCACTTCTCATATGTATTTATCATTTCGTTTAAACAGGTATACACTAACGTCTTTTCTCGCTTAGCTTGCGAGCATTTATTCTACAGAATGCAGAAGAACACGCCCGTGCAACAACGTTATCAAGACAAAGAAGTCCATGCAACGACGCCAGCAGCAATACGTCCAGGCAACGACGTAATCAGCAAGCCCACGCAACGACGCCAAGAAGAATACGCCCGAGCAATGACGTTATCGCGAAGAACACGCCCAGTAACGACGTTATCAAGACAAAGAAGTCTACGCAACGACGCCAAGAAGAACACGCCCGCATAACGACGTCATCAGCAAGTCCATGCAACGACGCCAGCAGCAATACGTCCAGGCAATGACGTTATCAGCACAACAAGTCCACGCAACGACGCCAAAGAAGAATATCGCCCGCATAACGACGTGATCAGCAAGTCCACGCAACGACGCCAGCAGCAACACGTCCAGGCAACGACGTTATCAGCACATCAAGTCCACGCAACGACGCCAAGAAGAACACGCCCAGTAACGACGTTATCAAGACAAAGAAGTCCAAAACGACGCCATCATCGCGATATTACATCTACACGCGAAGATTTTCTCTGTTTCAAAATTGCATTTTATCATTCATGCTTTATTATTCTCGTCTTAGCGCATGCACTAACTCTTCCTTGAGCTTTAGTCTACGCGAGCAGCAGAATAAGTCCAAAACGACGCCAAGTCCAAAACGACGTCAAGTCCTAAAAACGACGCCAAGTCCAAAACGACGCCAAGTCCGAAAACGACGCCAAGTCCAAAAACGACGCCAAGTCCGAAAACGACGCCAAGTCCGAAAACGACGACAAGTCCGAAAACGACGCCAAGTCCGAAAACGACGCCAAGTCCGAAAACGACGCCAGGTCCGAAAACGACGCCAAGTCCGAAAACGACGCCAAGTCCGAAAACGACGCCAAGTCCGAAAACGACGCCAAGTCCGAAAACGACGACGAGTCCGAAAACGACGACAAGTCCAAAACGCATTTACAAGTCAGCATATCACATCTACGCAGGGACGATTTCTCTGTTCTCAAAATTGCATTTTTTTTTCTCATATATTATTCTGTCTTAGCAGTTATGCACTAACTCTTTCTTGAGCTTTAGTCCACAGGGGGCAATTGCAGCAAGGACAACGTATCCGCATTCACAATCGCAACACGTCCGTGCAAGGGCGAAATCACAAGATTTGCAAAGATCGCATCAACACAGCAGGCATCATATTTTTGCAGGATAACCTTTTCTACTCACAGTTGCATTACTTTAAAATTATGCATCATCATTTTGCCTTAACAGTTATGCACTAACCGTTTGTTCAAGTCTTAGCATGCAGGAGCAGGAGCACAACGTGGATTTTCTTACAATAACCGGCAATCTGCCGGGCCAACCTTCCCAACGATCGCGTAGCCGCCTCCGTCGGTCCACTCGCTCCACATCACCGTAGAACCCAAAGACCACAAGCCATAGCAAGACACCTGTGTTCAAGCCAGTTATATTCTTTTACTTATTACACCAAAGCCCAGTGTCATCAAAACTCGACACTGGTACAGATTAAAGTCCGCTTTAGCCCGCCTTGGTGTTTTGACCATGGTAACCAAAGTTGTCGCCATAACTCGACATCGACCTTTGAGTCCGCATTAGCCCGCCTTGGTGTTTTGACCATGGTAACCCAGTGTCGTCATAACTCGACACTGGGACAGATTTTGATTTTTGCGTCAGCTTTGTGCCTTTGTCTACCTGCCCAGCATTTTTTTTGCAATTCTGAAGATCGAGACAAAATTGGCTATGAGTCAACGTCTTTGTCCGAAGATTCTTCCATCATCTCCATACAAAGAGGGACAGTTGTTGACACCCAATTTTGACCCTCCTCCCACCATTAACTATAGAATTACACTAATTTTCAACAATAATTCTAATAATTTTAAAATAATAAAATGCAGCAATAGAACATAAATACAGGCATAAATAAACAATTTACTAATGGCATCGCGTCTTACGTAGAGTACTAAGCACTTAGAGTCCCGCGCCCGCATTAATTAATTTTAAGTCCTGTCATGATTTCTTAATAATTAATAAATACATAAAATAAATAATTTAGCAATAACGTCGTGTCAGGTAGCATAGCCGAATTTATTAATACGCAAGAGAATTTCGTAATCACTTATAATTTAAAATCAATTTTAATCTAATACATGCATTTAATAAATACGTGATTATTAAAAGCTTTAAACAATTCTTAAATATCATACGTGCATTTAGCATTTAAATAATTTAAGGTAAACTCAATTCAATTTTAATTTAACTTTGCGATAATGCATAATAAGAAGATTTTAAATAATAGCGCCGCATTCTAAAATATTAAGCATTAATTAAATAGCACACCCGCATTTATTATTATAATAATTTAAATTAAAACTTGGGTTAATAGAACACCTAAATAATTTAATCACATTTGTTAATTAATTAATAATACACTTACCTAGAATTAACTAGCTAATTAATTAACTAGCCTAAAACTAAGCCTAAAATTAATTAACTCCTAATTCTACCCTGGCCCAAACCCGCAAGCCCACACGCCCAATCCCTTTTCCCCTTATCAGGGGCCCAACGCCCAAGTCCCTATACCTTTCCTTTCTCCCCTACCCGTCGCCCCTCTCAACAAAAAGACGTAAACAAGGAACCCTAAACCTAAAAAAAAAAAAAAAACCAGCAGCCTCCTTCACCCCTGTCGCCCAGCCGAGATTCTCGCCTGAGAATCCGGCGAGACACCTGCCAAACGTTAACCAGCTCACCCCTTACCATCTCCAAGAAAACACGAATCCCCCAGATTCCCTCAAATCTCCCAAATCATTTCTAACTTACCATAATAACAAGGCATACCAAATCTTTCCTAAAATCAGCCCAAATCGCCCACGAAATCGTACCAGTAGCTTACCAAGTTTAGAGTCGAACGTAGGCTATATAAGTGAGGCCATTGTTACATGCATAGGCATCCAGAAAGGAGAGGAAAATCTGTTATCAAAAATGGCATCGACTTAGGACAGAGAAGAGAGCTCAGTTGAGAGTCAGGCGACAATACAGAGCTAGAGAGGGTACCCATAGCATCGATGAAGGGCTCAGTGAGATAGAAATCATTCTACACCTTAGCAGCAGTTAGGAACCACATAACAATTTAGGGGAGAGTAAGGCAGAGCAGAGCACAGACCCATAGCAATCGACGGGATACCTCTAGCAAAGAATCAACACCTGCATAATCAGCATCGCAAAGAGTAGGGAGTCTGAAACTTTTCCTTTCAATATCAGCCCGGAAAAACCGATAGCATCGACTCAGATACAGAGCATCACTAGCATAACACGAAATAGGTAGTTCAAATCTCCTTATTTCAATTCCAGCCACAAATCAGCAAACGAACCTCGCCCTTTTATTCGCGTCGCAAACCCAAAACCCGTCGATTGGACCGACGACTTGATACGCCGCCTTGCCACGCCTTAAGGTAAAAATCTACTCCTCCTCGCCTTCAGTTCATACTGTATTCTTTTGCGCGAATTTGTGTTAGTATGTGTTAGTTCATTCGTGTGTTTGTATCTGTTAAATGTTTAAAATGATGTTTGGGAACTGATGTTGAAGTCACAGACCATTAGCAGTTCTGTATGACCTACTGTATTGTTCTAAGGGGTCATTTAACTATTTATGTATGTTTGGCCATGTCTAGAAGGCTGATTATACCTCTGCCTTTTTCTGCTTGAATATAAGCTGCCTCCATGCTAGCATGTTAAGTCCATATTGCATCATAACTTGATTGTTAAGTCGCCTGCATGCTGTTGAATCTGTCCTGCAATGTCTATCAGTGAAAATATGTAAGGATGTCCTCCTTTTTCTTTAGAATAACTAAATAGAGGAATGTTAGCATTATGTTTCTCTCCTGCAATGTCTCGCCATCGCTTATACCCAATTGCGTGCATTTAGAGCAGATCTGAGCACTTATTGCAGCAGATATGCTGATTGCACCATGTCTAACAGTCAAAACTACTAGTGTTAGCATCTCTCGGATATACCAAGCATATTTCTGATTTTCTAGTACTGTAGTGTTCCTTGGCTATTTGCAAATATTATAATCTGGAATGCCATGTTGAGTTACTTGCCTATGTTGTGTGCTCAATTCAATTCCATACAATGAGGTATGATGTGATCTACCATATAGTATGCAGAATTCCTATGTCAAGACGAAGATAGATACCTTATTTGCCTAAACTATCCACTGATGCTATTATGATGGCTTCATTCTAAAACTCTTTGCATATCCTCATTTCGCCTCTTAGATTAATCATCTATTCAAGGTCAAATGCTAAATAGGTGCCCATAATAGTAAGAGCGTAGCAGAGATCAATTTGTGTGTCAAGTTACGTGTTAATGATGTTGGAAAATCAATTCAATACGCTTGAATAATAAAATCATGAAAATTGTTCTGTTTGAGTTGTGGCCCAATCACTGTTTTCTTTTAACAAGTAAGGGATCTGTTCTGGGCCTGTTGGCTGCATTCCTCTATTAAGCATTTATGAGGGATAGTTTGGTGCTAACATAGTCAAACCGTTGAGAAATCTGGGCATATGATTGGGGAAAATGGATTTACTTCAGTCCTAGCCATTTGTTTCGATGTTGAGTCATGTATCTTAAATTAAACTAGCGTGTTATGTGTTGCCATATTATTTCACCCATGTTTGGTGTCTCTGTCCCGGTATCACTGATCATTAAGGCACATATAATGTGTTAGTGGTTCATAAGCATGCCATCGCTTGTTTGCTATCGCTACGCCATCGCCCATTGTTTATCGCCATCGCCGCCATCTCTCGTTTGCATACCGCTTAGTGTCTTTGCCATCAAGTTTACTTGCTGTTTGAATTCTGCCTTACTTGGAATTGTCGTGGCTATGTACAATACTACTACTGGCCGTGCATCCTTATCTGATATCGCTTTTGTTTGGTATTTATATACATGTGTTGGCTTAAATGCAAACTACGTGTCAAGTGCTTGCTTTTGTTTAATGAATTTGGGCATGTACTAATCCTTATCTTTCTTTATTTTTACATGGCACGACCGAGCAAAATAAAGAGTCTCACTGGCAGACTCATCGCAAGTCATTTCAAATGGCAACCCGCACCCGCATTTGCATTCCCGCTTCAGAAATTCCTAAGACAAAATAGGATAAGACGATGTCGCCACGCATCTTGGAAGCCGCGATCATATCCACCCTATATACTATTTGTCTGAAATTTGTTGCCTAATTATCTAACTTTGTAATTAATAGGATATCTAGAATAATTAGCCTTTAAACATATAAGTGGGGAAGGTAATTTAAAGTTCATCGCTTAATTTACTTGCCTTTTAAGATTGTCATGCATGTCTAATTTTTGCCAAAATGATTTAACTTGCATTAATAAAACCAACATTTTGCGTATTAAAATTCATAACAGGTTTCTTCCTAAACTCTCAAAATCATCTTAAAGCATCGCTTATATAACATTGTACGCAGGCTAGGCAAGATTAATTTAGCTAGCATGAGCATATAATTAGTCTATAAAGCACTTTAGCATTTAGCACTTTCTAGCATCTTAACAGTTTTTGCATTCTTAGCCCCTCTTTAAACTTTAGTAACATTTTAGCACCTTCCTAGCATTCTTTGTACTTTAGCATATAGCACATTTTGCCCTTTCAATACTTTAAGCACCTTTTAAACATTTTAACATGCTAGCATCTATTTCCTAACATTCAGCACTTTAGCATTTAACACTTTTAAGCACCTCTTAGCACCTTTAGCACCCTTCTATCATTTAATGCCTTTTAGCAACCTTTAGTATTTTAAGCACTTTAAACATTTAGCATTTGGCTCTTTTATTTATTTATAACACCTTTTGCCCTTTTTAGACTTAAGCACCTTTAAACATTTTAACATTTTTAGCATTTTATTAAGCGGGAAGATCTTTTACTTTGCATTTTTAAAATATAATAATTACCCTAGTTTGGCGGGATAACCAAGTTAGCGGATCTTAGAGGTGCCTAACCCTTCCTCTAGATTAATAAAGAACCCTTACCCAAATCTCATTAAGTTTAGCACTATAAAAATGGAGTTAGTGTTGACTTTAACCTAGTTGACATTTAGGTGTCCTAATTCACCCAAACTAATTAGGTGGCGACTCCGCGAACCCTTAGCATTATAGCAACCCTTTAGCAACCCTTTTTATATTTTAGCATTTTTAAACTTTAGCACTTCTTAGCATTTTGCACCTTTAGCATCTTTTAAGCTTTTAAGCATCTTTTGCAATTTTAGCATCCTTTTAGCATTTTCAAAACTTTAAGCCTCTTAAACTTTTTGCACTTTAGCATTTATTATTTATTTTTCTAACATTTGCATTTTTTAGCAGGGTTCGCTATTCTTTTTAATAATGCCGCGGCCGAAAAAGGGCGCGACAATATTCTGTACCCATTGCTACAGTTTTACCATTTTACCCACTGCTTTACGGACTTTCAACCGATCCGGCGCAGAAACTTTAAAATACGATAACTTCTAAACCGTAAGTCCATTCTACCTCTTCTTTAGTTCAATCTGTTCATAACAAATTGATTTACAACCATACCAAATTTCGTCTAATTCTAACAAGTGAAACTCGGGAAAAACAGTTCATAATTTTACTTGCTCTCAGATTTCGTCCAAATCTGTGGCAGAAAGTTTAAACTATGATAACTCTTAAACCGTAAGTCCGTTTTATCTCTTCTTTAGTTCAATCTGTTCGTAACAAAGTGATTTACAACCATACCAAATTTCGTCTAATTAAAACAAGTATAACTCCGAAAAACAGTTTGTAACGTTCATGTCCCGAACTAGTTGTTTAAGAAATCTAAATTCATAATTTTTCTTTTAACACCATCATTATATTCTAACATGTATAAAACTTAAAATACAGGATTTCACTAAGAAATTTGAGTGAGAAAACTCACATTTGTTGCTTCGTAATCGCAAATGACGCAACTTCAACTTATCCTTCAACCAAACCTTTATTTGGGACTCCTTAATTGTTCTCTTGTAATCTTGTTCTCTGAAATTTCTGGTTCTTTTCTCTTTGTTTTTTTTTTCCAGATTTTTTTGTATCCCCTTTTTGTTGTGTTTTATATAAAAGTGTGTGTGTGTTTTATGAGAGTGTGGGGAAGTTGAGGGAGTGGAAGGAGTGAAAGAAGGGGTTGAGGGAGGGTTAGTTTAAGGGGGAAAAACTGCATTTTTTTTTTCTTTTTAAATTATTCTGTTTTTTTTTTTAAAATCGTTTTTATTATTTTTTTATATTTTTTTGGGACTTTACATATAAGCAAACTCCACAAGAGGTAAATGATCCTCCCAGCTACCCCTGAAATCAATAACACAAGCCCGCGGCATATCCTCGTTGCGGATAGTCGCGCTACCGTCCGCTACCGAGGGTGAAATGCGATCGAGACTCACATGTGTCCCTAATCCCTTCAAAAGACCTCCGAGTTAGCCGAGAACCGGGCTCTCTATCCGATATAATCGACACCGACTCAGTGCAGTCTCACAATCTCTAATATATAATCCGCATAGTCCTCACCGAGAATGTCGTTCGATCAAGAAAATGGGCTGATTTCGTCACCGTCGACAATCACCCAAATGGAATCATGCTTCCTCCGGAGTGGTAGGTAGTCCTAATAAAATCCATATTTATCACCTCCTCTTCCAAGTCGAATATCAATAGCCGCAATAGCCCACCGGCTTTGGTGCTCAACCTTAACTCGGCCGACACCGCATCGCGCCACGAACTCCGCAACGCCCCGCTTAAGGCCATCCCACCAATACACGATCCGAGGTCATGATACATCTTAGTCGACCGGATGAATGGAATAACGAGCACCGCGCCTCCCGAATCTGGCGACGAAGTCCCGCTACATCGAAACACACAATCGGCCCTCAAATCTTATCACCCCATCAGGCGCTACCTCAAATAGACTTCTCTCGTTCTGAACAGCGGCATCTCGGCACCGTACCAAACTCGGATCCACATACTGTCGCCTCTGCACCTCCTCGACGATAGAAGACTCGCAACCTCTCGAACCCGAATTCCACTATCGATCAACCAAACGAACCCCAAGGCTCGCTTGATGTAACTCTCGGACCATATCCCTTTTCTCGGTGAACATCGCATGGACTACCCATCGATCTGCGACTAAGGGCATCTGCAACTACATCGCCTTCCCCGAGTGGTATAGAATATCAACATCATAGTCCTTGGCGGCTCAACCACCGCCTCTCGCCGCAGTTCGCACTCCTGGTGAAGATATATCGAGACTCTTGCGTCCGTGTAAATATCCATGGACCCCATACAAATAATGTCTCGGATCTTTAAGGCATGAATCACACGCTAACTCCAAGTCATGTGCTGGATAGTTCTTCTCATGCTTCCTAAGCCGCCGAGACGCATAAGCTATAACTCGCTGCGTCCGCATCAAAGACGCACTCCAAGCCCGACACCTGACGCATCGCAATAAACCACATATCCATCTAAGCCCTCTGGAAGAGTAAGGACTGGGGCGGTCGTCAATTTCTCCTTTAGTAACTGGAAACTCTCCTCACAAGCATATGTCCACTGAAATGTAGTTGTCTTCTGAGTCAGCCTAGTCAAAGGCGCTGACATGGAGGCAAACTTCTCCACAAACCTCCGATAATAACCTGCAAGGCCCAAAAAGTTGCGCACCTCCGCTTGTAGCTGGAGTCCGCCAAGTCTGATCGCCTCAATCTTAGTCAGACAACCCGAATACCATCGGCCCCGATAACATGCCTTAAGAAAGCCACTGCTACCAAAACTCGCGTTTCGAGAACTGGCATACAATCACGGCCCTCGAGGACTCAATACCGCCTCAAATGACCAGATGCTCCTCGCCCGTGCGCGAATACACCAAGATATCATCAATGAACACTATAACGAACATATCCAAGAATGGCCTGAACACCCTATTCATCAAATCCATGAATAACGCTGGAGCGTTGGTCAATCCGAAAGACATCACCCTAAACTCATAGTGCCCATACCGGGTCCTGAATGCAGTCTTTGGGATATCCGTCTCTCTAACTCGTACCTGATGGTAACCAGACCGCAGGTCTATCTTGGAAAAGCATCTCGCACCCTGCAACTGATCAAACAAATCATAAATCCTGGGGAGGGGATATATGTTCTTGATAGTTACCTTGTTCAGCTTCCTGTAATCAATACACATACGCAGCGTCCCATCCTTCTTCTTTACAAATAACACTGGCGCTCCCCAGGGAGAAACACTAGGCCTGATAAAGCCTTTTTCCAGCAAATCTTTCAGTTGGTCCTTCAACTCTCTTAACTCGGCAGGTGCCATTCTGTATGGCGGAATAGATATCGGTCGAGTGTCTGGCGCCAAATCGATGCAAAACTCAATCTCCCTCTCATGAGGGATACCCGGAAGCTCGTCTGGGAATACGTCTGGAAACTCTCTAACAACCGGACCGATCAAGGTCCGATCTCCGCCAAGATTTAATACCCGAACTAAATGGTAAATATACCCTTCCGTACCATCTTCCTAGCCTTGAGGTAAGAAATAAACCTACCCTCGACGCAAAGATTCCCTTCCACTCGATAACCGGCTCACCAGGAAATCGGAACCGAACTAACCTCTCTCTACAGTCCACATTGGCATAGCAAGACGCTAGCCAATCCATACCTATAATCACATCACAGTCGGTCATATCCAACTCTATCAAGTCAGCTAGAGTCCGACGACTATCTACAGTCACTGGGCAAGCCTTATATATCCGCTCAGCTACCACCGAAGCACCTACCGGCGTAGCCACATCAAAAGATTCTATGGACTCGGGATCTATCCCTATTCTACCAGCAATATGGGGAGATATATAGGACAAGGTAGAACCTGGGTCTATCAAAGCATAAACATCACAGCAAGCAACCAACAATGTACCTGTGACGACATTAGGCGACGCCTCCTGATCTCGGGCCGGACATAGCATAAATGCGGTTCGAGGACCGCTGAATCGAAACCCCGCCACGACCGCCGCGCTGGCTGCCCGTGAACACCTCGCCCTCCGGCGCATAACCATCAAGATGAAGACCCAGCAACTGAACCTGTCGGCTGAGCCATAGCATTTCCGCCGCCTCTGGTCGGACAATCTCTCTTCAAATGGCCCTGCTGGCCACAAGAGTAACAAGCTCCTGGAGGAACACGACACTTCTATAATGGCAATCACCACATCGACCACACCGAGGCATAGGTGGCCTCATCCGACCGGAACTCGTCCTCCGAAACCCAAGCCTCGAACCTCGCCCCGCCTCAATACTCAGACGCCCCAAGATGGTGGAGCGCCTGACCGGCCAGTGCAAATCTGGTCACTTCTGGGGTTGTCTACCCTAAAACTACAGAGGACCTGCTGTCCCGCCTCTTCTGGCGATACTGCCGATCCGCCGCCCTCGCTCTCACACCCAGTGCATATGCTCAGACGCGGCAATGTCCATGCCCGGTGAAGAGTCACTCCTGCAACTCTAGGCCAAGTCATCAAGTCTCGTGACATACGTGCACCCGCCCTCCATGTCATACCAAAGCGGCACATACCGAGCCAATCACCAAACTCCACGTTGTATTCGGACCGCCCGCCCACTGTCTCGGTGTCAAAAATCTATCGCCCGAGCCCTCTCATCTCGCGGAGGCAAGAAATGGCCAAGTAACGCCTCGAACTCGTCTCAAACAATGGAAGCGCATGCTCCCCGGGGCTTCCATGAATCATACTACCAATCGCAGTGTCCGCAATGATGCGAACCTAGTACCACCGACTCGGTCTCCAAGCCCCGATCACCCTACGATCCGTCAGAATCGCTTGATAAACTCACGAGGATCATCTCGTGCCTCGACCCATAAAACTCGTGAGCTGCAACTCAAAAGCCCTCGCCTCAAGCTAGCAACTCGTGGCTGAACTACGTACAAATGAATCGCTGTCGGCCTTATCTCGTTCGCCACGATCCCGCCAAGAATCGACCATCTCTCAGTAGCCCGTATCCTGCGCCTGCTCGCTGGATCGAGGCTCGTGTACCGCGGTCTCGATGAGCCGCCGCCTCGGACTTACTAGGGTTGGCGACGTTGTAGAACTCGCCGTCCAAACACCTCATCTGTAAGGATCGGGCTCAGCCTCGTAACCTTCGGTGCCTACTAGTAGTTCCTCATCGCTTGCCCTTCGGGCCGCGCTGCTTGCGTGGAGGCATAATCGATACAGAAAATATGTCAGAGGAAATTCAACCTATAACACAGCTCTATTGCACGATCTTAGAGTGAAAGAATGGAAACCAATCCTAAATATCCTGCAGCCTCCTGATTATAGATGTGGTGCACAACACACCGATAATCAAGACTCTACTAGATACGGCCTGTAGACCCTTTCCGAGGATTAACAGCTCTGATACCACTTTTGTCACGACCCGACCCCGGATCCGTGACCGGTGCCTTAACCCGGGCACCCTTGTGACACAACATCAGAGAAAACCAGCGGTATATAAACTCACAATAAGTAACCATAATGATATAAATAGTCTAGCCCAAAATGACTACCCCAAAAGTACATAAAACCGAACAGCTACATCCTTAAACAAACCAAGTTATGACAAGACTACAAGCCTCTAAGAATGAGTAACACTATGACGGGACAGGGCCCCGTCATGCCCCTGAATGTACAAAACATCAACAACACCAGGGAGAACCATACCAAAAGTTGAGCCTCCGAAGAAATGGAGCTCCTGACACCTGAGTAAAAGATCCTAGGAATGAGGATCTACCACCTGCTTCCTTACTCACGCAGATGCAACGCAGCCCAGGCGGGTCGCACACAACGTACAGTATGTAAAACTGAAAATATCAGAGTAATATCATAAGTCAAAATAAGCCGAGTCATAGATAAAAATCAATTTCTCAGACCGTGCCTTACTAACAATGAGAGTAACAAGTATAAAATTTATAGCATAAAAATAGGAGGCTCACGATCAAAACAGGGTACCTCGCCCGTAGTATCATTAAGCAATCCTACTCCTGGGACTATTTCACCCGCATGGGTCATGTGGACCCACATGAGGTCATCCGCCTCGTCATGGGACTATTTCACCCGCATGGGACTATTTCACCCGCATGAGGTCATCCGCCTCGTCATGAGACTATTTCACCCGCATGGATCCTGTGGTCCGGATCCGCATGAGTGCAAGCGCCGCACTCGCATCATGGGTAGCAAATCCATGTCATAAATAATAACCCGGGGTTTACCCCGTAATAATATAAATATATAACATAGCTCATCCGGCTATCATACATAACATAAGCACTACCGGCCTATCATATCATACATAAGCACTACCGGCCTATCATATCACAACATAAGCACTACCGGCCTATCATAACATAAACAAGTTAAGAAATCCCCTAACTTCTTATTAACATTATTAATATATCCTCTCATTTTAGTATCCTAAGGCACTAACATGTCTTTTAATAGAAAATCCGGGAATTCAACCCAAGTACCATGTACTTCTAACTTTTTAAGAAATAATTCTTTTATAAAAACTCCAAGATACTAATCACCATAGTATCAAGTTACGATTTCTTTCAAGACAAGTCACATTTCCTTTTAGAAATATAATAGGCTTCTAAATCAATTGACTTCATTTCCTTTAAAACCTTAGGCAACCAATGCCTAAAAATCAATTCACCTTTCTTAGTTTCAAATCCTTTACCCGTACTTGTTTTAATTAGAGTAAACCTTTCTTTGTGAACCTTTCAAGAAAACTAATATAACCAACTTCCCATAAAGTCATTATATTAGTGTTATCCCTTTGTCAAATATATTTTCCCTAAAACCAAGGGACTTATACTTTTGAAATGAAACAAGTAGCATATACTTTTAAAACAAGTGAAAGATATCAAATCTTGACGTCTCACCGCACTACATAGGTACAACTACTCATGCTCAAGAGATAGGAAAGTTCCACATACCTCTTTGGTCAATCCACTTGCTAAGCTCAACTACCGCAAGTAATATTTCAACCTATAATAATCATGATACGTTTGTTAACCTCTAATCTCAAAGTAGAACAATCCAAGTTCAAAGTCACTAAATTCTATGGAAAATCAAGATTTTCTTTGTTTCTACTCACTTTGCCACCTTTATCAAGGCCGAATTTATCATCCAAACGCCACATTTAAGGCTCAACAATCCAACATTTCAAAGGGGATTACACACCTAAACTTGGGTGTGTAAAATTCTGCCCCATAAGGTACAACAATTCTCTTAACAATTCTAAGGTAGTTTTTTTGGCTACAAGATGCTCATAATATCTTCTTAACCAATTCTTGCATATCCAAACCACATTTCGCATTTAAATGACTCTAAGAGCATTATTTACTACCACAAGTTCTTTCTTCTTAACATGCAACACTAGAAACTAATTCTAAAGGAAGAAATGTTACCTTAAAGTCTTAGCCAAACTTATTCCAAATATTTTGCTAGCTTCCTTGCAAGAACACCACCACAACAACACCAACAAGCTAGCTACAAGCTTCCTTCTTGTTCTTAACTTTTCAGATTTTTCCTAAGGCTAGAATTTCCTTTGGAAATGTAGAGAGAAGGAGGAGCTAATTTTTAGAGAGAGGGAGAGGTTTGAAAGATGACCAAATCTTCAAGACTTGGTCAATATAAGGCATGCAAGAAAAATCAGATGGGGGGGGGACACTTGTCACCCTCCCATGGCCTTTGTAAAAGAGAAATCAGAATTTCCAAGTTTTTTCGCCCAAAAATCGCCTCCGCAGCCTCATCTTCAACTTCCGCGCGCTCGCTTGGCTCAGCCATGGCTGCAGAATCTTCAGCGACCTCGCATTTCCGCGCTGCCTCGTGATCCGCGCCGCGCGCTGTTTTGCTCAAACGCATTCCCGTCCGTCACGACCGAACTTGTAACTCCCATAACTTTCTACTGACGCCCTATCGATTTAACGGTTGGTTGCGTTGGAATCTGGACTCAACGAACTACGCCCGGGCCTTTGAAACACTTAGGAACTCTCAATGTACCGGTCATAACCCGCCTTCAAGTTGACTAAAACCCGTCCGAACAATCCACAACCTATCTAGGATGTCACGATGGGCGGGCGGGGAAGTGGTATTCCATACCCGCACTCCACCACCTAAAACACATCCCCAACTCCGCCCACCACCCATCACGTAGTAATTCTTCCACCCGCCCGCCCACTTACTTCACGCGGATACCCACTTACCTTGCTGTACCCATTAATAAAATGCTCAAATAATGTCCAAAGAATTGTTTTAGTCACCAAAATGAAAGTTATATAAGAAAAAGGAAAAAAAGGAACCTTTCCACTATGGTGTATCGAATATCAAGTCTAAAACCTTGCAAAAATATTATGAATATTAAAAACAAGAAAGATGAAAATATTTAACAAAAAAAGGAGAACAAAGAGAATAAGAAAAGAAACGTGCATTACACGGGTTAGCTCAAGTCACATTTTAAATCAAGAAAGAGCCAAATAAATTCGTAAATAGCCTAATTAAACTAATAGATGATACGGATATGGCGGTGCGGATCGGTGGTGCGGTGCATGTAAGTGCGGCAAAAGTGCTAAGGTCTTATATGAAATCCACTCGCCCACTACCCACGTGTAGCACTTTTGATACCCATACCCGCCCCACCACCCACCAAACCATCCCCCATACCCACCCCAATTGGAGCGGGTGCGGGGCGGTACCCGCATTTACCCGCCCCACTGACATCCCTAAACCTATCCTTAGAAAATTTTAAGTCTTACATGCTTTCGTACGCTCTCATACGTAGGGTCAGAATTCGGGGTATAACAGCTTCTTTGTAAGTGGATGGCTCGTGTGAGTCAGAATCCACTTCTTCAGCAACCTGCAACGCATAAGCTAACATGTCTTCAAAACTATACATTCTGGGAGGTATTCCATAATTTGCTCTCTTTGATCGATCAAGAGCCAAATTGTGCTGATTTGCTGCTGATAATGAAGATTATGATGATTCTGCTTCTAACTGTGGTTGTTGGACTTCATATGATAGTTCACCCTCATCTGAAGTGACTTGCTGCTCCACATGTTTCCCAACACTGCCACCAACAATAGACTTCACAGTAGGGTTAAACATAGATTTTTCATTAAAAACTACATTCCGGCTCAGTATAACCCTTTTCTCAGACGGGGACCATATTCTGTAACCTTTAACACCATCCTCATAACCCACAAACACTCCCCTTTTAGCTCGTAGTTCTAATTTACCCTCATTCACGTGATAATAAACATTGCAACCAAAAAATCTCAAGCCAGAGTAATCGCAGACTTACCAGACCACATCTCAAAAGGAGTTTTGAGATGTATACCTGTGTGAGGTCCACGATTTATCAGATAGCAAGTTGTACTAACCGCCTCTGCCCAGAATGTCCTAGTTAGTCCAACATTAGAGAGCATGCATCTAGCTCTCTCTAGAAGTGTCAGATTCATGCGTTTTGCTACACCATTTTGTTGTGGAGTCTCCCTGACTCTATGATGCCTAACAATCCCTTCTTTTCTGCAAAACTCATTGAACTCAGAACAACAAAATTCAGACCATTATCAGTTCGCAGTCTTTTGATCTTCTTTCCTGTTTGATTTTCCATTAATGCCTTCCATTGCTTGAAGTTTTTGAAAGCTTCACTTTTATGCTTTATAAAGAACACCCAAGTCATCCTTGAGAAATCATCAATAATTGTCATAAAATATATGTGACCTCCTAGAGACTCCATTCGGGAAGGACCCCAACAATCAGAATGGATTAATCAAGTGTGCCTTTTGTTCTGTGTATTGCTTTGGAAAACTTGTTGCGATGTAATTTTTCGAATACACAGTGTTCACAAAACTTACGGTCCTCGGCCTTGTGACCACAAAGAAGATGTCCTTTTGACAGAATTTGCATCCCTCTCGCTCATATGATCAAGCCTCATATGTCATAACTTGGTCAAGTTTTCTTTATCAACCTCTGAGGATGCAACAACAACAAAACCTGATAACGTAGAACCTTGAAGGAAATACAAGGTACCACGTTCTATGCCCTTCAGAACCACATTCGAATCCTTGCAGACATATAGAACTCCACATCCACCTCAAATCGAACCCTCGCTATCTAACATGCTCAATGATATCAAATTCTTTGTCATGGATGGAACATGCCTGACGTCAATCAATGTGCAGAATTTACCATCATGTGTCCGAATTTTAATAGAGCCTATCCCAACCGTTTTGCAAACAGAATTGTCAGCCATAGAAACACTGCCACTATCCACTTGCTCATAGGTTGTAAACCACTCCATTCGCGGACATATATGGTAAGATGCTGCTGAATCGAGGATCCACACATCATTGTGATGTGTGTACTCATTAGCAACTAGAGCAATATCATCTTCAGAGTTGGTATCTGCTACATCAGCAGTACATGTCGGATTATTCTGCTGCCGCTTCTTCTTGGGACAATCAGACTTCCAGTGTCCCTTCTCCTTACAGTAATTACAGACATCATTTGGTTTTGGACCTTTAGAAAACGATTTCTTGAACTTCTTCTCCCCCGGATTTCTATGTCCATGACTTCCACTGGCTACTAACCCTGCAGCCTGATTATCTGCACCTGTACCAGCCGCCTTATGGCGCAACTCCCTAGTATGGAGAGACGATCTCACCTCCTCTAGAGACACAATATCTTTTCCAACAATGAACGACTGTACGAAATTTTCGTACGATAATGGTAAAAATACTAACAGAATCAATGCAGCATCCTCATCCTCAACTTTCACATCAATATTACGCAACTCTAACAAGATTGTGTTTAGTTGATCTAAGTGATCTCGAAGAGGCATACGTTCCTGTATTCGTAGACTGAACAGACGTTGCTTCAGAAGCAACTTGTTGGTTAAGGACTTCGTTATAAATATTCTCGAGCTTGACTCATAGACCCTGCGTGGTTTCCTCCTCCGCGATCTCAGTGATAATATCATCAGCAAGGCTCAACATAATTGTTGAATGAGTCTTCTCTTCCATAACGACCATCTCAGCGTTAATGGGTTCTGTCGGCTTCCTAGCAAGCGGCGCCCAAAGTCCTTGTTGTTTTAACAAGGCTCGCATCTTGATCTGCCACAGACTAAAACTCTTTCTCCCCGTAAATTTGTCGATCTTCACATTCATTCCAGACATCTTTCAAACAAACAAATTCGGTTCTGATACCAATTTGTTAAAGCGGAAGCAATTAAACATAAGAAAGAATAATAATGAATGTAAATGATACAAACGATTTAACGTGGTTCACTAACAATGTGTTAGCTACGTCCACGGACAGAAGAGAGAAAAACTTTATTGATCTTGAGCAATACATTTTTTGGGATTTCTCTGGACTGTATTTCAGCTTATTAGGTTATGACCTATGGAGTTTATATAGAGTACCCATTACACAGACTAAGGAAATGTTTTCCAAACAGAAAAAGAAAAGGTTTTTCAAACAGAAAAGAAAAAGGATTCCTAAACATGGTATAAACCTAATATGCCCGGATTCAAGTCATATTTCAACACCTCTGTTTGAATCTTATTGAACTTGCTTCAGATCCATCTTGGTGCTACTTTTTTTACAATGGTTAAGGAAAAACAAATTAAAATGGGTTGAAGATTTTGTTTATTTGCTTATGTTGCGCGAGAAGAAAATCAACCACTTTTCTGGAATCAAGAAGGGCAAAACTAAGAATTGGAAGCAAGAAAATGAAATACTCAGAAAGAGTCCTCAGTGAATGTGCCAATTCATTAAATTACAGTTCAAGAACAACAGAGAGTATATCAGGAACTTCTGTACTCAACTCTTTGACATGTAAGTAACGAGAAAATCACTATCAGGTCACCTAAAGTAACTATATATACCATATTGCCCATTACAAGAGGAAATGGGAACCTAGAAAATAAGGCAGACAATCTGCGGCTATAACACATTAAATTACAATAATAGTGTGAAAGAAGTTCTTTACGCTGTCGATATGTACAAGTTAAATACTTTAATTTTTGCCAACTTGTGCAGCTTCCTTCATTTCCAGTAAGGCATCTTGAAAACACTTGGCTAGAACTTTGGGATCAGGGATGATGTCTTTAGCCACCAATATTTGCATGTCAGCTTTGCCTGCGTAGCTCACCATATGCATAGTGATTGCCTGCATTATTATATACATAAGCAAAATTAGAGACATGATGAATAATGATTGCATGAAAATAGTTAAGGTATAAAAGGAGAAGAGCCAATACGTTAAGAAGCTTACATGGGACAGGGCTGTAGAAGTGACTCTAACAGATGATATGTGGTTCCCCCCGAATGTGATATCTTCTTGAGGGCCGATCACGTTTGAGATTGTGAAAGTTGTATTACTAACAATTCTGTAGTTGAGCAAGCTAGCTAACTACACAACCAAAAGAATGTATACAACACTAGATTAGGTATTAAAGGTGGTAAATTCGAGTCAATTTTCAGTAATTCGTTCAACCCTTCCAAGTCTAAATGAAAAGAGTTATGACTCGTTTATTGACTGAAAATTAGTTAAACCAAAAATGACCAATCAAACTATTGGATCAAAATAATGTAATTCAACGGAACAAAAAGCAATCCAAAGTCCAAACCCAAACATACAAAATGAAGTTAGAAGGATCGAAGCTAATAATGAAAGTACATTAGTTTCCATATTTCTTTTTTCCAGAAAAGCAAAATAGAAAAGGAGGGGAAGACTCGTTATTTGCTACAACCAAATTTTTGGGAAAATTGGGTCATGATTGTTTACTAATTTGAATCGTTTAATTTTGGCCTGTCCAAATTTGATTTTATCCACTCATTTGACACCTTTAATTATAGTGTCTAAGAAATATACCTTCGCAGAGAAGGACATGATAAAGTCTCCAATTTTGTAGGAGAAAGGGCCTTCTAGTGATGACTTTTTCTTGTCGATCATTGCTTTAGCTCTCCTTACATACTGCAATGGATCACTTCCACCCTTGTGATAATAAACTGGTAAGAGTAGCATGCCAAATTTGTTACCCCACCGTGCTCCTGATTTGCTGTTCATCAGCTGTGAAAAGTCCTGGAATAAAAAAGCGTTTGATATTATTAATGTCTAATAAATTTGTATCTGCTACATTTTGTAGTTACATATGGGAAAACAATTATATATACCTGTAAACCAGATTGTTTTCTTAAATTGACCATGGCAACTCCAGTGATCTGAGTCCCTTCTTTCAGAGCTGCAAATGAATCAAACCAATTATAAGTTAAATCCAGTGTTATTATTATTATTATATCGAAGGATATTAGGAGAATTATGTAGGTCTGATTAAAGGAGTTTTTAATATACCTTTGGGTGAACGAAGATCCAGGTACCTAGAGAGCCCACATGATATGATTCCAAAGAGGACATCGTTGATTGTCTACAGTAACAAGAAATCAATTAGCAGTTTCATATTAATTGGTACCAGTCAAAGCGACGGTCTAGATTTATTTTCATGATTTGTCATGTAAAAGAAGATTAGTCAAAGGTTGTGGACAATTTTACCTGTAATTATTATTAGGTAACCTCATAATTTCAAGCCTCCTTTTCTAGTGAAAACCTAACTCCTTTAAAAAAAATAAAACAAAAGAGAGGATGAGGTCATTTGTTTGAAGATGGTTTATTGTGGATCACTTGTGGGGCTTATAGTAGTTGTCACTTGTTAGCGTATCACTTTTCCCCTTAAACTTGACTACCATCATAATTCTACAAAGAGGAAGAAGAAATGAATAACCCTCCATCCTAATTTATATGGCGTTGTTTGATTTAATATAAATAATTTTTTTTTAAAAATGGTCTAAAATAAACTTAAATATTTGTGTGGCTATAAGTTATTTCATTAAGGATAAAAGAAGAATTTTAAAACTTAAGTTACTTTTAATTATAAATAAGTGACATTCTTTTTGAGGTTTTTGTGTCAATTGTCTACCAGAAACAACATTTCTAACTATCAAGATAGAGGTAAGTCTGCGTACATTCTACCCTCTTCAAACTCCATTATGTGAGATTTCACTTGATGTATTGTTGATATTCTCTTTGAAACGGATTAAAAGGAAAAATGTGTTCACATAAATTGGAATGAAGCGAGTAAGTTATTCGTGATGTAAGAACTGTTTAACACGAAACTGAACGAAAAGGGGGGAAAAAAGAGAGGAAGACGATATGAAACTTTCTTCTCGGTATAAGAACGATTGACGTGAAATTGAATTTGAAAAAAGAGAAAAGAAGAAATGAATACGTTCTTTATGATAATGACTGAACCACGAACGACCCTCTTTGGTCACTGTCGAGATAAGTTGTCCTGTTACTTTAGCTACTTTTGGCATGAAAATAAGAGTTAAATGAGTGGAAGTAAAGGGTTGATGAATATATATGAATCGTATTCGGGGGGGGGCTCATTAATTAATTGAAAGTTGGCCCATGTTACCGATTTCGGGGGCTCATTAATTAATTGAAAGTTGGCCCACGTTACCGATTTCGGGGCTCATTAATTAATTGAAAGTTGGCCCACGTTACCGATTTCGGGGCTCATTAATTAATTGAAAGTTGGCCCACGTTACCGATTTCGGGGGCTCATTAATTAATTGAAAGTTGGCCCACGTTACCGATTTCGGTGGGGGGGCTCATTAATTAATTGAAGGTTGGCCCACGTTACCGATTTCGGGGCTCATTAATTAATTGAAAGTTGGCCCACGTTACGATTTCGGGGCTCATTAATTAATTGAAAGTTGGCCCACGTTACGATTTCGGGGGCTCATTAATTAATTGAAAGTTGGCCCACGTTACCGATTTCGGGGCTCATTAATTGGTGAAAGTTGGCCCACGTTCGATTTCGGGGCTCATTAATTATTGAAGGTTGGCCCACGTTACCGATTTCGGGAGGGCTCATTAATTAATTGAAAGTTGGCCCACGTTACCGATTTGGGGCTCATTAATTAATTGAAAGTTGGCCCGTTACGCACGATTTCGGGGGCTCATTAATTAATTGAAAGTTGGCCCACGTTACGATTTCGGGGCTCGTTAATTAATTGAAAGTTGGCCCACGTTACGATTTCGGGGCTCATTAATTAATTGAAAGTTGGCCCACGTTACCGATTTCGGGGCTCATTAATTAATTGAAAGTTGGCCCACGTTACGATTTGGGGGCTCATTAATTAATTGAAAGTTGGCCCACGTTCTGCGATTTCGGGGGCTCATTAATTAATTGAAAGTTGGCCCACGTTACCGATTTCGGGGCTCATTAATTAATTGAAAGTTGGCCACGTTCTGATTTCGGGGCTCATTAATTAATTGAAAGTTGGCCCACGTTACCGATTTCGGGGCTCATTAATTAATTGAAAGTTGGCCCACGTTACGGATTTCGGGGGCTCATTAATTAATTGAAAGTTGGCCCACGTTACCGATTTGGGGGCTCATTAATTAATTGAAAGTTGGCCATGTTACCGATTTCGGGGCTCATTAATTAATTGAAAGTTGGCCCACGTTACCGATTTCGGGGGGGGCTCATTAATTAATTGAAAGTTGGCCCACGTTACCGATTTGGGGGGGGCTCATTAATTAATTGAAAGTTGGCCCACGTTACCGAGTTGGGGGGGGCTCATTAATTAATTGAAAGTTGGCCCACGTTACCGATTTCGGGGGGGGGGGGGGGTCATTAATTAATACGATCTAAATGCATATGAATCTCTCTAAGCTTGACCTTTTTTTATAAAGACTGATGATGCGACTTTATATAATGGAAACGTGAATATTTAATGCACATGAATAAGACTTTAAGCTTATCATATAATTTCTCAAATTACAAAATTCAGCTATTAAAAAAGTTATTTACTATAATCTTTTAGATGATGTGATAATGAAAAGATTATCTAGAAGTTAAACTCAAAGTTTGTCCTTCAAAAAGCTGAATTATATTGTCATGGTTAACACTCCTACAATTTAAAGGGTATTACCAGATAATCTCTCTATAATATTTTAATTGTAGGTTTCACCAAGGAGGCCCACTTATATTATTCATTGTGAATTTGTGATGTAGTACGTAATAATAAGAAATAAGTTTTCCAATGACGAAGGTGGACAAAACATTCGGAAAGTCAAAATAGATAGGAGAATATAGTTATTTATTTATAATGTTGGCAGTACTAAATTTTCAACTCAATTAAACTCCTCCACAATAAAATTTAAGTAATGTCCAGTCTTTGAACCCGTGCGTGCTATCGCACAAAAAAATTAGGGCTTTTTTTCATTTTTTATTAAGAAGTATTAGC
Organism: Przewalskia tangutica; assembly: GCA_029844215.1. Taxonomy (NCBI): domain Eukaryota; kingdom Viridiplantae; phylum Streptophyta; class Magnoliopsida; order Solanales; family Solanaceae; genus Przewalskia; species Przewalskia tangutica. The sequence continues at coordinate 5,860,522 of CM056731.1, read as the reverse complement.
TAAAATTTAGATTCATAATTCGCAGGTCTTAGCTCAATTAAGGACATACTTTTACGAATTAGAACATGACCCCAAAATATTTATTAAGTTTAACATGATCGACATAGTCGATCTCCATTGCAGCGAACATGGAAGGAAATGAAAGAAGAAAGAGCTGTGAAACCTTTTTCTTATGTCTCTTAAAAAAATGAAAAATACAAGTGTTGCTCTATTTATACTATGATTAAGGACTAAAGTGCACAAAAGGAAACATATGAGTATGAACTTAACAAAGATGAAATACAGCAACTAATTAGGTCTAATATACAAATTAAGTCTAATTACATAATCTCATCAATATTTGAGACGGATCTAAATGTCCATATTTCCTTTTACACTCAAAGGCAATTAATAAGTGGACGAATATAGGATAGGTCAAAATAGATAACAGAGTATAGTTAAGTTAGGTATTTGTTTATGCTGGCAATACTAATTATTTTCAACTAAATCATACTCCTTCAAAATGAAATTTCAACGCGTGTTCCCTTTTACACAAGACAAAAAAAACATGTGGACAAATATTGGACAAGTCACAATAGTAGTAGTACAAGAGAATAAAAATTTCCCAAAATGTATTAATACTCACAAGAAAATGACATAGAGGCAACTTTTACTTTTATCCATTTGTAAGAGTAATTCTCAACTTAATATATAGTTTATTGTTAAGGTGTGAATGGCTTGTTAATTTGTTGGGAAGTCGTCATATGTGATTGGTCACATGATGTCCACATATTAAATTAAAAGTATAAAGAAATTAATAAAGATATAAGAGGTGTGGAAGAAATTGAACTCACAGCATTAGCGATGGCTTGTTTGACCGTCTTCATATCATCAATGTTTAACTTGGCCGTGGCCACTTTACGCGGCCATAGCTCAACTCCATCTCCGCCTCTTACGGCTGTCCTCTTATCCTTCAACCACAAACCCCTCAAACAAAACTCTATAACATACACCAATGTATACCATATCACCTTCAACAACTTTTTCAACAAGCTCCATACATTTCGATTGTTTGATGAAGTACTAGAAGTTCCAATACCTGTTGAAAAACATAGTAACTGAGTAAATAAATGAGCATTATGTCTAACAACTTGTGTTAAACTTTTAGCTGAGGTAATCACATAATTTTGCATAATATGAAACATAAGAAGCAGATAGGTTTTGATTTTGAGTCTTACTTCAACAACAGAATCACATAATTGGTTCAAGCAAAACATATGAATATTAAGTATGAAAAGGAAATATAATTGTGAATAAGTCATTTTATCTTAAAATAATGGAGAATCAAACCGTAGCAACAACAAATGATTAGACCGCACCCGAAGGACACTACTAAAAAAAATGTAAATTTTATACGGATATTCTCATCGGAAAGCGCTTGGAAATATGAATATTTTTACGAAAAGTCCGTCAAAAATGTTTCACAAGCTAATTTCTGATATATATCCATCAGAAATTCGCATTTTCTTTAGTAATGGAGCATAATATTTTAAATTTTTAGATATGATGATCAGACAATTTAACAATACCATGAGTTGTCGGGCGCAGAGTAGGATCATCGGCTCTGCGGCAACAAGACAAGAACATAGACATAAGTGAAATTCCATCGCCAAGAGCATGATGAAGTCTCAAAACGGCACATTTATGAGCTAACAGAAGGTGAAATTCCCACAGGGGCTTCGTTACACTTAACGGCGTCGAAACAGATAGATCCGCTAAGTAATCGTTAACGGCGTCTTCATCAGAAACTGAGGGATCGTCGTTAAGAGGCTCACGGCGAATAATGAAGTGGTCATCTACGTTGACTTCAGTTTTACGCCAACGTTCACGACTACATGAGTCTTTGACCATGATGCTGGAGAATCTCGGATGTTTAACGAGTATGGAGTTGCTTATTTCCGTTTTGACGGTGTCAACGTCGATTGGATCGTCGACGGAAATGGCGCAGTTGATGACTTGGTCCATTCCCGGCTGGACGAATAATCGGCCGGCTGGCGTCAATGGCTCGTCTCTCTCTGTCATGGTCATTTTGGAAACGGGGCCAACTGCCTAACTTCGAGGAGAAAGTTTTGGCTAAATAGGAAAACCAATCCCTTTTAATTATGGAAACTATTTGTCCCAAATTATCTGCAGTGTTATTTTAGAAGTTTAAGAATTTTTTTTCATTTTATCTTTAGTAATAATCTTCTTTAAGACTATAAATACCTTAATTATAGAGTGGCGTTAAAATTATTCAAATACCGATAAAGTGTATCATACATTCAAACTTTTCTATAAATTTCATCCGTTATAACAATATTTCACTATAACGGCCTAATTTTCACCAAAATCGATTTTTCATATTATATTTTACTTCTTTATAGCAACATTCTACCTATAACAACAATGACATTTATTATAGCAGTACACTCTGTGTAAGATTACCTCTCTATAACAGTCATATTCAAATCGTGAAATAACATTTTGTAAGAAATATATTATGTATAAAAATAAACTATTAAAATATTTATGATAATCATCATTAATGTCATGCACATAGTAAATTTCATACACCTATAGCCCAAATTCATATCTCATAACACTAATCAAGCAATGGATGATACAAAACTGAAATTGAAGTGTTAAATATCACTAAGAGATTGAAATTTACGAAAAAACTAAAATTATAATTTTTTACGTCAAACTTGATATATTTAAATTCTCAATTAATTTTAAATGCATATATTCATTAGATTTTAATCTTTTATGAGTATGTACAACTAGTTATGAACTTATTAGTAATTTATTAGTCTACTTAATTTTTAATTAATAAGATATGAAAAATGCATATCGTCTCCAAAAAATGCATTTCTCTCTATTTTAAACTCAGATTAATTGGTGTACTAAGTATTTATTTTTGGTGGCGGAACCAATATCGTCTGTTGCTGTTCCTATGTTAACTTGGGTGACCCAAGTTGTCCCCTACAATGTTTTGTCTCTTTGTTGAGAGGGTTCTTTCCTTTCATTTTTTTGAAAGCAGAAGTTGCGTCTTAGGTCCTTCCTTTTGTTTATTTATCTAGCTGATTGATGGATGCATTTTTCTTTGTTCTGGGTAAGGTTGTTATCGGTCCGGATACACATTAGAACCATCCGAGAATTGAATCGAAATACCCGGAACGATACTCGGATCGAAAAGTTAACTGATGCGGATCAGTCAAACATAAGGATCCGGACGATATGATCCGTTAAAACCCGATCTAATTATCCGATAACTTATATGTTATCAGTCCCGGTCAGATACCCGATAACTATCTTATCAATCCTTGAAATATTGCTATTATATATTGCTTTAATTTTGTTAATAGGTATTATGTAAAGCAACAGTAAAGCAAGGATTTTTATAAAAAAAATTATAAGTAAAGCAGAGATTTTTAAGTAAAGCTGAGATTTTAATAATTCAGATCGAAAATAGTATTCAGAACCGGACCGATAACCTTATCGGTCTGGTTCAGGATCTCTTTTCAGGACCAATTCTTATCGATCCGGTCCGATTCCGATATGTCGATATCCGGACCAGACCGATAAGAGCCCTAGTTCTGGGTAGCTAATGTTGACCCTCTATTATCATGGGATGATTATATGAATTTTTGTTGGGGTAACCAATAGCTAAATGTTGACCATCTGTTTTCGTTGAATGATATTCATAAATTGGAGATTTGTCAATTCACGTGGTCAGCTGCTTCTAGTTTTGTTTTACTTCTTGGGTGTGTTTGATTGGTCTGTTTTAAAACATATTTTAAGAAAATAAATTCTTTAAAAATTAATGAAAATAACTTTTCTGATGAAAGTAGGGAAAATAAATTTCACGAATGATATTTCAAATTCATTCTTTCCGGTCCGTCCACCCAACACCCACAACCCATATCCCTTGAACATGCAGCTCCGTCACCCTGGACCCCTCACTCCCCACCTTATTCCACCTATAGTGTTTTGTTAGATTCCATCAAAATACGTTTCAGATAATATTTCAATTGCTTACGTACTATATATTAGAAAATAAGTAAGAAACTCATTTATTTTAAAAAAAATCCATGAAAAACATGTTTTAATTGATCAAAGTTGATTGTTTTTTTGTTGATGAAGGAACCCGCAGCCGCTACTCTTTCGAGTGCGCACAGGGTAAATCCCGATCGACGCAAAGAGTCGCAAACCACGCCACCATGTAAACCACACTTGGCAAGCCATGTGCGATGCGCCAACCAAGAAGATTTATGCAGGATCGAACTCGCGACCATGGCCCGCGGTCTTATCGCTACACCAACTCGCTACCCTCATGTATCAAAGTTGATTGTTGATTCCATAGTCCCTAAGGTCTATTGATTACTGGCGAAGCCCATCGTTCAGGCCTATGCCATTTAGTTTAGGAATTTATTCATTTAATTGCACGATTTTTTCCCTCTAGTCTTTAATTTTTGCCCCTCAAATGAAATTTTTGCCTATTAAGATATAAATTCATTAAAGGATCTTGCAAAAAATTGTTTTGAATTTCTTAAAGACATAAGTTATATTTGAGGAGCAAAAATTAAAGACTAGCACATAATGACCCGAATTTATTCACTATACCAATTGGCAATTGCAAGAAATTGGGCCAGCCCCAATTTGAGAATATTCTACTGAAGATTAAGGAAGCAGATGGGATAGATATTAATTGGGCTCGATTAAAGCATTTGCTAATATTTGGACCTAGACTGACGTAATTTATGCAACTAGAGGGCTTTGGCCCAGTTATTTTGAGTCCAGTATGATTTTAATACCAGGTCGTTTTTATTATAGTTAATTCTTGTGCAACATTGCCAAATCTTCCCTTGAATCAGTATCCAAATGCATCTACAACGTAACTTATCCAAGATGGTTAACGAAAAAACTATTTAATGACTTTTTGGGTTACTAATTGTTCGTCTGATTTCATGCTAGGAGAATAGAGAACTCTTACGACACAAATTTGAATTAACTGAACAATAGACTTCAGATATATATATCGAATGATAAAAACTAAACGGAGTATTATAGATAATAAATAAGCTGTTACTCAAGCGAGATACAAATGAAATATTAGTACTTCTTACAATTTTAGAAATACAATATTCGTAATACAAATATAAAACTATTAATAAAGATGGTGGTAATAAGTTGCAGATACTAATGCACAATTCAAAAGCAAAAAAAGAGAAATATATATCGTAGGATAGAGAGAATAATCAGCTGATACGGCGGCACAGGGTAATTCCATCACCAACAGGAAGCATGCAAATCTCAATCCTTGGATCAGCTGCTAAAGCTTTGTTAAGTTCCAATACAAAATCCCTGTAGTACCTAACATATTTCCTTAGTGGAGCATCAGGTGGGGCTACCACAGAACCATTCCATAGGGTATTGTCGTAGCCAATTACACCACCAACTTTCACTAGTTCTATTATCCTCTTGTGGTAGTTGAGGTAGTTGTCTTTGTCAGCATCCACGAAAATAAAATCATACGTGCCATGGTTATTTTTCTGAAATAAAAAACAATTCAATATATCATTATCAGTCCAAAACAATAAAGATAAAAGACCTGATTTATAACAAGTAATATATCTTAATAGGCGTTTGCCTAAAGAAATCAAATATTTTTTACTATATTTGTAATTTTTGAAATTGGAGTTGAAGACAGAGTTGTGTTTGGTTATAATTTTATTTGCAAAAAATATATGACTGTTTGACAGGGCCGTCTCAAATATTTTGGGGGTCCTGTTCTAATTCGTAAAAGTGATCCTTAATTGGGCTAAGACATGCGAATTATGAGTCTTTACGGTAAATTCTGGCTAATACTATTTAATAAAAAATGAAAAAAGAGGCCCTAAATTTTTTTATTTTACTGGGTCTCCTGTGCGGTAGCACACCTCGCACGAATCCTAAGACAGATCTCCTGTTTGAATGTACTGAAAGTAAAAATAAAAAAATATGTGTTTTGCAAATTTCAAATACAATTTTTCTTAGTCAAACACAGATTTTCAAATAAAGTAAAAAAAATCGAAAAATAAAAAAGTCTCATGGCCAAACGGACACTTAATTTAAACTAATTAATTTTATTTTCTTATAAATAATTACTTATAATTATCGTTTAGATAACTTACGTCTTCAACCATTAGATCGAGAGCAGGCAAAGCAGGTCCCTCTCTAAAATCAATCTTGTGAGCCACGCCAGCCTTTTGGATTACGGGCAAACCCAATTCGTAATTTTCCTTGTTTATATCCATTGCCAAAATCTGCAAAAGTAAACATAAATACGTAATCAATTTGCAATGGCTTGTATGTTGGACACGACCCATAATAGGCTAAAGTGGCGTGCACGATGGAGTATAATATTCAAATTACATTAATGTCATTTCATCAAATTTAAATGACCACTAATTAATTACTAGTGTTTTAGAAGACATTCAGTAATTTGAGTTAAATGCAACTTCTACCTGAACTAAATCCTCCCCATATTGCAAGGAGCAAATTAAGTACAAAATTTTCAAAAGTTCAATCTCCACTTGTCCTTGTTTTCTTCTGTATTTTGATTATGATTATTTTTTAGTATTCTATTTTACGGCGTCACATCAATTAGCAATTCTTTGTCACCTTGTTGATGAACTACTGTGTTGGTCTAACGCACCCCACAATATTGGCAATAACAACTTTATTAATCACGATTTACACTATTATTAGTCAAATAAACACGGACAATCAATATGTACGTAAATGGGACAAGTGTCACGAATTTAAATAATTAATGGTAAAGAATGAATCTTGAGTCTAACTCAACTCAAAAGCTAACTTGTAAGGTGAAAATTGTTTAAGTCCAGATATGGAGTTCATGTTATAATTTGGGGGTCCAACATCGGTGAACAAAGAATTGAACTACCTTGTTAACTGAAGCTTGAATAATATAATTTAGGGATCCAACATCGGTGAACAAAGAATTGAACTGAGTCTGATTCTGATACCATGTAAAGAATTGATCTCAGGCCTAACAAAACCCCAAAAACTAGTTTGTAGGGAGAGGATTGTTCAAGTCCATATAAGGAGTCTATGTTTCAATTTCATATCCGATGTGGGCTCTTAACAGTAATCATGACATTATCCGACGTTTACTCCTTTTATCTCAATTTATGTTGGGACTTTTCCTTTTTTTTTAAATCAATTTGACTAATCTTTAAAGTTAAATTAGATAATGTGAATGCAATATCTTAAAATTAAAATTTATATATTAAAAAGTTAAAAACTATACGAAAAGTTAAATTACAATCTTTTTAATGCCAATACCATGAAATATATAGTTTAGAATGTGGTTATTATCCATATGAAATTTCTGTACCTTTCCATCGTCAGGAAGAGCAAGAGCAGTAGCAAGGAGGGAATAGCCAGTGTAAACACCAATCTCCATGGTGTTTTTAGCATTGATTAACTTCAACAACATGCTCAAAAATTGTCCCTCATCAGCAGAAGTTGTCATTAGGTTCCTGTTCCACACAAATATGGATATTAATTATTCAGTTAACAAAAAAAATTATAGTCTTTTTAGCAATTAACTTTTAATTAGAGGTACCATATAACTCACCATGGATGCTTAGCGGTCAATTCTCTGAGCTCTTTCATGGGTTCTGGCTCTCTTGGGTATACGCTGGTCTCAAGTATGTACTGTAACATGTAGGAACCAAATATCGTCAATCGCGAATAACAAATGATGTCTTAGGTAAGATTCAAAATTTTAAGTTTGATGATGTCTAATCTTTAACATTAATCTAATTTTTTGTTGAATTTATGTAATTTTCAATTGCATGTCTATTTTTCAGGTTAAAATTGTTTGGTTCAGTTGAACTCATTATTCAAAAGTTGCATCCATCCTCGATCCGATGATCACATCAACTAAGTAGAGGATGCTCAAACATCATCTATTTGCAAAAAGCCCCACCTGTGCTGCACCATTAGTTTGCTCAAACATCATCTAGTGGTAGAGTCAGGATTTAGCCAATGGTGCAAATTTTCTTTTCAATTGTGCAAGAGTGTGTAAAATTAAATATATATTTATAATAGCTAACAGTTAATCTCTGTACATCACATAATTTTTCAGCAAAAGGTCTGCACCGAACCACCCTTTGCCTATGATGGCTCCGCTCATTGCCCTCGTCGCCGTTTAAAATTCTGAATCTGTCTCTAAGTAGTAAGAAAATTTTCCCGTTAAGAAAAAAGTAAATAAGAAAAAGTAGTTGTACCTGGTAAAGAGCGTCATTTTGCAAAAGGCTCTTGTGGCCAACCTCTTGGTGTTTGGTCACTTGAGTTTCCTGTGCTGCACCATTAGTTTCAGCCATGTTAATTTCTTGATTTTTTTCTCTTGCAATTTCTCCTCTCCTTTGTTTTCTTTTTGGTTTCTGAATTTTGAAGGAAGGAAATGCAAGAATATATAATGGGCTGGATTAGAGGGGTGGGCAGGGCTTATTCACTTAACAAGTAAGGCTTGCATGAACTTATGGGACCACCAACTCGGCAAAAAGTTGGTGAGATTCCTCCTTGGTGTGATTCTTAGGGCCGGTTTGAAAAGCCACCTATGTAATTAAAATTTTGTGTAATGGAGTATAATTACACAATTTTACATGTTTAGTAGGTCATATAATTACATGATCAATATGTAATTGAGGCGTATTAATTACATTCTCCAGTTTTTAGGGTAGGGGAGGTTGAGAATTAAGTGTAATTACAAGGTTACTTCCAATTTCTTTTCTGTTTTTTTATTATTATTTTAATTTGTTTCTTACTTTTACTTTTTAAACCATTTTTATTTTTAAAATTATATTTTTTACATTATTATTTTTCATTTTTCGACATTCTAGTTGTTGAAACTACACATTCTAATATTAGCAAAAATGAGTCATTAACAAACTTGATTAACATTTTGAAATTTGGTTAAAGACTTATTTTTTAATTTTCTTTTCTTTTGAGTTATATTTACTTAAATTATCTTGAAACTTATTTTATGTTGGAATTTGATATAATATTATTATCTTAAAAAATATACTTTGAATTAATGTTATATGTTCGTTTCTAATTTATTTGCTTTAGTACTATTTTCTTGTTATTTACATTGCTTTTGTTCATTTTTCACTAACAATTGATAGATTATATTTTTTTCCAAACATTTGAATGATGTTATCACATTATATTTATAAAAATTAATTTTTTTATCAAACATCCATTATTAAACTTTTTATAACTAATTTTATAATTAATTAAATTAAAATAGTATTAAATTGAAAATAAATATGAATTATTTTTCACAACATTAGTTACAAGAATATGATTATTAAGTACTATATTTCAAGAAAAAATATCTATTTTAAACACCTAATTTAATATCATTTATAAAGGAATATATTTGTCTAGTATTAATTTTTGATTTTTTATAATTAAATTTATTTTTAAATTCATATAACTATATAATTATACTTGTGCAATCAAATAATATAATTATAATTACATTGTAATAACGTTATAAGAAACAAACAGGTCATCGTACTAACTATATTGTGTAATTACTAGGTTGTATAATTATTATCCTAGTAATTACACCAACTTCAATTACCATGTTGATTTCCAAACATACCCTTAATATAAACGGGTTCCACTTTCTGTGGGACCTATGGAAGTTGTTGCAGTCTCAATCTCAACCACTACTTGTTACGTCAAGAAACGTCATGATTACTCATTAGATATTATGACACTTGTCCAATTTACATATTGATTTTCAAATTTAATTATGATTAATTATGATGGTATTATCCTTACACTGGGGGGCGGGGGATACTCTATAACTTTAGTAACAAATCTTCATTTACAAATATATTTGAGTAGTTGCATAAAAATACGAAAATATTAATTTTGATTGTTGATAAGTTTATAAAATGCACCTTCATGTTTATTTTATGTTAAACGGTAAGCTCATAACTTTAATTTAGCTTCGGTAAATTGGCAAAATTAACTATATACCTTCTATATTTTTTACATGATGATTAATAATGTTGGTATTATCATTATACTAGGGGGGAAATACTGTGTTAACTTTAGTAAAAAATCTTCATTTACAAATATATTTGAGTAGTTGTATAAAAATACGCAAATGTTAATTTTGATTGTCGATAAATTTATAAAGTGCACTTTCATGTTTATCGTATGTTAAATGGTGAGCTCATAACTTTAATTTAGCTTCTGTAAATTGACAAAATTAGCTATATACCTTCTATATTTTTTACATGATGATTAATAATGTTGGTATTATCATTATACTAGGGGGGAAATACTCTGTTAACTTTAGTAAAAAATCTTCATTTACAAATATATTTGAGTAGTTGCATAAAAATAAGCAAATGTTAATTTTGATTGTCGATAAATTTATAAAGTGCACTTTCATGTTTATCGTATGTTAAATGGTGAGCTCATAACTTTAATTTAGCTTCTGTAAATTGACAAAATTAGCTATATACCTTCTATATTTTTTACATGATGATTAATAATGTTGGTATTATCATTATACTAGGGGGGAAATACTGTGTTAACTTTAGTAAAAAAATCTTCATTTACAAATATATTTGAGTAGTTGCATAAAAATACGCAAATGTTAATTTTGATTGTCGATAAATTTATAAAGTGCACTTTCATGTTTATCGTATGTTAAATGGTGAGCTCATAACTTTAATTTAGCTTCTGTAAATTGACAAAATTAGCTATATACCTTCTATATTTTTTACATGATGATTAATAATGTTGGTATTATCATTATACTAGGGGGGAAATACTCTGTTAACTTTAGTAAAAAATCTTCATTTACAAATATATTTGAGTAGTTGCATAAAAATACGCAAATGTTAATTTTGGTTGTCGATAAATTTATAAATTTCACTTTCATGTTTATCGTATGTTAAATGGTGAGCTCATAACTTTAATTTAGCTTCTGTAAATTGGCAAAATTAGTTATATACCTTCTATATTTTTTACATGATGATTAATAATGTTGGTATTATCATTATAATAGGGGGGAAAATACTCTGTTAACTTTAGTAAAAAATCTTCATTTACAAATATATTTGAGTAGTTGCATAAAAATACACAAATATTAATTTTGATTGTTGATAAGTTTATAAAATTCACCTTCATGTTTATTCTATATTAAACGGTAAGCTCATAACTTTAATTTAACTTCTGTAAATTGGCAAAATTAGCTATATACCTTCTATATTTTTTACATGATGATTAATAATGTTGGTATTATCATTATACTAGGGGGGGAAATACTGTGTTAACTTTAGTAAAAAATCTTCATTTACAAATATATTTGAGTAGTTGCATAAAAATACGCAAATGTTAATTTTGATTGTCGATAAATTTATAAAGTGCACTTTCATGTTTATCGTATGTTAAATGGTGAGCTCATAACTTTAATTTAGCTTCTGTAAATTGACAAAATTAGCTATATACCTTCTATATTTTTTACATGATGATTAATAATGTTGGTATTATCATTATACTAGGGGGGGAAATACTGTGTTAACTTTAGTAAAAAATCTTCATTTACAAATATATTTGAGTAGTTGCATAAAAATACGCAAATGTTAATTTTGATTGTCGATAAATTTATAAAGTGCACTTTCATGTTTATCGTATGTTAAATGGTGAGCTCATAACTTTAATTTAGCTTCTGTAAATTGACAAAATTAGCTATATACCTTCTATATTTTTACATGATGATTAATAATGTTGGTATTATCATTATACTAGGGGAAATACTCTGTTAACTTTAGTAAAAATCTTCATTTACAAATATATTTGAGTAGTTGCATAAAAATACGCAAATGTTAATTTTGATTGTCGATAAATTTATAAAGTGCACTTTCATGTTTATCGTATGTTAAATGGTGAGCTCATAACTTTAATTTAGCTTCAGAAATTGACAAAATTAGCTATATACCTTCTATATTTTTACATGATGATTAATAATGTTGGTATTATCATTATACTAGGGGAAATATTGTGTTAACTCTAGTAAAAAATCTTCATTTACAAATATATTTGAGTAGTTGCATAAAAATACGCAAATGTTAATTTTGATTGTCGATAAATTTATAAAGTGCACTTTCATGTTTATCGTATGTTAAATGGTGAGCTCATAACTTTAATTTAGCTTCTGTAAATTGACAAAATTAGCTATATACCTTCTATATTTTTTACATGATGATTAATAATGTTGGTATTATCATTATACTAGGGAAATACTGTTAACTTTAGTAAAAAATCTTCATTTACAAATATATTTGAGTAGTTGCATAAAAATACGCAAATGTTAATTTTGGTTGTCGATAAATTTATAAATTTCACTTTCATGTTTATCGTATGTTAAATGGTGAGCTCATAACTTTAATTTAGCTTCTGTAAATTGGCAAAATTAGTTATATACCTTCTATATTTTTTACATGATGATTAATAATGTTGGTATTATCATTATACTAGGGAAAATACTGTTAACTTTAGTAAAAAATCTTCATTTACAAATATATTTGAGTAGTTGCATAAAAATACGCAAATATTAATTTTGATTGTTGATAAGTTTATAAAATTCACCTTCATGTTTATTCTATATTAAACGGTAAGCTCATAACTTTAATTTAACTTCTGTAAATTGGCAAAATTAGCTATATACCTTCTATATTTTTTACATGATGATTAATAATGTTGGTATTATCATTATACTAGGGGAAATCTGTTAACTTTAGTAAAAAATCTTCATTTACAAATATATTTGAGTAGTTGCATAAAAATACGCAAATGTTAATTTTGATTGTCGATAAATTTATAAAGTGCACTTTCATGTTTATCGTATGTTAAATGGTGAGCTCATAACTTTAATTTAGCTTCTGTAAATTGGCAAAATTAGTTATATACCTTCTATATTTTTTACATGATGATTAATAATGTTGGTATTATCATTATACTAGGGGGAAAATACTCTGTTAACTTTAGTAAAAAATCTTCATTTACAAATATATTTGAGTAGTTGCATAAAAATACGCAAATGTTAATTTTGATTGTCGATAAATTTATAAAGTTCACTTTCATGTTTATCGTATGTTAAATGGTGAGCTCATAACTTTAATTTAGCTTCTATAAATTGGCAAAATTAGCTATATACCTTCTATATTTTTTACATGATGATTAATAATGTTGGTATTATCATTATACTAGGGGGTAAATACTATGTTAACTCTAGTAAAAAATCTTCATTTACAAATATATTTGAGTAGTTGCATAAAAATACGCAAATGTTAATTTTTGTTGTCGATAAATTTATAAAGTTCACTTTCATGTTTATCGTAAGTTAAATGGTGAGCTCATAACTTTAATTTAGCTTCTGTAAATTGGCAAAATTAGCTAAATACCTTCTATATTTTTACATGATGATTAATAATGTTGGTATTACCATTATACTAGGGGGGAAATACTCTCTTAACTTTAGGAAAAATTCTTCATTTACAAATATATTTGAGTAGTTGCATAAAAATACAAAAAATTTGATTTTGGTTGTCGATAAATTTATAAGGTTCACTTTCATGTTTATCGTATGTTAAATGGTGAGCTCATAACTTTAATTTAGTTTCTATAAATTGGCAAAATTAGCTATATACCTTCTATATTTTTTACATGATGATTAATAATGTTGGTATTATCATTATACTAGGGGGTAAATACTATGTTAACTCTAGTAAAAAATCTTCATTTACAAATATATTTGAGTAGTTGCATAAAAATACGCAAATGTTAATTTTTGTTGTCGATAAATTTATAAAGTTCACTTTCATGTTTATCGTAAGTTAAATGGTGAGCTCATAACTTTAATTTAGCTTCTGTAAATTGGCAAAATTAGCTAAATACCTTCTATATTTTTACATGATGATTAATAATGTTGGTATTACCATTATACTAGGGGGGAAATACTCTCTTAACTTTAGGAAAAATTCTTCATTTACAAATATATTTGAGTAGTTGCATAAAAATACAAAAATTTTGATTTTGGTTGTCGATAAATTTATAAGGTTCACTTTCATGTTTATCGTATGTTAAATGGTGAGCTCATAACTTTAATTTAGCTTCTATAAATTGACAAAATTAGCTATATACCTTCTATATTTTTTACATGATGATTAATAATGTTGGTATTATCATTATACTAGGGGGGAAATACTATGTTAACTTTAGTAAAAAATCTTCATTTACAAATATATTTGAGTAGTTGCATAAAAATACGCAAATGTTAATTTTTGTTGTCGATAAATTTATAAAGTTCACTTTCATGTTTATCGTAAGTTAAATGGTGAGCTCATAACTTTAATTTAGCTTCTGTAAATTGACAAAATTAGCTATATACCTTCTATATTTTTTACATGATGATTAATAATGTTGGTATTATCATTATACTAGGGGGGAAATACTATGTTAACTTTAGTAAAAATCTTCATTTACAAATATATTTGAGTAGTTGCATAAAAATACGCAAATGTTAATTTTGATTGTCGATAAATTTATAAAGTTCACTTTCATGTTTATCGTAAGTTAAATGGTGAGCTCATAACTTTAATTTAGCTTCTGTAAATTGACAAAATTAGCTATATACCTTCTATATTTTTTACATGATGATTAATAATGTTGGTATTATCATTATACTAGGGGGGAAATACTATGTTAACTTTAGTAAAAAATCTTCATTTACAAATATATTTGAGTAGTTGCATAAAAATACGCAAATGTTAATTTTTGTTGTCGATAAATTTATAAAGTTCACTTTCATGTTTATCGTAAGTTAAATGGTGAGCTCATAACTTTAATTTAGCTTCTGTAAATTGACAAAATTAGCTATATACCTTCTATATTTTTTACATGATGATTAATAATGTTGGTATTACCATTATACTAGGGGGGAAATACTCTCTTAACTTTATGATAAATTCTTCATTTACAAATATATTTGAGTAGTTGCATAAAAATACAAAAATATTGATTTTGATTGTCGATAAATTTATAAGGTTCACTTTCATGTTTATCGTATGTTAAGTTGTGAGCTCATAACTTTAATTTAATTTATGTTAGTTCGCAAAATTAGCTATGTACCTTCTATATTGTTTACATGTAATTATCTTCGTCTATGATTTAATTAATATAGACCATTGATATATAAATAGGACAAGTGTGAATTTGGGGAATTATAGAGAAAGTGAATGAGAAATGAGCCAAATCCATTTTGTAAGTATATTATCTTTTTAAACGGACAAATGAAGTGATAATAATACATAAAGAGAACGTCTGAAATATTTTCTTTTACATTTCATATGCAAAATAAAATAAAATAAAATGTAGGAGTAGGAGAATGCACTCGGAGTGGGGCCTGAAATTGGTTGAGTGCCTCCATTTTCCAAAAAAAAAAAAAAAACTTCCAAATAACAAAAAATAAGTTTACATGTCGTTGGGTTACGTTGATGTTCCTTTTTAAAGGGAGGTTTAATACACTACTAAATAAGGTTTTAGCTAAATAAATGTTTTTACATACTTTGAGGATATAAAATAACTATACAATAACAACAATATATCCAGTGAAATTTCATAATGTGGAGTCTGGGGAGGGTAGAATGTACACAGACCTCACCTACAACTTGGTAGAATGTACACAGACCTCACCTATTTCATAATTCTTGTTAGAACCGATGTTTCTTAATTTTAGCTTAGCACAATTAAAGTATGACATTGAATAAGTATATTGTTAAGTTCTAATTACAACGATCTTGTTATTATAAAATATATTCTAGATGTGAATTTTTTAATTATATGTACCAGTTGGTCCATCTAATAATTTGAGTGCTCTTTTGTAAGTTCACCAAATAAATGTTTAAAAGAATGAATGCAATTATTTATGTTTTCTTCCTAACAAGTTTCTCTCATATTGTCAGTCGAATATGATTATATATATATATATATATTTAGAAAATATCGGAGACACAAATCATAATATTAAAAATTCTGACAATAAATTTAAAACAATTTATCATGACTCACAATATTTATTGCGTATGGTAGTTGAAACGTGAAACAAGAATTTGGTAAGGATCATAGGCATAGGTGTTGAAAAGTATTCAAAATGAATTGTACCAACAAATAATTATAAAACTTTGAAATAATATTAAAGGAGGCCGCTTTGCGCAACGTGATACTGATTTAACCTTTGAAATCAATTGAGTCATCATGATTTACCTACTTCACAAATTTGTCGGATCGAAATATGAGAGTTTCTGGATGGGAGATTCCACCTTTTGGAGCAATAATAATAAAATTTGATACGTAATGAAGGGCAGTTAATCGTGACAGACTTCTTTGGTCAACTTTGTTCCATATTTCAATATTTTCAAAAACAAATATTTGAAATTCTTTTTTATTTGTGATCATTCTTTTATCTTTTTTGGAGGATTAATTAATCTTTTTTAAATGAAATAAATGTTGAAAATATTTATTAAACGTTAAATAAAGTAAATCCTATTAATTATGAATCGAATAATTGGGGCCCCGCACATTGGAAACATGGTTTTCACACACGTGCACATAAAGTATCAATTATCGTTATTTCCTTAAATGGAAGAGATATTGGTACGTATACGAATTATTTTAAGACGTAAGGTAGTAGACGGTTATTGGCCAAATGACGTTGGTAAATGAAGGAGGAAGTGTGCAATGTGTTAAAAGATGAAACGAGTCGGGCCGCGGCGGAAAGGACCGTGGTGCTAGAGCACCGAAGCGCCTTCATGCAGGGCCGCGACGCCACTCTGCAGGGCCGCGACGCTGTGACCGTTTTCAGTCCGTTGGAGAAGAATTAAAACTGACGTTTGAGCTGACTTTGGAGGATTAACTCTTCATTATTTTGCTCTTGAATTCAGCCATTACTTGGTTGAATTGTAACTCCATACTAATGACCATTACTTGGTCATTCAAAGCCATAAATTGGCTAGTTGGAGGGTCTTCTTCTCAACACTATAAAATGAGGCCTTTGACTCATTTGCAAAACACACTTGACATTTTTACTTAACAATTTTATGAAATTGTCGTCCTCTCTTGCAAGCACAAAACACTCAAAGATCTTTCTTCCTAAGCAAACACTTGAGTTCCCTTTGCTCATTTGTTTGATTGATGTTTTATCTTGTGAGAAAAGTTGTCATTACAACCGTCGAAGGGATATACAGGACAATATTATCTTAAAGATAGATCAAGAATTTGGTCGACTCAGCAAACCCGTTTGTTTGTTTATTTTTAAGATTTCTTACACACTTATTGTTGTTGTTGCATTCCATTTCCTTGTCTCTACACATATTTTCCCACAACAAAAAAGAATTGACATAACAGTCTGTGTTATATTACTTCTTGTTGGTATAATAATCTGTATTTGGCTAAATAATGTTTCAACACAATCTGTTAATCACTTAGTGAAACAGATAACACGATATAAACATTACTTAACAGTAAATTGATCATAAAACAATAAACGAAAACAGAATTTGTTTTGGAAAATAATTTCAGAATGTAATCGAGCCCACTTAGTTCAAAGTGTGTCCTTAAGGAAATTATTCCCCTCACAGTACTCGAGGTTAACGGAATATCACCTCCCAGGATAGAACGATTATCTTACCAGAATAGTAGTACTCCAAATTCCAGTAACAGCGAACCACTCAACGTCAGTATATCACACAGAATGAAGACAAAATATTTTTGAGTTCAAGACTGAAATTCAGGATTGAAAATTTGATTAATAAATAAATTCTTGAAATAATCAAGAATTTATAGGTTTGGAGGTACTGATTCTGAATGTTTGCAACCATTCAGAATAGTCACCTAATATTTGGAGGGAAATTCGAAAAAGAGAGGGAGAGCCGGACGGGTCGGTCGCGGGTCGATCCGTTTGAATTTATTTTTAATTAAATAATTAATTAATTAGATAAACGTTTGTCCAAAAGGATTATCAATCAATCGTTTTCCGAAGCCGAAGCTAAAGCCGAGCGAGCGACGACGGCACGAGGGGTCCTTGCCCTCTCAACCCTTTTAGCAACTAGAGAAGGTGTAATGTAATATATACACCTCTCTTTCCTTCTCTTTTATCGATGTGGGACAAAAGAGTCTTTTACTCCCTTTAATTTTCATCCCATCATTTCCCATTCACCAATATCAAAATCTAACACTTCTTCGGTCTCTTTTAAATATAACGACGTTGTTAGACACAAAAAAAAAAAGCTTATTTTGTTTGACTTGTCGGTTATATTAGAATTTTTTAAAGAAAATAGAGTATAGTTGAAAATTAAAGTTAGTTAGATAACGATAATATCACTTCAAAGTTAAACGAATTTCGAACAACTAAAATGAATTTAAATTGTTAAAAGTTGTAAAATTTAATCAAACAACAACCCATCTCCCCTTAGTTATCTTTTTTTCATTCTATTGGGGCATATTTCAATCCTCAATAATTTAATTTTAACTTTCAGAAAATAGATGCTCGTTAGAATTTTCGCACTTATCATTAACATAAACACTTTAACCATTTTTAAAAAAAAGAATCCAGGTAAATACGTGAAAATCACATAAAATGATACTTAATAGTGTAATAATGTTAGACTTAACACTAATAGACAATATCAAGAGATAAGAACGCAATCAAGTCAAGATTAAAAAATACTAATGAAAATGACCAAAATCGTGCATCAAAGGGGCAAAAGGCCGAACATTCTGACCCCAAAGAGAAAGGACCTTAGGGTCAAATTATCAATTTCCATACAAAACATCCATACATCATTACTAAAAAAGATAGGCATGAGCTATAAATACATTAATAGAAAGATAATCAGATCATTAAGCTCCTGCTACGTGCGAAGTCTTGAAAAAAAATCGGATTATAAGAGTTTATTATACGTAGTCTTACACTATATATATTTTTATCGAGTGTTTAGCTTTATGTACTGAAAATTAAATATGAGAAAAATTAAAATATGAAATTAGTTTTTAAACTTAATAAAATTGAAAAGTTGATGAGGAACTTGAGGAAAAGATAAATTGTAATTTTGTCTTTGGTGTTACTTCACGTAAATACATATAATATTTGGGAGTTTAAGATAATAAATCAAGTGTTGAATTAAATATATTAGAATTAGCTATGTAGGACTCAAAAGACCAACCAAACACTAAGTAAAACTGTTAATTTTCATGATTCAGGTAAGGTATATGAGAATTGATGAAGAAATTGGAGAGGAGGAGAATAGAGAGGTGTAAAGACGAGAGAGAGATTGGGAACAATTGGTCTTCAGTTTTTCTTATTATAATTGCTCATTTTACTTTGCGGTATACAAATCTTTATTTATGCTAGAAGGAGGCCCAACAATTACTATCGGCCCAACAACTTATAACAACCCTCAATAATAAACTAGTATATGGTATGTATATATGATGTATATCAATACTTCAACATCCCCCTCAAGCTAGGCACTGAAAACAAAAGTTTCAGTCCTAGCTTGGAGACGATAGCAAATGTAAATGCATCATTAACATCATGCACAACACCAGTATCGGCTCCAGTTTCAGCAGCTGCACCAATATCCATAACCAGTGGCATCAATGGTAGTGCGACACATCGGCGACTAAAGGGATTTGTTTGTTAAAAAATGATTCATCACAGGAGATCAATTCCCTTCCTTGGCAGCATATATCCCAGGACAATTATTAAACCACAGAGGGAGCAAATAATCAACAATCCATGCAGTCCTTGATTGTCTTATCCGTTGAGCATTTCTTCCTGACTCGTTAGGTAGCATTATTAATCCCTGGAGATAGGTAGAATTATTAATCCCTGGAGATCACATATCTTCCATTTTTTTCTTTCTTTATATACTTCTCTTCTTCTGCAGTATCACACTTGCACAACAGCAGAACAAAGTTTACTTCGTGAGATATCTCCTCACATACGAAACCAAGTGTTTTCCAGGTTGCCTGATACAGGCAGTCCCAACAACTTTAGCAATATTGCAGCATTTCAAGCAGCAGCACATCAACAACAAGTTTAGACCAGCAATATCAGCAGACAACAGGCAGAAATCAGTCCTGCAGTTCATCTCTTCTTCAGAAGCAACGATAGCAGCATCTTCATTACTGCTACACAACAACAACTTCAATACTTTTCAAGTAGGAGCTTTCAACTCCCACAACAACAAACGAAGAACCTCTCGTTCTCTAGTCTCACTCGGACTAGAGAATCTTCCGATTCTCCCAATGCAACCCACGACAAGAACCCCTCGTTCTCTAATCTCATTTGGACTAGAGAATACCTCGATTCTCATCACACAAGCTATTTTAATAAGCGACAAGAACCCCTCGTTCTCTAGTCTCGCTTGGACTAGAGAATCCCTCGATTCTCATCACGCAAGCTATTTTGATTAGCTCGAATATGCAGTGGAGTCTTCCTCAATTTCTAGTCCTATTCCGACTATAAATCATTCGATTCTCCTATCCTGAGCTACACATATAAAAACATGCAATTTACAACATGTGAATAACTCTTTGAATCTTTGAATCGAACTTCAACTCAATTCATATTGTCGTCGATGAAGTATCCCTCGGTTCTCAGTCTGATTGTCGCTAAGAAGAACTCTTCGATCCTTCAATCGATCTATTGAATATGCAACAGAACCACAGTTTCTTTGAACTGGAATTCCACTGATCCACAGTCTCTTTGAAATGTAGTTCCATTGATCTAACAACAATATCTTTTCTTTCATTTTCAGAAACTGCATATTAATTCCAACAGGTTTTAACAATAACAGCAGCTACACCAACAAGAATTTCAGCCCCTACAGCTGCAAGAGACTTTTCTATTGTCAATCCATAACCATTGTCATATTCTATGCCAGCAATAAATCTAGCAGCAAGCACTAACACCAGTATATAACCAATACAACAACGACGAACTCTACACTTTTCTCCAATTCGTCAATTCTCAGCATATCAACACACCAACACGACAACACAAAATCAATAACAGTTGGTGCTTTATGAACAACATTAATAGACACAGTGAAACAACAACAACAATCCAACATTCACTAACACGAATACAACTTTAACCAACACGCCAACACAGAACAACAACAACAACTATCACATTAATCACAAGACACAGATTGTATGTAACTTCAAAATATATTCTCTTCGATTTCATCCAACTTAGTAAAGACTGGAACTCCGACGATCTTCGTGGCCGCAATGACAGCCAAAGACGGAGTGTATCCGCAGAAAACAATAACATCTCCATCCGACTAAATCGACAAATGCGGTAATCGAAACAGTAAACAAAATAGGATGAATCGACTTTGATTCTTTGTCGATTATGTTGTCACTCACAACAAAATCGATCGATATACTGCAAATATTACCTCAATACTCTGTCGATTTCGATTGCGTCGCGATTCTGATCTTCAGTCCCTTCGCGATCGCTAATTTCTCCTCAGTGTGTTTCAGAATTCTATTCGATAGAGAATCACTCTCTGTTGTCACTCTAATTTGGAAAACAGCCGCTTCGATCTCTCAATCGATCTTCAATTCTGATTTTCAGTCGAAAATCGCAATTTCGATTTTCAGAAAATCGTGATTCTGATTTTCGCGATTTTGTTTTTTTTTCTTTTGCTTCTGATTTTTCACCTCTCGATCTCTTTAATTTTTCTTCAGTATCTATTCTCAATTTGATCGACCCTGTTTCTCGATCTCGCTGTCCCGCGGATATGTCGAAAACCTTAGGCTTTGATACCATGTTAATTTTCATGATTTATGTAAGGTATATGAGAATTGATGAAGAAATTAGAGAGGAAGAGAATAGAGAAGCGTAAAGACGAGAGAGAGATTGGGAGCAATTGCTCTTCAGTTTTTCTTATTATAATTGCTCACTTTACTTTGCAGTATACAAGTCTCTATTTATGCTAGAAGGAGGCCCAACAATTACTAACGGCCCAACAACTTATAACAATCCTCAATACTAAACTAGTATATGATATATATCAATACATCAACAAAAACAATATCAAATCTTATATCATAATCATTTTATCCAATCCATCAAAATCAAATGAACTCACTAGACTTTGTAGTGTCTAAGTCATTGGCGGAGGAATGTAAAGTTTTGAAGGCAGAGGGTATCATCATTGGGTGGTGTGGGAGAGCTTGGTCACAAGTTCGAAACACCAGGGTAACGCCTGGTCTGCCTTCGTCTCATGGGGGGACCCTGTCACACCTGGCTTACCAAGTGTGGTTTAAGCGGTGGCGTGGTTTGCGGTATTGCGTCGGTCAGGGTTTACCATCTTGTACTCGAAGAAGCGGCAATTGCGGTCGCCGTCACAACAAAAAATAATAGCAAGTCTCTTTACAAAAATGATACGACATTCTTGGAGTAGTATTTTAACATTTAGTTGGTATGACTACGAAGTTCGACCAGATAAGAAGACTTGTAGTTGATGATTATAGATTTATATGATAACCAACAAACATTGATGTATAATAGAATTATTTTTAGATCATCCAATAGTTACTTTGGTAGTTGAAGGATCCAATATGAGATATGGTTTGGGTTGTTGAATCCAAAATATATTGTTTTGCAGACCATAAAGTAACCCATCATAAAAAAATAAAAACTAAAGAAACGGCACCTGGAAAAAATGCGCCAGCCAGCTAATTTTCTTTTTACCCGGTTAGCCGTAATTTTTGTAACCGTCGCGTGTATATACGCAACATATAACAAGTGTATAACGTGTACATATTGATTATACGGTAATTAATACAGACTAAAGTTTGTAAAATTGAAAATTTGTGTTATTTTTATGTTGTGTGCTTTGTTGAGCTGTTGTGTAGTATAAAAATCCCTTTTTTCATTATCCAAAATAAAATACTCGCTCCAAAATAATAATAATACATTATAAGTCAAGAAGTGCAAACTGATATATATGTATTACAATTCTCTTTTCATCTTAATTGTATAATTTAATTATGAATTCTTATCTCAACTCTTTCAAATGTATTTTCATTCATTGGCCTTTTTGCTATTTGAACGTTGATCATCCAGGGGTTATATAATTAGTTCATGTAAAGCGATCCCTCATACAAGAAGCTGGTTGTACTCCACATATATGCCAAGTCTTTCTGAAGGCTATATAATTAGTTCAGGAAAACATGATCAGGTTAACCCGTCCAAATTTGAGCAGGCTAATTGATTCGTTTAATTAAGCCATCTATATCTTGGGCTTATTTCGGCTTATATAGCTCAAACTGACTCATAAGAGACTTTTGTCAAAATATTTAAATAATTTTTTTATTTGATATGTTATATATAGCCATAATAAAAAAAATAAAAAAATAATTAAGTAATCAAATATAAAAAAACAAAAAACACTCGGTAAAGGTTAGGCGGTTGGGTTGTGATCTATTTTTTCGCCCATCTTCATCCAAGCTTAAATAATTTTTTTATTTGATATGTTATATATAGCCATAATAATTTTTTTTTAATTAAGTAATCAAATATAAGAAAACAAAAAACACTTGGTAAAGGTTAGGCGGTTGGGTTGTGATCTATTTTTTCGCCCATCTTCATCCAAGCTTAAATATTTTTTTTATTTGATATGTTATATATAGCCATAATAAAAAATTTATTTTTTTATTAAGTAATCAAATATAAGAAAACAAAAAACACATGGTAAAGGTTAGGCGGTTGGGTTGTGATCTATTTTTTCGTCCATCTTCATCCAAGCTTGTCAAGACTCAAATAGGAGGGTCGCCACGGGCGCCCAAATCCTCCCCTGTCGGGTACCCCAAATCATATTGTCAATATCTAACCACAATTAAGCACGGACTAAGTCGAAAAGACTATGAAATTTTTTACTTAAAAACTAACTTTTATATATACATACCCATACAAGACTATTATCCAGGACACATGTCTACAAGTCTACTCTACCTTTAAAAAGTGTAGACACTATCAACAGGTCGGGACAGGGCCCTACTATACCCATATAGACATGCAAAAGTGTATCATACCAAAATCAGACCGACACTCCGGGAAGAGAGGAGTGCTTCCAAAAGTCTATTGAAATCTGCAACCTATTCACGTGGACCGTTACCTTGTCTATGCAAACCTGCGGGCATAAAATGCAGCGTCCCCCAACAAAAGGAAATGTACCGAGTATGTTAGGCATAAACAATAACATAACATGAGTATAACAACAACTGAAACATGAACAACTGACCAACAATAAATACCTAAATGTCATGCATGATGCAGTATAATATTGGCCACACATGCATCTTCTTTTTCATAAGAGTCTCTGTGGGCATCATTTCATTATCGGCCTCGGTGGGCATAAAATGTCTAAATGTCATGCATGAAGTAAATACGGTAATACATATATACTGGCCACACAAGGACATCTTCCTTCCCAATCATATATATATATATATATATATATATATATATATATATATATATATATATATATATATATATATATATATAATTTGGCCCTTAATCAGACATCTTCCTTCATTAAGCCACACAAACTTTATCATTATCATATATCCCAGCTGATCAGGTGGTCTACGTTCCCCGTTTTCCATCCCCAATATATAGTCTTGGGTAAATTATAAATGCAATGCAAATGAA
Organism: Przewalskia tangutica; assembly: GCA_029844215.1. Lineage (NCBI taxonomy): Eukaryota > Viridiplantae > Streptophyta > Magnoliopsida > Solanales > Solanaceae > Przewalskia > Przewalskia tangutica. The sequence goes on along the minus strand of CM056731.1, from coordinate 5,835,669 downwards.
AATGCATGATAATACAATATTCTAATTTCAACGGATGACATATTACCTTTGTACCTTTGACAACTCTGTGAGTATCATCTTTTCTATATGTCTCAATAAGGACTTAGAAACAATTTAGACATGATTTTAGCATATAAATCAATAACATGAATATTCTTTAACTTCTAAGAGTAGAGTAAATTATGAAACCATATCACGATTATATTTCATTATATGAAACATGTCAAAAGAAAGAAATAATTTATCTTAACATACCTTACTTACTACGAAATGATATCGAATTTGCTATAATCCGGAGGGACACGATGTTAGAACCATGAATCAATGGAGGATGCTCATATCGAGCTTGTACTCACTTGGGTGAAATGCCCACTTGGACACTTTATACAACAAGGTGATTTGGTTATTTTTTGATGAGATAGTGAGTTGCTAGGAACTAGATCCAACCAAGAAACACATAAAAAAAACGAAACAGATAAATTCCAGTATCAGAATGTGACAAGAAGTAGACAAGAACATCAAGAACTTACCTCCAATTGTTAACAGTCCCACATCGAAAATAGAATGAGAACACAGACTTCTTATATGAACTTGGACAATATTCACCTTACAAGCTAGTTTTTAGGGTTGAGTTAGACACGAGATACATTATTTATATGGTATAGAGCCAGACTCATTTCAATTCATTGTTCACCGATGTTGGGCCTCCAAATTATGTCATCCACGCTCTAGTTAACAGGTCTGGACGTGCGGGGCACTGGCGGATCTATTGTAATCATGGTGGTGCATTTTTTTTGCTTTCTAGACATAAAAAAAATAAAAATATTTGCTACGCAAAAAATTATTACTTCGTATGTTTGCACAATCAGATTTTGTTGTTTGGATCCGCCACTGGTGCGGGGGAGTGTTAACAGTCCCACATCGGAAATCAAATGAGAACACGCTCCTTATACGTTCTTAGACAATCCTCACCCTACAAGCTAGCTTTTGGGGTTGAGTTAGACTCAAAATTCATTTTTTACACCAACATTCTGTATTGTTTCAAGGTAAGATTTGCAATGTGAGAAATGAGTACTTCCAAGCCATTCAAAGGTGCTAAAAGCCTAAAACGCAGAAAGTAAAGTGATATCATGAAGTAGAAACAGATGTCTCCATGTACTGACTCTGCTTTATTTCCTCAACAATAAGGAATATCTCCAACATGACCCCTCAATTTGTTATTCTGAAACTATCCTGTAATAACGTGCTCAAAACATAAGTATAGTTTGATATCTATGTTTAAAAAGATACAGCTTTTCTCCTTAGACAATTCTCCATATCGAAGGGAGCCTTGTAGCAACGAGAAAGTTGTCTTCATGTAACCTATTACCCGTAGGTCATGGGTTCAAGTCGTGAAATTAGCCGCTGTTATTTGGGTCAGGATAAGTTGCCTACATCACACTCCTTTAGGGTGTGGCACTTCCCCGAACCCTGTGTGAACACGGACACTTCGTGCAACAGGTATGGCCCTTACAATTTCTCCATATCGCACTGTATTATAGAGATCCAAAACTTACCATATGCCAGCATTTGAGAAGTCAATTTTTTTCCACTGCTAACATATAAGCAAACAAGGTACATGAAAGATTCACAAATGTAGAAACAACCAGCATCTTGCTGGAATTAACTCCGACAAGGTCTAATAGCAAAATGCTTCGGATATAAAAAGACTGGTGAACTAAACCCCTGCTCTGCGCGGAGTTCGGGGAAGGGCCGGACCACAAGGGCAGGGGCGGACCAATGCCCAATATAATGGTGTTCCAACACCCGTTAAACCCGACGCAAATTAGGTATATTTATATAAAAAGTATATGAAATTTGGGTATAAAAACTCAAAAAGCACCTTGGAAACCAAAAACACAGCTGGATGCTCTAGCTTCCGGATGGAACTTTAAAGATTTGGATGGCCAGGGAACCTGGTTCGAACCTCTCCTCATGATTTTATTTTCATTAATTTTAATGAGGCACCCACGACCCTTAAATCTTGGATCGCCACTGCACAAGGGTCTATTGTACGCAACCTTACATTTCTGGAAGAGGCTGTTTCCAGATATAATATTAAGACATACCAGACATAGAAGGAGGCTAGTTTTTTGCTCAAACTAACTCATATAAATAAATGATTTAGACGTTTGCAGTATGGCTACGAGTTGAATCAGTGGAAAGGCATGCTTGATAAATAACATACATCTGAAAGTTTGAAACAATATTACCAAATCAATGTCAATCCCTGGATCTATAAGGCCTGTATCATAATGAGCACCTGTTTTCACCAATATCTACTACATCTAAGTAGTTCTTTTAGCTGTGCAACCTCCTCCCCTCTTTTTTAATTTATTGCCCTTCTCTATTGACAAATTATCTTTGTTTATAGTATTACCAGTTTTACTTTTAGTCTGTCCTCAAAATTTTTATGCACATCTCATTGCACAATGATGTTTAATGCCAGCAAAGTCCTGGTAATGTATGAAGTAAATTCATGTTCATCAATGTCAATGAAGCTTTTTCTGCAGTTATAGCTCCTTATTCAAAAAAATATTTGAGAGCCCTGTTCAAATAAAAGCAAGATGTAGCCAATTAATGGGAAAATAAAACCAAGAAGATGCATGATTTTCCTATTTGTTATTGTTAACTCATCAGGCGCCAGATATTCCTTCATTTCTCAGAATGACATTTCAAGACACTCCATGCTTTAAGTAAGTGGAACCACAATAGCCCGTGAAAGACATAATAAGCATGAGTTAAGTATTTCTGATGAAGAATTTCTTGATGGAAACCATCTCCAAATCCCATCATGGCTCCTAACAGCATGTATTCAGAAATATTTATTCTTCTTGCAGTAAGTCACAGAATGAATTTTGTTCGAGTTCATCGACAATCAACCAGTATAATCCTTTGGCATTAACACTCTAAAAGAGTTGTGTATGTTAATATGCAAAACAGCCCAGAAAGGTTAAAACTTTGAGCAGAAGATTGACAATCTGGGTGAATCAATTTTTATGTTCTTTGCCTTAACTCCAATTTAATTAATACTAGAAACTATCACTGATTTTGCGACTAATGCACTTCTTATAGCACATGCAACACTATCACCAGGACTCAAAGAGCTCTGATATTTGTGAAATGAACAATCACTCAAATCCTCACAAAATGCTGAATAATCCTTCCTTGATAACAGCATATTATGAAGTATTGAACAAGCACCAATAGAAGCCACTGCAGCCTTGATTTCTCCTTCAATAGGTTCGCGCAAAACGCCCCAATTTCTCAAGCTCTCAATAGCCTTAACTGCTGGCAAAGACATTAAATTAATCGCGTTGTTGAAATATTCTTCATTAGATTGAGAAACAGGATCATCAAATGGTAACATTAACCAATTTAGCAAAGGGTAGTTTCCATTACCAACAAAATACTTGGGCACTGCCACACCATTTATCTGCAAAGCCTGTGAATTCATCAAAATTGTTCCTTTTTCAATATCTTGGAACAAAGTTGATGACTTTAACACCTGTAAATCAGTCTTATCGCCACGAAAACCGGCTATAATACTAATAATTCTTGATGATGAATCAACCACTAATTGAGCTGCTATACTCTCTTCATTAACCTTAAATCTTACACAACAGATAACTCCACAGCAATTGGGAATACCCGAAATGGATTCAAACTGAGTCGAAACGCATTCAAGTTCACCCGAATTCGGAAACCCGACCCAGAAACGGTAATTAGTGCAAAGCACCCTACACAATTGTTTGACACAAAATATGGCAACAGGTTCAGATACATCGAATCTTCGAGAAATATCGGAATAATTCGCCCCAGTTGCCAATCTAAATAGCCCGATTCCAAGCCGGGTCTCAGCAGCGATATTAAGTGGCGAGTCAACCGGGTCACGGCACTCGAGTAAGGGCTCTAAAAGCCCACAAAGCCAATCAAAAGTCGAAGAATTGATATTGAAGAATTTCTTGAAAGTATCCGGGTTACGGCGGATGAACGAGTCGGGTTGACCGAGTTTGAACCGGGTCAAATCATCTCCGGCCGGGGCATCGGATTCTGAGAAATGGGTACGTTTTCGTTTTTTGGAAAAAGGGATGAGGGAAAGAGTAGCGGCGGTTTCGGAGGTATTAAGGAACTGGAGAAGAAGAGGGGAAAGGAAATCGTAATTAGGATTTGAATTAGAAGGGAAAATGAGGAGAAGAAGGAGGAGTTGAGAAATAAGGGAAGAAAGAAGAGCAGCCAAACGCTGCCTAGTAGTATTCATATTTGTTTGTGTCAGACTGTGAGTCAGGTGTAGTTGCTTTTTGTTTTGTCGTCAAATGAGGTTTTCTTGATTTCAGAGCTCGGCTCTGACAATATGGTGAATCTCAATGGTTGACAAAATAAAACCACACGTGACTTTTACAGTCAAAACTCATTCCTTTTTTCTTTTTCTTTTTTGGGAAATAAATCATTCAAGAAATATCCCAAAATTCCTAAAAGTTTCTTATTTAGGGCAGAGTAAATTTTCACTAAACAAACATAATTGTTCTCCAAAAACTTTTAGAGGAACCATATTCAAATAAATTTCTTTTTTAGTAGTAAAAATTTCCTTTGTTAATTGGACAATAAAAGAAATTAAGGAAGAAGATATACTCATAAATATTTTCCCAGAAAGGAGGATACTAAAAAATTTCCTTTCATCTTATAAATAGAGAGGTCACTTCAAGGATTCAATATCCAGAAAATTACAAGAGAAAAGATTGAGAGAGCTCTCTAGATTTTAGCGTAAAAACTAGATCAACAAGTGTTACCTGTATTTGTGACGACATTTTGTACGACATTACAAGTGCTGCCTAGATTCTAGATTTGTTCTTTCATTGAAGCAATTGTAATGAGGTGTTGATCACTTCTATTTTAGATAGATTTTTCAGGCATAAATCATCTACGACTTAACCCTTTTATTCCTTTTGTATATTCTTGTAACATTGTAAAGAAGGAATATTTTCAATTGTATATAAATATATACAATATCTTTGGTCATTGACCATCATGGATTATATTAATATATAACCTATGAAATTAAACATTTGTGTTCTTTACTTTATTCCGCTGCATTTTAAACTCTTACAAAGGTTGTTCTTAAGTTTTATCTTAGTGTTGCCACTTGTGTCAGACGACATTTCTCCTGACATTCGACACTGTTTCAGCGTACTGCTTTTGTCTGTTTAATTTTAATTAATCCATAGTGTAACCCTTGGGACCCAACAAGTGGTATCAGAGCCGACACTTAACATAATAAGTGCTAAGGTCCTTTTACTTTAACTATGGATTCAGCTAATTCAAATATTGGTAGACTTCCTATTTTAGTTGGATCAAATTATCCATATTGGAAAATTCGCCTACGTTCTCATATCAAAATCCATTGATGTGAGAGCATGGAGATCTATTATAAATGGATATATTGTTCCTATGCTCCCACCGGACGAGGAAGACGACATATTACCTAAGCCTGAGGCCGAATGGAGTGTGAAAGAAACCAATAGTGTAGGCTTCAATGAAAAGGCTTTAAATGATATTTTTGGATGGGTGGATCTTTATATATTTAAACTTATCCAAAATTGCTCCACATCCAAGGATGTTTGGGATACCCTACAAACTCATTGTGAAGGTAGCTCAAGTGTTCGTAGAATGAAGCTCCGCATGCTCATGAGTAAATACGAACGTTTAAGGATGGAAGAGTCGGAGGATATCAAAACTTATTTTGAAAAGTTGATTGACATTTCTAACGAATGTCAAGTGTTTGGGTCTCCATTGAGCAACAATCAACTTGTGAAAAAGGCACTCCACTCTCTTCCTGAAAAGTTCAATATTAAGATATGTGCGATTGAAGAAGCCCACAACCTTGCTATAATGGACCTACATACACTAATGAGTATTCTCACAACATATGAGATGAATATGGAAAAACAAAGAACATTGTATAGAGGCAAAAATGTTGTTATTCAAGCAAAATCCTTAGAGATGCAAGTCAATGAAGAGGACGAAAATTTTAAAGAAATCGGGGATGGTGCTAACGTTGCCCTTCTTACTCGAAAATTTAATACGATGTTAAGAAGATTCAACGGTGACAATAATAAATCTAAACCAAAAGAGCACCAAAGTCAAGGCTTCAATCCGCGATTCACTAAAACCCTTCCTACAACGCAAAAAGGAAATCAACTTAAGAGAACCAGTTCAGACCGTACCAAGTTCGATCCTAAGCAACTTGAAAGTATTCAATGCCATGGTTGCTCGGGATGGGGTCATTATGCCAACGAGTGTGCAAACACTTTAAGAAAAGCTGGAAAAAGTCTATGGATCTCTCTAAGTGACGATGAAGGTGAGGAGGAACCAGAAATGGAGTCACAGGCTATGCTGACCACTGTTTTCGAACAGTCACTGTCGGATGAAAATGACGATGAGTGTGTTGTCCCGAATATCACAACATTTTTGGCAACATCAGCGATGACATCTGCAGGTCCAGTAACATCCGACAGGTATGAATTTTTTAACTATCCCGATGTTAACTGCTTTAGTGGTTTTATTTCTAACTGTGAATCTGACCCTGAGACTCAAGTCGACTCGAAGGACGACATGATTAAAGAATTACAAAAGCTTTGCAAGGATTTAATTATTGAATCCAAACAACTTGACTCAAGGGTAAAATCTTTAACTCTTGAGAATGTAGGTTTGAAAGGCACAATAACCCGACTAGAGGTGACCCTCACCAAAAAAGATCTTGAATTTGGTAAGATCTGTGTGAAATTGGATATGGCCGAAGTTACCTTCCGAAAGATCAACATCGGTACTTCCAAATTAGATGAGATACTAAGTGTTAGTCAACCATAACATGCAGGTTTGGGCTACAAGAACTCTCTCAATGCGATATGCTCCAACTTGTTTGACAAATACGAGACAATGGGCTTCATAAGAGAAAGGAATTACGTGTGGCATCACTGTAAAAAGGCTGGCCATTTAAAACCTTACTGCTTTAAATTTCACAAGTCCAGGAGCAGAATGTTGTAAAAAATGTTGTCTAACATTTCAGACAACACTCGAAGCGACATTCCAGAAACCGTAAAAAGGTAAAGAAAGCTTGGAGGCCCAGAATGAATGTGCGATGAAATGTTGCTTTAACTACCTTGAGGACTAACATTTCAGGTTCGTGGTACTTCGACAGTAGATATTCTCGACCTATGACGGGGACAAAAGAGTGTCTAAAGAACTACGAGACTCTAAATAGAGGTAATGTTACTTATGGAGGAGGCGAAAAAAGTAAAATCATAGGCAAGGGAACCTTGATTGTTCCAGGGATTTTGGCTTGAAGAATGTCTTGCACGTCGATGGTTTAATGGCTAACCTTGTTAGCATAAGTCAATTGTGTGATGACGATCTAGAGGTAAAGTTCAATAAGTATGCTTGTACAATTACAAATGAATCTAACCAATGTGTAATGTCAGGTACAAGAACAGACGATAATTGCTGTCTTGTTGGAGAACAATAGATTTGCAAAAATGGTAGGACGAATGACACAACCTTATGGCATAAAAAATTAGGACATGTTAACTATCGTAACCTTGAAAGATTAATTTCTTATGAGGCTATACGAGACATCCCTAAAATCAGTCCTAAAGATAAAACAATGGTTTGTGAAGACTGTCTAGAAGGTAAGCAGACCCGTGTCTCCCATAATATTGTTCAAAATGACGGACAACATTCAGGTACATCTCACTGTTTTTAACTTTTACATATGGATCTAATGAGTCCAATTGAGGTGGACAACCTAGGAGGTATGCGGTATTCTTATGTGATTATGGATGACTTTTCCATGTATTCTTAAATATTCTTTTTGAAGGAAAAGTCTCAAACGTTTGGCATGTTCAAAGTATTACACTCTAGAATAAGAAATCTATATCATTCCTCTATTTTTCGGATTAGATCCGACCATGGAAAAAAATTGAGAATAACCAGTTCTCTACATTTTGTGAGAAAAAGGAATTTTTTCATGAGTTTTCTGCTCCCATAACCCCACAACAATATGGAGTAGCAGAGAGAAAGAATAAGACTTTACAAGAAATGGCTAGAGTAATGTTGAGTTCTAAGAAGTTGTCTAAACGTTTTTGGACAGAAGCTCTAAATACCGCAAGTCATATCACCAATAGAGTCTATCTTAGGCCGGGAACTAAAATGACACCCTATGAGATACTTAATGGAAAAAAGCCCACTGTGCGCTATTTTCACATTTTTGGGTGTGTGTGCTACATCTTGAATGATCGAGAACACCTAGCTAAATTTGACTCCAAAAGTGATAAGGAAATGTTTGTAGGCTATTCCAAAAATAGTCATGTTTACCGAGTGTATAACCTTAGAACCAAAACCATACAAGAATCTGTTAACATTGTTTTCGATGACTATGCTGATCTTGTAGGAAACAATCCAGAAAACAATGTTATAATTACTGTGGAAGACCCGCAGAATGCAGGAAATTCAGATGTTGCCCCAAATGTCACGACATATGCTGCAACACCTGAAACAGAACCATCGAACACTGAAGGTTCGAATGAGGAAACAGAGGCTGAAATTCACGACCCAGTATGTCGGGATCCTTCATGCAGGATCAGGAAAAATCATCCAACTGACCAAGTAATAGGAGAAGTACATGAAGGAATGAGAACAAGAAGGAAAGAACCACTGAATTACCGAGACATGGTGAGGTATATGTGCATGTCTACCATATATCCTAAGGCAAGTCTTTCTTGTTATATATCTACTTTGGAACCTAAGAATGTCAATGAAGCACTAAAAGATAGTTGGTGGATACAAGCTATGCAAGAAGAATTAGAACATTTCACTAGAAATGAAGTTTGGGATTTAGTTCCTCGCCCCAACAACACTAATGTTATTGGAACTAAATGGATCTTCAAAAACAAATTAGAAGAATCTGGAACTGTTGTGAGAAATAAAGCTAGACTAGTTGCTCAAGGATACTCTCAAGTGGAAGGAATTGACTATGAGGAAACCTTCGCCCCAGTTGCTAGAATTGAGTCAATTAGATTGTTGTTTTCCATAGCTTGTTGTTTGAAGATCACTCTCCATCAAATGGATGTAAAATGTGCTTTCTTGAATGGATATATTGATAAGGAAGTTTATGTTGAACAACCTAAAGGATTTGAAGATCCCCATGTGTATACAAGCTGAAAAAGGCCTTGTATGGATTAAAACAAGCTTCACGTGCATGGTATGGCCGTTTAACTCAATTTATTCTTAAATTTGGTTTCAAACGTGGTGTAGCTGATTGTACATTGTTTATTAAACACCATGGAGTAGATATGATCATTGCTCAAATCTATGTAGATGACATAGTTTTTGGTTCGACCTCACAATCCACCTTAAGGCTTTTGTCGAAGCTATGTCCTCAACATTTGAGATGAGCATGATAGGGGAATTAACTTTTTCTTAGACTTGCAGATAAAGCAAAACGAGGAGGGAATCTTCATCTCCCAAAGCAAGTATGCCAAGAATTTGGTCAAGAAGTTTGGATTGGAGAATGTTAAACATATGAAGACTCCAATGGGATCAACTCAGACTATATGCAAATATGATGTTGGGGAAAATGTCGACCCAACTTTGTATCATTCTATGATAGGTAGTCTCTTGTATCTCACCGTGAGTCATCCTGATCTAATGTTTAGTGTGTGTGTGTGCTCGATTCCAAGTCTGTCCCAAAATCTCCCACTTAAATACCGTTAAACGTGTAATCAGATATGTCGCCGACATATGTGAGTTGGGAATTTGGTATTCCAAAGACACTAATCCTAATCTAATAGGATATATTGACTCGGATTGGGCTGGTGATGTAGAGGACAAAGAGTACTAGTGGAGGATGTTTTTACCTTGACAATAATTTGGTTTCTTGGTATAGTCGCAAACAAAACTGTGTGTCACTCTCAACTGCTGAATCTGATTATGTAGCAACTGGGAGTTGTTGTTCTCAATTAATATGGTTAAGACACATGCTAGACGACTATGATTTTTCAAATAATGTCTTAATTTTGTATTGTGATAATATAAGTGCCATTAACATTTCAAAAAATTCAGTTCAGCACTCTCGTACAAAACATATAGATATTAGGCATCATTTTCTAAGAGATTTGGTTGAAAAACAGCTAGTGCGAATTGATTATGTGGGCACACTTCATCAACTAGCTGATATCTTTACAAAAGCTTTAGATCATGAGAGATTTTTCAACTTGAAAAACTCTCTTGGTCTCTGTTCTGTTTAAATTCAGCACTGTTGGGCGAATGTCGTCTGAAATATCACTAACATTTCAGGTGACATTTACCCTTGTAATATCATAATCTGATTTTCAGTATTTTGTAATGGTTGATTTGTGTTCACACATGCATCTTTTTAAGTAAGAACATGGTTTCAATGTGATACCGTTCTCTGTGATGATATTATCATAAAAAGGGAGTATCGAAAATAAGGCAAAGCCTTTGTTCAAGTCTCGGCAACTGGAGAAAAAAAAACTTTGGGCAAAGCCCTTCAGAGTTGATATCGTTCCTATTCTATAAGAGTATCAAAGTGCTTAATCATAAGATATTATGAGAATACTAAATACGTATTTTTTGGCACGAAAATTATTTTGCATGTATTTTGTGATTAGATTTAGGACTCAATGGAAAAATATTACATTGGTCTGAAGATTAAACTCACGAAACCATCTACAAAACGTGTCTTAATTTGTTGCCGATTAAAAAATGTTCTTAAATAATGATACTTGTGTTGTCCAAAATGTTGCCAACATTACTGATGACATTCTCAGATTATGATATTTTTCTTGGGATGCAGTGTGTAAATTGATTTTTGAAATTTCAGTTATTTTTCCCTGAATATGTGCCGTTGTTTTCTTATGAAAAAAATATATTTTGCTTTTGTTGATAAGTGTAAAATCATGATGTCTATCATTTTAATTCTAAAATTTTGGAACAAGTATTGGAATAGAATTCAGATTCCTAAATTCAAGAAAAAAATATTTTGCCAAGTGTATAAATGTATCTTCATTTGTCATTTTTTTTCTAGTCCAAGTTTTTCCCGTCCGAAAACAAAAAAAGAAAGAAAGGAAAAGCCACAAATATCATCTCAGTTTTAATAAGCCGACGGAGTTGTTTGCAAAATCACAAAGCACACAATACACTCCAATCTTCAAAACCCTAGAAAATCCTAATCCTAATACTCCTTCATCTTCTTCACCTTTCTCACCCATGGATATTTCACCAATGTCACAGAAAATGTCTCCCAACATTTCTGAGAGCACTCCAATGAGCACAAGCCCCCTATCTGCAAAGACATAGTGTTGAGTGAGTTCCAAGAACCACTTGACACTGCGTATCCAGGGGAAACAAATAACCTAATAGATCTAGGAAGAGGGAAGGGACTACAAAATTTCCCTTGAGAAGGTCCAATCGACAGTTTGAAAAGGAATTCGGAAGGCATGAACCAGCAACAAAACGACCAAAAGTCGATTCCACGCTGATGCGCGGTAAGATGCACACACTTTAAACGCAAGTGCACGTTATCGTGACAAGTAGTATAGTCTTGATAAGACCGAATATCGTCCTCAAGGATTAGGGTTCAATTACCAACTATCTATTTTTTGGTATCTATTTGGTAAATTGATATTTAGATTTGTTGTTTTTAACTAAGGATTATAAAAGCTATTTAACTAAAAGGGTTTACTTCAGTGATGATGAGAATAGGGCTTCCACGTCTCCTCTCTATCCGCTTATGCTACTTATTAATGCAATAACTTATGGTCTTTTTCTTTTGGAGAAAGCAGGTTCACTAAATCGTTTTATACTCCCGTTAGGGTTATATAAACACTCAACCCAGATTGCACCTTACCTACCTTTGGTGATAAGGATAACTCTATAGGAGGATTAAGAACAAGAACCTAGTTAACCGTCACGCACAATGCGCAAAATTAGGGTTGTTAAGCCTCTGCATTAACGCTTACATAAATAATTGAGGTATTTTCATCCTCAATCCGAGAATGTCTATCCAACTTACAAAGATATTCACAATCCCCCTTTCTAATCGATTAGAAATCATATAGTGATAATTAGTTGTCAATTAATTACCAAGAATTCAACTCAAATATTGGATAGATCTCACAATAAGAAAAATAACCATAAGCGTCGTTAACTCATAACAAAAGTTTAGAGATTTAACATGGAAAGCCATAGAGAATTAGTTCCTAGCCATTGACATGACAAGAACTAATCCCGTGTTCATCATACAAAACTGAAATAAAGTAAAGAAAAGGAAAAGAAATTACTAGACTATGGTCTCCAATCTCTAAGCAAGAAGCCTTGTGTTGTGCAAGAAAGGAACCCTTAAAAAGCGCCTAGGGTTCTCCTTTTATAGTGAAAACCGTCTCCTCTTTTCCTTCGAGCCCGAATTTCATCCAAAACCTAATTTTTCCGCGTCGCCGCCGCTCGCAGACAGCGCCGCGACGGAAGTTCCGCAATCCGTCGGGTGTTTTGGCGCCGCTACCGATATTCGTTGTTCGGAGGCCAGCGCGCTGCAACTCCTGTAGCTTCTCGGATGTTTAGGCGCCGCGGCTGGGTCTTCTGCAGCCTCTGCGAATAGTGGCGCCGCCCGCTGATCGGCAGGAGGCCGCGTGCTGGTCTGGATTTCACCCTCGTTCGCCACTTTCTCTGTTTTCAGCTCTGGCATCTCCTCTTTTGCCCTCTTTTAGCTCTTTTTCCGTCATTTGGCCATTTTAACCACTTTGACTCAATAGAAAGGAAAACTATCCTAATACAACACTTATATGTGCAAAACGGGACAAAAGACTAACTAAAACTGACTCAAAAGGTGTATATAAAATACACCGATCAAATACCCCCAAACTTAACCTTTGCTCGCCCTCGAGCAAAGATAGAAAGAAATAAAATAAAAGACTCAAAGAAACGAAAAATAAAAGACTCACTGCCATTGATTACTTTTGCTGCATTAGTGTTAACTAGAAAAACATGAAGGTTAGCAAAATAATATGCAGGAACATATAGCATGACATTTCAGCACATTAAGCTAGATATTTCGCAAACTCATATTCATCATGCTTTAATGGAAGTCAGTATACTAAATCATGCATATAAATTCAAAAATCCTATGGCATGCTTACTTGCTATTCTCCACTAATCCTGGATATGCATAGAAGAGATCTTCAGGACTATAAGCGTTGTAATGTAGGCATAGGTATGGTAGGTAAAAATAGGCAATTTAGGCTCATTTCGTCTACCATAAGCTCTTGACTTTTCAAGATTTCCCTTTTTCTTTTGTTCTTTTCTTCATTTCGATTCTATCTTTTCCTCTTTTGTTTTGGGAGAGTGAAGTATATAATGACAAGACTTAGGCTTTACTTTGCCATTTCTTATTACTTTTGTATTGGGGTGCAGACTTATTCACTTTTTTATCTTTTTTTAACACAATGTATTCCACTATTTCATATTTTCACTTATGGTACAATTTGTGGGAATATAGGGTGTCAAAGAAGTTTCAAATTTAGGCTCGATAGAGTGACTAGGGATATTTTTAAAGTGCGGGATAGAAAAGAATGGTAAGAATTGGCTATCAAAGAAATGCCTGAGTCATCTCCCTAACATGCATATCCTAACTATTTCGCCTCAAATAGCAAGCAATCATAACACATAAGTATTTATCATTTAGCATGCATAACTCAAGCAAGAAACTCCAAATAGACAGATTCTGTGAGTTTTTGGCATATCTAACTTAGGTGTTTAGATAGTTGCTTCAATTCCGTTACATTATTCCACCTTACTTCACTAGGTGTTTCTAGCAACTACAGCAATTATGATCTTTGACAGGCAATTATGACTCAAAAAGGAAAAAAAATTAAAAAAAATTTGTGACTCAAAAATACATAAAACAATAAAAAGACTTAAATAAAACATAACATGACACAAATAAAACACCCCCAAACTTAAATCACACATTGTCCCCAATGTGTGTAGACTCAAAGACAATAAAAGAAATAAGACACTTACAGACTTTGGCTAAAATGGTGGTGGTGGCGGTGGATAATGCATCGACCATTGGTTGAACAAGGAACTCAACTCGTTGATTTGTTGCCTTGTTTCTTGCTGTCCTTGTACTACTGTGTCCAAGGTCTGCATCATCCTCATCTGATTTTGAAACAATTGCTCCATCGTGGGCGTTGAAGGTTCTGCTTCTGTGGTTGGCCGGTGGCTGGTGGGTAGGTCGCCTCATGTCGAGCCCCTATTTCAGCTCATCTTCGTCCATACGACGGCTCTCTGCTGCTTTGGTGGTTGTACTCTCCGTCACGCCTTTGGGGCTTGGTCCGGGAAAGAGTGCACTATCCCACAAGACACCGGTTGGTTTCTCATGAGTGTCGGTGGGTAGTCTTGGGACCGCACTCGTGGCAAAGATCGTAATGAGTGAACCGTGTCCCAATCCACCGTTGTCACCATCCGCTGATTTCTTCAACGCTCTGCACTATTTCTTTCCCACATCAATCGTCATTCCTCATAATTCCATATATCGGTTTAATCTATCCTCCGCACTCTGGTGAAGTGCGTGGATGGAATCATGCGGGCGCTGACGAAATATAGCCAAACTTTGGCTACTTTGTTGAATTGGCACCTGTTCAGTGCTCTTGATCCATTTCTTCCAATATCAAAAACAGCCCCATGGTAGCTCACGATGTCTGCGGCATTCCGGTCGATGTGGTCGCTTCTAGACCATGTTCTAAAGTGATTCCAATCACTTCTTTCTTCAACATCAACCGTCTTCAATTGTGCATTTACATTCTCTGCTGTCACAGACACATAAGTTCCCCTAACAAAGCATCCCATTTCCACCTTCTCCGGAAAGTTGGCATAAAATTCACGCACCATTGTTGTGTTCACTGGTGCTATCTTCTCCGGATTTACGAATCTCCTCCACCCCCTTAACTCAATCATAGCCCGGATGGGCTCATAAACATCTTCCTCCCCATATGACTCGTCGGTAGTCCATTCCCATTTCGTATTATGGAGTGCAGTATCAAGCTTTTTGTATCTTTGGAAGGCTTCGTAGCTCACAAACCTAGTATTATCGTAATGTGGGGTTGGGGTGGATGTGGAGCCTCTTCTCTTCCTGGTGGCCATGGTTTAAAATAGTTTCTGGAGCTTTCAATTTAGTGGCACAATGTTTCTTACACAATCAACAACTAGCAGCGAACACAACACCCCCAAACTTCAACTTTTCTACCCAATACCCACACTCCTTTTCTACTCTTTTCTCCAAACTTCACAATAAACTTTTCAGTACCCAACTACTTCAACTACAATACTCCTTCAAACTACTACCTCCTGTGACTTCAGTAAAGGATTCAAGAACAGAAAAAAAATTACCTTTTTTTGAGAAGATTCAAGCTGCTCTTGTTTCAATTGGTGGTTTGAGGCTATAGAATGAAGCTTTGTTATTTGAGATAACTAAGGGTTTTTAGGAATTTAAGAGTTTTGATTGTGGCTGGGTTGGATTTATGGAGGATTTGTGGGAAAAATTTCGGATTTTCGTGGGTTTTGGAAAGGAAGGGTTAGGTTTTTGAAATTGGATTTGGGGAAAATCTGATTTCTGGGCGTTTTAAGTTCTGGATTCCCGTGGCGCCATGCGCTTTAGCCGCGGCCCAATCTTCTGCACTCTTTCAGGACTTTATGCGCCGCGGCGCCTAAATTTGGCAAATTTTACGGAATTTTAGCCATGGCCTGAACCTGCGCTGTTCGATTCTTTTGGCGCGCTGCTCGCCTCTGGCTACCCGCTTTTTCGAAATTACGGCTTTTCTTGATTTCGCCTTGATTTATTTCCACATATATCAATCACAGCACAAACACAAGAACCCAAGACCGTGAGATTGTTCTTAGACAAAATAAAATAAAATAAAATAAAGACAGAAATTAAATTAACATAATTGAAAACGTTGGGTTGCCTCCCAACAAGCGCTGTCTTTAACGTCTTTTAGCCGAACGCAATTAACGCAGTGCAGTGCTCATTGGACCTTCATGCGAATCGCTTGCAATTCGCAGATTTATTGCTATAGGTCTCAATTTCCCTATAACTATTTGTTCAAACAAGAGCCTTAAACATATAAGTATCCCCCAAGTACACAAGATAGGTTTGTCTTTTAGGCTTTTTATAGTGTAGGAATCCGTGAAATTCTCTACATCTCTTAACTCTGGGGGGTGCCCTTGATGATATGTAATTCCTATTTGGGAGCCATTAGTGATAGCTAGTGGTGTTTCTTCTGTGATAGGTGCAGGAAAAAGAATTTCCACAGAATCCAAGAAGGCCAATAATTGGATCCCTGAAATCTTTTCCTTCTCTACACTAACTACCTTGCAAGATTCCTCAATAGTTGGGTGTGGTTCAGGCCCTTCAAGTTGCTCGCCACCCCCCATAGGTGCTGATTGATTTTCTTGCATTTCGCTGCCAAATATGATCGCGAGTTCTCCTATTTGCGTTTCCAACTTCTTTATGGCCAACCTCGTTTCGTCCATGAACTGAGCTTGAGATTTAGTGAGGCTGAGTATGGCTTCTCGCAATTCCTCCCTCTCTTCCTATATGGTTGGAGCTCGATCATATTGACAGTAGTAATTCATATCTTCAGGATCCCTGAGATGCATCAAAACCAACAAAGGATCACGGCACCCTTGTTTTCACACCATAAATACATAAAAACAAAAAAGGTTAGAAAAATTATACATAAAACCCAAATTAAAAATTAAAAATAGATAAATTTGATATTGAACTATGCCTAATCCCCGGCAACGGCGCCAAAAACTTGATGCGCGGTAAGATGCACACACTTTAAACGCAAGTGCACGTTATCGTGACAAGTAGTATAGTCTTGATAAGACCGAATATCGTCCTCAAGGTTTAGGGTTCAATTACCAACTATCTATTTTTTGGTATCTATTAGGTAAATTGATATTTAGATTTGTTGTTTTTAACTAAGGATTATAAAAGCTATTTAACTAAAAGGGTTTACTTCAGTGATGATGAGAATAGGGCTTCCACGTCTCCTCTCTATCCGCTTATGCTACTTATTAATGCAATAACTTATGGTCTTTTTCTTTTGGAGAAAGCAGGTTCACTAAATCGTTTTATACTCCCGTTAGGGTTATATAAACACTCAACCTCAGTATTGCACCTTACCTACCTTTCGGTGATAAGGATAACTCTATAGGAGGATTAAGAACAAGAACCTAGTTAACCGTCACGCACAATGCGCAAAATTAGGGTTGTTAAGCCTCTCATTAACGCTACATAAATAATTGAGGTATTTTCAACCCCAAATCCAAGAATGTCTATCCAACTTACAACATATTCACAATCACCCCCTTTCGGAATCTGATTAGAAATCATATAGTGATAATTAGTTGTCAATTAATTACCAAGAATTCAACTCAAATATTGGATAGATCTCACACTAAGAAAAATAACCATAAGCATGCATTAACTCATAACAAAAGTTTCTAGAGATTTAACATGGAAAACCCTATAGAGGAATTAGTTCCTAGCCATTGACATGACAAGAACTAATCCCATGTTCATCATACAAAAACTGAAATAAAGTAAAGAAAAGGAAAAGAAATTACTAGACTATGGTCTCCAATCTCTAAGCAAGAAGCCTTGTGTTGTGCAAGAAAGGGAACCCTTAAAAACTGCCTAGGGTTCTCCTTTTATAAGTGAAAACCGCCTCCTCTTTTCCTTCAGGGCGACACAGAATTTCGTCCAAAACCTAATTTTTCAGCGTCGGCGCGGCCTGCAGACATCGCGCTTGGCCGGAAGTTCTGCAATCCGTCGGGTGTTTTGGCGCGGCCGATATCTGGCATGCGAGCGCCGCGGCACTGCAACTCTGTAAACTTCCGGATGTTTAGCGCGCGCCCTGCTTTTAGCCGCGGCTGGGTCTTCGGCCTCTGCGAATAGCGGGCGCCGCTGACCTGCTGATCGCGAGGCGCGCCGGCCAGTGCAGATTTCACCTCGTTCACCACTTTCTCTGTTTCACTCGCATCTCTCTTTTGCCTCTTTTAGCTCCTTTTCCGCCATTTGACCATTTTAACCACTTTGACTCAATAGAAAGGAAAACTATCCTAATACAACACTTATATGTGCAAAACGGGATAAAAGACTAACTAAAACTGACTCAAAAGGTGTATATAAAATACACCGATCACACGCCCTCAGTCGATCCCACTGCCCCTGAAGTTTCGAGCAGTGAATGGAGGAGCTCCGACTTCAGTTGGACCAGCAATGATGATGCTGAGAGAACGCCATCAGTCGAACAGCATGGAGAAGCCCCAACTTCACCATCATACTCCAACCTGTTTGTTCCCCACACTGTGAACTCAAGTGACGAAAGAGAAATTCCAGATGATACTCATCTGAAGAGGTTTCGGCCCAGAAGAGAAGTGAAAAAGTCAATGATTGAATAATCCTCTGCAGAAATACCAAATGTTGCCGAAAATGTCACAACATCTCCATCAACATCCCAACATGCAACAAAGGAATCTGGTTCTCCAACATCCTCAAGCAAATCTGAATCGGAGAATGAGATAAACCCTTACTCAGACAAATTTCTAACAAAAAAAAAATCTACACATTGGTCGTGGTACAAAAATAGAACAATAAGAACTAAAAAAGTAATGAACATTGCATCTTGTAGTGAATATGGCCTAATGGATTTCTTTACCGAGAGAAGTCCACTGGGCTTTGTGAATAACAAATGTTCATACTATGAAGATACTGTGAGGTTGTTCTATGCAAACCTAGAAACTGAAATGGAGAAAAACAAGTCGAAGAAATTTGGCAAAATTTATCTCTATAACAAGTTTTACAACTTCACACCTGCCACAATAAACAAATGTATGGGTCTTGAGTGATGGATTAAATGAGATAGAAGAGAGGGATGATATAAATGACAGGGATAAAGTGATATGCTATATCACTGGTGGTGTGTTGACAAAATGGACTTCAAGGTGTCCAGCGTCAAAGCTTACCGCATTGTTTGCTATCTTACACAAAATTGCTATATATAATTGGCTTCCTTCAATGAATGAGTTAATTGTAACCATTGAGCAAGCAATTCTTCTCTTTAAGCTAGGTAAGGGTCTTCGAGTCAATCTAGGAAAGACAATCTTTCCAACAGATTGTAAATTTAGCAGAAAAAAACTCAAACCAAACCTTACCTTTCCCCTCCCTGATCTTTAAAGTGCGTAAATGTCAAGGATTCAAACCACCAAAGAAAGATATAATAAGAAGAAAATCTGAGGTGTACATTGTGAATAAAACAGTACTGAAGAGCACTATTAGAGTAATTGACCTCCCTTCGAAATTGGTGGACAGTAATAGAGAAAATGTTGCCAAAAATGTTCCCAACATTTTTGACAACACTAATTCAGGACAGTCTCCGATGACAGCTGATTGGATTGTGAGACAAATTGCAAAAATCAATGAACAGTTGTTTGATGTTGATAATGTGAGGCTGACTCTGATTCAAGCCAGAGATCATTTTATGTCATTTCTTTCTTCCTAAAAAGGGGGAGAAAATTCTGAGATACAGGGGGAGACAGATGAGAAGGGGGATGTCACTTCAAGGATTCAATATCCAGAAAATTACAAGAGAAAATATTGAGAGAGCTCTCTAGATTTTAGCGTCGAAAACTGAATCAACAAGTGTTGTCTGTATTTGTGACGACATTCTGTACGACATTACAAGTGCTGCTTAGATTCTAGATTTGTTCTTTCATTGAAGCAATTGTAATGAGGTGTTGATCACTTCTATTTTAGATAGATGTTTCAGGCATAACCGCATAAGTCATCTACGACTTAACCCTTTTATTCCTTTTGTATCTTCTTGTAACATTGTAAAGAAGGAATATTTTCAATTGTATATAAATATATACAATACCTTTGGTCATTGACCATCATGGGTTATATTAATATATAACCTATGAAAATTAAATCTTTGTGTTCTTTACTTTATTCCGCTGCATTTTAAACTCTTACAAATGTTGTTTTTAAGTTTTATCTTAGTGTCGCCACTTGTGTCAGACGACATTTCTCCTGACATTCGACACTGTTTCAGCGTACTGCTTTTATATGTTTTATTGTTTAATTTTAATTAATCCATAGTGTAACCCTCGAGACCCAACAATGTTTTAATAGAGAAATTGAAAGAATTAATCTCTTGATTATTCTTATTGATGAAAGACATATATATACAAGTTATAAGTTTTTTTTTATTCTACTTTTAAATCTCTATTCTATTTGGAGACTAATAATACAATTATGGTAAGACTACAAGACTAATTAATATATAAGAGTAATAAATAATATATACCATAATCTTCTATGCCACACGGTAATGGGCTGCTGCAGATGCCATGGGCTATATACATTTAGCAAAAACGACTCTTCAATTATTTTATTTACAAATCTCTTGTGTTATTTTCTTTTGAAAAGGAATTATATATAACTAAAATAATATTTTAATGAATTAAAAAACCAAATCTCCATGATTTTGGACCATTTTTGCTACTACTTTTTAGTTTTTAGTATTGTTCTTTCACTTGTGCATTCTAATTCCTGCTAGGACTATAGTTCGTTGGCACCCACGGAAGCCAAATTCTCCATTATATCCTAAAAATCTAATCTTTTCCACTTATCTGAAAATGTTGGGGACACACCATGCCAAATCCTCAATTCTATACTAGAAACCCAATCCTTTTCATTTCTCTAAGGTATACAAATGGGTGTTACTTTGAAAAAGTTACCAAATATTAAATACAACATAGTGTCACAGATAATGCCGATGTTTAATACAATTAGCACAAAAGGCACAAAAAGTAGATGCAAAAGCAAAGATTCCAAATTCGTGCTATTAATTAAACTATGAAAGAGTCAAAGACCAAGTCCATGATGAACAACCCGTTTCATATACACGATATTCTTATGTGAAGAAATTCGTTTTTTATATCCATTTGGGATGTAATGCGACTTTCCAAAGCTGGACAATTTTCTATGCCCACTCATTATGGATCGTTGACTAACATTGTTAGGTGAAACAACCCAAATTACCAATACAACTGAGATGCTTTGGCATTCCGGGGCTATGATCTACTCTCAATCCCATAGTTATTCAATCCAAGAAAGTTGTGGTGCAGCGGCCTACAAAACATCAAGTGTATTTTACACTTAATATTATGTGAAGCAAATATTATAACGTGTGAATAGTTGCATTTCATGGTGGTAATGTGATTGAAATGAAAATCAAGTGATACTTGGGAATTGGGATAGTATAATTTTTCCGCCTAAAAGCACTTTCAATAAGCCAATCCAAACAGGCTCTTAGCTTAATTCAGATCTCAGATGAAACCCACTCTATTATTGGGCTGCTTAGTTCTCTTCCTTAACTTAAGCCCAAGTTTTGGACTACCAAGCCCATAACAAGGTTCATAATACAGGAGCACAATTCCATATTGCCAAGAATCGAATGAAAAGTGAAAATAACTTTTAATCTTTCCCCAAATTTCGATCAGTATGGTTCTTTTTCTCAATCAGTTTAAATTTAATTTAATTTTATTTTTATTTCAATTTAAGTAGTAAGTAGCTACGCGAAATTCAAATTGAGTAAAAGGTGAATAAAATTCACATAAGTAGAGGGAAATACACATTTAAAAAATAAAAAGCTATCTTCCACGAAAGAATAAATAACTATAAATAGATCATACTTATACTTAGATAAGAATAAATATTGGTAACCCTTCGGGATAACCAAATTGGTGTATGATTGATGGCGCGGGATCCGAAGTCGCGGTCGATCTCGCGTAAACTTTTGGTTGAGTGCATCATGCGGCTGCGAAGTGTGATTAATCGAGACGTGATTTGCGGTATTAAATCGGTCCGAATTTCGCCGTCTCGAAAGGATAACTACTCCGAATTTCTTAATAAAAAAAAAATTATTGGTCGGTCGTCTAGTAAGTTACAAAAAGCGAACATCCAAAACATTAGAAGATGAGAAAACGAAGAAATTGCACTATTTGTCCTTCAAGTGTTGGTAATTAATTTTTGCCCTTCAAATGAATTAATTTTTAATTTTTATCTTTTAAATTTGAACTTATGCCTAGTTGTATATAAGTTATTTAAGGAGCTACCCATAACTTATTAATAAATATTATAATGTAAAAATATAAATTTATGCGCAGGAGCAAACACAAAATAGGGAGCATAGTGCAAATGACCTAGAAAAAACAGCCTCTGTATTTCTCCCTAAACTAAATTAATAAAGCATTTAGACATAGCTTTTAATTTCTGTGTCTCGGGCACACAGAGACTCAAAACTCTCTTTCTCCCCTTCTCTCTCTATCACCGTTACTTCACCGATCATCTTTTCCGGCTAATTCTCAGGTATCTTTATCGACCCATTTAATTTTCTTGAATATATGTGTGTGTTTCTGACGAAATTTCAGTTCATCATCACCAACTGTTCTTGTTTTTCTTTTGTGAATTCGCTGGACTTACCCAAATTTTTTACTGTCGATAATAGATACGACTCGCTTTTTTACTTGATTTTTTTGTCTTTCGGTAGTTTTCTTTGAGTACTATGGATATGCAATTCAATGAAGTTCAAATACTAGTTGTATCAATAGAATTTTCCTTTTTTATAATGTTAAGTTTTTGGGCTTTTAGTTCTTTCTAATAATTCGTTCCGTGATATCTAGGAGTTGACTTTTTATGTTTACCTGTGATGAATCTAATTGGATAAACATGGTTAGTGAGGAGTCTGACTCCAACTTGTTTAGGACTGGGGCGTAGTTGTTGTTGTTGTTATACTGACGATTAGGATATCTACTAAATTACCCGCAAGAGTGGCTCAGTTGGTTGAGCATGAGACTTCCACAATGGAGGTCTCAGGTTCGAAACACCCTGCCTAAGACAGTAGGGGATTCGCCTTCTGGGTCGAGCTCGTCGCACGGGGCTTGCCTAGTGCAGGTTATCTCTCCTGTGTGGTTTACGGTTCCCTTGTCATAAAAAGGATATCTACTAAATTGTGAAATTTTTATCTGTTTGTTACAGTTGGATAATTTTTTTTTTTGCTTATCTGCATATTAATGTAGTCTCTTTCTTATACAGAAGGCGCGAGGAATCAACTTTTCAGTTGCTATAGAATATAGAATGTAGTATGTTGAACCTGGCTGTTCCGTGTATTGTTGTTTATGTAATTTAATTTGTGTTTCCTAATCATAGGAGTAATACAAACAAAGCGGTGAGGATTTTACCATCCACCAGAGAATAAAAGTTTCTACCTTTTCTTGTTGAGTAGTACAATTTAGTTTTGCTGGTATTTGTATTGAGTCATTCACTAAATTATGTTGGTAAATTCCATCCTCACTTTGATAAATTTACCACCCAACTGTTACTTCTGACTGCAGGCTTTGGCTTTGATGAAGTACATGATTCTAATAAGTCTTACTGCTGTCTATGTGCATAGTTATATATATCCCATGTGTATTTTAAGACCTTAAGTACTTTATTATACGTAAGTGGTTCCACTTTGGCTGTGGGAGGATGTGTCAGCCATGCATCAAGATGAATCAAGTGTCTTATTTCTGGTGAACAACAATGGTTTTGTCCAAAAAGTAGAGAGGAAGTGGCATTGCCTCTGTCATTATTATTGTTAACTTTATTCTTAATGTTTTATGGTATTTATTGAAAAAATATTCATTATGGTGAAAGGAAAGAAAAGTCTCTGTTAAAAGTGCACAATAAATTATGTTTTATGGTATTTATTGAAAAAATATTCATTATGTTTTACTCTCTTTTAGTCGATTCAACTCTTCAATGCTTCTAAGTCATAACTTAAGGGTAAAGATTATTATTCTTGGAAGTAAGCATACTTTCCCATTTGGTTTGTTCAGTTGTCTAAGTTTAAGTTGATGTTTCATACGTGGGCAAATTCGGCTCTTCTGAAAATATACTTGTAAATTGCTGAAGTCTGGAACCATCTTTTTGTTTCACAAAACACATAGGATAAAAAAGATTTATTTATCTTTTATCATCTCTCTCTGGCACTATCCATGTAGCACGGTAAGCATTATGTAGTAGTAGTTCCTATGTAAATTGTTTTTGTCTAGGCCCTCGAGCAATTTTTAGGTAGCATCATTGGTCACAACTCTTCACTAACCAATCAAACTACAGAACCAAGCTATTAAATATTTGTAAATATCATGTTTACAGGAAGATATCTTTGTCAGAAGTGTTTTGCAGTCAAAGAATGTTGCTAGGTATAACTCAAACATAGGGGTATTAATTCTAGAGCACTGTATAACAACAGCTACTACCCCCTAAATTGTAAGCTGATTAGGGTAGGTATTGTAGAGCACTGCCATTGAGAAAATTCCAACTTGCTGAAACAACTTTTTACAGGCTAGCTCGAGATATAAAGGTACTCTTTATTGGACAAGTGAGAACTTGTGTTTCACTGAGGATTTAACAAGCAGAGTATTGCTGCTGTTTTTGAGAAAGTAAAAGATTAAGGCAGGGAAAAATATTGGACTGGTTCAAATGCAGATTGGAAGTACCCACCTAGAATTATTTATGGTTACAACTTATCAAGGATAAGATATATAATTCCTTACGGTTAAACCTTATAAACTCTACAGAATAAGAACACTAAAAGAGTAATTTGAAGACTTAAAAAAACTTGTTCTTACCTACTGATAAACTACTTCAACATAGAAACAACATTGTTCTCGCATACTAAGACAATTAGGACTCAAAAATAAACTAAGAAGCTATTAACTTACCTAGAAACCTACTAAAGAGGTTCTATGCGGAACCACTACAAGAATACACCAAATTATCTGTCACTCTAGAACTTAAATAAATAAGCTGAAACCTAGAATCAACTGGCTGGAACTTAAGCATAAATTAAACATAAAAAGCTTTTCCGTATGTTACTTATGTCTTGCATGAGACGCCTTTGCTATTCTGATGGAAGCTGAAAGTCTTCAGCTTGAAATTGACAGGTGCTTTACCAATTGTTGTCTTTTAGATTTTGCTTGGATTGTGATTGCTACCCGCATTGTCAGCATGCTGCGAACTGATTCTATACGTTGCTGAAATTACTACCTTAATGCATCAGAAGTTATATAAGTAATTTAGCTTTTCATATATTTTCACTTTTCTCCAGTGAGATTATGCTTTAATCTATTGTTAATTTGGTTCTTTGACAGAATTTCCTCATTAGTGCACTCAAAGGCCTTGATTTCTCATAATTGGCCAAGATGCAAGGGAATAGGAGCATACTAGATTCCTTTCCAGAAACTGTTGATCTTAATCAGGGATCAGTTTCAAGTAATGCTTCTGGAGATCCAACAGCCCCTTGGGATAACTTGCTAAATCCAGTGGAGGATCGATTATCAAATTCCGTGCTTTCTTCTGCTAGAGAAAATCCTAGTCGTGCTAATGCTGTTAGTTGTAACACCCAGAACTGCAGTGCGTGGGATCAAGGTGAGTCTAGCTCCAGTGCCAATTTGCAAGACATTGGACATGGTAGTAATTTGAAAATAGGACATGGTTGGCCTTCTTCATCAAGTAATTATGTCATGACTAATCAGAAGTCAGAAGAAAGGCGATTTGGACCATCCAACATCCTCCTTCCTGAGAGTTCCACAAGTGGATATGGTGGAAATCATCTGATTGGCAGCCCTACAATTTTACCAAATATTGCCTCGGCTCACAGTCCTGTAAGTGCTAACTTAAGTGGCGTATACAACAATGGTGACAGTCGGCTGGGCATGAGACCAAGTGTATGTCCAGCTGTTTACATGTCTAGCAGCAGATTGGAAGCGGAGCGTTCTGCTTCAGGTGTATCTTACAACACGGGTACTTCTTCAGGTAGTTCTAGTTATTGGGCCGGGCCCCCTGATATATCAGGTTCTTCCATGGGTACTTGGGGCTTATCCTGCAAGCGCAGGGTCCTTGAAGGCAGTTCCGGGCAGTCTTGTGGTAGAAGTTCAAGCTCCAATGCACAACCTGAGAACATTATACAGCACAATATTCCAAGTCAATACGATGCTTCCAACAGCTTAAACATATTACCAGCCTCTGCGAGTGTGCAGAATACTTATTACTTGGAAAACCTTTATCCAAGAAATGGGGTTAGTACAAGAGTGGCTGCTACTGACATATTTCCTCCTCCTTTAAGTGCTAGTGGTGTTGCGGAAACCTCTGCCAGAAATTCTGGGGGTGGACAAAATCTTGGGAACCATGTCCATGATGCATTTACATTTGGTTTACTGCCAACTGGGACCGATTTAGGGCATTCTAGTGTTGGCTCTACTCTTGTGACTCCTCGACCTATTTCAGTATCTAATTCTTTGGGCTCCAGACAGCCAATTTCACGGCCAACGAATTCAGGCAACCCAGGAAGCCATTCTGGCGTAATGCACATTTCTGGTGTTCCAAGAGGTTTGCATCCAGTTCCCTGGAACGTATCTCCTAATTCACGAGGTGGTAGTTCATCAAGTCCAAATGTGGTTTCTGCAGATAGATATGCTGCATTACAGGATGAATCTAACTTCCGGAGCTCAATAAGAAATAATGGGGAACCTATTCCATTTGTTCCTGCTCCTGAGACTAGAAATATGGTACAAGATCCCACTAATTGGAGTTTAACTACTTCAAATGGGAGCTATTCCAGAAACACGCCTTCTAGTTCTGCACTCGGCAGTGGGTCAAGTGCGCAAACTTTTCCTACTGCATGGACACCTAATCAGAACTCAGCAACCAGTAGTAGTCGTAGTTTTTCAGAAATTTCTGCATGGAATCTCCTCCCACCTGTTGAGTTTGAGTCTGGAAGTCAGAGAGGTCATTTTCCCATGATACCTTCAGCTGCTTCTCCCTTGGAGGAGGCAGAGATGTCATCGCGACCTAGTAGTCGTGGATCTAGTAGCCGTCATAATCATCGAAACCAACTTAGATCATCTTTGATGGCCGATTTTCCAAGTAATGATGTGGATGGATGGCGTGGTTTAGCTGCTGATATCGAGGGTCGCCACAGACTGGTACTGGAAGTTTGTGTTTGATAATAGTATCAAAACTCTTGTACTTTGGTTTATCCATTGATGTCTTTCACCTGCTTTCATCTTGTATCTGTCTTGTTGAATGTTTACATCTTCGTTCTTGTATTACTCCCTCCGTCCCAATTTATGTGAGGGTGTCTAACCTGACACGGAGTTTAAGAATGAAAGTAAGACTTTTGAAATTTGTTGATCTAAAATGAGCATAGATATTTGTGTGGCTTTAAATAATTTCATTAAGGGTAAAATGGGTATTTTAAAGGTAAATTGATACTGACGGTGTCATTATTTTTGGGACTGACTAAAAGGAAAGAGTGTCGTATAAATTGAGACAGAGGGAGTACTATTTTGTCTTCCTAAAGACTTCTTCCTTTCATCTACTTATTCATGTTCACCTTTTTTCCTGCTTGCTCATCTTGTGATGCTATGAAGAGTGTTACATTAGTTGTTTAGTTGATTATTGTTTAGGATAGATGGATCATGTACTGGGCCAACATTTAAGTGCAGGTGTTGGTATCACACATGAACAGATGCACATGCCTCCTTATAATTCTTTTGATAATTAGCACGTTAGTACCTTCTGGATATATATGTACTTCTAGAGCTGTGTTTCCTACAACTTGGAATTTAGAATGAATGTAATTGTCTCAATGAATGTGAATCTTAGCACCTACAATTTTTACCCTAATCTTTAAGTAAACTGATATAGTTTCAATTTCGCTAGTAATTGGGTGTAGCATGATCTTTCGGGTTCCTGGATTTTGTGTTGAGTTCTCCTCTTGAAACAATCCAGCTGTTTTTATGATGCTTCATGCCCTTCTTTTTGAGATACTTTTGACCTACCATTAATTTTCTCATTACTTACTAAATGTTGCTGCTTGCATTCAACAGATTCGTCAAGTCCTACATGCCATGCGAAGGGGCGAGAACAGGCGATCCGAGGTTTTTTTTTAATCCTTGTGATACTCCAATGAATGTTCACCTAGTTTACACGTGTAATTTATGTATAATATGTAGTTCATGATCTGAACACCGTGATTCCTGAAATTTCTATCAATTTTCTGAATTACTTTTACTTGTAATCTGTGCTCATAAGCTTTATGTAGAAATATGGCCAGAATAGAGACCTGTCCAGCGACAGAAATCTGGAAGGAAAACAAATTACCTATATTCTCTTATTTTCGATAGTGATATTTTTACCAGACTGCCAATTAGGTTGTTTGGGTGAAAAATATTTGTCAGAATTTCTTTGGTGATGCTTGTAAGCCGTGCTCTATAAGCTTAAGTAAGAGAGATGTTTGGCCTGATGGTGATCTCTAGCCAGCCAAATCTAGAAGGAAGACTAGTTACCTATTTTTCTTCTGTTTTCTTATTTCAATAAGGTGAACAAAAGTTACTTGACTGCCAATTAGGTGGTTTGGGTGAAAAATGTTTCTCAGCATTTTTTCAATGATGCAAATCCTTATTTTTAGCCTTTCTTTTAGTTTTAACTTTATATTATCCCTCCTACTAAGATGTTTTTCTTTCCATCCTATCAAGAGTTTTAAGTTCTTAGAGCTAGGGCAGTTATTTGTTTTGTCTAGATGATGACACCTAATTGCATCTGACTGGATTATGAAGGTTTCACATCTTGTTCCCTTGTTAGCAGGAATCTCACTTAATCTAGACTTATTTCCTCATTGCATTTGATTGCTTATTGCTAACGGAACAACTTTATTTAGCTGGCATCTTTATGTTTAGGGCTGCACACTTTTTGGTGAATGGAATTTTGGGTCCTTTAGTAGGCACCAATTATTCGATTTCTCTCATTGATTTGCTTTTTTTGTTCTTGGCAGGATTATATGATGTTTGATCCATTTGTCAATGGCGTCGCGGAGTTGCATGATAGGCATAGAGGCATGCGGCTCGACGTTGATAACATGTCGTATGAGGTAAGTATGGCCGTGTTTTGCTGTCACTAAATTTCATAATATATTTCTCGCTGATTCGCACCTCTTAGGAACTATTGGCATTGGAAGAACGTATTGGGAATGTGAACACTGGATTGAGTGAAGAAACCATTTTGGGCCATATGAAACAGCGGAAGCATGAGCCTATACATGGAGAGTCATCGTTGAATATGGAGCCTTGCTGTATATGTCGGGTGAGACTCTATCTGGTGGTTTTAACGTCAATTAGTTGATATTTACTAGAGAACCATTTTTGAATAAATCTTGTCGTCTTTGTTTTACGTTTATCAGGAGGAATATACAACTGGAGATGAAATGGGAATGTTGGATTGTGGGCATGAATTCCATAGTAGCTGCATCAAGCAGTGGTTAATGCTGAAGAATCTGTGTCCTATATGTAAGATGACAGCCTTAAAAACTTGAAATGCAACCAAACAAACACAATTTCGCCTCTTTTGATTCCCTCCTCTCCACCCCAACAAAGAAAAAGAAAGTAGAAAGGGAAAAAAGAGGGGGGGTTCTTTACATCATAATCATACATTAGCAGCTGAAACTGTTCATATTACTCAAGAGTGACTGCATGGGTTCAGGAACTGAAGGATGTACAAGTGAGAAGACTTTTTTTGAGTGTTGCTATTTAAAACCCATGAGAAAATATTTTTATTTTTATTTTGAAGTGGTTAAATCCATAGAAATCTTCTTGAAATGTTTGTTTTGAATAATACTTCACTACATTTTTTACCAACCAATGTTTAGTTTTGGTGGTATTTGCCCATTCCATTGTTTGATGCTAAAATGAGAGATTTTAGATCTTGGTGGTATTTGCCCATTCCTTTAATGATGCACGAGTCCTTAAATATTGTTGTACGAAAATGTTACAAGAACAATCAATCCTGCTTAGTAAAACTAAAGAACGTTAATTGTATGTTATATTTTATAAATACATCATGTATTTAGGATAACTTGAATTTTTTTTCTTTTGTTTATAACTCGTACACATTCCATTGTTGTCTTTTAAATCGCAAAACGTGAACCATTGAAGGAACCCGGTACAAAGTACAAACTTGTTTTGGGTTTATGGAATGAGTGACTTTATATATGATTGGGGCCATGTTTGTGGATCAGTGTCATCTATTTGATTAAAACTTCAAATGTGTCATTTATAATTCCGTTAAAGGAATGAACAATATTAACCGATAAATTAATGTTAAGGTCAATTGGTATTTACTAATTGAAAGAAGAGGCATTTTTAATTCATTATTAACATTAAAAATAATTAGAACCAATTGGTGAAATGTGGATAAATTTAAAGTATTTTGAACCTTTTCCGTTTTAAAGAAAACAGAGAACTCTCATATGCAACTTTACATAAGAGTGAGATGAAGAAGAAAACTACCCACGGATGTGGCGGATGAAACTGCTTCCATTAATTAGAAATTTCAGGTTCGAGTTTTAAGTATGAAATTTCTTTTTATAGGGAGTATTTTATATGAATGGGTTCAAAGCAAAGCAAATTAAAATTAAGTTAGTTTCAATATGAATATCGAACATCGGACGAGAAAATAAATACAAAAAAAAAAAAAAAGCAATGAAGACGACAAAGTAATTTGATGTAAACATTGATTTTTTTT
This sequence comes from Przewalskia tangutica, assembly GCA_029844215.1. Classification (NCBI taxonomy): domain Eukaryota; kingdom Viridiplantae; phylum Streptophyta; class Magnoliopsida; order Solanales; family Solanaceae; genus Przewalskia; species Przewalskia tangutica. The sequence continues at coordinate 5,804,861 of CM056731.1, read as the reverse complement.
TTCTTTCAAAGAAACAATGTGGCCAGAAAATCAACAACAAAAACGGCTCGTATTCTGCCAAACCTCTTATGTCACGCCACAGACAACTATTCCTTCTCTCCTTTCCTCTCGTCATATGCTTCTTTTGGTTTTTCATTCGATTTTCAATACTCTTTTAAGGTTGAATTAATTTTGATTCAGACTCGAAAATCTTAATTTAAGATTTTTTCCGAGTTTTCAAGACTAATAATTAAAAACAGAGAATTACTTATCACTCGTAAAAATAGGGTGAGCTAGTCATTTTTCATATTAACTTATTCCGGTCTAGGATAATAACCTCCCGAGTTTGGTGTTATTTAGCCGTCGAGAAGGGACTTTCACTTCCAAATTTAACTAGCTCCCTTTTAAATTATAATTAGCCATTTTTAATGCCGAGACAAATCTGAAAAAGAAAAATTTGCTTAAGATAATAAATCTGAAAATTAGACAAGGAAATGGTCTGAGTCGATTGAAGTTTCAATATTTCCTTAAGATAATATTGCCCCCGTATATTCTTTCAACGGTGGTGATAACAATTTATCTCCCAAGATAAAACAACAATCAAACAAATGAGTGTTCGCTTGATAAGAAAGATCTTTGAGTGTATTGTGATTGCTAAAGAGGAAGACAATTTTCAGAGAATTGTTTTAGTGTCAATGTGTAGTGTATTTTGCAATTGTGCCCAAGGTATCAATTTATATGTAGATGATTTGGTCTTCTCAATTCACCAAATGAATGACCATCAATGTCAAGTAATGACCATTGATATTGAGGTTAATTCAGCCTAGTAATGGCTGAATTAACCTTCCATAGTAGAATACCATCGGAGAGGTAGCCGGAGCTTTGAACCTTCCATAGTAGAATACCATCGGACATATTTACTGCAAGGTGAACGTGATGTCTTGAACCGTCAGTGTTTAGTAAATGTCAAGACAATGATACCAACACAACACCTTTCCTACTCAATCTTTCTAGTGTTTTTATCCATCGTGGGTCGTGGACACCTTTGGTTTCTTAAGTGCGTTCATTTGAGGTGGCCTGTCCTCGCACTTAAATAGGTGGTCTCCTACAAGGTATCCTGCAATATCCAGCTATACAAGCATTAGGAACCATTAAAAATTTCCTCAACCTAACCTCTACTTTGGAGGATCATTAAAGGTTTTGGAAACTTATCCTTTTACCTCTCTTGCAGGTAGCACTTTATGTCTATCACGGGAATGACCTTGAATTATGTTTCTTAAGAAGAAATCATTATCTGAAGTGCTCATGCTTCCACCGAAGCGCTCATCTGAATCTTTACAATTTAGTTTTCCCATTCAACCTTATCCCTGGAATCTCCAGTCCGTAAGGTTGGGTGTCCACTATATTGATTCTTATTGATTGGGTTTTAAGCCAATTCCGCAAACGACGATTCATCCGATGCACAGGTATTCCGCCGTCGAGGATCTGCGATATTTTCCTTAGATGTTACATAATCAATGGAAATCACACATGAGGTGATCAGCTACCTAACAGACTCATGTCTTCGTCGTATATGACGAGACTTGTCATTGTATATTAAACTTCGTGCTCTTTCTAGAGCCGACTGACTGTCGCAGTGGATCATTACATAAGACACGGGTTTATCCCAACAAGGAACATCCTTTAAAAAACCATGAAGCCACTCAGCTTCTTCTCCCGTGTCTAAAGCGATAAATTCCGACTCCATCGTGGATCGGGCAATAAGTGTTTGACTAGAGGATTTCCAAGATACTACTCCACCACAGATTGTAAAAACATATCCGCTTGTTGATTTGATGTCATCGCTATCAGATATTCAGTTTGTACTGTTGTACCCCTCTAGTACATTTAGACATCTCATATCGTGTATTCTGAACTTTAGCGTGAGTTTCAGAAATCAACGCTTTCCAGTGATCAACAAGTCGTCTTCATAGAGGCATATCATGACGAGATTCCTTTCATATAAACACACTTGTTACACCCGTTAATGGCGAAATTTTCCACTAGTATGCTACTATCAAATTTCTAGTGCCATTGTTTAGGGCTTGTTTCAGTTCGTACCACGTTTTGACAAGCCGACAACTTTTGTCTATTATTTTGGAACCATATACCCCATGAGTTGGTATATGTATATTTCTACTTCCAAATAATCATTTAGGAAGACTATCTTGATATTTATTTGATATATTTCAAGATCCCGCAAGACGGCGATAGTTATGAACATACGTATGGATGTCTCAGATTTATACTTGTCTATAGACCCATTGACATTGTTGATTCTCAACCTTTGGTTTGTGGTTCTTAGATGCCTTAGAAACTTCCTCTTTACTTTTAAGTAAGTAAAGGTAGCACAACCTTGCCATCATCTAAGCAAGTCACAAAGTACGTGTTCCCCCTCTAGCTTGAACGAACTTCAAGACACATATGTTGATATATGTGTGAGTCCTAGAGGAGCGGTTTCCCTTTCGGCGGATCTTAGGGGAGCTTTTTGGAGATTTTTTGCCTCTATTCCTACCTCACACTTACGTTGAGGGTTTATTTTGATAGACGGTAATGATTCAAACTTTACCAATTTCAGTATAAATTGATAATTAACACATCTAATCTATGGTGCAATTAATTAGAAGATTCAAACATGTAAGGAAGACTCAGTTTTTATTGATAATTAAAAGAAAGGTATTGCAAGTGTATTATTTGCCTAAGAAGGTCTTCACAGGCGAAGCCTCTCTCTAAGTAGAAGGCATTACATGTTTAACATTAACTTTAAAGAGGCCTTCACAGACAAAGCGCCTACCTACAAAAGTTCTATTTTTCGTGATTACAAACTTGTTAGCCTCGAATACTAGCCTAAAACTAGCATTGACCAACACAGGTCCGGAGATTAAATTTCTTCAAATTTCCGGGACATGCATCACTTCCTTTAGAGTCAGTTTCTTTCCGGACGTCATCTTGAGGACTACCATTCCTACCCCCAGTACCTCGGAAGAAGAATTGTTGCCCATGAACAACTTCTTATCTGTGACTGGTGTATATGTGGAGAAGACGTCTTTGTTGGAACAGATGTGGCGGGTAGCACCCGTGTCTAGCAACCATTGTGTTGGATTCTTAAAGAGGTTGGCCTCTAGCACAATGACTGAGAATTCTTCAATCATATCGTCTAAGAGCGTGTCTTCGACGACGTTTACCTTATCATTTTCTTTGGCATTATCATATTTTTTCTTGCGGCAGTCTTTGGCCATATGACCAACTTTACTACAATAGTTGCATGTTCCTTTAAACTTTTCAATTATGTGGGACTGACCATCCTTCTGGAACTTTCGATTTTTCTTGGGTTCCCTTTAACTTCCGTTAGATTCGCCTTAGCCTCGGCGGGTTGTTTATGACCTTCTTATTGTCTTCCTGAATTTGACAATAAGTTCGTCTAGTGTCAATCATTCGTCTTGAATTTCAAGTAATTCATAAATTCAGTCCACGAGGGAGGTAGCTTCTCGATTAATGCTCAACCAAGAATCGCTCGTTGGGCTTCAATCCTTCAAAGTCTAGATGTTGTATTATCATTTGAAATTTCTGGACTTGGGATGACACAATTTTGTTGTCCACCATTTGAAGTTTCAGAAATTTTCCAATGACAAACTTTTTAGCACCCGCATCTTGAGTGTTGTATTTCTTTAGCAATTTGGCCCACAATTCCTTGGCTGTTCCAACGGTGCAATATAATGTGTACAAAGGATCGGAAAAACTATTTAGAATATAGTTCATGCACATGAAGTCACTATGATTCCATGCATCTTGAACCATCTTCATGCCATTAAACATCGATACTTTGGGCCCCTCCCGCCAAGTCATTTGGTTGAAGGTCCTTGTCTTCCCAACTTGTGGAGGGTCTTCGGTTATGAAACGTGACATTCCCATAACTGTCAGGAAAAACATCTTTTGTTGTCATCTTTTGAAGTGTGCACTCATGAACTTCTCAGGACGTGCATGGTGAAAGCCAGCCGGAGTTGAAGCAGTGGTGCTTCCTTGAGCAGGAGCAAAGACGTTTGGAACGCGTTGAGCTGCAGTGTTAGCACTTGTGGTGTCACGCCCCAAATTTCCCTAAGTCTTTACTTAGGGCGTGATGGCACCTGGACGATTATTTCCCACCAGGAGCACCATTTAATTCTCTTTATTTAGAAATTTGAACTTATATTCAAATACAGAGCGATTAATAAAAATAACAATAAAGAAATCTGTTTATGACTTTATAAAAAAAACATAACGCGAGCCCATGCTCGTGCAAATATTGTTTCTACATAGACATCGCGACAGTTATTCCAAGTTGGAAGGAGATCATTCCACACGGGCATATCGAGACATTGGGCGACATTACGAACTCGACGAGTACCAAGCCGAAACAATGGACTTGGTATGACAAGAGGTGCGGACGATCGCTAGCCTTGGCGTGGAGCCTTTCTCTATCACTCTTTCTGAAACATGTTAAATAAAAGTCACTTACCCGTCAAATTTGGTGAGAACACTACGCAATTCAAAGTAACACCACAATATTCCAAGCGCAATCACATTATAACGTAATAAACATATTACAAAAACATATCAGGTTACAACATTTTTAAAAATGCAACAACTCCTCATAGGAAATTCTCGATTTAACTAACACTTCATTTTATCTCGTATTATACGTTAAGACATTCCCCTGCATTTCCACATGTTTATTACATTTATATATTTGTGAACGCGTATTCACTTTTCATATTTATATATAGGTGAACATGTACATCATTCATATTTGTTGCGGCGTGCAACCCGATCCATTATATTTACGTATTTGTGAACACGTATTCACTTTACGTTTTGTTGCGGCGTGCAACCCGATCCGTTATGTTTACGTATTTGTGAACGCGTATTCACTTTACGTTTTGTTGCGGCGTGAAACCCGATCCATTATATTTACGTATTTGTGAACGCGTATTCACTTTACGTTTTGTTGCGGCGTGCAACCCGATCCATTATATTTACGTATTTGTGAACGCGTATTCACTTTACGTTTTGTTGCGGCGTGCAACCCGATCCATTATATTTACGTATTTGTGCACGCGTATTCACTTTACGTTTTGTTGCGGCGTGCAACCCGATCCATTATGTTTATATTTATATATTTATGTGAACACGTATTCACTTTTCATATTTTTCAGAAGATCAAATAAATACTATTCTCTTTTTTAACATTCTGTCATTCATACTTGTAACGATTATAACTTTTTAACCATAACTCCAACTAAGGTGTTTCTCAAGCGGAAACTAAGGTAAGACGGGGATCTTTCACTGTACCAAATTTCATTTAAAACTACTTTGGGTAACTAACACAAATTTATCCTCAAAACAGCCACATGAAATTTGTTTCGGCAAAATTTTTATTAAACAGCACCCAATCTTATAATAGTCATAACTCCTAATCTGTAAACCCGTTCAATCCCCATAAATTCTCAAAACGACGAGAACAGAGAGCTACACGTCTCCATGTGAACCATTATTTCATATTCTGTACCATTTGGTACAGTTTTACACTTTTATTCGCTGCCCTGCCTGGATCTCGATGGATCCGAGGCAGAAACTTTAAACAACGATAACTCTCAATCCGTAAGTCGGATAGACCCCCGTAAGGTCTCAAACTGTCCACAACAAAGAGATATAGAACTTTCAATTAGCAAAAATTTTCATATTCCCCACATATTAGTACAGTTTTACGTTTCAACGTCCTGCCCTTCTGGATTCCGACGAATCCGAGGCAGCAACTTCAAACTACAATAACTCTCAACTCGTAAGTCTGTTTTAATAAATCTTTATATATATCTGTCCGTAACAGAGAGATTTACAACCATGTAAATTTTCATATAATTCTAATAAGTAAAACTCAATAAAAACAGTCCGTAATTATGCCTTTCCGAATTTCGACCAAATCTAAGGCAGGAACTTTAAACTAGGATAACTTTCAAACCGTATGTCCATTTTACCTCATTTTTGGTTCTATATGATCATATTAGAGAGGTGTACAATTATTCCGAATTTCATCAAATTCTAACAATTATAACTCAGTGAGAACAATTCGTAAAGTTCATGACGCAACTAGTTGTCTAAACAATCAAAAGTTCAATATTTCTTTTCAACACTCAATTCTTATCCCAACATGTATTGAACTAAAAATAAAGGATGTTACCAAGAATTTCTGAGTGAGAAAACTCACCTTGTAAGCGTGAAAAGGATTGTTGTTCTGTTGCTACAAGTGATCCTTGCTCCCTAGTATTCCTATTTTTGTTCTCTTTCCTCTCTTGATGTTTTTCAGATTTTTCCTCTTCTTGTTCACTTGTTTTTTTTTTCTGATTTTGTATTCTTTGTGCTAGTCCTTTGTTTGTGCCAAATATAATGTATAAGTAAGGGTGTTTGTATAACTTATGGGAGGGGGAAAGCCAAGAGTGGAGGGGAGTTAAAGGGGAGAGGAAGGGAAGTAGGTTGTTTCCTTACCAAAGAAATGTGTATGCAGATTTTTTTTAATGTGGTTAATTCTTGAAGTCTTTAAGGCTTGAATTATATATTTTGTCAACTAATAGACTTCTAACATGCCATGTAGTCCTTATAAAAAGGTTATGAATTATATATTTTGCCAACTAATAGATTTCTAACATGTCATGTAGTCCTTATAAAAAGATTATGAAATATATATTTTTATTAAACCAACCAACAACTATATATTATTATTGTTTCCCGGACTTTACATGTGGTGCCAAACCAGTGGTGTTAGAGGCAATAATATTACCTTGAGTAGTAGGATTGATACTAGTAGTGCCAAAATCAGTGGAGTTGAATGCATTGGAATTGCCTTGAGTGGTGTCCGAATTTCCAGCGTTGATTTGATCTTCAGCAGACATTGTTGTTGTTGAAAGCAACAATTATTATCTTAAGTTTGTTGGATATAAATATAAAATTAAAAGAAAATGGGAAAGCAACAACAACAACAAGTAAATAATAAATCTAGAAATTAAACAAGGAAATGGTCTTATTGAAGTTTCAATCTTTTCTTAAGATAATATTGCCCCCGTATATCCTTTCAACGGCTGTGATAGCAATTTATCTCCCAAGATAAAACAACAACCAAGCAAATGAGCAAATGAATTCAAGTGTTCGCTTGATAAGAAATATCTTTTAGTGTATTGTGATTGCTAAAGAGGAAGAAAATTTTCAGAGAATTGTTTTAGTGTCAATGTGTAGTGTATTTTGCAATTGTGCCAAAGACATCAATTTATAGGTAGATAATTTGGTCTTTTAAATTCACCAAATGAATGACCATCAATGTCAAGTAATGACCATTGATATTGAGGTTAATTCAGCCTAGTAATGGCTGAATTCAATAGTCAAGTAATGGAGAGAAATTGCTCCAAAGTCAGCCCAAAATCAGTTTCAATTCGCTTACTACGTTACTTAAAATCGTCGAGGCACCGCGGTCCTACGGGAGGGCATCGCGGTGCCTAAATTCTAGTAAGTCACTGGAACCGAAAATTGGATTTGCACCGCGGTCCCACGGTGGAGGCACCGCGGTGCCTCCAAGCACCGCGATCCTGTCCTTGTGGCATCGCGGTGCCTCCCATTTTTCGTGGCGTTTTTTCTGAGTCGTTTTCATCTCTTACACATTTTTTTCCTTTCATTTACCAACGTGAAATCATTAGGGATGGCAATGGGTAGGATCTGGACCGGATCCTACTAGATTCAAATCCAGATCCGTTTTACATACATGTATCCATATCCAGATCCATAGGGTCCATAAAATCATATCCAAATCCAGATCCATCGGATCCAGTCAATTTAATTTAACGGAATCATGGGGAATGCATCCGTAAATTAGGACTAAATGACATTGTTGACAATTGTTATGCCTATTGGCTATTGCTGTAGTGAGAAACAATCATCTCAATACCTAAGCTACTACATAAGTACCACATAAATGATTAATATAATGATTAAAGAATAACACGCAAAACGTGTCTCAATTAAAAAAATAATGGCCTTCGGCGCTTTGAATATAAAATAAAATTAAGATTACAAAGGATTCTATGTCATGATGTATAAATAATAAATGTATAATTAATTTAATAAAAAACGGATTCACGGGTCGGATCTGGACCGGATACGGATTTCAAAGACAAGATCCAGATCCAGATCCGATCCATCATAAACGGATCCGGGTCCGATCCGGATCCGTCGGGCCCAAACTTTGAATATCCATATCCTATAAAACGGATCTGGATCCACCGGATCCGGATAGGGTCCAGGATCCATTGCCATCTCTAGAAATCATACGTCATTGTTGACAGTCAAATTTGACCCGTTTTTTGTATATTTCGTGCAATTTTAAGTATTTTAGCACACCGCATTTTAATCGTTATTTTTTGCATATTTTTACATAATATTCTATGTTTATTTCTTCACAAAAATGGCATTGCATCTTTTATTTTTAAATTAAGCATTATGTCGTTGTTAATATTATGTTTATATTATTATTACACAGTCATTTATTTCAATAATATTTGCATCTTTTTAAATAATTAATTGACACCGCGTTTTTACTTTTAATCAGGCGTTAAACATTTCTTAAATATTGCGTTTTAGTATTATTGCGTCAGCATTTGCATTTTAGTAATCTTGCATCTTTTAAATAATTTTTTTTTAAAATAATTAACCCGCCTTGCATTTTGTCAAACCAGTCCGGTCCAAGACACAATTTAAGCCAGTCAAATCCAACACTATTTTTTTAATTTTTCCCAAACACCAAACCTAGTCCCATCATATCTTTATCATTTTTCAACACACTACCCATACCTTTTCTTTCAAGCCCATGCCCCTATTCCCCTACCTTCCTCTTCTTCATTTTTATTTTTTGTCTGACCCATCACTCTCTCTATACCTACCCTCTCACGCCTACACCCTAAAATAAAAAAAAAGCAGTCCAAGACCCATACTTTTTTTTTACCACTGCAACACGTTTTCCCTCCATTTAGACTCCCCATTTCCCCTAAAAAGAAGAACCCCATTTCTATCATCTTCAAAAAAAAACCCTACACTATTAACCCCATCCTACTTTACTCCACGTGCACACTTCACAGGAATCAAGACTCAATGCGTAAAATGGGGCTCCTCTCATTTTTATTTTTATCTTTCTTCAAGAAGAGAAAACCTGTCCCCTCTCTCGCCGCCGCCCTTCGCCGGAGTTCCATCTCCGGCGAAGCCCCCCTTTTAACCCTCTCAACCCACTCCCGTCGACCCCCACTACACCTAGAACCTCACCCACGTGCACACACACACACTGTCGACCAACACCATTTTCTCCTCGCCAAATCAAGGCGTTGCTCCGACGACCGCCGTGGAAGTGACGCCACGTTGCGCTTTTCGGCGTTGTTAACTCCGCGATAACACTTTTTGTATCTCTTGTTGGCTATGTTGACTGATTTCTCCTTTTCGTAATCGGCGAGTCTTTAAACTCCGCGACCTCCATTGCTTTATATTTTATATATAATCGCTTTATTTTTGTTGTTGGGCTGATTCGAGTTTTGATATTTGGCGGAGTTTGCAAAACTCCGCGATGTTCGTCGGTATGCTTTGTTTTGTGGACTGATTCTCGCGATTTTGAACTTGGCCGAGTTTGTGAATTACGCGACGCTAATAGTTTGTTGCTATTTCTCTTGTTGGTTATTTTGCTATCATTATCGTGGTATTTTTGGCGTTGTGATGTTGCCATTGCGTCGCCATCGATTTGCTATTTTATGGGACTGATTTTGAGATTTGGTTATCCGCCGGAGTTTTCGCAACTCCGCGATTCTCGCTGGTTTATTTTGGACTGATTTTGCCTATTTTGGATGTGGGACTGATTTTAACTTGCTGATATAAAAAGAGACATCAGTGCGGTTCTGAAATTTCCTGCAAGTTATTTGTTGCTTGTTCAGCGCTGTCCCGTTAATGCTCACTGTCCGGATATATATTTTTAGATTATTTTGGCATTTTTGACTGATTCTATTGGTTGCTGGAACTCAGTCGATGTCATGTTAAATATGGTGTTGTTGAATTTTGTATTGGGTATGTACTGATTTTGAACAAGATGCTACAACATGCGCGATGAAAAAATTATCCGTCGATTTTGAGGCCTCCATGATTGCAAAGACGGAAAAATAAAATAAATGAAGCTTTACAGGCAAGGATGATTTCTTCCACTTACACGGATAACCAACATGCGCGACAGGCGAATTCATGTGCACTTGTTTAGGCTGTCCCACTTTACATTTTTTATATCTGAGCCCTCCGTGTTTAAAACTATTACTGTTTTGGCACGGATATGAAGGTTTTATTTATTTTATTGTTTTTAACAATATTGGCCGATGAAGGAATCTCCGTCTGATTTCCAAGGCTTCCTCTGTGCAAAAGACGGATTTATTTATTTTTTGCCTTTACTTATTAATTCTTGTCATTGCTTTAAAATTATTTATTCTACTACTAACACTTTTACTAAGTGTTTATGCAGGTATCCGGAGATCATCTTGTGCAACTAGCCTAAAAAGGGCTAAAAGATGTCCCGGAGTTTTATTTTTATGTCGCATTTAATTTTAGTTTTATTATTCTGTATTGCACTTTATTTTAATTATAAATTATGAAAAATACTTAGAATAGGTAGAATAAAAAAGGGCAATAAATAATTAACCGAGGTTTGAACGAACAACCGCAAGTTAGCGGATCTTAAAGGATGCCTAACCCCTTCCCTTTAGGATAGTAAAGAACCCTGATCCAGAATCTCACTAATTTCGCAGACCATAAAATGGAGATTAATTGCAGTATTTTTATTGCAATAAATCAAGTGTCCTAATTCACTTAAATAATTAGGTGGCGACTCCTTAAAAACAGCATTAATTGCTCCATCCAGGGGAACCGCGCCAAAGAGCAACGTTGCGGATACCGTTCAGACCCCCGAGATCGAAAACGGGCGCGACAGTCATTTGGCCAATAACCGTCTATTTTCTTATGTCTCAAACAATTCGTATACGTACCAATATCTCTTCTATTTAAGGAAATAATGATCCTTGGCACTTTATATACACATGTGTGGAAACCATGTTTCCGGGACCCCTAATTGTTCAATTCATAATTAATAGAATTTATTTTATTTTACGTTTAATAAATATTTTCAATATATTATAATTATAACAGTGGGGTAAAAAAATATTAAAATAATAAGAAATAAAGATAAAGAAGTAGGCATTTACGCTCTTTTAAGTGAAGCGTATTTTTGTTCAAATAATACTTCTGCATTAAAAGAGTGACTAGCTACATGTTAATTAATTTTGAAAACATGACTTATTTTCAAATAACTATAAATATCCGGCTAATCCTTTCTTCCCCCGCCACTCTTTTCTCTCTTTGCGACAAGTTCACTAACGGCTAGTCCCGTGCGGCCCTTTGTCCAGGCGCCGTCTAAAATATTTTGGAGCTTCGTTTAATTATAAAAATGAGTCTTTAATTGGGTTAAAATTTGTGAATTATGAGTTTTTACAATAAATTATAGTTAATAAAAAATAAAAAATAAATCCTAAATTTTTTTGTTTTTCGGGTCTTATGTGATATCATATCTCGCACGGGTTCAAAGACGATCCTGCCTTTGCCCCGCCACTGCCGAGACCTCAGTCATCGGCGACCACCATCACACGTAGGCGACTCCCTTTCTCCCACACCCTTTTTCTTTTCTTTTCTGTTTCTACTGGTTCTGCTCCTCCCCCTGTGCGATCTGGTAGTCTCGCCGGTAGGGCGAAACCCTAATAATGGCGTTCAACTCTCTTCCCAGGCATCTGGCTCCGACCAGATCTGTCCGAAAATTGATGGGACTTAACCGAAATATATGTACGTCGGCGATCGATACGACGTTGAGGCGCGAACAGTAGCAGCAAACAAGGGACTCAGCGGCAGGCTCGACATCTCACACCAGGTTTATATCTCCTGTCTGGATAGTCTACTTTAAAACCTTCTTATTTGATAATTAATTCATGTTCCGATTCAGTCACTTCCAGCCTTTTAGAATCTTGAGTGGCATTGTTGTTCTTGATTTTAGTTACTATAATTGTAGCAGTTTAATTCCCATATATTGTCGACTTCTTGATGTTATATTCTCTTTATTTCTTGTTCCAATTCGTGAGTGTTGAATTCTGTTTCGTGATTATATCTGTTTTGTTCGTTGTTCCTCCATGATTTCTTATGCTAGCTAGTGATTCTGGTTATCTGTTGTACGTATAGGCTTTTGCTTGCATATTCAATTGTGTTGCTTGAATTGCTTTGTTTTCCTACTTCCGTTTTGTAAACCTTGTTTCTTGCCGATAACCTGCATCTTGGTTGTTATATACTTCATTACTGGATTTTGGATATCTTCTTGCCTTTAGTTATATCATTCTTGATGTTCCTGTTTTAGGTATAAACCTTTGATTAATGTATTAGTTTATATCTGATTTAGTGGCTTTGATGACTGATGGTAGACCAAGATCATATTCTCGGTCGGGGACGAGGCCGAGGGTTAGAGAGGTAAGTGGGAGATGCTAGGATGAGAATAGGGTATTAGAACATTGAGACTTTAACGGGGAAGTCCATAAAGCTAGTTAAGATTCTTTGGGTAGGATCTAAGGCTAAGGATGTGGATGGGTATAAGTTATGGTTCTTAGGTAGGTCGAGGTATAGAAATGAGGTAGACATTTTAGTAGACAACGAGCTAAGAGATCATGTGGTAGAGGTTAGGAGGGTCAATGACAAGATGATGGTGATTGAGTTGGTAGTTGGAGGGTTCACTATAAACATTATTAGTGCTTACGCGTCGCATGCGGGCTTAGACGAAGAGGAGAAAAGGCGATTTTGGGAGAATTTGGATGAGATGGTGGGAGGTATGCCACCCACTAAGAAGTTATTTGTATGAGGGGATTTCAATGGACATATCGGGTCACTTCTGAGTGTTATGACGACGTGCATGGAGGCTTTGGCCTCGGGACAGAAATGGGAGTTGTGTCTCACTTTTGGAGTTCTTTAAAGCTTTTGGGATGGTGATAGCCAATTCGAGGTTCATAAAGAAGGAGGAACACATGGTGACGTTCTGTAGTTCGGTGGCTAAGACTCAGATAGACTATTTGCTCATTAGGAAGGCTGACTACGGTCTTTGTAAAGACTGCAAGGTTATTTTGAGTGAGTATCTTACAACCCGACATAAGTTTTTGGTGACGTATTTGGAGATCAAGATGGAGAAGAAGACGAGGGTTGTAGATGACAGGCTAAGAATTAAATGAGGGGAGGTTGACCATTGCTAGTGCAAAAGAGATAAGGGAGAGGTTGATGGCCATGAGGCTTGGGGGAGTAGTGGCGATGCGACCGGTATGTGGGACAGGACGACTAGTTGCATTCGGAATGTAGATAGAGAAGTTCTAGGGGTCTCATGGGGTAAGCATGGTGTGGGCATCGAGGGAACTAGCGGTGGAATGATAAAGTTCAAGAGAATGTGGAAGCAAAGAAAATGACATATGCAAAATTGATAGAAAGCAAGGATGAGGTAAAGAAGTAGATGAATAGGGAAAACGACGAGGAATGAGGCAAAGCTAGCAATTACGACAGCGAAAACGGCGGAATTTGAACGTTTGTATGTAGAATTAGAGGAAAAGGCGAGGATAAGAAGTTGTACAGACTAGCCAATACGAGAGAGAGGAGGACCCGTGACTTGAATCACGTGAGATGCATTAAGGAATGGAGAGATTGATGAAGATGTCACACATCGTATTGGGGTGGTTGAAATGGAGGCTCACATCTGAAGTCTTATGCGATAAAAGATGCCACTAAAACTTAAAGGCAAGTTCTATAGGGTGATGGTTAGACCGACTATGTTGTATGAGGTGGAGTGTTGGCCAGTCAAGACATCGCACATCCAAAAAATGAAAGTTACGGAGATGAGGATGTTGAGATGGATATGTGGGCATACAATGAGGGATATGATTAGAAATGATGATATCCAGGGTAGAGTTCGAGTGATCTCAGTGGAGGATAAGATGCGGGAAGAGATGTTGAGATGGTTCAGGCATGTGCAGAGGAGAGACATAAATGCCCCAGTACGAAGGTGTGAGAGGTTGGCTATGGATGGATTTAGGAGGGGTAGAGGTAGGCCCGAAGAAGTATTGGGGAGAGGTGATTAGACGGGATATGGTGCAGGTGCAACTTACTGAGAACATGACCTTAGATAGAGGGTTGTGAAGGACACAAATTAGGGTAGAAGGGTAGTAGGTAGTTGAGCGTAGTCCTACTTACGCTTACATACTGGTAGTTATAGTGTTATTATTGTAGCCCTGCTTAGCCTATCATACTAGTAGGCGCAATATTGTTTTATAGTCCCTTGTCTCTTCCGTGTAATTTGTTTATCTTATTTACCTGCGTTAGTTACTGCTTCTTTTTCAGAATGTTTTATCATGACTTATTCGCTTTTGGTACCATCATTTTCACTGGGTATGTTGTTGTTGTATATATATATATATATATATATATTATTGTGCTTATAAATATGATATTTTGATGTATGTATTGTAATTTACAGTGGGGTAAAAATATTGAAATAATAAGAAATATACCAAATAGATAAATGAATTTGAGTAAACTAAATATGTGAAAGTTGTACTAGTTAACGGTATTTGTCAGATGATAATAAACATTTAAGTGTCAATTGTTCATATAAGATGTCATTTCACATCTCCTACATGTTTTTTAAATTATGTTTTTGCTATTTTTTTATTTTAGTGAGAGGAGGAGAAAGTAATTGGTATGATCATGTAAAAACGGTTGGAAATTTATCAATGTGGAATAAAGTTTATCCCATTATTTATGACTCGAATAATTGAGGCCCCGCACGTCGGAAACGTCGTTTGCACACACATGCAGACATTGTATCAAAGATCATAAATTTCATTAGTGAAAGAGATATTGGTACGTAAGTAAAATGTTTGAGACATAGAATGATGGACGGCCGTTGGCCAAATGACAAGTATTCCACGTTGGTAAATGAAGGAAGAAGTATTCATAGTGTAAAAAGGATCGGAAAGGGTTGCGGAGCCGAGAAGGGCCGCGGCGCCATCGCGGAGCCGGGGAGCGCCGCGACGCCAACCCCATCAAGGTCGCGGCGCCGGCGAGCCACGGTGCTAATTCCGGCCCGAGCCACTAGAGTCGCGGCGCCGTAGCCCATCTGAAGCTCAGTTGCGACGCTAATTCGATTTCACCTAGCAGAAAGTCTGAAACGGAAAATCTGATGTTTGGAGACTTTTGGGCTGCCCTCAATGGCATTCATTCCAGCATTATTCAGTCATTACTTGGCTGATAAATGGGTGTCATTACTTGGGCAATTCATTGTTATTACATGGGTGATTCAATGCCATTACTTGGCACTTGAAGAGTCAAAATCTTACACTATAAATTGAGGCATTTGGCTCAATTGCTAGACACTTGCAACACTTGTGTTTTCAGATAAATTTCTTCCTCTCTAGCATTCTTTCAATACTCAAAGTTTTTCAAGAGAAACACTTGAGTTTTCTTTGCTCAAGTGTTAGTAGTTGTTTTATCTTAGGAGACTATTTTCTAGAAACGTAAAAGGATATATACGGGGCAATCTTGTCTTAAAGACAGAGTGTCATCACTCGACTCAACAAAGATTCAGATGAAGTGTTGATTCTTGTTTTCAGTTTTAAGTTAAGATTATTTCTTTTGTTGTAATCTTTTGTTTTCATTTTCCTAGTTCTTGTAATAGGCGTTTACTATTTCATGTTTGTTGTTTTTATATTTTATCTAACAAAAAAAATGTCATTATATTTCACATACCTCCTACATGTTTTTACATAGTGCTTATATTGTAACATATTAATGGTAAAACTATAAATTAATTCACTTTTACAAAATGACAATTGTAGCATTTGAAATGATTGCCTTAATATACGTTATGCTCGTGGTTTGTGTTGATAATAATGAAACAGTTAGCATTATTCACAAGATAAGAACACACTACACATTATGATCCTCCCTGTCAAAAACAAAAGAGAGAGAGAGACACAAGTATGGAGAGCTGTCAACACTATTAAAAAAAATATGAATTAATGACGGACAATTTATACAGCTAATAACAAAAGTTCATTGCTAATCTTATGTAACGATGAATTATCAAAAAACAATGAAAAACAAGGTATTAATTAGTAATTAGTAACTCATTCGTGTTCTTTTGTGTAGTGTGCAATTCTGCTAACAAAGGGTAAATCATTAGATGCATGTAACATCCTGGGTAGAAGATGAAATAAAATGATGATCATTTTCTTCAGATGGAACAAATATTGCATGATAGAAGATTTGATTCACGGAAAACACTTGCTTAAGATCTCATTAACGTTAGTAATGTGACACCTAATTAGATTACAACTCAGATACACCTAATACGGATAAATTAAGAACTAAGACTTGCATTTGTGACAAAAACATCCTTTGTTAATATAGTACATTGCTTTTGAATTGAGGAAAAATAACCTCGATAAAATTAGTATCCGAATTTCCATTTTAGAAATTTTAATAAAAGCCATAGTAATGCATTATTTTTATATTAATGTACAATATTAAAAGTTCTTTTTTGAAAGAAAAAAAGTCACGCGGTTTGTATATATGAGGTGAGAAAATATCTAGATTAAGTTGTGATAGAGAATAATACGTATAGATTACGTATTTATTTTGTAATTATTAATTTGATATAATTATGTAAAGTAGAGATCCTTATACAATTAAGTTTGTAATTGTAAACACCTATATATATTGCATTAATGAGAAATCTCCAACAAGAGAATTTCATAATTCTACATGATATCAAGACCCAAACCCTAAACACCCTCCCTACCCTACCCTTTCGGCTTCCGACGACACCACCCCCTTAACCCTATTTTTTTTTCTCTTCTTGCCGCCGACAACAACCACTTCATGGCTTCTCCCGAATCTCCTGAGGGCTCCTCCTCCACCCCCAACGTTACACATCCTCCTCCTCTTCTCCTAACTCATTTCATCCGACCTTCGCCGTAACAAATATCAAGAACTTTATCCCTTTGGTTCTTGATCAAGAGTATGTACAATACTCTTCGTGGGTGAAATTATTTCAAATCCATGCTTGTGCCTACAATGTTCTTGATCACATCGACGTCACCACACCCCGTCCACCCAACGTTGACAACACAACTTGGAAAAGGCTTGATGCTATCGTCAAGCAATGGATATATGACACCATATCCAAATATCTACTGCATACTATTATGAAGACAGGTGCTTCGGCTCACGAACTATGGACAAGGCTAGAGGAAATCTTTCAAGACAACAAACATACATGTGCCGTGTATCTGGAGGAACAATTCAATAACACCAGTCTTGAGAACTTTGCGGATATGTCCGACCATTGTAAATAATTGAAATTAGTTGCAGATCAATTATCTAATGCGGGCATACTAATTTACGAAATAAAGATGGTTTTGCAACAAATTAATGATTTACCAAAAGGTGAGTACTACACTTGCGATGATGATCCAACAAACCGATCCCCTCCCCAGTTTCAACAAGGTCTGGTCACAATTACTCTTGGAGAAGACTAGGTATGTCAAACATGATGAACATAATCAAAAGGCGTTGGTGGTTGATGCACCGGGGATGACCATTGCACTCGTCGGCCAACCGCAATACACCAAAAATCAACAGTCGCGGGGCGGATGCGACGGTAGAAAAAGGACGCAAGAGACAGTCCAATTCTGTCGGCCAAACACAATAGGCCTGATACCCATCTCAGTGGGTTGTCCCACTACCCTGACCGATTTCCTGCAATTGGGCCTCGCCCCTGACCCTTTCCAACAGTCTCGGCCTAACCAGGCTAGTGAAAGCAACCCGATATTCTGGGGGGCCATCTAGGCCCATGTCTGATGAGCCAAACACATCAGGCCCATTTCTCAGTGGCCCAACAACAACAACAACCATACGACCTTTCTACTCCTACCAAACTTGGCCATGCCTACAACACCATGAATTTATGGCAGCCTGACGATGCCTGGTATATGGATATGGGCACCACATCCCACCTCACTCGTAACTCCGGTAATCTTCCTCAACTATTTAATTTGAATAATCCTCAATTTATTTTGGTCGGAAATGACAATCACTTTCCAATTCAAGGCTATGGCACCACCCAAACCCCACCACCTCACCATCCCTTTTCCTTAAAAAACGTCCTATATGCTCCTAACATCATTATGAACTTAATCTTTGTTAGAAAATTTGCTAGTGATAATTTTGTATATATTGGGTTTGACTCTTTTGGTTTTTTTCTGTGAAGGACCTACGTACGGGGACAATTCTTACAAGATACAATAGTGTGGGGGACCTCTATCCTTTCTCATCCAATTTCGCTGCAAGTTCAATCCACATACCTCTCTAGCTTCAATCTCTCCATCAACTTGGCACAACAGACTTGGGCACACTGGAGCACCAGTTTTTAACTTTCTTAGAAGTTAAAATTTGATTAAATGTAATAAAGGAAAATTTATCCAAAATTGTTATTCTTGTCCATTAGGGAAACATGCTAGACTTCCTTTTACGCCATCTTTAAGTGTTACTTTTTCTCCTTTTGACATCATTCATGCGGATTTATGGACATCTCTCATTACTAGCAAACTGAGTTATAATATTATTTGGTATTATTAGATGATTTTTCATTTGGGTCTATCTGCTTAAATATAAGTCTCAAATTTACTCCATGTTTTTTGAATTTCGAACATATGTTAAAACATAGTTTGAGAAGGACATAAAATCATTTCAATGTGACAATGGTCATGAGTTTGATAATTCCCCCTTTCACAAATTCTATGCGGATAATGACATGATGTTTCGATTCTCGTACCCCCATACCTCACCTCAAAATGGTAAAGCTGAAAGAATCATCTTCACCATTAACAATATGATATGTACAATGCTCTTTCATGTTTATTTTCCCCCTCCCTTTTAGGTTTATGCATACATTCTTAATATAATACCTACACGTATCCTTCAAAATAAAACCTCTACCGAAATTCTATTTCGTCGGATCCCTTTTTATGGTCACCTTCGGGCTTTCGGTTGTCTATGCTACCCTAATCTCGCCTCCACGACTCCTCACAAATTAGCACCTAGGACTATTCCTTGCATTTTCTTAGGTCTTTCACTGAACCATAGGGGGTACTTATGCTATGATTTGTCCACAAATAAAATTCTAGTCTCTCGATATGTCACATTCGAGGATAACGTTTTCCCATTTACAAACATCCGAAAATTTCAAGTCAGTGAATACGACTTCTTTGATGATCCAGACACATCCCTTCTCATTCAAAACACAATACATAGTGCTAGTATATTGGCTATCCCATCACGACACCTCATTGTTGTCCTGTCACTGCTCCACAACCCGTCGACCCCCTCACCCCCACCCACTCCCATCTCATAAACCACCCCACTGCCCCCTATTATCGTCACTACCTTAACTGTCCCACTGTCCGCAATCTACCGCCACCAATCCCATAGCTCGAATCCACCATCACCGACCCAACTGCCCAACATCACTACCCAGTCCCACTACCCAACACCGCCCAACATCACTGTCCAACCAGCCCCACTTCATACGCACTGAATGGAAACTCGTGCCCATCATAAGATTTTCAAACCGAAAAATCAATTTAGCCTATTCACTCAAGCTATCTCACCTACACCCAAGAATCCAAAATTATCCAAATTGGAATGCAGCCATACGTGAGCAATTTGATGCGCTCACTACACAACATTCGTGGGATCTTATTCCGAAACCAGAGGGGGTCAATGCGATTCATTGTATGTGGATATATCATTACAAATTTAAAGATAGTGGTGAGCTTGAACGTCATAAGACGAAACTTATGGCAAATGACACAGGAAACAAGAGGGAGTTGATTATGGTGAGACCTTCAGTCCAATGGTCAAAGCTACCACCATTCGTACGGTCTTGAGTATTTCCATGGGAAAGAACTAGCTGATTCATCAACTTGATGTGAAAAATGCATTCTTACATGAAGATTTGAAAGAAATCGTCTATATGCATCAACCACTTGGCTTTGTGCATCCATCAGCTCCTCGATATGTCTGCTGTCTTCGAAAGTCACTCTATGGTTTGAAACAAGCCCCCCGGACTTGGTATGAGTGATTTGCCACTTACATCATACAGATCGGAATCATGTGCATCAAAAATGATAATTCACTTTAATCTTTCATCAAGGTAATGACACTGCACACCTTTTACTATATGTGGATGACATTGTCCTGACTACTTCCTCTGATGTGCTGAAAAATGAGATCATTGCCTTGCTCAAATCCGAATTTGTCATGACAGACTTGGGTAAGTTGAGCTATTTCTTGGAGATTTTCGTGACCAAATCTGAGAATACAATGTTCCTGAGTCAATGTAAGTATGCCAAAGAGATTGTTTACATAGCTAAAATGGCAAACTGCAAGATCAAGTCTACTCTAGTCAACTCGAAGTCAAAACTTAGCGCCAATGACGGGGATTCAATGCTTGATCCTTTCCTTTATAGGCCTCTCGCTGGTGCACTTTAGTATCTTACATTCACTAGGCCCGACATTGCCTATGTCGTTCAACAGGTGTGCTTATTCATGCATGTTGCTAGGGAGCCTCACTTTACCGCTCTGAAATGTTTCATTAGATACGTTAAGGGTACTCTTGACTATGGTTACATCTTTATCCATCTGCACCGACCATGTTAATATCCTAGGTCAATCTCAGAGTAGTATTAGGTCTTGCACGAAGCGGTCGGGGTTGGATACTGGGTAGGCCTTGGTTAAAGTTAAATAAAGGCAAGGATGAAAGGGGGTACGAAGAAAGATGGGTCTCTGATCCTGACTTCGATGAGTGGCTTCAGTGATATAGAGAGATAGAGATTATGGGTCATCGATCCCGCCCACATGTAAGCAAAGGGGGTTACTCAGCGTCTTCAATATGATGGATCCAGTCTTTCACCGATTGGGGCGGCTGTCCCGATACGCGTCGATCTACCTTCGACTATTGTGTATTCTAGCGGTTGTCCCAATACGCGTCGATCTACCTTCGGCTATTGTGTATTCTTGGGTGATAACCTCATCTCGTGGTCTGCAAAACGGCAAGTCGCGCTTTCCCGTTCAAGTGTAGAAGCAGATATAGAGGCATTGCGAACGTTGTTGCCGAAACTTATTGGCTCAGAAACCTTCTTCTAGAGCTTCATTGTCCCTTGCGTAAGACATATATGGTCTATTGTGATAATGTATCTGCTGTCTACTTGTTTCATAACCCGGTTCAACATCAGCGAACCAAACATATTGAGATATATATTCATTTTGTTCGTGAGAAGGTTGCCAGGCCACGAGTCACATTCGGGTATTACGTGTTCCTTCTTCCTATCAGTACGCAGATATATTTACTAAGAGACTTCCTCGACAGTTGTTCCTTGGCTTCAGATCCAGTCTGAACGTCCCACTCCGACTGAGGGGGTGTGATAGAGAATAATACGTATAGATTACGTATATATTTTCCATATATTTTGTAATTATTAATTTGATATAATTATATAAAATATAAATTCTTATATAATTAGATTTGTAATTATAAATTATTATATATATTGCATTAATGAGAAGAGTAGACTAAAATTTCGAGTTGTAATCTACTCTGAGTAGTTAGAATAATTAATCATTAATAACAAGAGCTAAGTGGGAGTGAGATGAGGAATTGGGGCCCAATTGAGTGAGAACAAAATCTGTAACAATAGTGCTTTAGCTACCGTTTTTTGTTTTGAAGCCAGTAACGGCAGTTTGGCTTATGATTGTATTTTGTTTTGTTTCTCATTATATCTCTACCATCTTTTTTTGTCACCCTTTTCTATTCTTTTCATATCAATATCCTCAATCCTTTTTTCCCTTTTACACTCCCCCCCTCAAACAATCCCCCCCCCCCCCCCTAAAAAAAGAAACCCCTATCTCTATATAGTATAAATATAAACGTAAATTAGCATATACTACCAGAACACCTGGTAAAGAAAAATGAATAAAGGCGACGACAATGATTGTTTGATATGGGAAAATAATCAAGGGTGGCCGTTTTGGAACTCAAATAACCTAGTTGGGAATGGAGAGAAGTTGCCAGATCCGACGCTGACAACTACTAAGGCGATGGTCGAAGCGAGTACTGTTAACAGAAAAAGAAATGTATCCGACCGAATGAAGGACGATGATGGAAGTGGTGAAGCAAAGTCTGGTGGTGGAGGCGGAGAAGAAGAATCAGATCATGAGATACACATATGGACAGAGAGAGAAAGGAGGAAGAAGATGAGGAACATGTTCTCTAATCTTCATGTTTTGCTTCCTCAACTTCCTCCTAAGGTAATATATTTTCTGGTTTACCTTCATCGGCATACCTTTTCTTTATCCAACATTTTATCGATCAAGTAAAGGAAATTGAAGTCCCTTGGGCATAGTTGAATGACAACGGAGGTGAACTTAAAAATTCAGCTGCGATCTGTAGCGTGGGTTTGAATCCTGGTGGAAGCACTTTGCTCTCTTCTGGGATAGGACTTTGTAGGTGATATCAGTTGCTCTGTTCTCAAACTATGTTCATTCAGGCACATCCCGCTATTTATTGATAGTAGTGTTGAGGGATCGGTACTACTATCTCCAGGAATAGTCTAGCGTAACCAGAAAGCTGGATATTAAAAAACAAATTGAATATAATTCACGAGTCATAATTAGACATAAATATATATTTTTTCATTTTTCTTTTTATTGTCGACGACGGCCATATTAATCCTAATCTAATTCCTCGAGAATTACTCAAAAAATGAAGATGAAAAAATCTTTAGATCAAATAGAAACTTATAAAATGATTAAGAAATACTTCTTTGTTGGGTTCTTTTTGGCAATTGCTTATGACTCATCCCATTTGTGATAATTCCATTGTTCCAAGTTCCAACCTTTCTAAATTGAGTAAATCTTAGGAGAATCTTTGTAGACAGCTTACTAAAGGAAACATGATTCTATGCGAAAATATATATAACTTGATATTCTTCTTATGGTTCATTTAATGTCTCAAAATAAATTCACTTGGTAATATACACATTCCCCTTATTATTTGTATCTACATGTTAATTCCAAAATGGAATGATAAGATGCACTTTGTTTCCCCAAAAAGGGAAGAAAAAAACTATATACAACTTCCGGTTTTTTCGCATGTAACAATATAAGATTCCATACATTTCCTTGTTTTTGCTAAATGATCCTTGTCTACATTATACCCCTTATATTTTAATTACTAACTGAAGTATTTAATTCATACTGTTTTAATATCTATTTAACTTATATACATTAGTCTTTACACTAATAGCATATCTAACTTGTTATAATAATTTGGTTATTTTTCATATTAATTACTCATAACACTTTTATGTATATATACTTTGAGTTTAATTTATACACAACGAAGATGGACACTAGCAGAGCCTTTAGAAAGCCTACTACATAAACATTTTTAGAATAAATTTTTACATATGGTAAACGGTCTTGTTACGGTGAATGATCTGATGATGTAAAGTAAACCCCTTAAGTATATTTTTTAGTGATCTGAGTGATGAAAAAAATTCGCTTATATTTTCGTTATTATATAGAAGTTAAACTCATTTTGATATATGCAGGCTGACAAGTCCACTATTGTTGATGAAGCAGTGAACTACATCAAAACATTGGAGAATACTCTTCAAAAGCTTCAAAAACAGAAGCTAGAAAGGCTTCATCCCATAGGCTCTATCTCTAAAATGAATTTCTATGATCCTATTTCCATAATCACTTCACAGAAATTACTAAGTGTTGGCATTAGCAGGGAGCAATTTTTGGCTGATCAAGGATCTACTAGTAACTCAGCCGCAATTACACCAACCAATAATAAAACTGCTAGTCCCCTTTTGAACAATGTTCCAGCAACATTTCAGACATGGAATTCACCACATGTGATACTAAATGTCTGTGGAGAAGAGGCACATATTAGTGTGTGTTGTCCCAAGAAATTTGGACTTTTTAGTGCCATTTGTCATGTTTTGGAGAAACATAAGATAGAGATTCTGTCTGCCCAAGTCTCATCAGATCATTATAAGGACATGTTCATGATCCAAGCCCATGTAAGTCCTTTCTCCTTCCTCTATCTCCTTTAAAAAAAATCTTCAACAAAAAATGAAGAAAAAGCTAGATTATGCCTCAATGGAATTGCTAGTATTAAGAAATCCATTTAATTTTCAATTTACAAAGCTACAGTATTAAGAAATCCATTTACTTCTCAATTTACAAAGCTATGTTGGTCATTTGAAGATTGTGAACTAGGGTTTTCGTTAGCAAATAAAATAGTGATCTTGTCAGTTCATTTATATTTCTTAGTTTGATTAAACACAACATTTAAGTATATAGATATTTAAAAAAAAATTATGATCTTAATTAGGGTTGTGTACGACATATATATCAAAATTACCTTTTGAATCTTGTTGTCTTAAACATATCATGTCATTCCTCTGTTACTAAGGATAAATGAAGAGTAAATGAGAATGTTAAAATGAAAAAGTAATTTTGATTCTGAAAATATGTTGATGTCGATATATGTATCCAGGCAAGTGGTGGAAGTAGCTTGGGACAATTCTCCGAAGCACTCACAGTGGAACAAATATACCAGCAAGCTGCAGCAGAGATAATGTTATGGACAACTTTCAAATGATATTTCAGCCAAATTAAAGAGACTTTTTATAAGGTTTTTGCGAGTCTTTATTTTATGTAAAACCCACAGGAAGAATGAAAACTATGGAATTTTATCCATTTTCTTCCAATGGTATATAGCAAAAATCTTGGTTTTGCCAATGGCATGCATAAATATTGATTGATATGCTCTAAGGGTGCGTTTTGTAAGAAAATATTTTTTTAATTATTTTATGTTTTGTTTAAAATATCTTTTTCTAGGTAAACAAGTTTCTTAAAAATGAAAAAAAATATTAGTTCCATTGTTGAAAACAAGTACCTTTCCTTTGTATATTTGGTGAATATTAGACTTAGGTTTGTACCTTAATTAGTAGTGTAATATTATCATAATTGTAAAGTTAGTATTCTTATAGAATAGGAATTCCTAGGTAGAATAGGAAGAGGATTTTCCTTGTAACTTGTATATATATGTCTTTCATTAATAAGAATAATCAAGGGATTATTTCTTTCATGGTATGAAGAGTATAGGTTCTATTTACCTTGCTTCCGCTCCTCAAAATTTCCTCTCTTCTTTTCAGAATTTTGACCTAAAAGTTCTCGATTTTTGTGCTTCCTTTTTTGACAAAAACTGAGTCTATTCTCTTCCAAAAACCTTCCTCACAAATTCCTTTCTCCGAATCTTGTTGTTTTATTCTCTATGACTGATAAGAACAATTTTCATCATGCTCTCACAGTTTCTAACATCAAGAGCGTCATCCCTATCGTTCTTGACCTAGAAAACGTCCAATATGGGACATGGGCGGAATTATTTAAGATTCATGCTTTGGCACATAAAGTCCTCCACCACATCATTCCTCCAACTCCTCCAAATGAGTGTGATACGGCGTCTACTTCTACGACGGTTGTGCCCACTAAAGAAGCAGATCCAGAATTATGGGTCATGCTTGACGCCAAGGTTCTTCAGTGGATTTATGTCACTATCTCCTTGGATCTTTTACAGACGATTATGAATCCTAACTCCGCATCTATGGCGGCGTGGAATCGATTGCGAGACATCTTCCAAGATAACAGTAATTCTCGTATTGTTATCCTTGAGCAGGAATTTTCTCAAGTTTCTATGGCGAATTTTCCAAACGTTTCTTCTTATTGCAAACGCCTCAAGGACTTGGCAGACCAACTTCGCACTGTTTCTGATAGTCGTCTGGTTCTTCAGATGGTTGCCGGTCTATCCGAGGCCTATACAAGGGTTGTTTCGGTTATTCGTCAAAGTAACCCCCTACCGGCGTTCTATCAAGCCCGCTACATGCTCACTTTGGAAGAAACAGGTTTAACTAAACGAGAATCGATCGGACCAAATCCCGGCGCCATGATGAATACTTCCAATTTCTCCCCTTCCAATCCAATCAACGTGACATAAATTCACAACAACGGGAGTGGTAAAAAGGGCCAAAATCGGAAGAATAATGAAAAGAACCGCGGCGGCAACAACGGGGTAACAAGAAGAAGCAGCCTGGGCCATTGGAGCCCTCGGACAGCCGGCGATGGGTCCCCGCCGCCAAATGCCACGACACCGCAGTACAGCGTCGCGGCGCAACCTTACATCGCCTTGGCGCCTCAATATCGCCGCAAAGACTGCGTGGCCCAGCCTTTTACTGTGCGGACTCGTGTTCGGACCACAGACGGGCGCACTCAAGAACCCAGATACTTGGGCCTCGCCCCCATCAGGCCCACCACGTAGTGGGCCCACTCAGACCGATATTAAAGCGGTGATGCACACGATTGTCTTGACTTAACCAGACCCTAATTGGTACATGAACACCGGCGCCACTACCCACATGACATCCGACCAAGGTACTCTCTCGTCTTATTCCAATTTGAACACTAGTCGTGGTATAACTGTTGGTAATGGCAATTTTATTCCGATTAAGGGTTATGGTCATAAAACTTTGTCTCCTCCTTATCCACCCATTGTCCTGAAACATACATTTCATGCCCCAAAATTGATTAAAAATTTGGTGTCTATCCGTAAATTCACCACTGATAATTGGGTTTCTATTAATTTTGATCCGTTTAGGTTTTCTGTGAAGGATTTTAAGACGGAGAGTCATCTCATGAGGTGTAACAGTGGGGGTGATCTTTATCCAATCACTCCAAGTCTCAGCATCTCGCGTCAAGCTATGTCATCCACCTTTGCAACTCTTGCTCCTTCCTTGTGGCATGCTCGTTTAGGTCATTCAGGGTCATCAATTTTATCTGTTTTAGATAAGAATAAATTTATTTTTTGTAAGGGTACGCGTAGTACTCCAAATTGTCAATCTTATTCTTTAGGAAAAATTATTAAGTTACCGTTTGTAGCTTCGAATTCTCATACTTCAATGTCATTTGATATTATTCATAGCGATCTATGGACATCTCTCGTTCTCAGTTCTATGGGTCATCGTAATTATGTGTTATTTTTTTATGACTATTCTAAACTTTTATGGACGTTTCCATTTGCGAAAAAATTACAAGTTTTTTTCCATCTTCACAAAATTTAGAGCTTTCATCAGAACCCAATTCGAACGGAAAATAAAGAACATTCAATGTGATAATGGTAAAGAGTATGACAATGTGGAATTTAGGGAGTTTTGTGCACAAAATGGGATAAATTTTCATTTTTTTTGTCCTCATACGTCCTCACAAAATGAGAAAGCAGAACGCAAAATTCATACCATAAATAACATTATTCGTACTTTATTGGTTCATTCTTCCGTTCCTCCACTATTTTGGCATCATGCGCTACAAATGACTACTTATCTACTTAATATTCTTCCTTCTAAAGGTTTGACATATTCCTCCCCTCTTCAAGTGTTATACAATAAACTCTGTTTTATTCTCATCTTAGAGTCTTCGGATGTTTATGTTATCCACTGTTTTCATCCACTACAATCAACAAGCTTCAGGCACGTTCTACTCCTTGTGTATTTTTGGGCTATCCATCAAATCACTGTGGTTATAAATGCTTTGATTTGTCTTCAAAACGAATCATCATTAGTCGTCATGTCCTCTTTGATGAATTTCAATTTCCATTTTCTAAAGTAGAACAACCCGTGCATAGTTCTTATGATTTCTTAGATGATCCAATCTCCCCATATGTTCTACGTCATTTTTCATATTTATCTGAAAAAATGCCGTCAGCACCGCGGCCCTGCACAGAGGCGCCACGACGCCAAAACTTCAGAGAGCTCTGCAGCTTTTCTGGTGCCGCGACCCTCGCCCCCGGCGCCGCAACTCCATCAACGATCATTCCAAAAATTCCCAAAAATTCCCAAAATTCATCCAATCCAGCCGAGAGTCATGGTCCAGTCACTCGTAGTCAACGGGATATTTTTAAACCAAAAAAACATTTGAATTCTAATGTCTTAAATCCCCTTACCCCGTAATCTTGTGTCTGCCTTAAATGACCCTAATTGGAAAATTTCCATGACCGAGGAATATAATGCTCTTATTGATAATAAGACGTGGGAGTTGGTACCCCGTCTATCTGGTGTTAATATTATTCGGTCTATTAAGATTTTTGTTCATAAGAAAAATTCTGATGGTTCATTTGTAAGGCTAGACTTGTAGGTGATGGTAAGACTGAGCAGATTGGTGTGAATTATGGTGAAAAAATTAGCCTAGTGGTCAAGCCGACTACCATTCGCACAGTGCTCAGCTTGACTCTTTCAAAATCATGGTCCATTCATCAGCTAGATGTGAAGAATGATTTCCTACATGGTGATCTTCAGGAGACAGTGTATATGCATCAATCTTTGGGGTTTAAGGATACTAGATATCCTAATTATGTCTGTCTATTGAAGAAGTCCTTATATGGGCTTAAGCAGTCTCCACGGGCTTGGTATAAGAGGTTTGATGATTTTGTTTCGACTATGGGTTTTTTTCACAGCAGGTCTGATAATTTATTGTTCATATATCGTCGGGGTTCTTCCATGGCTTATATATTGTTATATGTGGATGATATTATCTTGACTGCCTCTTCTGATGATTTGAGAAATTCTATTATGACAACGCTCAGTTATGAGTTTGCCATGAAATATTTGGGGGCCTTGAGCTATTTTTTGGGAATTGCAGTCACTCGTCATGCAGGTGGATTGTTCTTAACACAGAGGAAGTATGCAACAGAGATCATTGAGAAGACTGGGATGTCATCCTGTAAGTCCACTTTTACTCCAGTTGATACTAAACCCAAAGTTGGGTTCTGCAGCTGGCTCTCCGTATGAGGATCCGACCCGCTATCGTAGTCTTGCAGGCGTCCTTCAGTATCTTACGTTCACATATGCAGTTCAGCAGGTGTGTTTGTTTATGCATGATCCCAGAGTTGAACATATGAATGCGCTCAAACGCATCGCCAGGTACGATCGAGGAACAACGATTATGGTTTGCATATGTACCCTTCGTCGACGTCTACACTTGTCTCATATACATATGTTGATTGGGGGATTGTCCTGACACTAGACGGTCTACGTCTGCCTATTGCATATTTTTAGGTAATAACTTGGTCTCATGGTCTGTCAAGCGTCAATCAACGCTTTCACGTTCAAGTGCTGAGGCTGAGTATCGAGGGGTAGCCAATGTGGTTTCTGAGTCATGTTGGTTACAGAAAATATTGTTAGAACGTCATTGTCCTATTGAGAAGGCTACCTTAGTGTATTGTAATAATATAAGTGTCATCTACCTTTCTGGTAATCCAGTTCAGCACCAGCTTACTAAATACATAGAGATGGATATTCACTTTGTTAGAGAGAAGGTAACCAAAGGACAAGTACGTGTCTGTCATGTCCCTTCAAGATATCAAATTGCAGACATCTTTACAAATGGTCTTCCTTCGATCCTTTTGAAGATTTTAGAGACAGTCTATGCGTACGAAAACCACCCGCTATGACTGCGTGGGTGTGTTAAAGTATATTGGGCCAGAGCCAATTGTGCAGCCCAGCCGAGAGTCCCCATGTGGGACCCTTTACCTTTCCTTTGTATATTTGGTGAATATTAGACTTAAGTTTGTACCTTAATTAGTAGTGGAATATTACCATAATTGTAAAGTTAGTATTCTTATAGAATAGGGATTCCTCTGTACAATAGGAATAGGATCTTCCTTGTAACTTGTATATATATTCCTTTCATTAATAAGAATAATCAAAAGATTATTTCTTTCACTAAAAAATAAGATTATAGAAGTAGAGATTTTATCAAAAAATTGTTAGGTGTTTGGTTGCCAATAAAAAGCATTTTTGTACAAAAACAAAAAAATTAAATCCAAAAGAAGTTCTACTCCAAAAAGCCCAAATTTTGAGCTTTCGGAATAAGTGTTTATTTTAAAATAAGCCTATACCTTTTAAAATAAGTTCAACCAAACACCTCTCAATATTAAATTATGAGCTTAAAATAAGCTCAACCAAACGGGCACTTAGGCTACGTTTGGTACAACTTATTAAAAAAAGTTTATAGGAGTAGAACTTTTTTAAATAGAGCATTTTCAAGTAGAACTTTTATCAAAAAGTTGTTAGGTGTTTGGTTGCCGATCAAAAAATCACTTTTGTACCAAAAACCAAAAGTTTTAAAGCCAAAATAAGTTCTACTCCAAAAGGCCCAAATTTTAGGCTTTTGGAATAAGTGTTTATTTTAAATAAGCTATACTCCTATTTTAAAATAAGTTCAACCAAACACCTCTCAATATTTTAATAAGTGCTTATTAAAAAAAACACTTATGAGCTTAAAATAAGCTCAACCAAACGGGCACTTAGGCTCCGTTTGATACAGCTTATTAAAAAGAGTTTATATGAGTAGAGCTTTTTTAAATAGTTCCTTTTCAAGTAGAGTTTTTATCAAAAAGTTGTTAGGTGTTTGGTTGTCAATCAAAAAAATACTTTTGTACCAAAACCCAAAAATTTTAAAGCCAAAATAAGTTGTACTCCAAAAAGTCCAAATTTTGGGCTTTTGAAATAAGTGTTTATTTTAAAATAAGCTCTACTCCTATTTTAAAATAAGCTCAACCAAACACTTCTCAATATTTTAATAAGTGCTTATTTAAAAAAAATACTTATGAGCTTAAAATAAGCTCAATCAAACACACGCTTAGTGCATGTTTGGATTAGCTTTTGGGTACCCAGAATCAATTCTGGATACCTACTTTCGTGAAAATCAGAAAATTGACATGTTTGGCTGGCCAAAATCAATTCTTCCAGAATCAATTCTGCCATTAATTTCAATTTGAATTTTACCCTTTCCTTTATTACCCTCTTTAATTTTTATCAACATCTCTATCCACTTTCATTACTCTCTTTAAATATCTAGAAATAATTAATAAAAAAAATCAAATATACAACTTTCATTATCCTCTTTAAATATCTAGAAATAATTACAAAAAAAAAAAACATTCAAATATACAACTTTCATTACCCTCTTTAAATATCTAAAAATAATTATTAAAAAAATCAAATATACTACTCATGTTCTGTTTTGAGTATGCTATTGTTAATTTTAGGACCTTTCTCGTACTTAGGAATGAGAATAGTGCAACTCATTTGGATTATCCTTCTCCTTTTTCTATTGTCTTCTTTCAAATACTCCGAATATTATTAATATTTTAAATGCGGCAAAGTGTGCTCTACAATTTTAACTGAAAACCGATTTCAAGGTACTTTTTAAAATAACTATTAAGTATAATATTATTTCTTTTCTATAATGTATTATTAATATAAATGAAGCTAGTCCAAAAAATTTAAATGAAGCTCGTCCCGAAAAATGCGGCAAAATGTGCTCTACAATTTTAACTGAAAACTGATTTCAATGTACTTTTTAAAATAACTATTAAGTATAATATTATTCCTTTTTCTATAATGTATTATTAATATATTGCACTGGTTTAATTATTAATATAATACATTATAGAGTACATGCAAAATTAGTATTATAATAATATTTAAATACTATTTATACTTTAAATTAGTATTGTAATAATATTCTACTAATATTTAACTACTATATTGCACTTTAAATTCTATTATCAATTTGTAATTTTTATTTACATACTTCCATCTATTTATATGTATATTTTTATTTATCTGTATATCCATTTTGGTAATTCTACATTCAAAAATAATTTTGATCAAAACTATCCAAACATAAATCAATTATAAGAATCACTTTTACATTGTTGCATCCAAACATAAATCACTTCTGCCAGAATTAATTCTGTCCACCGCTAATTCAAACACACCTAGTGTCCCTACTTTCAATTCAGCTTCTATGATAATTACCTTTTGCAGAGAGCTCATAATTTATTTATCTCAGTACTCTAAGCATGTTTGGTTCCACTTCTAGCAACCCAGAAATCTGGGTTGCTACTTTCGTAAAAATTGACAAAATTGGGATGTTTGGTTCTCCTCTCCAGAATCAATTATGTCATTTATTTCAATTTAAATTTTACCTTTTTCTTTATTATCCTCTTTAATTTTCATCAATAACTCTATCCACCTTCATTATCCTCTTTAAATATCTAGAAATAATTACTAAAAAAATTCAAATATACAACTTTCATTACCCTATTTAAATATCTAGAAATAATTACTAAAAAAAATCAAATATAGTACTCATGTTCTTTTTTAATTAAAAAAATCAAGTATACTACTAAAGTTGACATTTGTTCATGTGTAATTGCATAGTAAGAGGGAGATTGAACTTTAAACTCCTCAAACATCCTAACGTTGTCCGATTATACGAGGTATAAACTATCCTTCTCCTTTTTCTATTGCCTTCGATTACACGATTAAACTCCTCAAATACATCGCATATTATTACTATAATATATTATATATTGAACAAAAAAGAAATATACCCAATGTAGCTTCTTCATCAGAGATGAATCACGTTCGAGACTTAGTCCGCAATCAAATTGTAGAGTACATGCAAAATTAGTATTGTAATAATATTTAAGTACTATATTACACTTTAAATTAGTATTGTAATAATATTTAAGTACTATATCGCACTTTAAATTCTATTATCTATTTAACTATGGCCAACAATTAGAATTGTCACACAATCACCGTATCACGTATGGGCTGAAATGAAGCCCAATAAGGAACCTTTTAAGAAATTCAGTAGTACTAGTAGTTTTCAGGGATTTGGTGTACAGAAATAATAGCGGTCAATGCATCTAATTTTTAATGTGAACCTAGGCAATAATTTCTCAAGCTATTGGAACTATAAACTAAACATTTTAGAAACTAAATAAAAATTACTCTAAGGTATAACTTTTTATAGTTAAAAATATGCAAGTGTTTGATAAATCTTTAAGAGAATGTAATTAGTATAAATCTCAGCATGTGTAGTAGAAGGATATCTTCTCGCAATCACTGCCTTTTGTCTTGTTTTCTTTTTCACCGGGTGTCTAATATCTTTTTAAACCATGATTAGTTTGGATTTGTGTAGTTAATTAAGACTCATTAAAGGGGAAAGTATTTTTTTAGCAGATTTTATTTTTTAATTTTAGAATTTAAATCTGAAACCTCTGATTAAGAGTAAAAAAATTGTCCATCCTACAATAACTCCAGTGGTGGATACTACTTTTGTTGTAGCCCGAGCATGAAGTGTGGTGCACATCTAAAGACGAACTAAATTTGCATGTTGTCCATGTTTATACGTGGTAGAAGGCCATCTGAGGACGAAGTGCAGGACAATCACAGTGGTGAGGTGGCACTGAGGAAGTCAACTAGATAAAAGATTCCAAATAAAAAGTATTTAGGTTAATAAGGTCACGTGACTTCCCCTTTTTCAGTTGTTTGCTTGTTCAAATAAGAGAACTAGTCTTTAGGAAGATAGTTCCCCACTTTCAGGTTGTTTCCATTTTGTAAGGAGTTCATGACTCCATTTTCTTATCATTTCCGTTTTATAAGGAGTCCATGACTCCAACCTTTGTTTTCCTATTTAATCAATAAGAAAAGTAAAAAATAGGTAGTCTGAACTACCACAAATATTCCTGTCTTTTTGTTCTTAAGAGCAATTCTCTTTAGCTTTGAAGAGGGACCATAACAATTTGGTATCAGAGCCGTTCTTTTGTTCTTGTTGATGGCATTCTCCGTGAATCAACGGTCAGCAAGGACCAAATCTTTTTTTCGTTTAACCCCCTACCTACATCATTCCGCCCAGAAAAACAAGAAACTCAAACAAATAGTTGATCGTGGCTCGTAACTGCAGGAGGGTGAGCGATGGCCAACAAAGAGAGGCAGGGACGCGGCGGGTCTCGGGTTGGTACAGGACGAGCTTCAAAAGATGCATACCGGCATAGCAGACAAATTCTGTAGTATGGAGCACTCATTCAATAGGATGCTTGAAGAGTCCATGAACCAGATGATGGAGATGATGACCAACAGCCGAGAGAATGGTTCTAGCGCATCAAGAGGGAATCGACGGGCTGAAGAACACCAACAGAGGGACCACAGTAGAGAGAACATGAATCCATTTGCTCCAAGGCCGGTCACAGGCCTTAAGCGTCAGTGGAAACCGAATTTCCAAGATTCCACGGTGGAGACCCAACGGAGTGGATGAGTAAAGCGAAACAGTATTTCGCTTATCACGAGATGCCAAAGGAACAAAGGGTCAGCTTTGCTTCATACCATCTCGGTGTCGATTCACATCAGATTTCGTGGGAAACATTTGAAGTACAGTTATGGACCAGGTTCGATCCAATTGATGGGGAAAACTTTGATGAAGCTCTATCTCACATCCGTCAAAAGGGGTTGTTAATCGTATCAACGGGAGTTTGAACGGCTATAGAACAAGGTTGAAGACTGGTCGGAAAAAGCTCTAGTAGGTGCGTTTATGGGTGGTCTTAACACCTCCATCTCAAGCGGCATCTGCATTGTTACACCTCGTAATTTTAAGGCGATCATTAGAGAACGTAATTAAGAA
Organism: Przewalskia tangutica; assembly: GCA_029844215.1. NCBI lineage: Eukaryota > Viridiplantae > Streptophyta > Magnoliopsida > Solanales > Solanaceae > Przewalskia > Przewalskia tangutica. The sequence continues at coordinate 5,770,019 of CM056731.1, read as the reverse complement.
AATAAGATTTGAATATTGGATATAAAGTATATTTATATATGCTAATATGGAAATTAGTATACAAGGATGTGATCCCGGAATAATTTTGGATGCAACACATGTGATATGGACTTAGTGTCGTGTATAATGTGATTAAGACATGAAATTTTTAGATTTTATTTATAAGGATGAGTATGTGGGAGATTATTTAAGCGTGGGATTAATTTTTAGTGAAATGAATAATAATTAGTGGACAAATTTTGGAGATTGGAGCCTCAAAAATTGTGGGCATGCTCACTTAATTTCAGCCCATGGTCACCATTATCCATATACCTCTCATTACACTATCTTCAATTTAAAATCTTCTTTCTCTCATCTCCTCAACCGAAAACCCCACCCTTCATAACAACATTGAAGTTCTTATTAATTCTTCTTCCTAGATTAAGCTCCTCAACTAAGTTCTAAGTCAAGATTAACACCCAAAACAGTGGGTTGAAGAAATTATGGCTTGGAAGATGAACATTTTGGAAGAGAAATATGTAGGAATGATGGATTAAACTTGTAGAATACATGCATGTCAATATAAGTTGAAGAAATTGTGAAAATGGTGCAAAAGGAAATGGAGCAGTGACCGAAATATAGAGACTGTTTTGGGCAAAAAAATTAAGGTAAGATTTCTTCTTATTATTTGAGTTATTGAAGTTAAATGATGTTGTAGTTAAGAGATGAACTTGTGTTAAGAGATGAACTTAGATTAAGAGGAAATGGAAGTAAGAAAATGCATGTGGTTGTTGTGGTGTTGTTGTTACCAATTTTTTGGGACTGTTTTGTATACATTGGAGTTGAGTGTTGTTTTTATTATCCTTGTCACTAATTGCATGTTAAAAATTGAAGAAAATCTTGACATTTAAAGTTGTAATTAGTTATATGAAAGTGTTGAAACATGAATTGGATTTTAAGGAAGTTATGAGAAGAATTATGGATTTTTGTGGGTGGACCGTGACATTCAAATTATTGGACATTGTTGTGATGTATATGGGCTATTCTTGTTAAGTTATAATGCTGGAAATATAAGTTATGAACATGTATATACGTTGTGGTGATTACTAATACATGTCTTAAAGGAATTAAAGTGTAGAAAGGTGTTATGTTGCAAACTATAAGACTTGCACTCTTGTTGTTGTTGCTAGAATTGATGGACTATTTTTAAAGGATGTTTTAATGTGGTTTAAGAGATTAGATTAACATGAGAAATAGGTGTAGTAATCACCTAGATTGTTGTAGTTGTTGTATTTCATGAACGTAAAGAGAAAGAATGCATAACTACGGTGTAGACATAGTAAATGGACTGATTTTGTTATATCCTGGAATTATGTTTGGTTATTGGTATTTTCGACGTTGTTTATGAATTGTGGATATGTATATAAATAGGGGAAGTGCTGCCCGAATTTTTATAGAAAATAGAGTCGTCACTTGATATAACTTACGCTAGAAATCATAGAGTTGACGGACATGTTATTATTATTATAGGTCGAAGTGCTAATCGAGACGTATTCTAAATATTGAGTTGGTTAGTTAGACTATAATGTATGTGAAACTATCCTTTCTTCTTTTGGCATGATTTATATAAAATGAGTGTATGGCGGACGTACATAATTCTATTGAATCTTAATTCTTAATGATACATGATATCATAGTGCCTTGATTTTCTAAGTAATAGTTATTCTATTTATTCCACTGAGAGTCAAATGATGATTTAATTTGTATAAAGTTACTCATGATATTCTATTCGTGCTTGATATGATATGATTATTTCACCGAGTACCGGGCCGGGCAGTAAAGATATGATATATATGGACAAGCATCCACAAATATGAGATATGCGGACAAGCATCCGCAGTTATGATATATGTGGACAGACATCCACGGATATGACTATGTGTACACATTATATGTTCATCGCGTCCCTCACTAGAGGGTCGGGCAGTATATATACATATATGATGATCTTTATGTGGACAAGCATCCACATATATGACTTATTTTATATGGACATATTTTGACTCTCATTTCATAAGGCACAGTTGTATTGATATTTAGATTATTATATTTGTCTCCTGGCATCTCTTGGTCAGTTATGATCTTATTTACAGTACTTCATGTTTTATATACTCAGTACATTATTTCGTACTGACCCCCCTTTCCTCGGGGGGCTGCGTTTCATGCCCGCAGGTACAGATATTCAGTTTGATAATCCTCCAGTCTAGGAAAAATTCCCGTTCAGCTATTTGGAGAGCTTCATTGATTCGGAGCTTAGTCATTTTGGTACAGAACCTTATTTTTGACTTATACATATTTAGGGGCACGACGGGGTCCTGTCCCGTCATAATTCATTATCGTACTCTTAGAGGTCTGTAGACAGGTGTGGGTGGTAGATATGTTGTGGACTTGTGTGGATTGTATATGTGTTTTGGTCAGCTGTGTTGTTGTACTTCATTTTGGGATGTTCCCGTATATAGTGGCAGCCTTGTCGGCTTGCCTATTTTTATACCTATTTCTACATTATCTTTGATATCTGTGTGATTATATGTGACAGGTGGGTATAAGGGTGCCAGATAGAGCACCGGGTCGCGACCCGTCGGGTTGGGTCGTGACACACATATTCAAACCTAAGACCTTGATGGAGGTCATTAACTTGACAAGGCTACGAGATGATCAATTGAAGAAAGAGAAGAGATGGAGTAGCCCACAAACATACAACACAAACCCATCCCAAATAATTGGGAATTAACGATATGACTTCAACAAGTCATCATCGCCTAGTGAAAAGCAATTACCGGCGCCTCGGAGATTGAGTTGGGATGAGCTGAAGAAGAAGCGCAGCCTTGGGCTATGTTTCAGTTGTGATGAGCCATACTCGCCATGCCACAAATGCAAGTAACCCCAACTATTTATCATGGAGAGTGACCAAGATGAGGAAGAGGAGGCCGAGCTACCACCAGAGCCAGAACCTACGTCGGAGATCTCATTATATGCCATAATCGGTTCTAATTCACCCACAACCTTACGTTTTCATGCCTCGATCCACAAACAGAGACTGATGGCGTTAGTGGATAGCGGATCGACCCACAACTTCATCAATATAAAAGCAGTGAGAGGATTGAACATCGCGCCCACACCAACAGTTCATTTCACGGTGAGAGTGGCTAATGAAGACCCAATAAAGTGCAGAGGAAAATACGGAGAGGTGACGATTAAAATCGAAGATCACGCCCGCGTCACTTTGTTTGCCCTCGCTTCGGGCTCGATCTCGTCTTGGGGCCGGGTGTGCGATGGCCGAGACATTGGGCCCATCCTTTGTGATTGGAGGGCCTATTCGATGAGTTTTAAGTGGGTTGTCAAGATGTCACAATACAGGGGATTCCTTCTTCTTCTTTACGGGCCATTGAACAAGCTGAATTAACTAAAGAGGCCCGACAAGGACAAATCATTTTTGCAATATGTCCAGTTCCGCAGAGCGACTCTCTAGTCACGCTTGCAGATGACATCAGAGACTTGATTCGAGAGTTCGACACACCGATGGCGCTGCCACCAGAAAGAGAAATCGACCACCGGATTACCTTGAAGGAAGGCACAAACCCGATCAATGTTCACGAATTCATCCGGTGTTTCACGTGACCTTATTAAAGAAACGCATTGGCGAAGAGGATCCAGTTTCAGTGGAGCTGCCGCCCTTCGAGATAATGGACTTGGAGCAAGAAGAGGTCCTCACAACGCGTCAAACTCAACAAGGATCCAAGACGTTTACTGAAGTATTAATTAAGTGGGAACATATGCCGATTGAAGAAGCTACTTGGAAAGATTACAAACAGATTAAGGCAAGTTTTCCACACTTTTCGGTGAACCTTGAGGACAAGGTTCTTTTGGACCGTAGGAGTATTGATAGAAGACCATCTGAGGACGAAGTGCAGGACAATCACAATGGTGAGGTGTCACTGAGGAATTCAACTAGACAAAAGATTCCAAATAAGAAGTATTTAGGTTAATAAGGCCACGTGACTTTCCCCCTTTTCAGTTGTTTGCTTGTTCAAATAAGAGAACTACTCTTTAGGAAGACAGTTACCCACTTTCAGGTTGTTTCCATTTTGTAAGGAGTCCATGAATCCATTTTCTTATCATTTCCATTTTGTAAGGAGTTCATGACTCTAACCTTTTTTGTTTTCTATTTAATCAATAAAAAAGCTAAAAATAAATAGTCTGAACTATCACAAATATTCCTGTATTTTGTTGTTATGAGCAATTCTCTTTAGCTTTGAAGAGGTAACATAACAATAAGATTGGAAAAAAGTAGAAGAGAAAATGGTTGGGCATGTGACCACTAATTGTCACTTGAATGAGAAAAGCCCAAAACCCATGTGAGATTCCATTTCATTTCTCACATTTACATTACCTCCATAACTTTACCACGGCACTTTCTTCTACTCTCTAACAAATATTTCTTTACATTTAAGCGTCATTTGATTAGAGGAATTAGGAAACTTAAATTCAATACAAATTACATGTATTATTAATTACTGTACTATAATCCATATATATATATATATAACAACTTTTATAGGCTCTCTTATCTATTGTAAAACAATTTGTCTCTTGTCCACCCATATCATTAATATCTTCAATTATTGTTAGTAGACAGAGTAAATCAGTAAAATATGTCACCATCTCTTGAGAAGAAGTTGATACGGACAAGTGGGCCGGGCAAGTTAGTAAAAAAGGTCGATCCAACCCAATAACTCCTCGTACCTAGATGTTTTATAGGACCCAAATAGTGTGACACATGCTAGCACCACCTTACATTACAACTCATCAACTCCTCACACCTTAAAGGAAAAAAATAAATAATGTTTCGTATTTTATTAGTTCAAATGCCTAATATTCTATGCTTGTGATCTTTCAAAAACATCTTTGCACCACAAAAATAAAGCTATCATATTTTTTTCAGACTTTATTTGCGAGATCACACTGTGAAATATTGTTGTAAATACCTAATATTCTATATTGATAATTTGAAAAGAAACTTTAGATTAAGAGTTCATGTTATGGAATAATTACTCTTAAGGAGTATTTTTTTACTAGAATTATCTCAATTGGAGAAAAAAAGCTTTCCAGCCCAAAAAAATGGTTATCTTACGTACAAAAATTACATACATGGAATAATGCGCTATTTACCAAATCTAGACATTTGGCTTTTTTTCTTTTTTACCTCGAATTACAAAAATTTGGGAAGACAGAGAGGTAAAAATGGTGAATCGTCAAAACGGAACGACGTCGCTGCAAGCAAAATCATCCGAATTGCCTATGGAATCCTCCGGCCAACAATCGCGAAGCTGCTTCAAAAGCATTTGCGCTTTTCGCTTCGCACGTTCTGTACAATCACTTTGGACTAACAACAACAGCTGAGTCAGCACGCCGGCGGCGACCGCTTCTTTCTGAGCTTGTTCTGACGCCGAGCAAAGCGATAGCAGTGCTCCAGCGGCGTACTCCGTCGCACGCTCCGATATTTTCAGAATAATTTTCACCAACAGAGGCACCGTTAGCGCGTGGGACGCTAACGCGCCGCATCCAGACGGAATTCTCGATAGGAGTTCGATTGTAGCGAGTGCTCTTTCCGCATCGCATTTCTCGAAATCCTGTAGCCTATCAATAAGCGCTTCCACCGCTCCGGCGCTCACCGCCCTTTGACGGTATTGCTTCACTAGGCATAAAGCGAATAACGCTTTGATTCCGACTTTCAACGCTCTCGGATACGCCAACGGATAATTCAAAATTCCGACGACTCCTTCGAAGACTTCATCTGCATTGCTGATTTGAGCACGGAGCTCCGGGGATCTCATTCCGGCGACGACAATCTCAATCAAAGCAGCTGAGTTAACACGGACATCAACGGAAGGATGAAAAAGTAAAGCAACCAGGTAACTAACTCGGTCCGGATCGGAAGCGACAAAAACGCATTCCGGTTCGGATAACGGGAACATAGAGAGAATCGCGAGTGACTCGTGATTCAATTCGGTCGAGTCTGAATCCATACGTGAGAAAACAATAGACAGAAGGATTTCACGAGCGTTGTTTGCCGTAATTACAGACCGATTCTTATCCGAGTCACGAGCGAGTCCTCTGAGTCTCTTCAACGCCGATAACCTAGAATTCAAATGATTCGACTGCGCCGCCGCCTGATTCAGCAACGACCGGACCAACGACGAATCAGCCGGTTGCTTCGGCGTCGGAATCCGTTCAACACCGAAAGCCCGGTTCGCAACACACCATTCCTGAATAAGCCGACGAAGAGTATGATTGGGAATAAGAGTGAAATCACTGAGCGGCGACCTAGTTACCGGACATGTAGTATTTCCGGTAGCCACCCAGGACTCAATGCTTTGGCGGTCGTATGTTTGACCAGTACAGACGGTAACCGGATCACGCATAAGCTCTAAGGAGATTGGACAACGAAAGTGGTATGGAATCTGAACACCAACATCCAAAGGGTCTAAACTTCCAGGCATGTTTTCTTTATTCTTTAAAGGGTAGCAGTGAAATGAGTATTTGGGGTATCAGTAATTGTTTGGTATATATATAGAGAGAAAAAGCTAAGACTGAAACAGAGCCTGCAAATTCTCTTTCACTTTTGTTTGGGAATTTGCTCGGTCTTATACGGAGAGAAACAAAGGGACATACCCAACAGGCCGTAGGGCTGTTCTCTCTCTTCTTATTCTGACGAAATTTGCCACCCCACACCCACCTTAGCACCCCAACACGTGTGATTTTCATTTATTTACTATGCTCATTTAACCATGGTTACGTTGGTCTCTGGTCAAACCTAAATGTGCGACTCCACGGCTTAAATGGGACCCACATACATGCTCAAATCTAACTCCTGTTTACGTCAATTGGCATTTGATTAAATTTGAATGGTCCAATGCGATTAGGCCGTTAGCGGTCCGGATACTCGGTAATTACTTGAGAATCGGATCGATAAATTCAGATCAATATTCGAAACGAAAAATTAACAGTCCGGATACGAGTACCAAAAAATTACCCGGATCGATAAGGAGCCGGACCGGTAAAATACCCGATAACAGTCCCCCCGCCAGCCCCCACCAAGCCCTAATTATATTTAATTGTAATATTCCCTAATGCTGGACTATTTTACATGTTTTAAATATATGTGATGTAGACTTTATGTTTTAATTTGAAGCATTGCCATATAAATTAGTTGTAAATTAATGAAACTTTAAATGGTCATAACTCTGGGTTCGGACGCCCGTTTGACCTAATTTATTTTTTGATTTCGCGTATTTTTCGAGACAAAACCGAACCAAACAGCCTTAAGGTCGACTGATTCAGCTGATTTCTCCAAAAACGACCATCTTGCCAATCAATTTCACTTTTTCCCCAAATCGTTACGTTTTGTCCTTTTCAAAGTTAAATATCTCGTGATATACAATAAATTTTAATGTTCAAATTTCGTGGTAATATCTCCGAGAATGTCAATTCCAGTATTGGAAATTCAATTATTTAAAAAAAAAAAACCGAAACTCAACCCCGAAAATTCTTACATGTCCGGACCGATAACAGCCCTAAATGCGATTGAGCACATTACATCATGCATTGCTCTATTACTGCACTGATGCCCTTGTTTTTATATTTATTCTTTTTGGTCGTGTTGTCTATCTAAGAAATTAATACCAATTAATTTTCGAAAAAATAATTATAGAATAGATTTTTTTGTTGTGAAGGAACATGTGCATTGCTCTTTCGAAGTGCGCAGGTAAATCGGACGTACGATAGCTCGCAAATCACGTCGGCTTAAACCACACTTGGCAAGCGGTGTGAGCTCCCACGGCGGCGGTCGCGTTACACGGGGTTTGAACTTGTGACCAAACTCCCACATCACCCAATAGCGATACCTTCTCGCCAAGCAAACCGGATTAGAATATATTTTTTTGAGTTGTGGATAGATTGATATTATAAAACAACTTAATAGTCGATAGATATTTAACCCTTTCTTTTTGTATGTCGAATTTCATAAAATGAGTAACTCCGTAATATTTGATGAACTAAAACAAAGTTAGTGGTTATCATAGATTTATCAATCATAAAGCAGGTAATAAGAAGAAAGCAAAGCACCATCTTAAAGTCCTGGGAGTTAGAGTCATAATTACCATGTATTTGTATTGGTTAAGATAATGAGTGCTTTATGAAATTAATCGAGACGTGAACAGAATTACTCGAATATCAAGGTTGTAAAAAAAAGAATTGATTACCAGAAATTAAAGTATAGGGAATTGATGTATTTCTGAAGGAAGAGCTAAAAGAAGCTACTGGCATATTCTAAAAGGTAAGGAGGGTTCAATATTAAATTAAAAAATATCTGGTATATTAAAATTTTCTTTTTTTGGTATCCCATTACTTTTTTTCTTGCATTAATGTTAGTAGTAGTTTAAAAAATTGAATTCACTGAAATTCAATTTGAATACATGTCTTAAATGTGCCGCTTTACTATTTTCTTCTTGTGACCAGATAAAATCATTTTGATTTAGGTTTAAGACATGCAACGAATTCAAATCTTGTTTTGCACACAAAATCAAACTCAACTTAGACTGGTCAATATTTTATGATATGGAAAGTCACTTTCAATATATATATATATATATATATATATATATATATATACTCAAAGTACTAATCTTTCCCCGTTCACACACACTTCTTCTAAAATCAGTTTACACTTAAAGCCAACTAACTATACCTTTAAATCAAGTTCATTTTTCATATAAACTCAAGTCATCTTACATATAAAAATTATGTCACTTATTCTCTTTAAAATTTAAATCAAGTTACTCTATATAAATAAATCAATCCAAATTAATCCATTTTTATGAGCCATTAGGTTATATATTAATTATATTATTATCTAATCCCGATGATAACTCCTAAACCGTAAAGTCCATTTTACTCATTTTTGTTCTATATGATCATAACAAAGGAGGTACATTTTTTTTTTCGAAAAATTCTATTAATTATAACTTAAACGAGAACAGTTATCAAAAGTTCAATATTTATTTTCAACACCTCTCTTATTCTAACATGTGTTGAACTTAAAAAAAGGATGTTTATAAATTTAGTGAGTGAAAAAAACTCACCTTGTAAGTGAAAAAAATGATTGTGTTTTCTTCAAAAATGATCGATCCTCTCCTCGATTTTGATTCTTTTTTGTTCTCCTCTTCTTTTTTTTCCAGTTTTTTTTTCTTATATTCACTTTTTTTTTCGATTTTTTTTTTTTTTTGTTTCTATACTTTGTTTTGTATAACCATATATATATATGAGATACATTTTGTTTTTACTTGGTTACTTACTTTTTCTTTTTATTTCAACATTTTTTTGATTATTTTTTTTTTTTTTTTTTTTATTTTTGCATTCTATGCTCAATCTATTATCATCGTTTTGTTCTTAACTCTAACTTTCTTTACACTTTTTTTTTTTTTACATGCCATTTTTTATTTTTTTTTTTTTTTTTTTTTCCTCTACTTTAACATCTAACATATTTTTTTATTTTTTTTTATCATACTATTCTCTTGATACACGCAACTCATTTTTTTTTTTTTTTGTTTAATAAATAAACTAAGAAAATTTGAGAATTTTCTCTTCTTGAGTAGTGGAAGGAGGCTTAGCCGCTGTCGAGCCGCCCACGGATCGACGGATAGCGGCTCGACGGGGCGACGGAGGCGACGGCCTGGCGGGTTTTTGTTTTTTTAATTTTTTCCACTAAATTAAAAATACTAAATTACTAACAAAGTAACATATAGTCATATAGTGATAGTCGTATACTCATATTATACTATTATAGTATTATACTCATATATATTTATAAATAAATAATTAAACAAAGACAAGAAAGTGTAAAAAATAATATTCCAAAATTTTGTTTTTGTCTTATATTATTAATTATTTCATTGAAATATACAAGATTCAGAATTACAACCTTGTAGTGTACTGTTGTTGGGTTAAAGTGTAAATATAATAACTTAGGGGGTTAAAAATAAATATAAAGGGGGTGGGGGGGGGGGGGGTTGGGGGAAGCCAAAAATGGTCGTTGCAATAACGATCAAACTGTAAAATGACCGTTATTGCAACGACTATTTTTGGCAAGTGGCGGGACCGGGGCGGGTCGGGCGGGCCCATACCATGTCCCGTCTCGGTTCGAGCCCCGGACCCGCTAATTTTTTTAAAATTTAAACGGGCCGGTACGGGAGCCTTTGGGCCTCATTTAATATATATATATATCGATTAGATCCATCTATTTAGTAATATGTATGTATTAAACGCAAATAATCTCAATCTAAAAGCATCGAACTACTTGATACTTTCTATTGTCTTGGAGTCCCTTGAATTTGTGAATGTCGATCTCTCTAAGTTGTCAATTTCTTTTACTTGTTCCATGATGAGCCACAAAATAGTAAATTCTTCAATTTATCGCGTCAAAGAATAATTATGGTAGGAAGGATTACCCTTTTGCTTCCTCTGAAAGCTCTTTCAGAACTACTTTCCTCTGTGGGGTTCTGATTAAATTGGCATCAAAGTAGACAGTTATTATGAAAGCAATTGATTATCCTTTGAATATTTTTGGGAGCATATTCCAATTGCTAGGACTGTCATTTAGTAAATAGCATCTCCAAATATGTCACTGTCTAGTTTCTTGGGTAGTCAAAAGAAATATTAGAGAAATTGGATACTCGATGTGCAAAATTGAGTAGGATTGCAGGAGGGGACTTGTCTACTTTGGTGAAGTCCTCGTTAATACCAGTGAGTTTGAATTTGTGAACATTCATGACCTCGGTTTAGATTTCCAAGATGACCAATACTGTAGTCTGTAGTATCAGTAGTTTTAGCTTTAATTTTTTCAAGCCGAGCATTGAAGGCGGAGATATTTTAAATAAAGTAATGAAATGATAGCTAAAGGAGGTTTCTAGGCAAGACCCAAAAAAAACAACCATCCATTCTAAATCTCTAGCAATCCAAAGCCAGAGCTGAGGAATTTGTTGGGACCATCTTAGATTTAGCTAGTACTTTGTCAATTAGTAAAATTTTAAGCAGCGCATTTAATTAAGTTTTTATAATATTGGATTGTGACATCTTAAGTGAAACGATATGAAGATTGGAGAGTGATGATTCAGGGGGATGCATGAATAGTATATATTACAGGTTTGACTGAACTCATAAGGTATATTTCTCGTCCCAATTTATGTGATATGACACACACTTTAAGAAATAAATAAAAATTGAATTTTATGATCTAAAATAAATCAAAAATATTTGTGTGATTATAGATCATTTCGTTTTGCGTAAAAAATTAAATTTAAAATTAAATTATAGGAGTACTTAATAAGAAAATATGTTATTTTTTTTTGACGAATTAAAAAGAGAGTGAATCATTCTTTTTGGGACAATGAAATATCTTCTAAATAACTTACAGACCGTGTACAAATATTAAATTTCGTATCAAGCAACTCAGATAGTTAATAAGTCCCTGGATCCGCCTCTAACGAGCGGTCTCGACTTTCCTAGAATTGAAGCTAGTTGTTGTTGCATTTTTATTAAAGTTAAAAATTTATAAAAGGCGGGGTACAGTCAATTTTTTTATCTCACATCCGGTGTTCGGTATTTGCATTGGACTCAATAAATCTGGATTCGTGCCGGATAATCCATATTGGGGCAAAATACTTTCTAACAATGATGACTTCGTACTCAACGGGACTCAGAAATGGGTTAACTTGCACTGAATAAAGTTATAAAACTCAAATTTTTGCACTTGATCAATAATAAAAGGTGACTAGCTAAGTGGGAAATGGGAGTAGGGGTGCTGTACTGTTCATTGGATTTGGATTTTATCTTTGTGGTCCAAGGTCAAAGATGAACAGAGGAATGTGCGGGGGCCAGGACCGCCAGGTTGTCTCTACCATCTCTTTATTCGAGTAGAAGCTGCATAAACACCCAGATATATTTCCTCCCTTTGATAATTGGATGACAACACACTTTAAAAGGCACTAACTTTTTTCAACCTAAAAATTTTGTGGATAACGTGGTCCCCATTTGAGAGTGTGGGACCCGTGGGGACAGATAACATATGTCCTTAGGGAAAACCCCAATTGAGATTTTCTCTGGAGGACGAACACAATTGGTGAATAGAGAATCTTTTTTCGCTATCCATCACATGTTTTTTCTTTCCTTTTTTATTTTTGGGTTTAAAATCTGAGATTATTCCATTTGGGTCAGTGTCCGGGTCGGGTAAAAACCAGTAGGTATTCCGTCAGTGACAGCGAAGAGGGGCACGCGTGTGGAGACAGACAATGCGGTCCACGGAGTAAGTCCAACAGTAGGACCGAGTTTTGTCTGTGGTCAACCAGGCAATGTTGCCGGTACCAGCTACACCCGTTGCTTCCCCGATGCACGTGCTCCTACTCCCTCGCACGTGTCCCCCAGCTAAGCCATACCCACACATACCCAGTTTTCTTATCCTCAATTTGTAACACCAACAGATCTTCTACCACTATACTATTAGTCAATGAATTATTTCTGCAATTGCACTGATTGAGAATATTAATAGATTGATCTAAATGTAAAATAATAGGTTAAGAGTACTATTTGTGGAAGTTCAAAGATGAAAAGTCCAGAGTGCAGACAGAATCTTATCGACACGACAGAAGAGAAAACATCTTGCTGGACAGGAAGAAGCATATATAAGCGGCCTCTATCTCTCACCGGTGACATCGGCGAAAGAAAGAAGGCTACGCGGACGAAGATCGTCTGGGCGCCATTGTCACGACCGATCCGGGCGCGGCCAGTGCCACACAGGCACCACTACGAATAGACATCAAAGAAAATCACGAACATACATAAACTTAACAATTAATAAATAATAGGTTAGCGATATGGCTACCTCGCGGATGTAAACAAATTCAAAAGCGATTACCTCAATTTTTTTATTTTTATAAAGCGACCCACGAAAATGACTACGCACCTAAGAGTTTACATAACAATCGTGTGACAGGGGCCCCGCCATACCACGAAAGTACCAAAGTCTACAACTTGAACCGTGCCAAAAGACAAAGCCTCCGAGAAATGGAGCTTTCAGGAACCGAATAGTGATCCAGAGTGCGGATCGACCAAACTATGTACCTCAACTGCGGCGTGACGCGGCCCGAAGGAGTCGATCTGAGATACCAAGTATGTGGCCGAAAATCGTAAATGAAATCATAACGATCATATAAAAGCGAGACATGTGTGATAACCGGACTACGATTACCTGATATATATTAGAGTCGTATCAAGTCGGGGACTCACGGCCAGTAAAGTCATCACTCAAATACAACCCGAATTTAACGCACAACGGCGCGTGCCGACATCTTACCTCGGTATAAGCATGGCCCTAGAACCATTCTAATGGGCGCATACCCGTGGACCATCCAACGTGTCAGTATGCCCAAAGGAAATAACAAGATGACACCCCTAGTGAAAGCATACCCGTGGGTCACCCAACATGTCAGTATGTCCAAGAAAATAATAAGATAACACTCACCGTGGAAGCATACCCGTGGACCATCCAACGTGTCAGTATGTCCAAACAAATAACAAGATAATACTCACCGTGGAAGCATACCCGTGGACCATCCAACGTGTCAGTATGTCCAAACAAATAACAAGATAATACTCACCGTGGAAGCATACCCGTGGGCCACCCAACGTGTCAGTATGTCCCAAAAAGATAACAACATAACACTCACCGTGGAAGCATACCCGTGGGCCACCCAACGTGTCAGTATGTCCCAACATGATCGATAATAACATGACCGGCCCTCCATCGAGAGACGCGGTAGCATAAGGATACAATACTTGTACACCAAGACTATCACAAGTAAACATAGGCAAGTTATTCTCACTCAAGGTACTTCCATTCTATGCCAAAATCCGGGTTTTAACCCCAAGACACCACTTACTTTATTTCTTTAAAAAGTCCATTTCTTTTACAAAGGTCACACGATACCCGTAGTATCAAAATAGAGTAACTATCTTTTTTTTCTTTAAGTAAACCAAAACAATTTCCACACCTTCTTTTTGAACCAACTTAAGACAAAACCGTGCCTTCCTTTTTAAACAAGAACACTTCAAGTTCTCAAGTCTCTCTCTTTTATAAATCAAGTTCCTTACTTTGAGATTTAAGAAAACCGAAACTTGTTTATAATGATCTTATTAAAGCAGTCATGATCTAGAAAATGTAATACAATTTTGTCTTATCTTAGCTTCTATGCAGATGGAAGATTCTACTTGTTTTAAGTTAATTATTTGTCATTACATTTTCCTTTATTAACGCTGCAATGGCTTGTTTGATACTCATTCCCATTACCGAAATCAGTATAACATTATTCTTTAAAAACCAAGTACTCATTACTCACGAATGAGGTTTCACAACTTTTCTAACACAATTCAAGTTCTTCACATTTCATATCAACTCAATTATAAGTCAAGTCTCTTATCCTTTAAAATCAACAAACCATTCTTTTACCTACATAAAGTCGTTATAATTAACTTCCCATAAAACCATTATAACACTTTATGTTTTAAACCAACCAAATTCGTTTAGCACATGTACGTCTACCGTACTACATAGTTCACAACAATCATGCTAGAAAGGATAGGAAGAGGTTCACATACCTCCTCGGCTAAATCCACTTGCCAAGTTGAATATGCCGCGCGTAGAATATCAACCTATAATAATCAAATACGTCTATTAACGTCTAGACTTCTTCGTTGGATATTCTAAGCATAAAGTTCCTTATTCTACGGAAAATTGGACAACATTTCCTTTGTTTCTACATACTTTTCCACATTTTCAAGGTCCGAATTCAACATCCAACGCCACTTTTAAGGCCCAACAATCCAAACAATTCAAAGGGGATTACACACCTAATCTTGGATGTGTAAAATTCTGCCCCATAATGCATAACAACTAACTTAACAAGTTTAAGGTAGTATTTTGGCTATCACATGTTCACATACTAACCTTATTCAATCCCTTCAAATCCAAATCATATTTCTTACATGCAATTTATCTAAGAGCCATATTTACAACTACAAGTTCTTTCTTCTTCACATGCAACACCATAAACTAGCAAAAAGGGAAATAATTGTTACCTTAGAGCTTACCCAAAATTAATCCATCAAGTTCACTAGCCTCCTTTCTAAAATCACCACCACAAAAACTCCTACAAGCTTGCCAACAAGTTTCCTTCTTGCCACAATTTTCAGATTTTTCTCAAGCCTTGATTTCCTCTTGATTTTCTAGAGAGAAGGGAGAGCTTTTAATTCTAGAGAGAGGGGAGAAGACTTGGTCAATAAGTAGTACATGCAAAATCAGATGGGGGGGGGACACTTGTCACCCTCCCATGGCCTTTTTAAAAAAAATATCTGATTTTCCTCAGTTTTCCGCCAAAAACTCCGCCTCGGCGCCGCGGCCCTGCAGCCCTGAAACCTCCGCAAAGTCTCGGCACTTCCGGCGCCGCGGCCCTGCAACTTCAGTGATGCTCCAGATTATCCGGCGCCGCGCATCCGTGACTGCGCGCTGGCGCCCATGCCGATGTTGCTTTTACGCTCATTGCGACCGAACTTGTAATCCCCATAACTTTCTACCCCGACGTCCTATCGACGAACGGTTGGTTGCGTTGAAAATTAGACTCAACGAACTACGTACTAGACCTTAGAAATACCTAGGAACTCATAATGCAACTGGACATAAACCGCCTCAAAGTTGACTAAAAACCCGTCCGAAATAATCCGTCAACCTATCCTTCTAAAATTTAAGTCTTAATCCCTATCGTACGCTCTCATACGCATGGCCAGAACTACGGGGTATAACATTCATCTACGTGATGCCACTGCGGGCCCCAGCCGATCTTTCCATTCATTTCTGCGAGCCGGCTAAGTCAGACCAAGGTGACTATTCCGGGGTACAATGCCGACTCGCAAAGAGCCATCAACAAGATTCGACTGTGCCAGGTTTCGAAGCATTATTCAAAGACAGGTAACTAAAGTCCTCATATATCGTTATCGCGGATTCTCGCAGTAAAGGAAGACGAAGCAACTAGTTTACGTCCAGTAGTATGCAAGCAACCTCAGGACAAATCCATGTTCAAGTAAAGCACTTACTGGCAGTTCGGGAGAGATCTCACTCCGATTCGAAAAGGAATTCGTTTCAGGCGAAATAAAATCAGAAGCGATTTCCGCTCTACCATTAATTGTTGCTATTTCTGCACCCCTGTCCGGTTGTTTGCCGTCTACTTGGATTTACTCAAATTATCGATCTCTAAGTCCAGATAAAAGTAGAAAATTGCTAGTATTGATTAACTGTTGGCTGAATTCAAGATTTAAGTTTGATAGTTCAACTTTTAGGTTATGAGCACTAAACCCATTACACTTCTAAAATTATGAATTGAATATTTATTGAAAATTTAGTGAATTATGTGTATTCCGTATAGAAAATGATGAATTCAGTTGAACTAATTGATACTATGTTACACATACTTGACGTTTAAAGTAATTAGTAAAATTAATTAGTCGATTCATGATAAATTTCTACAAACATTAATGATTTAAAATTTCATATGTTTAGCCGATTGCAACGTGCATATGAGGCATTGTCGTTGTAAGTGAAGAGTATTATTGAATAATGCTAAGAGTCTCACATCAGATATAAAAAGAGAATATGAATTTCTTATATGGACTTGGATAATCCTTACCCTACATGGAAATATGAACTCCTTATGTGGATTTGGACATACTTACCCTAAAAGCTAGCTTTTTGGGGTTGAGTTAGACCCAAAATCTATTCTTTATATGGTATCAAAGTTAGGCCCAAAATCCATTCTTTATATGGTATCAAAGTCAGACCCAATCCAATTGTTTGTTCACCGATGTTGAGCCCCCAAAATTATATCATCCACGCTTCCGTTAACAAAGGTTTGAGCGTGCAAAGAGTGCTAAGAAAGTCTCACATCGAATATGGAATAAGAACATGGACTCCTTAAATGGACTTGGACAATCCTTACCCTACAAGCTAATTTTTTTGGTTGAGTTAGGCGCAAGATTCATTATTGTTGCGATATTTCTAAGTGCTTACGCAAGTGTACGTATCGTTCAAGTAATAAAGATCTGTAAGACCGAGTTTATCGTCCACAGAGACTGGTTTATTAAGTACCGGTTATCTATTTTATGGTATCTATTTGTTTGACGTTCTTTAGTTTTAGATTGATGACTAAGAATTATGACTAAGTGCAGAAAATAAACTAAAGATGACTATACTTTGGATTTATAACAGTTATGAAGGAAATAGGGTTCCAATCTCCTCAACTATCCACTCTTTCACGTGTTAATGCAATGCTAATGGTTCTTCTTCTTATTAAGATAGCAGGTTAACTAATCTGTCATTATATTCCGGTTAGGACATACAAGAGCTCAACTTTATGCAGAAACCTTTTATATTTCTATGATAAGTTTTACCACACAGGAAGATTAAGAACAATAACCTACAATACTACACAAGTATCGGGGTACTTTCGTCCACGATTTGAACCTATGTCTAGACAATTACAGCATATTCAAATTTCACCTTTCAGACTTTTGATTCGAAATCATATAAGTGATGACAATTAATAACTAGTTAATTATCAAGCAATCATAAAAATATTGAATAGATCTTAATACGCTGAAGAAGAATTCAAAAACTAATGCATTAACTATATGAAAAAGCTTTAAGAAGATTCGATGAAAACCCTACTAAAGTAATTAGCTCCTAAACATTGTCATGTGAAGAACTAAATTACCATTCAACATAAACTGAAATAAAATAAAGGAAAGAAAATAACTTGAACAATAAGATGTCTCCAATTGTCGCTTGTAGTCGTCGTTCTCCTCTCCAAAGTATGATCCCCTAATAATGACAGGGTTTAGGGTATTTATCTCTGAGAAAAACCTTGCTTCAGATCCTTTTACCCTTGTCAAAAATCTACTCAGAATCTAATTTTTACGCGTCGGCACCGCGGTGCTAATTCCTCACGAAATAACTGTAGCTCACTGGACATATGGCACTGCGGTGCCTCTAGCCAGGACCGTGGTGCCTTCGACGGTGTTTCAGTTTCGGACTTTCAGCAATTTTTACGCCTCGGTGCTAATTTTCCTGACCGCGGTTCCATGGCACCATGCGCGCTTCTTTGGGTGCATCGCGGTCTTTGCGAACGCCCGCGTGCCCTATGATTCTGCCCGATTTAAATGATTTGTTCTATTCTTAGTGACACTTTTTAGGCTTCATTCCTTGGGTTGTGCTTGTGCAATTTGCTTCTCAATTAAACTTATTTCGTCCTCAAAAGTGGTATTTCTCCTTTATGACCGCTGTGACACAAAAAGAAGAAAAAAAACACCTAACACTATACTATACGCAGAATAACAGAGTAAAATACTAACTAAAAAGGATACAAAAATGTATGCAAAATACACTTAACAATTATTTACAAATTATTAATTTTTTTTAATAATATATAGTTATTGATAAACATATAGATTTACGAATACAATGGGAAGATAATGAACGTGTACGCATCCACTCCCATAAGATACGTACACACGTGAGTGTATGTAATAACAGGATATATAGCATCGAAGATACTGCATTATTAGTCCTCAATTTATTAATTAAAGTACAAATTAAACTTGAAGTTTCCCAGAAGGGCTAGTCAACATTCATCCCTTCGTCCAGTTCAAATGTTCAATGCTAGCACTGTAGCCCATGCAGGCTGCAGCCATGGCATTGGCCCATGTGTATTTTGTGGAACAGAAGAAAAACAATGGTACCAATAAAAACCGTGCCAGTCAAAAACGCTGTGAATCTGCTGTACCTAGATAATGTACTTATTTCTGACATATTAGTAATGAAACTGTGATAGCTCAAAGCTTCCAAAAGTTCCAATTCCTTTACTCCTATTACCTGAAGTACAAAATAGAGATGCTCAGATTTTTCAATCCTTTATTACTATTTTTTTTAATAGTTGTGTAGTCGAAGTTAGTTTATGGGTATTTTGACTAATTTCACATTATCAACTAATTTTTTTCATCAAGATTGAGATATATGAGAAAAATCACCTTTATCATTCGTCCCAATTTATATAGTACAGTTGAAATTTTGGGAGTCAATCAAGTTTTCTTTAATCGGAATTTCTTTATATAATTTTTAAATATTTTAAGTTGTTAATTATTGTGATTTATAATTTTTTTACGTAGTTTTTAAGTATATAAATTTTATTTCAAAAAATTTTAAGCTTCTATAGTTGAATTTACGGTCAAAGTTTAGAAGCTTGAATCACGAAATACCAATTGTGTCACATAAATTGAAAAAAATGGAGTATTATTTTTAAATTGGGACAAATATAATTATTTTTACTCCGCTGAAATTTAAACCTAAAATCTCATGAATCTCAACTAATTTTATTGATACATCCTTGAGTGCATTTTTTGATTACTTAAATTGCTACAAGTATAAAAACAAGAAAAACAAGCCCATAGATTTCTTTTGACAAGCTTGTCGGAGAAATATGACCATATTATAACTTTGCATCTAAAATTATGTTGATGTGGACAGAGCCGTCTTTGGACCCGTGCGAGGTGTAAAACCGCACAGGGTCCTCGAAAAATGAAAAAATTTAGGGTTCTTTTTTTTATTTTTTATTAAGTAGTATTAGCCAGAATTACTGTAAAGACTCATAATTCGCATGTCTTAACTCAATTAAGGGCTTACTTTTACGAATTAAAACAAGGCCTCAAAATGTTTGAGACGGCCCTGACGGTGGGTAGTTAAGATTAATTTTGAAAGCCTGGTCTTTTTCGTTTTACCTTTGTTTTTATTTTATTTTCAATTTTCACTGCTGACAACATTATTTTAAGGCACTAGATGAATGATAATGACCCTTTGAAGCAATGTAATCAATAATAATGTATCACTATTAAATTACTTGTCACTTACAGTTTCCCTTTATTGCGAGAAAAATGGAAAGAGATTTGAAACAATGGCTAAGAAAAATCCCTTTTATTTTATTTTTATCTAAAGAATCCAATCTTACAGTAAACTAATAATAATCCTTATTAAGTTGAGCAAGAGTGTAAAGTAGCATCAGTCCAAGTTTGATTTTAGTATAACATTCAATATTTTATACAATAATTTGCTGTCAAAGCACCTTTATGAAAGCAAATTGAAAAGCTACTAAGTGAAAAGACTGGTTAAGAATCATGTATGATATGAGTGGTGGCTTGGAATGTCAAATCTTTTTAAGCAGTTAAAATAAAAAAGTTGGAATGTGCACTGTCAAGTGGCATATTCATCAAATGAAAACTTGACGTGGTTCCAACATGTTTTGATTTTTTGAAGATGAGATTTATCTACATTCTATCCTCCTCAAACCTCACATTGTGAGATTTTCACTGAATATGTTGTTGTATTTTATCTTAATCTAAACCCTTTCCTATATTTATATTGGGTGTAATGAAGAAGATTTTTAACAATTGCACACTTACAGTACATAAATAATACAACAACAATATATCCAGTGAAATGTCACATACATAAATAATATACACAATATATTAAATTGAAAGTCTATAACAATTACTCCCTTCGTCCTATTTTAAATCTTATCTTTCTTTTTGGTCTGTCTCAAAAAGAGTATCTTTCTCATTATTTAGTAAGTTGACAATTCAAATATTCTATATACAAATTTATAACCACAAGATTCAATGGACATTTTAGAATATTACACACATCTTTAAATTAAGATCACAAGATTGAAAAATCTCTCTTTATGTCTTAAACTTTGTATTTAGTCAAATTAAGATATTTAAATTGGGATGGAGGGAATATTAACTTTTTCTAATACGCATGTATAGATGGTAAGTGACTTGTTACGAATCAGGGCAGTCTCAAACATTTTGAGGGTTTTGTTCTAATTCGTAAAAGTGGACCCTTAATTGGACTAAGACATGCGAATTATGAGTCTTTATATTAAATTCTGTCTAATATTACTTAATAAAAAATGAAAAAAGGAGTCTTAAAATTTTCGTTTTTCGGGGGTTGTGCGATAACACATCTCGCACGGATTCAAAGACGACCCTGTTACGAATGATACACATAAACCAAAGTATTAAAATTTTTATGGTAGCGGTGTATATACTATATAATACAGCTAAACAAAGTGAAGAATACCATCTTCAACCTTTATTCAATGTTCTTGCATTTGTAATCATAAGAATCCGAATAATTTTTCTCCTCTAATTTTGGATAATTGCGTCAAGCTTGATTCCTACAAAAGGAAATAGGTATCAACTTTATGTTTAGTGGATGAATATGGGAAGGTTATTGACCTAATTAAACAAGTTGCTTGAAGATGATAGAGACAGCTTAATTCATAGTATCCTTGGGAAACTTCAGCATCAAAATTAAGTTATTATCTAATATCTATATAACACAAATTTAGAGACAAATCCACTTCTTCTTTTTTTTCCTCGAGTGTTGATACACCCAATATCTCTGACTTGAATTATATTATTTCTAATCATAACATTTTAAGTATACATATATTTGATCTAATTAAGTATGTACCATTATTACCCAAGGATAATGAGTGTAACAACTCTTTTTACATCAATTACTTGGGAGCAAAAAAAAGGCGAAATCCCGCCTCAGCCTGCACCTCTTCCGACCGGAGATTGGTGGAGGAAGGTAAATCATCATCTTCACATTAGGTGGGAGGCGTAGTCTGGTGCATGAGTCATCCTCACAGCGAGAAATGAACTCACACTGCGGTTGTCGAACTCGAGCATTTTCTGAGAATGTCACCTGAACTAATCGCATACACCTGGCATGCGGGTTACATCAATTACTAGTATGCCTCAATTCATAGCATCTATTTATGAATTTGATTATAGCTCGCTATGTAAATACATTTCAGACCAATATTATAAGAAATTTTGTCTCACAAATGACCAATTGCTCTCCAATTTAATCTAGCTAGTTATATTACCTTTAATTTATTTATTTATTCTTTTCTGGAGGGGATGCGTAGTAGTTGAGAAAGATTGAATTCTTGGGAAGCTTCTGTGTCACGTTCTTTAAGAATGATATTCTATTGTGTAATTGTGAAGATATAAAGATAATTATGTTTTCTGAACAATTTTTTTACAGTGTAAAAGAGGCAAATCCTAGTTGTCTTTGTGATTCGCCCTACGTTTTGCAATCTTTGGTGGTGGTACAATTATTTTTTTGGGTTATTATTATTCTAAATCATTGAGAGTGCACCTTCCACGTAGTACGTCTAATTATGTGCCACGTTTCCATATAATATCTCAAATGTTTCTTCCTCCTTTTTCTTCAAATTCAATACTCATAGTTCCAATTTATATGCCATAATTTCTTTTTTGATCTATCTAAAAAAGAATGACATTTTTTTATATTTAGAAATAATTTTATTTTATGAGATAATTTACATCACACATTTATGTAAATCTTATTTAGATCACATATTTTAAAAGTTTTTCTTTTTAAAATTTTATGTCAAATCAAATAGTATCACATAAATGGGGACAGAGAATATCTCAAATCTCATGTGGTAGTCTTTTGCCCCAATCAGACAGAGAGGAATTCTATCCGTTTTGTCTCTTATAGAAAATTGTGAGTAATTCAACTTCATTATGTATGTAAGCGATTTATTGCATTGCAAAAGGGGTTTTAAGTAAATGGCAACAATATATAAACAAAAGAGGCCGTAGTTTAATGGTTAACAAATCAGAGGTGGAGGAGTAGAGGATATCTCAACTCGATGATATTAAAGTAGTACTATGACTCTATGAGTTTATATCCAACTTATATATTGATTTTCTCCTTGCTGAATTTTGTTAGTGAATCAATTGGCATCAGTTGGTGCATATAAACAAGTGTTGTAAAAAGAAAATAGTAATTTTCTGTCTTAATTTATGTGACATTTTAGATTTTGAGAGTCAAACGGTTTAATTTTAACCGTGAATTCAAGTATGGAGTCATCAATTTTTTTGAAACAAAACTTACATATTAGAAAACTACATAAAAAGTATTATAAATCACAATAATTAATAACTCAAAATATTTAAAAGATAATATATAAAAAAATTACGATATAAAAAACTTATTTAAATCTCAAAATTAAAAAAATAACACATATTTGAAATGGAGGGAGTAGCAATGATTAATTAGTAACTTACTGATACAACAAGTACCTCACTGTCCTTCCACCACAGAGGTGTAAAATTGAACTATATATCATCAATAGACTCCTTTCGATTTCTACCTTGTAGCCGTTATTTGAATTTGCGCAAGTGTGTCCACACACCCCAAACTTACTTGACGAAAAATGTTTTTTCGCGAACAAATACAACCTATACACAAACCTAGGGGCATTCTTACCCGGTACTCGCCCCATGATATTTTAGAATAATTCGAGCAACATACCTTTATGTTTCGAAAAGCTACATTGATTATTAAAGATTTTGGTAGGATGATAAGTATCCTTTCATCTTAACTAGATGTTTTGAATTCGAATAATGAAAATAGAGTGGACTATAATAGAAAACACTTTATTCGTAAAGTGAAATTATGTGCGAACAATTTGTGGGGGATGACTCTTTGTGGGCACCAGACATTGTGTCTTCCACCTAGTGGGCCGCTGAGTCACCATGATTTACCTCCTCCATCAATCTCTATCGGGCCGGGGGGTGAGGGCCCTGTGGGCGATGGACCGAAATTACCCGAAAAAAATTACCCACAAGGGTAGCCAAGTTGGTGGAGTAAGAGAGCGTGGGATCGAAAGGTCACGAGTTTGATTCCTCCTGCCAACACCTTCTTGGTTGCGTCTGTCATACATGGCTTGCCAAGTGTGGTTTACCTGGCTGACGTGGTTTGCAGGCTATTGCGTCAGTCCGAGAGTTTATCCAGTGCGCACTTATAAAAAAATAGCGGCTGCAGATTTCTCCGTCATAAAAAAAAATCTCAATAAATAGTAGAAAAGAAAAAAGTTGTGTTCAAACTTCAAATTAGGGCAAGCCATGCGGTCAAACCTATCGTAAGAATATGGGGAAAGACTATAATTTAGTGTGAAAATTTGTGCTCCGTAAAAAGTGGGGATAACTTTACTGGCTAAGCAATCAAATGTCATGAACTCCTAAAGTCTGTTTGGCCAATATGCTAAAAAATATTTATTTTGAGAAATGTTTTTTTTTAAAATGCTTTTTTAAAAAGTAGTTTTGACTAGAAATAGTTTATATTTGACTAATTCATTTAAAAAATGTTTTTGAATGTTTTTTATAAGCAGATTATATTTGACTAATCTTCTTAAGAAAGTGTTTTTGAGTATCAAACTACCAAAAAAGACAAATATCAATTAACGTTTGTCATTTAGATTATTTTATAGAGTAAAATTATTTTAAATATCTATATGAAAGACATTAATTATGTTTTTACCTTTATTTTAATTAAAATTTTAAATTTAATATTAAAATTTTCAATTAATATAATACATAGATAAAAAAATATATTAAATATGATCTAATATCAACATGGTGATTTAAATATACTAAAAGACATCAACGAATATAAAATTTAAATTTTTCCTACAAGTAAAAAATCAACAAAAAAATACAACGTAAAATAAAATAAATAATTATTAATTATAAGTTAATGGATTAATGATGGATATACTTGGTAAATATATATTTATGATAGAATATTTTTGTCTAGATTTTTTTTTTTAGCTTTTGCTTCTCTTTTTTGAAGAAGCCGAAATATTCCACTTCTCCCCAACCCGCAGAAAAACTGATTCTGTTTCTATTTAAAAGCGATTTTTACTAATTGATCAAACACCTCATATAACCAAAAATAATAATTTAAAAAGGTATTTTTGGCTTCAAAACCGCTTTGTCAAACATGCTCCTAAAATCTTTATTTACAAGTAGACAATATTTATAATATTCAATCTCAAAATCATGCGCCCTAAAAGCAAGCATATAATTAAACCCAACATGCTAGTAACAGTAACAATATACGCTCAATACAGTTATTATCTAAAATATCTTTAGGAAAATGATGGATTATGTAGAATTGGGTACTCTATTTTTGAAAAAAAGAAGAGAAAAGTGTATCTAGTAGACATTAATTCTTTCTCCACTATGAATTTATGTGGGCAAATGTAATTCCCACTTTGTGACGTAGTTGTAGAACTAATTCAACAATTCTAGTAATAGTGAATAATAGTTTTATCCAATCAATATGTTAGAATACTATCAATATGACATGTTTATTCATCAAGTCGCACCAGGTTAGTGCGAAGGAGTATCACCGTTGGATGGTGTGAGAGAGTTTGGTCACAAGTTCAAACCCGAGTAACGCTGCTGTCGCACACTGCCAAGTGTGGTTTAACTGAATGACGTGGTTTGCAGGCTATTGCGTCAGTCCGGGGTTTACCCTGTGCGCATTCGAAAGAGCAGCGATTGCGGGTTCTTTCGTCAACAAAAAAAAATATGACATGTTTATTCGTATTCTTTTGATAAATGGACTTGCAATTTTATGTTTGAACTTGGCCCATATTTTCTATTAAGATACTACATTGGTGAGCTCCTTGAGTTTTATGATTCCCCAAATAAAATAAAATAAGATTTAATTTATATTCACCGATACTACAAAGAATCTTTATATTACTAGTGTATTTTAATCTAATTTGTTGTAGTTGTGATCTATCTTATTTTTCAGATTACTAATTTCGTTTTTTATAAATATTTACCTATAGTAATTATCTTTTAAGTAATATGATAATGTAGACTATAACGTATAGAAACTAAACTCAATCAAATTTGTATTCTATCCATGAGAGGAACTACGTAGTGAATCCCCTTCCTTGAAAAAAATATACTATACAACTTGGCTAAAATGATTTTTTAATATATATATATATATATATATGAAAGAAATAATCCCTTGATTATTTTCATTAATGAAATAATATATATATAATTTATAATTTTCATAATAGGAAAATCCTATTCCTATTTTACTCCCAAAATCTTATTCTACTTATACAATAATTATACAATTATGGTAAGTGTACAATTCTAATTATATACAAAATTGTCCTAAAATCAATGCTTCAAACCGTGATATACTTATGGTAAGTATATCATGGTATACTATTTATCACACCCCCGCAGTCATAGTGGGCGGTGTTCGTACGCTGAGACTGTCCCTAAAATCTTCAAATAGAACCGAGGGAAGACCCTTCGTAAAGATGTCTGCAATTTGATACCTGGAAGGGACATGACAGACGCGTACTTGTTCACGAGCTACCTTTTCGCGAACAAAGTGCATGTGCATCTTGATGTGTTTAGTGCATTGGTGTTGGACCGGATTACCATAAAGATAGATGACACTAACATTATCACAATAAACTAATGTAGCCTTCTGAATGAGACAATGAAGTTCTAAGAGAAGATTACGTAACCAACATGATTCTAAGACCACATTGGCTACCCCTCTATACTCGGCCTCCGCAATAGAGCGTGATAAGGTAGAATGTCGCTTCGCAGACTAGAAGACCAAGTTATTACCAAGAAACATACAATAGCCAGACGTGGAGCATCTGATATCTGAACAACTGCCCCAATCAATATCTGTATACGAGACAAGTGTAGAAGCCAACGACGGATAAAGATGCAAGCCATAGTCAAGTGTGCCCTTGATGTATCAGATAATGCGTTTGACCACATTCATGTGCTCAACCCTAGGATCATGCATAAACAAGCAGACTTGATGTACGACATACATAATTGTCACGCCCCGACTTTTCTTAAGTTTTTCCTAAGGGCGTGATGACACCTGGACAACTATACATTTTTCAGGCGAACCGTTAACTTTTTTTCTCAATTTAAACATATATTTGTGTAGAAGTTAATAAAAACATAAAACTTTTCCTTGAATAATATGAGCCCATACTCGTACAACTACATTGTTCCAACTAAACACAATTAAAGGTTTAGATATGAAATGAGAAATTTTAAAATCTAAAGAGAGACATGACATTCCCTCAAGAACAATACGTAGTCCTTAAAATCTACTTATACAATAATGAAAGTCACCAAGTCTGAAGCAATGGATTGTTGGGACAATGAGGTTGCGGAACGGTCGCTAGCCCTGTTGCGGAGCTTTTCCTCTATCGCGTTCTCCTAAAACATGTTAAATAAAAGGGTCAGCCCTACCATCCGAGGCTGAGTGGGGATATCGCCTTACAATTCAAAGTAACCTCACAATATTTCAAATACAATCATATTACAACACAATAAACATGTTATGAAACAAACTTCAACACTTTTAATTTATCACAGTTCAATATTCACATAATAACATTCTCTTTCAACTCGTTCCAGCAAGTACCTAGTTTAACCGACATACATTTTTTTTCATGTAGTATATTATATAATTATTTAGAATGTGCAGCCTAATTTAACGCATCTGACATATAGATTCAAAACAAGGGACCTTGAATAGCCCCGAAGGTAATGTATTTAAAGTAGCCCAGGAGGCAAATACCCAGCTCGAATGCTAATGTCCTTGAATAGCCCGAAGGATGTTACACCTCGTAAGTTTAAGGTGATAATTAAGAACGTCATTAAGGAAGTAAGATTCGAATTTTAAAAATAAGGTATACTTACATATGCTAATAAGGAATTAGTATACATACGAATGTGATCCCGGGATAATTTTGGATACAACGAGCATGATGACGAAACTTATGTTAATAGTTATATATTCCCAATGAGGTTATGGGTTAGCGTCGTATTATATAAGTTTCGACGTCATGAATATGAGACTTATGAAATTTCTCGAATTTAAGTTAAATGGGATATGAGATTATTAATTGGGGAATTTGGGACTAAAGTGCATACATTTTCAGATTTCTTATTAAATAAGAAAAAAACCTCTTCATTTCCTATTCCATTTCATCCCACATTTCCATATCTCCCTCTTCTCCTCTTCAACCAAAAATACCCTAATCCCATAGCCAAAGTGGAGATTTAATCCACTCCTATCCTAGGTTAATTCTTCCACAAATTCTAGCCAAGTTTTGACACCGAAAACAGTGACAAAAACGCCACTGTTGGCACCGATTCTTAGCCCCAAATTTTCGGATTTTTGGGATGAATTTCTGAAGAAAAACATGTGTGAAAGGTGGATTAAACTTGTAGATTACATGCATGTCTATTGGAGTGGAAGAACTGGTGAAAAATGGTGCAAGGATGGCGTGAAAACTGGGCAGTGAAGTACCGAAAAAGAGACTATTTTGGGCTTCTTTGAAAGGTAAAAATTATCCTTTTCGTTAAGTATTTGGTAGATTAATTGACGTTATAGTCAAGGGATTAACCCATGTTAAAGAATAATTGGAATTAAGAGGTTGCATGTGATTATCGTTGGTATTGTTGAAGTTGGAGTGGCCGATTGTGGGTTGGTTTATTACCTTGGGTTTGATTATGGTTGTTGTTATTCATGTCACTACGTGCATGTTGAAATTGGAAGAAAATCTTGACAATTAAGTTATAGTTGTTCATAAGGAATTATTGGAACAACAATTGGACTCTAAGGAATTAAGAAAATAGTTGATTTTGTGAATGTTGGCCGAAGACTTGCTTAAAATTATTGGATATTATCGCGTGGAGTTAGGGGCTGATTTTGTGAAGTTTAAATGTTGGAAATTTGATTATAAACATTTATATATATGTTGTGGCAATTATTAATACATGTCTTAAAGAATTAAATGTTACACCTCGTAAGTTTAAGACGATAATTAAGAACGTCATTAAGGAAATAAGATTCGAATGTGGATATAAAATATATTTACATACGTTAATAAGGAATAATTTTGGTTACAATGAAGGTAACAATGGAAAATTCAAAATGATGGTTGTATTTCCGATTATGGATTAGTAACGGATTATGTAAATTGTGACATTGAGGTTACGAGGGTTTATGGATTTTTTTTTTAAATCTAAAAGAAGTAGAGTTTAAGATTTGTTTTTATAAGTTCAGAGATTGATTTTATAAGAAAATTTGGGACCAAAGTGTATAATTTAATTGTCATTTTCAGATTTCATTTTTCCCTTAAAACACCTAAATCCCTTCATCTTCTAAACATTTCATTCAAACACCCTCACACTCTCTTCTCTTGATTCTTGGCCGAAATTAACCAAATTCCATAGCCAAATTGGGGCATTTTCATCATCCTCCTTAGACTAAGCTCCCTCCATAAATCAATAGCAAAAATTTTTTTTAAAAAGAAGAAGACAAAATGGCCAATCCACCGCCAACTCTTAGTCTCGGTTTTGGCTAGGTTTTTGAACAAATTGTGAATGAAAATCGTGTAGGAATGATGGAGTAACATCATAGATTATTGCATGTTGATTTGGAATTAAAAAAAGGTGAAATTGGGCAAGAAAAGAGCCAAAACAGTGGGGAAATCGCTGGGTGCTGGCCGCAGGTCAAGGTAAGATTTTTTGGATTTTTGGATAAGTTTTTGAGAAGAAAAATATGTAAGGATGTTGGTCTAACATTGTAGAATGTTTGCATGTTGGTTTGAAGTTGAAACGACGACCATTTAGCGAAGAAAAGCCGACGAAACCGCGGGTATCGCGGGCTGGGCAGTGAGCTCGGCTAGGGATTGTTTTGGTAATCTAGTTGAGGTAAAAATTCTTCCCTTAAGTTACAATTGAAGTGCATGTTGTTGTAGTTGAAGTATTGGATTATGATCGATAATTGCATGTTGGGAATTAGAAGGAAAGCTTAATGTTAATGCACTTGTGTTATGGAATTGTTGATAGAGAAAGTTGGATTAAGAAGTAAGAATAAGAATTAGAGAATTGTAATATGTTAGGGCTAACCTTTATGAAATTGTTGAGCACGATTGTCCCGCCTAAAGGGTCATTCTTGTTAGATTATTGTCGCACCCATTTCCGACCGCGACATTTTTTAGCGAATCTCCTGCTTAAGTAAAACGTTAGAAAATAAATAATAAAATGCTAAATAGTTAAAAGTGCTTAAAAATGTTAAAAAGTATTAAAAGGTTAATTTTAAAAGTAAAAGGTGTTAAAATGCTAAAGGGTGCTTAAAAGGGTGCTTAAAAGGTGCTAGAATATTAAAAGTGCTAAAAAGTTCGCGGAGTCGCCACCTAATTATTTTGGTGAATTAGGACACCTAAATGTTAACTAGTTTAAAGTAAACATTAACTCCATTTTAATGGTCTGCTAAACTTAATGAGATTCTGGGCAAGGGTTCTGTATTATCCTAAAGGGAAGGGGTTAGGCACCCTAAAGGATCCGCTAACTTGCGGTTGTCCGTTCAAACCTAGGGTTAATTATTTATGCTAGCAATGCGTGTTTTGAAAAGTTTAAGTGAAGAGGTGCCTGCAAATTTAAAAGTAAAAGATGATTCCTAAAAAAATGTTTATAAGATTTGTTTATAAAGTTAATTTGAAAGAGATCATATAAAGTGTTATACATTATGAGTTTAAAAATATAATCAGGCAAAGTTGACTTAGTGATTAAAGGTAGGCCTTTATTTGCAAAGACGGTGGATAATAAATTATATAGTATTAATGAAAGAGTTATTAATTCTTTTAAGATGCATTAGTCTCGTGATTAGATGTTCAAAAAAATAAGTTAAGCAAGCTAGAATAATTAACTTAATGAGAAGCAAATTTCTAGTGTTGAACTATTTTCTAATAGCTACTTAAAGCTTAGGCTATTCTAAATATATTAATGTTAGAGTAATGTTAGACAAGTAATTACAACAAATGAATGGGGAAAGGATATGAATTAATAAGGATGACTCAAAGAATGGCGATGTCCTTTCGCCGCGGTTTGGAATTTTCCTATGCGAGGTGGATGCACATGAATGCGGGCCTTCATTTGAAGTAGCTCAAGATGAATCTCGCCGTGAGACTCTTTGTTTTGCTCCGATGTATTTCATGTAAAAATAAAGAAAGATAAGGATTAGTACGAGCCCAAATAATTAAATAACAAACAAACACTTGACATATAGTTGGTATTTGAGCAAGCATGCACGTAAAGACCAGCAGATGACAATATAAAATGGGAATTGAACTAAACCATCCCTTGCAGAGAATATCTCAAACATTCAGGTCATTGAAGCTAAGGCACACATAATATAAAGATTAGATACTCAACAAAGACACAGTGGTCCAGAAGCTATCATAGGCTAGTACAAATTTTCCAATCCTATTTCTACCCCTATACACTTATGCATATGAGCTCATAAGACATACTAGCCAGGATTTCAAATTAAACCATCTTAATATTTATCATTTTTTAGCAAAGTAGGGGTCAAAATAACAAATTTCAAATTTCACTCCTAAACATGGTCTTGAACCTAAATCTTCATTCATTCTTAACAAAACAGGGATACATTCAGGCCTTAACAAGTAGGCCTCAAATAGGGTGGCAAGACTGATGTACTAGGTATATTTTCATTACATGTTAGACATATATAACAATTAGACAGTAAACATGTGTATGGGTGAACACTTAGAAATAAAAGTCAGACAAACATTATTCTTAGCCAACTAACATGCAAATGCATAACAACTTAGTGACCTTATTACCTAGCACACTGAATTTATTTTTATTTACTGGTATTAACATATGAAAACTGACACAAATTGAGATCTTCTTTCATTCTTACTTAGCCATGTATTAACGCTAAGTGAATGTTTTCATAGCTATACAACGACAACAGGAAAACACTAGAGGCGATAACACATTTCTTTCTAAACATTCGCTTGGGTAGCAAGGACCCTAAGCTTAGTATTATCCGAAGCACCACATAGACATAAATACAGTAGAGGAGGAAAAGACACGATAAACATCTTCACATGGCCATGTAGGCCTCAAATTAATTAAGAATGATATATGCAGGGATATCTAAATAACCCAAGCAAATTATCGCAAGTCTTACACCAACTGGGAGGCAACAGAGAGGATTTTCACTATTTGAGGGCAATGTCCGAGATATAAGGTCACATATATCGGCTTGGACAAGTATAACCATATCGTGATAGAGCATCGACATTTAAAAGCTGAAGTGCGACATGATTCACAAAGCAAATAAACAAAGACATCAAACATGTATTTTAACTAGGAGAACTTAGTATTAGTTTAACAATCTTGAACCAACACCAATTCTCAATCGACATGTCCAACAACTAATCCCATAGACTCAAATCGTACTCAAACTTATACTAAACAACAAACCTGTCATATAATGCTGAATATAAACATACCATAGGAAACATTCCACTAATCACTAACATAGTCTTTTTTCAACAGGCAATTAATCACATACTTTGTTTATTATGTCAACTATAAATCTATGTCGATGACCTTAATAATTAAAATCTTTTTTTTTTAAAGCTAAGACATGATAAACATTTTTACCACTATTAATAAGCATGTTCATAAGTACATATAACAAAGCACATGAAATTGCATAAGGCACTGAAATTTCTCGAGAAACAATGGGTTTACCTTTCCTGACAATGACCGAGGCGCGTATCAAGTCGCTTGCTCACTCGGGTTTTGGTTTTTGCGATGCGAATAAAATGTAAAGCTTGTTTGCTGATTTCTTGACTGATTTTGAAGGAAAGGGGTCTCGAACTACCTGTTCTTGTGATGCTAATTATCTAGGTGTTGAGCCCCTGTCTTCTACTGTTTTTTACTTGTTTTATTTTGTCATTTCTTGATGCTCCCCACTTATGTACGCATGTGTATTTGAATGATTTATATAGCCTCCATTTCGGGTTCTAATGTTGGTAAGTTATTGGTACCACGATTTTAGGGTGCTGATTTTGACCAATTCCTTCTCCTTCTTTTGGTATGATTTTGGGTAATTTTAGGGCTGATAGTGGTACTGATTCGACAAGCTTCTTATGGTAAGTTTTGATTTGGGTAGATTTATTTGGGATGCATGGTATGACAGAAGGGAGATGAGATGGCGGAGTGTAGATTCACCGGGATTGACGGGATGAGGGAGGTGAAGGATTGCCGGATTTTCCGTCTGGAAATCCGGCAGCAGAGGGTGTCATTTGGGAAGAAGGAATTTTTTAGGGTTTTCGTTTTTTAGAAGATGAAGTGAAGGTGAGGTAAGGGCTGCTGTATATTGAGGGATGTTGGGCTTTCGGTATTGGGCCTGCGGGCCGCGAGTAGTGGGCTGAAGAGGTAAGCTTGTGGGCTGTGGGTGATTTTTGTTTTAGGTTGGTAATTATTTAGGTATTGGGTATTTAATTGAGTGTTAGTTTTAGGTGTATTACTTAATTAGTGGTAAATTATTATTTAGATCGTGATTAAATTATTTAGGTGCTTTATTAATCTAATTTTGAGTTTAAAATTATTACAAAAAATAAAGACGGACGTGCTATTTAATCAGTGCTTAATTTTTTATAATGCGATGCCGTTATTAAAACTTATTAAATAAAAATTGAGTTATTTAAATGCTACATGCAGATAGGACTTCTTAATTCTTTTATGAATGCTATTATTAAAACGCGTGTGTTAGATTATTATTTTATGTATTTATTATTTATTATTAAGAATTATGACAGGGCTTAAAATTAATAAATATGGGCGCGAGACTCTAAGTGCGTAATTTTCTACGTAAGACGCGATGCCATTATTAAATTGTTTATTTATGCCTGTATTAATGTTTTATTGCTGCATTTTATTATAAAAAATCATAAAAAATTATTTTGCAAAATTAGTGTAATTTTATAGCTACTGTCTGGACGGGAGGTCAAAATTGGGTGTCAACAATTATAAAATAAGTTATAAAATTGTAAATATGTTGCGATAATTGTCAATACATATTTTAAAAGAGGTTGAAAGTATAAGTAAAGTAATATGTTGCAAACTTGAAGACTTGAATTCTTGTTACTAATTCATAGACTTGGTGGATTGCCTTAATGGACTATTTCTTTTATTATTATGAATTAAGAGTTGGTGGAATATGACAGATAGGTGGTTTAATCACCTAAATTGTTGTTGGGATTAAATTCCATAAAGGTGAGAAGAAAGGTTGTATAGATGGTATGTGCCAAGTATATGGGCTATTATGATCATACTCCTACGTAATGACTTATTGATTGGTTGGATTGTTGGTTTGAATTGGATTGTCAGTTGGAGTTGAATTGCTGACTGATTTGGATTGTTGGAAAATTGTGGATACGCACATAAACAAAGGAAATGGTGCACAATTTTTTATAGAAATAAGGGAGCCGTTATTCATATAACTTACATTAGAAAATCAAAATTGACGAGCGTGTTATTCCTTATTATAGGTTGAAGTACTAGACGAGACATACCTTAATATCAAGTTGATTAGTTCGCCTAAGAGGTATGTGAGACCTTTCCTTCTTTCTTTTGGCATGATTTTTATGAAAGTACGGCGGACGTACTTAACTCCTACCAGTTCAGTTTTAAAAATGATTATTTACTAGTGATTATGATTTCAGTAACAGGGTTTATGGTAATAATTTTATTGAGAGTCACATAATGATTTTAATTGCATACAGTTGCTCATGATATCTACTCGTGCTAAGTGTTACTATTTCACCCACCGAGTCGGGCGGTCATGTTCATGCGCGACGCATCATTCATGAGTCCTCACTGAGGTCGAGACACGTTATATATATACAGATTACATCGAGTTCCTCCATAGAGGGCCGAGACACGTTACGCGCGCAAATACAAACTCCATCGAGTCCTCCATGAGAAGGAGACATGTTATCTGATTTTATATCTGACGACATGAGCATGATGATTTATGATTCAGTATACATGATATGATTTTCAGACATGATTCTCAGTTTTACGAAATTTGATGACTCTCTATTTTACTTGAAATGATTGTTATTGATTTGATTTTATGTTTTTACATACTCAAGACATTATTTCTTCGACCCCCTCTCGCAGAAAGTGCGTTCATGCCCGCAGGTTCAGGTGTTCAGATAGGTGACCCTCCAGTCTAGGATTTCTGTACAACAGTTGGAGAGCTCCTTTGTTCCGGAGCCAGCTATTTTGGTACAGACCTTTATCTTTCAGACTTATGCATATTTTGGGCACTACTGGTCTGTCCGTCATATGTCGATGTGCACTCTTAGAAGTGCAGAGCAATTGTGGGTTGGATGTTTGTACCTTATTTTTGGGGTTTTTGATGTTGTTATCTAGTGACAGCCTTGCCGACTTGCTTATTTTGATTATGCCTTTGTGCACGTGATGTTGGTGGGTGGAAGCCTAGTCGGCTAGCCTATTATGATTGTTGTTTTGGCAACCTTGTCGGCTCGCCCATTTTAGGAATATGTTGTAAAAGCAGCGTTGTGCTGCCGAAATTTCTATAAATCTCTGTATTAGATAAATTAAGAGTGACGGGTCAGCAAGGACGTTCAATTAGGACGCTTAGTCGCGGTCCGTCGGGTCGGGTCGTGACATTAAAGAGTAAAACGGGGTATTAGGTTGAAGATTGTAGGACAAGCACTACTTGGTTGTTGTTGTTGTCGCTAGAATTGATGGATTGTTTTAAGATTATTCTAATATGGATTAAGGATTGAATTAACATGAAAAATAGGTGAAGTAATCACCTTGGTTGTTGCAGTTGTCGTATTACATAAATGTAAAAGAAAAGAAATGTATTATGATAGCGTATATGAAGTACATGAGACTAAATTGGTTATATCTTGGAATTATGTTTGGTTATTGGTTGGTTGGCAATTGTTATAAATTGTGGATGTACATGTAAACAGGAGAAGTGTTGTTCGATTTTTTATAGAATAAGAGAATCGTCTTTCAATATAACTCACATTAGGAATCATAGAGTTGACGGACATGTTGTTATTATTATAGGTCAAGGTGCTAGTCGAGGCGATTATTAGATATTCGAGTTGATATAGACAACGAGGTATGTGAACTATTCCTTCTTTCTTTTGACATGATTTTTTTTAAGTAAACGTACAGCGGACGTACATGGTTTCTATACAGTTTAATTCCTTAAGATGTTAGTTATGAAAAGTGCCTGTGATTTTTTCAGTAAAGAGTTATGTAATAATGATTTATACTTGCATATGGTTGCTCATGATATCTACTCATGCTAAGTCTTATTATTCCACTTCTCCGAGTCCCGGGTCGGCTTATGTTCGTGCACCGCCTTGCATTGTTCACCGAGTCCCTCACTAGAGGGCCGGCATACGTAGGATGCATCCATAGATGAGATGATGACTCCACCGAATCCCAGTATGGGCCGGGTTATGATATGATTCCACCGAGTCCCGCATTAGAGGGTCGGATTACGTTATAGATATATATGTATCTGATGACTACATTGAAAGACATTCATGGTTTTTGACTTGACTCTCATTGTTATAAGGCACAACTAACTCTTATTGTTTACGGCACAGTTAGTTCTGGATTCTGATTTTTATAATGGTCTCCTGTTATTTGTTGGTTACTTATGATCTCATTTACAGTATTTTTTGTTTTACATACTCAGTACATTATTTTGTACTGCCCCCCTTTCCTCGGGGGGCTGCGTTCATGCCCGCAGGTTCATGTTCTCAGTTTGGTGATCCTCAGGCTTAGGACTCATACTCAGCTGGTTGGAAAGCTCCTTTGATCCAGAGCTTTGTCATTTTGGTACAAAACCTCTTTTTTGACTTATGTATATATTTAGGGGCACGACGGGGCCCTGTCCGTCCATATGTTGTTATTCTTCTCATAGAGGTCTGTAGACAGCTGTGGGTTATACTCATGTAGAGTTATAATCTGTTTTGGTCAGCCATGTTGTTGTACTCTGTATTGGATGTTTCCGTGTATATATGATACTATTTAGTTTGGTGGCAGCCTTGTCGGCTTGCCTGTTATATTATGTTGGCTAGTTGTGACTCCTCAGGAGACAGGTACCTTCTCGTATAAAGACAGCCTTGTCGGCTTGCCTATTCTGGTATATGTTATGATTGCAGTGTTATGTTGCCGAAATTCATATTTTCCTTAGTATTAGTTGGATTATGAGTAACAGGTTAGTAGAATGGCGTAAAGGGCGTATAGTCGCGGTCCGTCGGGTCGGATCGTGACAGAAGGCCCCTTGAATGGCCCGAAGGCAAATGTCCTTGAATAGCCCGAATGCTCCTTGAATAACCCGAAGGCAAATGTCCTTGAATAGCCCGAAGGCTCCTTGAATTGCCCCAAAGGCAAAGTATTTATATTAACAAGATTTTCATCATTTAATTGGATAACCAAACTCATACACACACATATATATATATATATATATATATATATATATATATATATATATATATATATATATATATATATATATATATATATATATATATTGACGTAACTTCAGAAGATTCAATAATATTTCTTTCTTTCAACTTTCTCGTATCTCCCGCTTGTAAAGGTGATAACATTGAATCTGTAACTCCAAATATGGTGTTTATTATACCACATCGAAGGCAACACTAGGATCTTTTATTATGCCGAATTTCCAATGAAAGGACTTAGTGTAGCTGGTAAATATTTACGAAGGAAACAACCTTATAAAATTTGTGTCACCGGAATTTTTGTAAAATAAGGTAGAAACTTTAAACAATCATAACTTTCAAATTGTAAGTCGGATTTATCCCTGCATGGTCTCAAACGGACGGGAACAGAGTAATATACAACTTTTATTCAGCACATACTTTTTTATTCTTTACATATTTGTACAGTTTTTACGTTTTACATGCTTCTCTGAAATTTTAAACAGCCATAACTTTCAAACCGTAAGTCCGTTTTAGCCCCTCTTGGGCACAATCTGATCATAAGGGAGAGATGTACAACCTTGTAAATTTTAATCTAATTCTAATAAGTATAACTTAGCAAAACAGTCCGCAAATACAAGACTCATACTTATTACAAGACACATCACAACTTATGTTCCCCAAAAACATATATTATTTTAACATGAATACTATGTTTAACATGCATCGTAATTCAAAATAAAGGATGTTACTAAGAATATGTGAGTGAGAAAAACTCACCTTTGTTGCTTAGTAACCGCGAATATAAATTCCAAATTCGGAACAAAGCCTTCTCGAAACTCCTAAATTGTTCTAGGTATATTTTTTTCCTCTTCGTGTATAATTTTTCCTTCTCTGTTCTTGTGTGTTGTGTTGGGTATCTGCAGTATATTAAAAGGGATGTGTGGGAGTAATCCTTGATTCAAAGGGCCCGGCATAAACACACTATCCAACAAGAGATTGGTGTCATTTACACACATTTATAGAAGTTTTAAAAGTATTACTACATTTTATAAATAACTTCTTTTTCATATCAACTGCAGATAAGGGAGTTCGTACATCAATCATTCTTCTCTTTCAAACTAAGCCCCAGAAGGCACATTCCCAAGATTAATTAGCTTATCTCGATATTAATTATGTATCACTTATATCACTCCATTGTTTCCATACTCGTCTATTCAAACTCCACTCTTGCATTAGTTATTGGGTTAAATCATTCTAAAAATACTTCTAACATAGTGTGATACATCAAGTCACAATTCCAATACTTTACAGTCTTGTGAAAGTAAGATACTAAAGGGCTCTTGCGAGACTGCGATAGTGGGTCGGATCCTCATAAGGTGAGCCAGCCACATCACTCAACTTGGATTTAGTATCACCTAGAGTGGAAGTTGACTTACACGAGGACATACCAGCTCGCTCAACGATCTCAGTTGATGTCACGACCCGACGGGTCGTGCCCTACCTGGGCACCCATATACCCACCTGTCACATATAATCACACGGATAGCAAGGATAATGTAAACATAGAAAATAAACATGTCTCCCGATGAGTCACAACTAATTCATATAACAAAATAAATGGCCAGTAAGGCGCATGCATGCGTAGAGATATTCAACGGCAGTGCACACATACTCTAAAAACACATCCACCACCATGTTGTCTACAGACTTCTAAGAATACGATAATGAAATATGAGGGCCCCGTCGTGCCCCTAAATATGCGTAAGTTCGAAAATAAGATTTTGAACCAAAATGACTAAGCTCCGAATCAATGGAGCTCTCGAAATGATTGAGCAGGAATCCTGAGGCGGAGGATCACTGGCCCAGTACACATGCGTACGACGTAACCCGAGAGAAAAGAGGTCGATCTGAAATAATGTACTGAGTATGTAAAATATGAAGTACTGTAGAGAAGATCATAACTGGCCAAAAGATGTCAGGAGACAAATATAATAATCCAAATATCAATACAACTGTGCCTTATGAAATGAGAGTCACATGTGCCTTATAAAATGAGTGTCATGTATAAGCCATAAAATATATCGTACCCGGCACAATGTAGGACTCGGTAAAATGAAATCATATCTATGGATGCATGTCCACATATACTGCCCGGCCCTCTAGTGAAGGACGCGGTGAACACATAGTCATATCCGTGGATATCTTTCCACATATATCATATCTACGGATGCTTGTCCGCATATCATATTGTCCGGCCCTCTAGTGAAGGACGCGGTGAACATATAAGGAACTGTGCACGAAACTTCCCGGGACGCGGTGAATTCATATAAACATATTCAGCACGAATAGAATATCATGAGTAACTTTATACAAATTAAATCATCATTTGACTCTCAATGAAATAAATAGAATAACTATCACTTAGAAAATCAAGGCGCTATCATATCATGTATCATTAAGAACTAGGATTCAATAGAATTATGTACGTCCGTCGTGCACTCATTTTATATAAATCATGCCAAAAAGAAGAAAGGATAGTTTCACATACCTTATTGTCGAACTAACCAACTCATTAATTAAAGTACGTCTCGTCTAGCACTTCAACCTATAATAATAGTAACATGTCCGTCAACTCTATGCTTATTAGTGTAAGTTATATACCAAATGATGACTCTCTTTTCTATAGAAATTTGGACAGCACCTCCCCTATTTATATGCACATCCACAACTTACAAACAAAGTCAACAATACCAATAACAAGATGCAACTTAAAGATACAACCAAAACAATCCCAAATACTCCATATACCCCCTCATAATACATTCATTTTCTTTACGTTCATGGAAGACAACAACTACAACAACCAAGGTGATTAATACACCTATTTTTCTTGTTAATTCAGCCCTTTAAATCACATTAAAACAACCTTAAAAACAGTCCATCAATTCTAGCAACAACAAGAGTGCAAGTCTTATAGTTTGCAACATAACACCTCTCTACGCTTTAATTCCTTTAAGACATGTATTAGTAATTACCACAAAATATATACATGTTCATAACTTATATTTCCAGCATCATAACTTGACGAAGCAGCCCCTAACTCGACACAACAATGTCCACAGTTTCATACATGTCTCGGCCACAACAACATAATTCCCTAACTTTTCTCTTAACTTTCTAAAATCCAATTTCATATTTCAATACTTTCATATAACCAAATACAACTTTAAATGTCAAGATTTCCTTCAATTCAACATGCAATTAGTGACAATGATAACAATAACAACAATCAAATCCAAGGTATACCAAAACAGTCCCCAAAATCGGCAATAACAAATCCATTCGACTCAACAACATCAACAACAATCACATGCAATCTCTTAATTCCAATTTCTTTTTCACATGAGCTTATCTCTTCACTACAACATCATTTAATTCCAATAACTCAAATAAAAGGAATAATTCTTACCTTAGATTAGCCCAAAACAGTCCCTACAATGTGCGTGACTTCTGGAGCAGTTTTTGGTCCACTACAATCCAATGTGCACCATTTCTTCATCTTCTAATGGCATGTATGCATTCCTT
Source organism: Przewalskia tangutica (assembly GCA_029844215.1). Lineage (NCBI taxonomy): Eukaryota > Viridiplantae > Streptophyta > Magnoliopsida > Solanales > Solanaceae > Przewalskia > Przewalskia tangutica. The sequence continues at coordinate 5,728,935 of CM056731.1, read as the reverse complement.
AAGAGTTTAAACTCATCTTACTTACATGTTTTTCTTCTAACATAGTTCATCTTTAAAGCTAACATTGTTGGGGCAGATTCTCGGCCAGAATACTACCGAAACTACACTGTTTTGGAAAGTTTATTATGGCTTGGAACTTAGTAGAGAACTTGCACTTGGAATGAGAGTTAGTTTGGTCTATAACTTATCTATGGAGGGGGAGTAAAATGTGTTTTAGAGGAGAGAGGGTGGAGGGATGTGGGTGAGGCTGATTTTCGAAATGGATGGGAGAAGGGAGAGGCATGGGTATAAGTAAAAATCTGAAAATTTGTTCTGCATGTTTTCCATGTGGCAGACGAGAATTGCCACTTATTTTATCCACACATTTTTCATACTCTCCACTTTAATTAATCCTACAATTAAATAGTCAATCTCCCACATTTAATATAATCCTAAAATTTTCGATAAGTCCTCATCCTTTCGACGTCAAGATTTTTATAATATCACACTAATCCATAACCCCATTGGAAATACGCAATTACTATTGTAAATTCTCATCGCCACATTTGTTGTATTCAAGATTATTCTGTATTAGTATATGTAAGTATACTTTATATCCAATATTCAAATTTTACTTTCTTAATTACGTTCTCTAATTATCGCCTTAAACTACGAGGTGTAACAGTTGCATACTTTCTTTGTGACAAGAATAACTCACCTGTATGACGAGTGACAACAATCCCCAAAAAGTAACTCAAGTGCCCCAAGTCTTTCATAGCAAACTCAGAACTGAGCATCGTCATGATAGACTTGCGCAAAATATCAGAAGAAGCAATCAAGATAATATCATTCACATATAAGAGTATATAAGCCAGGGAAGTACCACGACGATATATGAATAACGAATTATCAGACATGTTGTATGAAAATCCAATAGATGAAACATAGTCTGCAAATCTCGTATACCAAACATGTGGGGTCTGCTTAAACTCATATAAGGACTTCTTCAATAATTATACATGATGAGGATATTTGGGGTCTTGAAAACCTAAGGGATGATGTATGTAAACGGTCTCCTTAAGATCACTATGTAAGCAAGCATTCTTCACATCTAACTGATGAATGAACCAAGCTTTTGAAAGAGCCAGACTTAGAACAGTGCGAATGGTAACCGGTTTGACTACCGAACTAAACGTCTCACCACAATCCACGTCGACCTGCTGAGTCTTACCATCACCTACAAGATGAGTCTTATGCCTCGCAAAAGAGCCATCAGAATTATCCTTATGATAAAAAATCTACATACACCGAATAATATTAACACCAGAAGGACGAGGTACCAATTCTCACGTCTTATTATCAATAAGAGTATTATATTCATCGGTCATAGTAATTTTCCAATTCATGTCATTTAAAGCTGAACTGGGTTACGGGATAAGGGTGATTTAAGAACATTAGAGTTGAGATTAAAATATATTTTTGGTTTAAAAATACCCCGCTAACTACGAGTAACAAGTCTATGACTCGGGGGAGAATTTTGTGGATTTTGAGAAAAAATAGTCTGGGTGACGGACTGGCCAGCAAGCAGTGGGCCTGTTGGCCCAACACGGGAAGTAGAAGCAGGAACTGGACCGAGAACAGTTTTGGTATTGGGCTGGGCAACCGGCCCAACAACCAAAACGGAGGCAGAAATAACACTTGAAACAGTGGGTTGTGGCGGAACAGTGGGTCCAGCGGGCAGTGGCCCCGCTGGCTGATTTTGGGAGCGGGACAAGTCCGATAAATGGTGGATAATATATGGAGAGAAATCGTCATCCAAAAAATTATTGGAACTAGGCACGGGACTACTCACTTTAGCCAACGAAAATTGGGTTTCATCGAAAATAACATGGCGAATAATGATGATTTTATTAGATGATAAATCAAAACATTTGTAACCACGATAATTAGACGGATATCCCAAAATACACAAGGGGTAGAACAAACCTGAAGTTTGTTAATTGTGGTTGACTGAAAGAGTGGATAACACAAGCACCCAAAGACCCTAAGATGTGAATACGAAAGAGTCTTATTATATAAGAATTGAAGAGGGGGATAAATACGTCAAACATTTGGTAGGAAATATGTTAAGAAGATAAGTAGTCATTTGTAGAGCGTGATGCCAAAAGGAAGGGGGTATGGAAGCATGGATCATTAAAGTTCGGACAATATTATTAATGGTACGAATTTTTCGTTCGTCTTTCCCATTTTGTGAGGTCGTATGAGGACAAGAGAAACAAAAATTTATGTCATTAGTATCACAAAAATCCTGAAACAACATATTATCATATTCTTTGTCATTATCACATTGAATGTTTTTTACTTTCCGTTCGAATTGAATACGGATGAATACTCTAAATTTTAAGAAAGTGAAAAACACTTGAGATTCTTTCGCTAAAGGAAAAATCCTTAAAAAATATAATAATCATTCAAAAAGATATCATAATAACGATGACTCAAAGAACGTAGAACATACTTTATTAACTATGTGATTCCCCTATTTCTTCATCAAATGTATTTCTTAGACACCACGAGGACATAATTTGGATATAATTATATAGATTACACATGAAAGTGAAGTATATTTAGATTAAAAATAAGAATATTCTTTGCTTATGTCACGACGCATGCAACATATTCTCCCACGGGATTACATTTTCACCCTACCAACCTACAATATTTGATCATCTTATTATCTTAATACATAACTTTATATGATTAATTAAGTAAAAAGTTTAGTTTAGATTTTTGAGACTCTCTCAGTGGGTGAAATTTTTACTTCAGTTTCCTGCAGGTAATACATATCATTAAGACATTAATCTTCGAAACTCGTGAAATTACAACCATTGGCGGTGCCTTGAGCCGCTAACTTTTTGTATTGTGTTCCTTAAAGGATAAACTTTTTACCTTAACTAAATACAAGTAGCTTTTAATTTAAGCATTTTGGAGATTATAGTTTACCTCCCTTTAATACTACGTAGAGGTCCGAGAGTAAACTAAATTAGCTTGGTATAAATATTGAGTGTGGTTAATATTCCAGCTTAATGTGTGTACTCTTTCATCTCAATTTATTTGACATGTTTGTCCTTACGACGACCAATTTGTTCGATTCTTGAGTGAAATCATATTTAAATTTATTTATTTTAAAATTATATTTAATAAAGTTAGAAGAAATATTGTAACCAGTCGCCTTTTGTTCATATCAAATTGGGGAAAGAATACATACAAAAAAATTACATTAAAATTCGGAGAATGAGTAGCATTTTGGGGTTATGTGGAGCACGAATCGTTTTTGTTGAGGCCTATACTCAGCCCATGTTTTGGTTGGGGTAGTATTACCTATTTGATGGGCTAGCTCTTCTATATTTGGATGTTTTAGCTGTTAGCTCATCTCATGGAATCTTGAGCCCACTTCGATTATTCTAGGATCTTGGTCAGGAAAACTTTAGAATAAAATTGAATTCAGAGTAATAATTCGTAGGTGCAAATTAGTTAGCAAGGTCAAAGTAAAACCCCTAGATAGATTTTGCTAACATATCCTCTAGACTTGTTCAATTTTATCCTTGCATTAGTCTACTTTCTGCGAGTGGAATTAGCCTCATAAGTATCTTTTTTTTTTCTCTAGAAATTATGACAAAGGCTCGACCACTTGGTCCGACCATAAACGGGCACCTCTCCAAAGTGCAGGGAGGTTACTAGTCTAGGCCATGGGCACCTCTCCAAAGTGCAGGGAGGTTACTAGTCTAGGCCATGGGACCCTTCATGATCGCACATTGACGCCATCCAGATCCAGGTAATTGGTAAGGTTGACTAGCTAATTGAAGGGTTGGGTTTATTTTTTGTCTTCAATTTCCATTTTGCTCCAAATAGGTGTTTTCTTTTCCATTGAAATACCTAACATAGACATGGAGCAAACGTTGAAAGACTCCCTTTTCTGCCAAATGTGGACTAAATCTAGTAAATTCTTAAATTGGGCATCAATGTGTGGGATAGGTTGCTATTATTTCCCCATCTTAAGCATCCTTCTTGTTTGGTGCTGATGTCTTACGCAAATCAGGTTTCTTCATATTTCAGAATGTGTTACTTGCAAGGACCTTTTAAAAGGAGTGTTTTCGGGACTTGCAAGTTACAAGTCAACTAGAATCAGTTAAAAGTAGAGATTTTCACCAACCTGTTCTTTCCATATTCAAGTACCCGTGGTATAAGCTAAGCTAACTTCACATCAGACGTTTTACCAGTAAAGATAAAAACTTCATTCAGGACTAATCACACACCATTCAGACTCCTCAGCTCCTAGTTTCTACACTCCGAGAGTAGGACGGACGATTACTGTTAATTAGTTTGTGTGGTTGTAGTCATCATCACCTACTAAAAAATAACCCCTTTCTCTACATATGCTTTCAGTAAAATCTAATCGTTAATCCTTGTGAAGCAAATATAAACTTGGGTAGGCTGTAGGTCCTCAATTACAACAAGAAAAAAGACACTAATGTTGTTCCCAACAACCATTGCAGCTTTGGTTGGAAATTCAAATTTGAAAAGCTAGTTTCATTTTTAGCTGCAGCTGCTGGTGTTACTGGAGAAATGCTTGGTTCAGGCACCTCACATGCTCCAAAAGTCATATTCTCCTGCATATTGAATTAAAGACACCGAAATGTCACCAAGTTGCACGTTTTGAATCCTAAAATTACTATTCATGGCCTCAAAGTGAACGAGTGGAAACAAATTAATAGGTCATTTGTACCTTGCAAGAGGCAATGTTTTCACACCCGCAGACCAGATGTCCATTTGCCAAGTCTACAGCTTCAGGGACTCCACCTCCGTCACTTCTCTGCAAAGTTCACAATCAGTGAAGTCAGTCGAAGGGAGAAAACTAAAATCTTATTAAGACTCATTTCACAGATAGTCAGTTCAAACAACAAGCATACCTTGTAAAAATCAACAGCAATGAAGTTAGGCCACTTTTTACCAGCGGCTTCATGGCATGTGTTCATCATTTCAATGAGCGGGGCTGAATTATGCTTGCAAGCTTGAACAAGATCCGGGGCATCAGGAAAGTAGTTCATAATGACTAACGATTTTGACTTATTGTCCATAGCAGATGATTCTGCACGATTTGGACAAGAACCAGGTTTCATGCCACCATTTCCATCAAATCCAAAGCGATTGTATTTGAGTACGTTTATCATTTTTCCCAAAAGGATTTTAATAGAAAAGCTAAAATGTGCTTTAAGAGATGAGCGATAAATGAACTCACATTGGTTTTCTACCAAGTATCTCCACTCATAAGCAATGCCTTCTGAAGATTCTTTTGCAGACTTAGATGTGAAGACAACCAATCGCTGATTGTGCTGGACCATATCATCTACAGTTGGCCATTCTCCACCATTTTTAGGCATCCGAGAAACTGGAAACCAGAATTTTCTAAGCCCAGCCGCATCAAACACCTTCTATAGGCCGTTGGGATATCTAACATAGTCCTCAATTATAATTGTAACAATTTCTGAAGGGTTTGCTTCAAGAAACACTTGTATCTCCCTCAAGACATTGATTGCAGGTTGCTGACAGAAATTTTCCACATCAGCTTTGAAAGAAAGCAACTTTAAGTGACAGCTCGCCAAATGCTCGAGAGTTCCTCTATTCAATCCTTTTCCTTCTTCTTGTTGCTGGATATCTCGTTCGTACACATCTTCTTTTTGTTTCCCGGGCCTCTACAGAGTTCGAAAAGGTCAAATCTTTGATGATTTCATCATCTATGATTGAGTTGCAAAAACTTCTGGATAGGTATCCTACATCTGATTCTTTCTGGTTAAAGAATCTCTTTCTAGTTGCTCTGGAACAATTAGGAGATTCTCTAGAAGAAATACGGGGTTCTGCTTCTGGTGGCAACATGCTTGGTCCCGCTTATGGGGTCAAATCAATACGTTCTAAGAAGAAAGATTGGAATATCAATCTCATCGATCTCATACCAAATCCCATGAATCGAATCACTTTTTCGAGAAATACGAGACATCTAAGTCATACAAGTAAAGAGATCTATTCATTGATAAGAAAAAGAAAAAACGTGAATGGGGATTGAATTGATGATAAAATAGAATCCTGGGTCGCGAACAGTGATTCGATTGCACCGTCTAGTTTGCTTTGTTTATTGGTTTATTGTAGGGCATATCTCATTGCAAGATTCATCGACTGGAATCCTATTTTATTTCCATTATACTTATTTACATTTTATTTAGTTAGTAGAACATTCTAACTATATATTACTCTTATACAAATTCTCTTGTTTCTCTTGTTTTTTCTCTAAAGACCACCGATAGGCGGGGGTCGAATCATGATTGGGCTGGGGCTAAAAAATTTGAAGACCAATGAGTAAACAGTCAAATCTTCTCCATTTTCCATCAAAAGTTTCATGAATATTACTGTAGTTACAAGTAAAAGAAGGACAAGAATAAATTGTATCCTCTTTTCCTCAAAGATGCTAAGGACGAGAATGCCTTATTAGCCAAAAGTATGAACACCTGTAAACATGCCAAAGTATGGAAGTTGTTATTAAGTGTTACATCACTAGTTCATGAGAACTTACAAAAGCTGTATAGTTGTAGCATTTCCCTCCAAATGAGTGACCAGATGTCATTGTTGAATTCATACATATCAAGCATTAAACCTCTAACACCATTCTGTGCCAATTCATGTCAAAGAAGCTTATCAGTATCCACATATTAGTAAATTGGTAACCCGACAGAACTAGCAGTTCATATCTTCTAAATCAAAATTTCCAAACATTTTAATACAGAGAACAGTAGGAAAATTAGTTATTGCAGAATTCTCTGTGAAACCCAATTTCTCCAAAACGTTATGACACTTTTGACATGTTTAGTATTCGTACGAGTCATCAAACACTAAGAATCAAGTCAAGTGAAAAAATAAAAAAATGGACTATGATGCAGAAAGATTTCAGATTCCTCTCCTAATTCAGACGCTTACAGTATGAAAACTTAACTCAACAGTTTATTTCATCTTTTTCATACAGGGTCTCATAGTTTCAAACTTGCAGTGCTTATATTCCTCAATATTCTAGTGATGGTTAACCTCAAGGAGTTGAATATCCCAAACCCAGCTCACTCTAATTGGACAAGACAGTGATTTGCCACTTCAGTGGTGTACATGTACAATAAAAATCAGCGGAATAGTTTTAGATACATAAACCCCTGTAGTCAATCTGTAAGTGTTGGGAAAATATAGGGATGGCAGTCTCTGTTAGATTCCTGGATATTATCACCAATTCTACTTCAAGGGATAGTGTAATTTAACAAAGGTAACAGGTAAATACTGAGAGTTTAGATGTCAAAATTGTAGTACCTAGCCAGCTACGGCTATGAATAAGTGAAGATTATATCAAGAAAATTCAAATATTGATAGTGTAAATGTGTATTTAGTAATACAAATTGTATCCTTACCATAATTAAAATATTTCCATATATTGTGTATATATAATTATGGTAAGACTAGGATTCTCTTATGATTAGGTTTAGAATTCTTATTGTAAAAGAGATGAATATTGTACACTATATATACTTTGATATTCATGAGAAGACTCCCGAGGGAGATTAATATCATCTTACATGGTATCGAGCCTAAAACAAAAACCCTAGAATTTTTTTCTGCACCATCCGCCGCCGCCCCCCTCGGGCATCTCGCCGCGGTGCCGCACTTCTCCTCCTTAAATTCTTGATTTTTCTCTCCATTCCTCTTTTCTCTAAATAGATACTCTCTCTTCTCTAAATGGATACTCAGGATTCTTTCAATACTTCTGACGCTTCCACCTCCACAAATCTCACCACCACGTTGTCATCCTCTTTTCATCCAGCCCTAACTGTTACAAACATCAAGAACTCTATTCCCATTTTTTTTTATCAAGAAAACAGTCAGTATTCTCCTTGGGTTGAACTGTTTCATAATCATGCATGTCTCTATAACGTGCTTGATCATATCGATGACACTATTCCGCACTCACCGGAGGTTGATGATTCTACTTGGCGGCGTCTAGACGCCGGCGTCAAACAGTGGATTTATGATAGTATCTCTCAGGATCTTTTCTTACTATTATGAAATTTGGAGTCATAGCCCTTGAGTTATGGAACAGCTTGGAGGAAATCTTTCAAGATAATTAGCACACTCGTGCGGTGTATTTGGAGGAACAGTTTAACAATACACGCCTTGAAAATTTCTCTAACATGACTGAGTACTGCAGACAGTTGAAACTACTGGCGGATCAACTCTCCAACGTCGACACGCCTGTCTCGGACACTTGCAATTGATTGCAGGTCTTCTCAAAGGCGACTATGATATGTTAGCCACCATGATTCAACAGGCAGATCCGCTACCCAATTTTAACAAAGCTCGCTCGCAGCTGTTGCTCGAAGAGACTCGGCGTGCTAAGCAGGATGAGCACAATCAGAAGGCGTTAGCTATCGAAACGCGCCCTCAAGATCCAACGCCGCTAGAAAACTCTCAACCGCAGCAGGGACGCGGTGACAAGGGTGGCAAGGGTCAAGGCAGAGGAGGTCGTGGTCGTGGCAAAGGTCGCGGACAACAGAATCATCAGCAGCAACAACAGGGCCCGCAGAATAAGTTCAGCGCTGCGGTGCCCCAACAGTTGCAGTACAACACCGCGACGCCGCCGCTCCAGTACCAGCAACCCTTCAACCATTTCTCCCACCACGAGTTGTTGGGCCCTGCTCGCCCACCGACAAGTCCGATACCGCAGAAACCCACTTCACGTACGGCCGGTTCAAAGATCCTCGTCGGATGACACCCACTAAGTTAGGTCAGGCCTTCGTGAGTCTCGATATACAATCGGCAACAATCGATACATGACTCGAGTCACTTCTCACCTCACCAGGTCTGCAGGTAATATTCCCAAACTATTTGATTTAAAGCATCCTCAATTTGTGACAGTTGATAGTGGTCATCGCATTCCAGTAAAGGGTTATGGTACATCCTACACACCACCTCCTAATCCATTCCCACTTAATAATACCCTATATGCCCCACATATGATTAAGAATCTAATTTATATCCGCAAATTTACTCGTACTAATTCTGTCTCTGTTGATTTTGACCCTTTTGATATCACTGTGAAGGATCTTCATACGGGGACACCTCTTACGAGATGCAATAGCACGGGGGATCTCTATCCATTCACTCCCACCTCCGCTGCCAGATCTTTCTCTCCCGTATCTCTAGCGACCATTTCTTCTTCATGACATAATAGGCATGGTCATCTAGGAGCCCCAATTTTTAATTTTCTTATAGACAATAATTTTATTACTTGTAATGGGAAGCTTGTCCAAAACTATGTTTCTTGTTCTATAGGCAAACATACTCGTCTTCCGTTTAAATCATCTACTAGTGTTACTTTTGCACATTTTTATATTATACATGCCGATTTATGGACATCACCTGTTGCTAGTTCTCTCGGTCATAAATACTATCTTATCTTACTAGATGATTTTTCTCACTTTGTTTGGTTGTATCCTCTCAAATTTAAATCGGAAGTGTTTGCCAAATTTCTCAAGTTTCGAACATTCATTCAAACACAGTTTGAAAAATGTATAAAATCGTTTCAGTGCGATAATGGTCGTGAATTCAATAACTCTATGTTTTACCATTTTTGTACAAATAATGGCATGGTCTTTCGCTTCTCCTGCCCCCACACCTCCCCTCAAAACGGTAAAGCTGCAAGAATCATCCGCATCATTAACAATATGATTCACACTCTATTGATTCATGTCTCCCTACCTCCGTCCTTCTGGGTCTATGCTGCTAAAATGTCAGAATACGTTCTCAATATTCTCCCAACTAACACCCTTCACAATATGACCCCTACCGAAATCATCTATCATAGAGTCTCATCTTATGAGCATCTTTGGATATTCGGTTGTCTATGTTATTCTAACCTTGCCTCTACTGCCCCTCACAAACTAGCTCCTCGGTCAACTCCACTACCTAGGCTTCTCACCGAACCATAGGGGCTATCTATGATATGACTTATCCACTCGTAACATCTCTCGTCGCGTCACATTCTGTTATACCCCGTATTTCCAGAGTATGTACGTAAGGACGTACGTGGAGAATTTGAGCCTTAAGTTAGGCTTTGGTTCGAAATTTGGGCACAAGTGCCGAATAGAGTCGTTTTCCGAAAGCGTTTCCACGACTACGTTGGGAAAATTCCGGCTATGTCATTTAGTATTTTTGCGAATTTTCAGAGACGAAATGTTTTGGACCAACGGGAGGGTGACTGTCACACCTCAGTGAAGCGTTGGGTTGGCGATTGGGTCACGTTTACATGGCTATTGGCTCCTTGTTTTGGCCTTGTTTGTGGCTTGTTTGGTGCCATGTTTTGTGCCTTGTTTTGTGGAGTAGGGTTTAGGGTGCACTTGGCTTAATCTTGTCCTTACACTTGCTATACACTTGGAAGGATCTTGGCCCTGGTTGGCCTTTGGTTTTGCTATAAATACCCCTAAATGTGAAGACTTCATCCATTCCAAAACTTCCAAGTCTTGAAACCCTCTCCTCCTTTGTGAGCTCTAAACAGAGCCTTCCCCTCCCTTTTCGTGTGGCCTTTGGCGAGAACACCTCACTGCTAGTGTGCTAGCCAAGGCCTACCCCCTGGTAGAAAGTTGTCTTCCAAGTATTGTTATAATGCCCAAAATACCTTAGCCTTGTACCTTGTAGTATTCCAAAGATACCTCTATCGTAGAGCAGGAAATACTACCACTTTTGTCCTTTAGTCTCAAACCGAGACCACAGAAAATCTTCGTTGATTGATTGAAGTATTTAAGTAGAAGTTGGTTAGAACTTAAGGGTTGTTTGGGCGGGATGGAGCACCGGAGTTGGAGCTAAGCGTTGCTAAGGATCGACATTTAACTTGGATAATTATGGGCTTATCGAGGTAATTATCTTGTCCTCTATTTGTAATTGGAAATTACATGTTATTAGAATATATAGTTGAAGTATACTATATATAGAACTAAGCTTAATCTTTGCGCAATGTCTTTTGACTTAAGCACGAAGAATAAAGAAAAGAAGCGCCTTTGTATTTACATAGGGTGTATTGCGGTAGACTTGTGTAGTATTCTTGAGTAGAATTGTACACGTCAGGTTAGGCGTGTAAAACCCCCAGTTGGCTTGGTGGCGGCCTCGATAGAGAGGAGATTTCTGTTGTTGCGGGGAGAGTCTTTGCCAATTTTACGTAGAAATGGAACCTTGTGTTTTGAAGTTAATAGGCGTTTGTGACCTTTCTAGGTGAAAGTACTAAGAGTAGCGTGATACACTTGAGGAGTGGAAAGGGCTAGCGGTTGTAGTACTTGGAGCATTTTGCTTATTGTCGATACTCGTCGCGAGGTATGTGAACCTCTTCTATCTGTTTCTAGCATGATATGTGTGTAGCTATGTAGTGCGGTGGACGTCTAGTGCTAAGTGTATTTGTTTGGTTTAAACATAAAGTGTTATAACGGCTTTATGGGAAGTTGGTTATAACAACTTTATGTAGGTAAGAAAATGGTTTCTTGATGTTAGAAGTTAAGAGACTTGATCTTATAAGATAAGAGACTTAACTTATTTGTTTTAATGTGGATGTTTGTGTGAAACCTCATTCGTGAGTAATGAGTCTTGAGTTTTTAAAGGGATAATGTTTCTGATTTGGAAATCGTAATGTGTATCGACAGGACCCGCTGCGGCGTTAATAAAGGAAAATGTATTGAATAATGATGTGTTGTAACCAGTAGAAACCTCCATCTGCATAGAAGCTAAGATGAGACAAAATGATATTACATTTTCTAGATCATGGCTATTGTAATAAGATCGTTATAAACAAGAATAAACTACTCACATATATGACATATGTTACTCAATTGTTTTAAAAGAGATTAAGACTATGAGTTATGAAACCTTTCTAAAATAAGTGACTGGAGCATTTGAAAATGAGAAACTTGAGTAATTGAAACTAGGCAAGCTGGAACTTAGGAAAAGAATGTTGTTACTTGATTTTGAAAAGGAATGTGGGTTGGTCATTCTAATACTACGGGTATAGGGTGTCTTTTATAAAAGTAATGGATCTCTTTAAAAAGAACTTAACGTACGTAGTACTTTGGGGTTAAAAACGTGGACTTTGGCATAAAATGAAAGTACTTTGAGTTGTGTGAAACTTGCTATGCTTGTTGTTGTGAAACTTGCCTATGCTTGTTGTTGTGAAACTTGCCTATGCTTGTGATGATAGCCTTTGTTGTGCAAGTGTGGTATTTACGTATTCTGGCGTCTCGATGAGGCGGTCGACTTGTTGAGAACTTACTTGGGCGTCTTGGCGATGATGGAAATTCCGGGTATGTTTCCATTTTGATTCTTGTCTTGTTGTTGATGTCACGTGGGCGTATACCTGCCGTCTGATGTTAGAGCATGCGGCCGTGCGTGGAGTTGATTACGATATATTGTTATTGTGGTTACATGGACGTATCTGCGAGGTAAATTCGGGCGTGTGGCGTGCGGCGAGGTTGATCACCCGATATATTATTGTTGATGTCACGTGGGCGTGTACCTGCAGTAAATTCGGCGTGGCGTAGGGCATTGGTATTATTGTTGCATCGTGGGCGTATACCTGCCGTCTGAGTCGGGGCATGCGGCCGTGATGCGAACATGATTGATGTTGTGGCGTGAGACCCGTAGTTATATTTGAGTGATGACTTGAGGCGTGAGTCACGGCCCGGACATGGCTTTTATGTTGTGAGCGTAGTTTGGTTATCATACATGTCTCTGCTTTATATAGACTAGTATGATTTCATTCTGATATTTCTGATTTCACATACTTGGTACTGTTGTCTTGACCTCGCCCGAGGCTGCGTTCATCTGTGAGTAGGTACATTGCGTGGATCCTCTTCTTAGGATCTCGGTTGACATTTTAGGAAGCTCGTTTCTCAGGAGGCTTATCTTTTGGTATGTGTTCCCCACAGGTTGTAGGTTCTTGTACATTGGGGTATGGCGGGCCTGTCCGTCATAGTTGTTGTAAATCTTAAGTGCATGTAATCTTGTTGTGGCGGGGTTTGTAAAAAGGATTAAAGTATTCGTTTTGAAAGAGTTGTATTTATATATGTTATTGGAAGGTAGCCGTTGGGTTGCTTTGTTTATGATCATATATCTTGTTTCTTGTTTAAAGTTTTATTTTCATTTGGTTTTCTGATGTTGTGTCACTAGGGTGCAGGATAAGGCACGATGCGGGCCGGGGAGTCGTTACAAAAGTGGTATCGAGCGATTAATCCTCGGAAAGTGTCTACAGAGTGTAGTAGAGTCTTGATTATCGATGTGTTGTGCACCACATCTATAATCGAGAGGCTGAGACATTTAGGATTAGTTTCCATTCTTACCGTTACGAGATCGTGCCTTAGAGTCATGTTGTAAGTTGGACCCTCTGCAGCGTATCTCGTTTTTACCAGTTATGCCTCGCCTTAGCAACGAGCCACGAAGGCAAGACGGTAGGAACCGCTAGTAGAGATCTGAGAGAATGCGAGCGCGAGCGAGCAGTGCACTGAGTTGTGCTTGACCCGGGTTTTGTAGCGCCCGGCCCAGCGAGGGTTAGAAGCGCGCGATAGGCTTTGAGACGCGATACTGAGCCTCGATCCCGATGCAGGCGAGAGAGATGGGTTACAAGGAGATGGCGATTCTTGGCGAAGTCGTGGCGAATATGAGATAAATTTGAATCTGCCATTCGATTCGATGCACGCGATGGTTACTTTTGGCGAGATAGTTTGAGGCTACTGGACTTTCGAGTTATTGCTTGAGTTTTATGGGTGAGGCACGAGGATGATCGCAGGAGTTCATCCGGCGATTCTGACGGATCATCACGGGTGATCGAGCTTGAGACCGAGTCATGACCTTTAGTTCGCGTCAGCTGCGTGATCCGCATGATCGGTGGTTTGATTCATGGGAGCTTTCGGGAAGCATGCGCTCCGCCGGTATGGGATGAGTTTTGAGGCTTTCGCCGCTCACTTCTTGCCTCGCGATGAGGAGGCAGTAAACGATTTTGATGCTTAGACAGGCGGCGTGCGGTTGGAGTACAATGTGAGTTGACTCGTTGGCGTGCGTCCAGCGTTATTAGCTAGTATGGAGGATCGAGTGCGCGATATATTCTGAGGGCACCGATGATTACATGTCGGGCGTATTCGGAGTAGCTCTTGGTAAGGCGTGGACATTGCCGCGTGCGAGCTGTCTGGCCGGATGTGAGGCGCGGAGGTCGGCGGAATGACGAATCGGCGAAGGCGAACAGCGGGTCCTGGTGACTTTGAGCGGACCGCCTCAGGCCTCTTAGTTTTGTACCTCACTTGATGCAGTGGTCCGCGACGCCTTGAGTATTGGGGCGGTCGGGGCTCGAGGTTGAGTTTCGAAGTAAAGTGTTGGCGGATCGGTCACCCTGCCTCGGTGTGGTGATGTGGTAGACCGCATTTGAAGTGTCGTGGTGCGAGGAGCTTGTTATTTTTGCGGCGGCGGGGCCGTTTCGCGGCTATCAGGCACGAGGTATACGGATGTTCTGACTCGGCTACTGGATCGATGGTGGTTCGCCGCGCCTGATTATCGCCTGCCGGTGGGCTATGATTAGAAGTGGAGCGGTAGCTTCGGTATATCATAACCTACAGAGTTTTGGTATGCTTGTTATGATGGTCTCGTTATTATGTGCTATGTCACGAATAGCGTTGTGTTAATTGTGAGTTAGAAAACATGCTTAGTTGGGAGGATACGTGTGGGGGCGTAGTAAGTGTGAACCTTAGACTATGTCACGGCCCGAGACCTTAGGGGTAAGGTCGCTTGAGTTAAAGATTTATTTTATGTTTGACCGCTTATGAGTAAGTAGTATCGTGGGATTTATTTGTGTGATAAGTCAGTGGGTAGTGTGAGATGGAAGTGGTAGCTTTCGATGTGAATTAGTAAGATTGTTAGGATCGAGAACAGAGTTTAGCGATTGGGGGTCGGGTTGAGGACCATTTGCGGGTCAACCGTTCCGGTTTGGGGTGGGAGTCGATTCAGGTGGTCGCGGTGGTAAGTCACGAGGATGTTAGGCCCGGTTGTATGACCGTCGTATGAGTTGGTGGATATGTTCGACCGAGCGGATCGTGGGCGGAGCGGCCTTAGAAAGATCGAAGTTAGTAAGATGACCAAGTTTGAGGTAGTGACTCAAGGGTTGGAAACGAGCGTTGACGGAAGTGTAGTGCGATACTAGAAAGAGTTTGAGTATTCGGAAAGTGCAACAAGATAGGGTAAAGTGAACGTGTGTGATCGTTTCTTTTGTGAAATGAAGGTGTGAAGGGAGTATATTTTAGACCTCAGGTAAGGGGTTTTTGTGATGATTAGAGGTGTTTCCTCGTTGACCTGGGGTTAAGTATTGGTGCGTGTGTTATTTTTATGGCCAGGTGTGGCATGATTGTTTTGCGTATAGCGATGAAATTTATACTAGCGCGTTTGTGTTGAGACTTGAGAAGGAACATTCGGGACGAATGTTTCTAGAGGGAGAATGTTATACCCCAGTATTTCCGGAGTATGTACGTGGGACGTGCGTGGAGAATTTGAGCCTTAAGTTAGGCTTTGGTTGAAATTTGGGCACAGTCATTGAATAAGTCGTTTTCAAAAGCGTTTCCACTTACGTTGGGAAAATTCCGCTATGTCATTTAGTATTTTTGCGAATTTTTCCGAGAGACGAAATGTTTTGGACCAACGGAGGGTGACACTTGTCACCCCTCAGTGGCGTTGGGTTAGCCGATTAGGTCACGTTTACATGGCTATCGCTCTTTGTTTTGGCCTTGTTTTGTGGCTTGTTTGGTGCATGTTTTGTGCCTTGTTTTGGAGTAGGGTTTAGGGTGCACTTGGCTTAATCTTGTCCTTACAACTTGCTATACACTTGGAAGGATCTCGCCCTTGGTTGGCACTTTGGTTTTGCTATAAATACCCCCCTAAATGTGAAGACTTCATCCATTCCAAAAACTTCCAAGTCTTGAAACACTCTCCGCCCCCTTTGGGAGCTCTAAACCGAGAGCCTTCCTCCCCTTTTCGTGGCCTTTGGCCGAGAATCACCCTCCCCTGCTAGTGTGCTGGTGAGCCTACCCCCTTGGTAGAAAGTTGTCTTCCAAGTATTGTTATAATGCCCAAAATACCTTAGCTTGCACTGTAGTATTCCAAAGATACCTCTATCGTAGAGCAGGAAATCTGCACCTTTTGTCCCTTTAGTCTCAAACCGAGACCACAAGAAAATCTTCGTTGATTGATGAAGTATTTAAGTAGAAGTTGGTTAGAACTTCTAAGGGTTGTTTGGAGCGGGATGGAGCACCGGAGTTGGCTAAACGTTGCTGAGGATCGACATTTAACTTGGATAATTATGGGCTTATCGAGGTAATTATCTTGTCCTCTATTTGTAATTGGAAATTACATGTTATTAGAATATATAGTTGAAGTATACTATATATAGAACTAAGCTTAATCTTTGCGATGTCTTTTGACTTAAGCCCAAGAATAAAGAAAAGAAGCTACCGTATTTACATGGGATGTATTGCAGACTTGTGTAGTATTCTTAGGTAGAATTGTACACGTCAGGTTAGACGTGTAAAACCCCATGGTTGGCTTGGTGGCGGCCTCGATAGAGAGAGATTTACATGTGTTGCCGGGGAGGTTTGCCGAATTTTCTCAGAGAAATGGAACCTTGTGTTTGAGTTAATAGGCGTTTGTGACCTTTCTAGGTGAAAGTACTAAGAGTAGCGTATTCTACTGAGGAGTGGAAAGTGGCTAGCAAGGTTGTAGTACTTGGAGCATTTTGCTTATTGTCGATACGTCGCGGTATGTGAACCTCTTCTATCTGTTTAGCGTGATATGTGTGTAGCTATGTGAAAGACGGTGGTGTCACAGTGCTAAGTGTATTTGTTTGTTTAAACATAAAGTGTTATAACGGCTTTATGGGAAGTTGGTTATAACTTTATGTAGGTAAGAAAATGGTTTCTCGATGTTGAAGTTAAGAGACTTGATCTTATAAGATAAGAGACTTAACTTATTTGTTTTAATGTGGATGTTTGTGTGAAACCTCATTCGTGAGTAATGAGTAATTGAGTTTTTAAAGGGATAATGTTTTACCGATTTGAAATCGAATGTGTATCGGCAGCACCACTGCAGCGTTAATAAAGGAAAATGTATTGAATAATGATGTGTTGTATTAAAACCAAGAGAAACCTCCATCCGCATAAGCTAAGATGAGACAAAATGATATTACATTTTCTAGATCACGGCATTTTGTAATAAGATCGTTATAAACAAGAATAAACTACTCACATATATGACATATGTTACTCAATTGTTTTAAAAGAGATTAAGACTATGAGTTATGAAACCTTTCTAAAATAAGTGACTTGAGTTTGAAAATGAAGCTTGAGTAATCAAACTAGGCAACCGAACTTAGGAAAAGAATGTTGTTACTTGATTTTGAAAAGGAATGTGGGTTGGTCATTCTAATACTACGCATAGGTGACTTTTATAAAAGTAATGGATCTCTTTTAAAAGAACTTAACGATGTAGTACTTTGGGGTTAAAACCCGACTTTGGCATAAAATGAAAGTACTTTGAGTTGTGTGAAACTTGCCATCTTTGTTGTTGTGAAACTTGCCTATGCTTGTTGTTGTGAAACTTGCCTATGCTTGTGATGATAGCCTTTGTTGTGCAAGTGTGGTATTTACGTTACCGCGTCTCGATGCATGGTCGATTTGTCGAGAACTTACTTGGGCGTCTTTGGCGTTGATGGAGAATTCCGGGTATGTTTCCATTTTGATTCTCGCCTTGTTGTTGATGTCAATGGACATGTCTACACCGACGCAAAGATTCGGCACGCGTCTGACGCGCCGTTGATTACCCGATATATTGTTATTGTGGTTACACGGACATGTCTACACCGAGGTAGAATTCCGGCACGTGCGTACGCGCAGGTCGATCACCCAAGATATTATCGTTGATGCCATACGGACGCGTGTCTACACCGAGGTAGAATTCCGGCGCGCCGGGCATTGGTATTATTGTTGCATCATGGACATGTCTACACCGGCGCAGATTCCGGCACGCGCCGTGATGCGAACATGATTGATGTTGTGGGCGTGAGACCCATAGTTATATTTGAGTGATGACTTGAGGCGAGTCCTCGATCGACACGATCGCTTATGTTGTGAATCAGAGTTTGGTTATCATACACGTCTCGCTTTATATAGACTAGTATGATTTCATTACGATTTTTACGCTTCACATACTGTACTGTTATCGACCTCTTCGGGCCGCGTCGCCGCAGTAGAGGTACATCGGCCGTGGATCCTCGCCTAGATCTCGCCGTTGAAGCCCGTTTCTCCGAGGCTTATCTTTTGCATGTGTTCTCGAGTTGTAGGTTCTGTACATTCTGGGGTATGGCGGCCTCGTCCGTCATAGTTGTTGTAAATCTTAGAGGTATGTAATCGCTGCAAGTGTGGTTTGTAAAAAAGATTAAACTGCTCGCTTTGAAAGAGTTGTATTTATATATGTTATCGAAGGTAACCGGTTGGCCTGTTTTATGATCATATATCTTGTTTCTTGTTTAAAGTTTTATTTTCCGCTGGTTTTCTCTGATGTTGTGTCACTAGGGTGCCCGGGATAAGGCACCAGTAACGGGCCCCGGGACGGGTCGTTACACATTCGACGAGACCACATTTCCGTTTTCGAATCTTAAAAAGTTCAAAAACCGAATTACTCTTTTCTTGACGAGTCTGTCATCTCTCCCATCATTCTCAATCAACTAGATCATAACACTGCCACATAATCACCGTCTTTTCCCGGTAGTTATTCTTCAGCCATGCCTTGGTGGTCGGCCATACGCCTAATATCTGTAGAGTGATCGCCACGGCGCCACCGCCGCATGATTTGGCATACGCCAAAACTCCTGCGAGCAGATTTCTAACAACGCTGCGGCATTACCTCCTCCTTCTCCCTATCCAACCAATCCCTCAGTCTCGGATCTTCCCACTCAGCCGACACAACCTCCCACTGTCTCCGCTCACCAAATGGAAACTCGTGCCAAGCATGAAATCTTCAAACCCAAAGTCCAATTTAACTTGTCTGTCCATACCATTTCTTAAATTCTCAAGAACCCTATATTGGTCAAACAAGACCCTAATTGAAATGCGGCTATGTCTGAGGAATTTAATGTTTTAACTAAACAGCACAGATGGAATCTAGTACCTAAAACCTGAGGGGGTGAATGTGATTCGTTGTTTGTGGCTATTTCGTCACAAATTCAGAGATAGTGGAGATCTTGAGAGATATAAGGCACGACTTGTGGCTAATGACACAAATCAGCAGGAGGGCATTGATTGTGGTGAGACCTTCAGCCCGGTTGTTAAACCGACTACTATTCGCAGTCTTGAGCATTGCCATGGGCAAACACTGGTCGATTCATCAGCTTGATGTGAAGAATGCATTTTTACACGGATCAGAGAAAGCAGCTTTCATGCATCGTCTGGTTCACCCATCCAGTAGTTCCTCACTATGTGTGCCGTCTCCGTAAGACTATATGGCCTGAAGCAAGCCCCCCGTGTGTGGTATGATCGTTTTGTCAAGTATATCTTGCAGATTGGGTTTGTATGCAGCAAGAGTGTTACATCACTCTTCATTTTTCATCGAGGTAGTAGCACTGCTTACTTATTACTTTATGTGGATGATATTGTTCTTACTGCTTCCTCCGACGGGTTGAACAATAAGATTATTGTCTTGCTTAAGTCCGAATTTGCAATGACTGATTTGGGAAAGCTGAGTTATTTTTTTGAGGATATCAGTGAAACCACATGTTCTTATGTCAGCGTAAGTATGCAGAAGAGATTGTGTACAGGGCTAAGATAGCGAATTGCAAAGTTTCACCTACTCCAGTTGATTCAAAATCTAAGCTCAGTGCTATGAATGGTGCTCCAGAGTCTCCGATCCTACTCTGTATAGGAGTCTTGCAGGTGCACTTCAGTATCTCACATTTACAAGGTCAGACATTGTTTATGTTGTTCACCATGTATGTCTATTCACGCACGCCCTGCGAGTCTCATTTCATCGCTTCTTAAGCGTATCATCCGATCACATTGGCACACTTGATTACTTGCTATACCCTCTCGCACCAAACATGTTGTTCTTTTATACGGATGCAGATTGAAGCGTGTCCTGACACGCGACGCCCACCTCCGCTTTTGTGTATTTTTAGGATAACTGATTTCTTGAGTCCGCGGACAAAGCCTTACCTATCTCATTCCAAAGGTCGACTGAGTACGAGGCGTTACCAAATGTGATAGTCGAAATTTATCGCTCGAAATTTATTGAACTTCAATGTCCTTTGCATTAGGCATCTATTGTGTACAGTGATCATCTATCTATCTCATAATCCGGTTCAACATCAACCACATCGAGATAGACTACACTTTGTTTGTAGAAAGTCACGCTAGGTCGTATCAGTGTTACATGTTCCTCATCCTATCAAGATGCGATATATTTACCAAAAGGACTTCCTGCATGCTTATTTCTTGACTTCAGATCCAGTCTCAGCGTCCGGCCTCCTCCCGCTCCGACTGAGGGGATGTGTAAACGTGTATTTAGTAATACAAATTGTATCTCTACCCATAATTAAAATATTTTCATATATTGTGTAAATATAATTATGGTAAGACTAGGATTCCTCTTGTGATTAGATTTAGGATTCCTATTGTAAAAGTGATGAATATTGTACACTATATATACTTTGATATTAATGAGAAGACTCTCCAAGGGAGATTAATATTATCTTACAGATAGTTCTATCTAAAGTTACTTTGAATAATGGAGTAAAAAGCAAATAGGCTTGTTATATTTAAGTATCTTTGTTGTTATTATGATTCTTTTCGTTTAACTCCCCAAATTATCTGCATTTAGCGACTATTTTTGGAAAAACAAAACGTAAGGATGAAAGTTTTAGCACTATGCAAGATAAGGATTGATATTTTAGTACCCAAGGTGTGTATAGGTAGGTGAAAATTATTTAATATCCTATTCATAACATAACTTCAACCCTAGATGAATGATGCATTGGATAGTAATGACTTTCTCCGTTCCAAATTACTTGTCATGTTTTTCTTTTTAAAATTCAATTTAACTAAATTTCAAAGTTAAATTAGATTAAATTAATATAATATTTTAATATTAAAATTTAGATATTTAAAAACTATACGAAAAATACTATAATTTTTCTCATATTAATACAATGAAAAAAATATAACTTAAATTGTTAGTCAAAGCTCATGTAATTTGACTATTAAAAAACTTAATGCGATAAATATTTTAGGACAGATAGTACTAGGTGTGTTCTTCAAAATATTTATGAGCCAAGAAAGCCTAGTTGATAGCTCTGCTAGAGGAATACAAGTCCAGTCAGAACTCAGAAAATAAAAGAACCCCTTGAAACCCTGGCACCTTAATTGAAATAATGACACTTGTCTGCTGCGTGAAGCAAGCAGATTTCTTTTGGGAGATATCCCAACTAATTTACCTTAAAGAGAACCCTCACGGGTCACGGCCTCACCCCATTATCAGAAAATGAAGCTTTCCAACGCATTCTTAACCAGATTGCAGAAACAGGTGATAGTTTAATCCTTGCAAAACAAAACAGTAGTCCAAGTGGAAATCTACATTTAAATATTAGCAACAGTTGCTAACATCTATTAGAAATTCAGATATACTACAAAAACTATTATTCTGTTCATGTGGCACACTTTTTTTTTAATCTGTCTCAAAAAAAAAAAAAAAAAAAAATTTAATTTTATGAGATGATTTACAAAATAATTTACAGTAATATAAATATTTAAATTTTGTTTTAATTCACAAATTTTTTTAAAAAAAAACTTTCTTAAAACTTCATCTCAATTCAAATGATGTCAGGTCAATTGCGACGGAAGAAGCAATATACCAGAAAGAAAGAATCTCTCTGCTCTGTGACATTCCTTCATATCTGTCACTTACCTAACGTTGCATAATATAATGAAGTCCACGTATTAAATTGCATAGCAACACAAAAATCAAGAAGAGTCAGCAACAGCTAACAGACAAGGCTGACTCGCTCAACTTTGGAACTTTGCCATGTGACACGCATCGACTTAAATTAATATAAAGTAATAAAATAATAATAGCTCATCATGAACTTTCATATAGAATAGGAGCAATATTTAATCGTCAATCCAATCCACAATTTTCTCAATTTGGTATACTTACATTAAGCTGTTCCGTGATGGTGTTCTGCTGATTCATTCGAGCTAATATTACACCTCATGTCCCGGACTTAGTTTTCAATTTGGCAAATGAATTGTGCGTCGTCAGCCAACAGTACCGATTAAACGGCAATCCTTTCACCTACAATTATTCAAAACTTCTAACAATGAACTTCAAACAAAAGTATAACCTTAAAAAATGTCGTCTATATAGAGAACCAGGGATGCATCTACCTACATAATACAAGTAAATCTGAAAAAATCATAGTTTATTCACGAAGGTACCTTTGAAAGAGGATTGACCGGCTGAAGTCGAGTACAACGCGGACGGACATTGCCATTTGCAAGGCAAGTCTCGCAATGTAGCCCTGAATCACAGTTACCATTCGCGACACAACTTTGTCCTAGCTATACCCGAAGAATAAAACATAAACACAACCGATAAAGCAAAAAAAACGTAGAAAAAGCACTAACCACGAAGAAGAGCGCGTAGTTACGTACCTTAAGAGCTTCAGAACAAGTGAGGAGAAGAGTAACAGCAAGGAACAGAGTAGCCGGAAAATTAAAATTCATGATGAAATTCAACCTCTGCAAGTAAAAATCCGTACAAATTAGGGTTCAGATCACATAAAAACAATCATACACACATCGCAATTACATACACACACATAAATGTACAATACAGATAGTACAAGTACCTTTATCAATGGCATCGATTGAAGAATCAGTAGAGCATTTTGATTTTGTTTGAAAAAATATTTGAGAGAAGCAGAGGAGGGAAAAATTGCGTGAGAAAGAGAAAATGAAGCAACTGACCGTGCTAACAACTTCATATCTCACCGGTTATTCTGCTTTTATCCTTTTTTTATTCTTTCAAATTTTCATTTGTGTATTATACTTGTACTTACAAATTGATATACGTAGTTGTTAGCGAATATACTTCAAATATTCACAGTATCTATTGTATTTATTAGTATCATGTATTTAAGGTAAACTTAGGATTCTTACTGTATTAAGAATCGTCTTCGTACAACTATATATATTGTGATTAATGAAAGAAATCTCTAAGGAAAATTATTCCAATATCTTACATGGTATCAATAGTCTAACATCCCTAATACCCTAGAAACTCCCCTCCCCCTCGGCCGCCGCCAATCCCCCCACCGTGGTGCCTTCTCTTTCGGAATTTCTAACCTGTGGCTATTATATCTCCTCCCACTTCTCCTAAATTTAATGGTTCTACCTCTGGCATAGATGACACCTCACTTTCCTCCACAAAATCATCTTTTCATCCGACTTTTGTTGTCACAAACATCAAAAAAATTGTCTCTATTATTCTTGATCAAGAAGACTGTCAATATTCTATGTGGGTGAAAATGTTTTATATTCATGCTTGTGCGTACAACGTGCTCGACCATATTGATCGTCGATCCTCGCCTCTCGACATCGATGATTCAACATGGCTCGTGACGACGCTTATCGCCAAACAACGGATCTATGGTACCATCTCTAAGGACTTGTGCACTATCCGCAAACAGTGCTTGGCGCGAACTTTGGGTACGCTGAGGAAATTTTTCAGATAGAAAAAATACCAGTATGTATTTGTATGAGCGTCAACAACACGCGCCGAGAATTTTAACAACATGAATACCGCAAGCAATCGAAACTTATTCACGACCAACTCTCTACGTCGGGACATCCGCTTCTCGAGACTAAGATGGTACTACAACTTGTCGGGATTACCAAATAGGAAATATGATACTTGTGCAACAATAATTCAACAGTCGATCCACTTCCATCTTTCAACGCGAACGTCTCAATTGTTGTTGGAAGAAACACGACGCGCTAAACAGAACGAGCACAATCAAAAACATTAGCCGTTGAAAACTTGCCGCCGACCATCGCTTCCACCACCACCGACTATCAAAGCCAGCAGCGACCACGAGGCAGAGGCAGCAAGTCGCGACAAGGAAACAAGGAAATGATCGAGGCAAAGAAAGCACAAAGAAGAAGAGGCTTCACGCCATCGCCTCAACAGCCGAATACCAGCAGCAGAAGATGCCGAATGTCCAAGAAGAAGGCAGCGCGCCCAAGATCTCTGGCCCAAAGACCAACATGCCCATCTCTCAACAGCTCATTCGATGTCGCCTAACAGCTTTTAGCCCATCGATGCAACCCACCGATTTGGGTCGCCACGACCCGACCGGTCACATCGTACCTCACCGGTACTCGCCGTATATGTCGAGAATAGCAATGAACATACATAACACATAACTTATAAAAAGGTAAACATCATCGCCACCGATAAGTCGCTTCCATAAAACATTCTTAAACAAAAGTATAGTAGTACAACCGGTTCTTATAGCCCAAAACACATAGGTGACCACGCACTTAAAGATAATCAAGCGTATGACGGGCCCGCCATACCCCGAATGTACAAAATACCTATAAGATCGTGGAATATCCGTACTCAATAAACAAGCTTCCGGAATGGAGCTTCGACACCAAATAGTGATCCTAAGAACGAGGATCCACACCGCTACTTACCGCAGATTTAACGCAGCCCCCGAGAAGGGGGTCGCGACACAATATGTACCAAGTATGTAAAGTCGAAAATACGTAATAATGATATCATAAGTCTAAAAGTGGAGTCATGGAAGACAATCAAAATACCTTTTATCGTGCCTTACTAACAATGAGAGTGACAAGTATATATATATATAATCGCATAAAATAGGGTCTTAGGATCAAAACAGGTACCTCGCCAGTAGTATCAATAAGCACCCCTACTCGGGACTATTTCACCCGTGACAGTCTCATGGACCCGCATGAGGTATTCCTCGCATGATCAGACTGCCTACCGCACGAGACTATTTCACCCGCATAAGCCCATAGGACTCGCGTGAGGTATTCCTCGCATCACGGGTAGCAAATCCACTGAATTGGTATAACGATCTGGGACTTACCCGCGATATACTCTTACCCCGGCGGATGGTATAACGATCTGGGACTTACCCTCGATATACTCTACACCAAGCGGATGGTATAACGATCTGGCTTGCCCTCGATATACTCTTACACCAAGAAGGTGGTATGGCGATCTTGGGCTTGCCCTCGCATATACTCTTACCCTGGAGAAGGTGGTATAACGATCTCGGGGCTTGCCCCTCAGATATACTCTTACCCTAGCTCAAACTGTCATCATATCATAATCATAAATAAGTTAAGAAAACTTATAACTTCTTATTAGTCTTGTTCATATACCCTCTCATTTTAGTTTACTTAAGGCACTTAATTATATCTTTAATAAAAGAACTCCGGGAATTTAACCCAAGTACTACATGCTTCAACTCTTTTAAAAATGACTCTTCTTTATACATAAAAACTCTTGGGCATTGATGCCTTAAAACCAATTTGCCTCTTCATATACTTATCTTACTTAGAGTAAATCTCTTCTCATTAACCTTTTATGAAGCTAATAAACCAACTTTCCATAAAGTTGTTATATTAACTCTACACTTTAGTAAAATCATACTTTTCCCCTAACCAAGGGACCTATACATTCTTAAAACGAAACAAGTCATTATATACTTAAAACAAGTAAGAATACCAAATCTCAGACGCTCACCGCACTACATAGTTTCATCTATTCATGCTCAAGAGATAGAAAAGCTTCACATACCTCTTTGGTCAATCCACTTGCTAAGCTCAACTACCGCAAGTAATATTTCGACCTATAATAATCGTGATACGTTTATTAACCTCTAATCTCAAAGTAGAACAATCCAAGTTCAAAGTCACTAAATTCTATGGAAAATTGGGTAGCATTTCCTTTGTTTCTACTCACTTTGCCACCTTTCTTAAGGCCGAATTTATCATCCAAACACCACATTTAAGGCTCAACAATCCAACATTTTAAAAGAGATTACACCTCCAAACTTGGGTGTGTAAAATTCTGCCCCACTAGGTACAACAATTCTCTTAACAATTCTAAGGTAGTTTTTAGGCTACAACATGCTCATAATATCTTCTTAACCAATTCGTTCATATCCAAACCACATTTCTTGCATGCAATGACTCTAAGAGCATTATTTACTACCACAAGTTCTTTCTTCTTAACATGCAACACTAGAAATTAATTCTAAAGGAAGAAATGTTACCTTAAAGTTTTAGCCAAACTTATTCCAAACGTTTTGCTAGCTTTCTTGTCAAGAATACCACCACAACAACACCAACAAGCTAGCCACAAACTTCCTTTTTGTTCTTAACTTTTCAGATTTTTCTTAGGCTTTGAATTTCCTTTGGAAATGTAGAGAGATGAGGAGCTAGTTTAGAGAGAGGGAGAGGTTTGAAAGATTGACCAAGTCTTGAAGACTTGTTCAATATAAGGCATGCAAGAAAAATCAGATGGGGGGGACACTTGTCACCCTCCCATGGCCTTTTTAAAAGAGAAATCAGACTTTCCTAAGTTTTTCCGCCCAAAATCCTCGCCACTGGGCTACTGAAACATCCGCAGCCTCTCGAACCGGCGCCACGCCTGCTGTCTCCAGCGCTACGCTGCAACTTCAGCGACCTTCGCATTTCTGCCGCGCCCTCGCATCCGCGCGCGCCGCCGCTTTGTCCGAAACACATTGCCTGATCACAGACCGAACTTGTAACTCTCATAACTTTCTACTCCGATGTCCTATCGACGAACGGTTGGTTGCGTTGGAATCTAGACTCAACAAACTACGTCCTAGGCCTTTGAGACACTTAGGAACTCTCAATGTACCGGGTCATAACCCGCCTCAAAGTTGACTAAAACCCGTCCGGAACAATCCGTCAACCTATCCTTTGAAAATTTTAAGTCTTACATTCTTTTGTACACTCTCATACGTAGGGTTCGAACTACGGGATATAACACAATCTTTCAACACATTCACTCTGCAACCGCCTGATAATAATTGTTATATGGACTCCGGAGCCACATCATACCTAACAAACTCTTCAGGTAATTTCTCTCAACTGTTTCAGTTAAAGTATCCTCAATACATTACTGTTGGCAATGGTCACCTCATTCTAATTATAGGTTATGGCAATACACAAATCATAAATCCCCATCCACCCTTCTCACTTAACCATGTCCTCTACGCCCCTCAAATTATTAAAAAAGTTGATATCTGTTAGGAAATTCACTCGTAATAATTGGGTGTCTATAGATTTTGACCCTTTTGGTTTCTCTGTGAAGGATCTCAATACGGGGGAAATTCTTACTCGATGCAATAGTGTGGGAGACCTCTACCCCTTCACAAACTCTTCCGCTGTCAGAACTCAACAACCAGTTTCCCTTGCTGCATTATCTCCATCCAACTGGCACAATAGGTTTGGGCATCCAGGAGATCATGTTTTTTCTTTTCTTAGAAACAATCAGCATATTAAATGTAATAATGGGAAACTTACCCAACATTATTTTTCTTGCCCGCTTGGCAAGCATACTCGTCTTCCTTTCATGTCTTCAATGAATATTACAGTTTCACCATTTGACATTGTTCATACTGACTTGTGGACCTCTCCGCATAAATTTCTCTGTGTCATAACTTTTATCTTGTGCTATTGGATGATTTATCACATTTTGTATGGATTTATCCTCTAAAATTCAAATTTGAAGTTTTTGCTAAATTTCTTGAGTTTCACAAATTTATTAAAACTCAGTTTGAAAAAATCCATCAAATCATTTCAATGTGATAACGGACGTGACTTTAATAATTCGGCTTTCCATAATTTTTGCTCCCAACAAGGCATGGTTGTTCCACCCCGTAATATCAGGGCTAGTAATTGAGAACGTAATTAAAGATTTAAGATTTGAATTTTGGGAAGGAAAAAATTATTACATTTTCTTAAGGAAAGTTTCGGAAAAATGTGAAGACGTCAATTTGTTAACTTGGAGTTCAATTCTCCTAAGTGGAGGTACAAAATTAGTTTTGGATTTTAAAGTCTCGGATTTGGTCATGTGGGACCCACCGGAAATTTTACAATTTTGTGGGGCCTACGAGATTTTTAGATATTTTGATCAAGTATAGAAATTATTTTGGTAAAGAATTATTTTGGACCAATAGAAGGGTGACATGTGTCACCCCTCCAATTGTCTTGCTAATATGACAACATGTTAGATATTTTGAGGACAAGTGGACATGTGGGTCCCACTCCGCTTGGCTATACATATCCAAGTCTTGCAAGATTTGGATCTCACTTACACTTAGCCATATATCTCACCATCTTCTCTCCCTTTGAGCTCTAAATCTCGAGCACCTTTAGACCAAGAACAACCATTATTGATCAATTTATTTCTCCAAGATTAAGCCCCTAAACCAAGTGTTGAACCAAGATTAACATCTCAAACTTTGGAGACTTGTTTGGGCCGAGAAAGGGTGCAAGAAAACCCTAAGTTATATCAACTTTTTGAAAGTGAAATACAAAGGGAAGTTGGATATAAGCTTGTAGTAGATACATATATGTGATTGGAACTTGAAGAAGTGGAGCAAAACGAAAATTGCGGACCAATATAGTAGGGGCTGTTTTGGACGATTTTGGGCACAAAAATGAGGTAATAGTTCTTCTTAAATTAAAGTAATTGGATATTACTTATTTTTATGTTTAAGTGATGAATTTATGTTAAGGAAGAAATGGAAAATAAAATGTGTATGTGATAGATGTGTTGTTGGCCGATTTGAGGCAGTTTTGTGTCATTGGTTTCGTTGGTTATATTGTTGTTGTTATCCACACTTGTCGCATGTTAAAATGAGGTAATATGGTTGTTGATAAGTTGGTATGTCATATGTGGAAGTGTTGGAACTTGAATTGGGATAAAATGAATTAAGGAAAGAGTTATCGGATTGTAGTTATTGGCCGTGGAATCTATAAAAATGTTGGACGTTGTTATACAATTTTTTAGGGACAGTTTTAGGGCGTTGGAATTCTGGAAATTCAGCCCTCATTTTTCATGTTTAATGTGGGAAAATGACTAATTAAAGTCCTAAGGAATAAGGGTGAAAAAGGCTTCACATTGTACCCTTAATGTTGATTATTTACGGATCGCTTTATGATCGCTTTATATCGTGGGGCAGAATTTTACACGTCAAGTTGACGTGTAATCCCCTTTGGTTGTGAACTGTTTATTTAAGTTAAGGGGCTGAATTTTGCACGTAAGATATGCGTGTGATCCCCTTTGGTTAACTGCTGGTTGTGCCCTTAATTGGGGCTTGGTTGTTGTTGAATTTGAGCCTTGGAAAAGGTGGAAAAGTACGAAGAAACAAAGGAAGTGATGTCCAAATTCCTGTAGAATAAGAGGGCCATTATTTGGTTTATTCATACACTTGGAAGCTTGAAGTTGATAGAAGTGCTATTGTCATTTTAGGTTGAAGTACTACGTGTGGCATATTCTACTTGGCATGTGGAATGGCAACGCGTGAAGTACATCAGCGTATTCTACTTGTCGTGTTGGTTAGTCGTCAACGAGGTATGTGAACTTCTTCCTTCTATCGGCATGATTGATTATTGGAGTATACATGACTTGTTTCTTGAAGTATACTTGCCTCGTTATTAGAGTATTCATGTTATTGATTCTATGCTAAAGGCATGTCTAAGTTATTCCTAAGTCCTTACCAAGTCTTATGGGAGATGTTGGTAAGAGTGTTTAGTAAGTATTGGAGTCGAGTTGATCTTGCTAGGTTACAACACTAATGAGACTTGATTTATTTGAAAGTCATGATTTATTTGAAAGTTATGAGACTTAGTTGAAAGTATATGAGACTTTACTTGAAGGTATATGAGACCTTACTTGAAAGTATATGAGATTTGATTAGATGAAGTATAAGAGACTTGATTTATATGAAGTATAAATGACTTGATTTTGGGAAAGAAGAAGTAACTTGATTTAAATGTATAGGTTACTTGATTTGAAAAGAATAAGTTACTTGAGTTTAAAAGTTTAAGTAACTTGTTTTTAATAGTGAAAGTGTCTTGATGCTACAAGTGCTAGTATCTTGGGGTTTTATAAAGGAAATAATAGATGTACATAGTACTTTTGGGTTCAACTCCCTTATATGGCATGATATGATTCTTTTTATAAGATTAGATGTACATAGTACTTTGGATTCATTTCCCTAATGTTACATCACATTATAATGCCTTGGTTTTATTAAAAGAAAAGAGGTGATAGTGCCTTGGTTTGTTTAAAAAGAAAGATGTGGTAGTGCTTTAGTTTCTAAAATGAAAGTTTGTTATAATGGATTTATGGGAAGTTTGTTATAATGGTTTTATGGAAAGTTAAGAGATGGTTTAAAATGTCATATGGTTGTTGTCACGCCCCAAACCCCGGGCCCGTGACCGGTGTCCTACCTGGGCACCCTTCTACCCATACAACATAAGTAACTCGCGGAAGGTAAATAATACATCATTTTTTTTTCTAAACAAAGGCAAAGCCGGAAAGGTTGTCATAATATATAACATCTCAAATGGGATTACACTGTACAACCATGTAAATACAACTCACGCCACCCAAATTTACATATGAATCTGCACTCTAAGAATTTGGACAAGAAATTATGACGACAAGGCCCCGCCGCACTTCGAATATACCAAGCCATAATGACAAGCTCCGGAACATTGGAGCCATCTCAAAATGCTGAACCAGGATCCTAAGCTCGCGGATCCACAACTGAGTTTATTTCCAAATGCTGAAACAACAATATTTCCTTCATTATATAACATGCAACACGTGTAAATAACGACAATAAAAACCAACGAATCCAATGGCGACAAAAGTGCTACTCTCGGCCAACTTGCCAAAAATGGCTCAAATACTTTTCAATCTTCATTCTTTTTAGTACATGCTCATCCATACATATCAACAATAAGTAATATCCAATTACTTTAATTTAAGATGAACTATTACCTCATTTTTGTGCCAAAAATCGTCCAAAACAGCCCGCTAGAGATTGACCGCTAGCTGCTTTCGCCCACTTCACAAGTTCCAATCACATATATGTGACCCCTATGAACTTATACACAACTCACTTTGTATTTCACTTCCAAAAAGTTGATAAAACTTAGGGTTTCACACCCTCTATTCACGGCCAACACCTTGTTCTTGGGGTTTAAGGGGTTATCTTTGCTTAGCACTTCATTAGGGAGCTTAGTCTTGACTTTGAGGATTTATCACCAAATATTGAAGAATTTTTGTCTCCAAAAGAGGCCCAAAACCGAGAGCCCTCAATGAGAGAAAGAGATATGAAATATGGCTAAGTGTTGAGTGAAGTCTTGCACTCCTCTATGTATAATATAATATATCCCATGTAGTGAGATCTTGCCAAGTGTATGGCCTAAGTGTAGCAAGACAAGTGGAGTGAGACCCACATCTCCACTTGTCCTCAAAATATCTAAAGAGTCCAAGTCTTCAAGACCAAGTGGGGGTGACACGTGTCGCCCTCCCATTCGTCTAAAATATTTTCTTCCCCCAAAATATCTATAATTGGTCAAAATATCGAAAACCTTGTGGGCCCCACAAAATCATAAAATTTCCCGGGTGGGCCCCACATGACCAAATCCGAAAATAAAAATTCATAAATCCAATATATTCCAAAAGTCTCAAATACCAAATTTGAGAACCAAATTCCAATTAATAAACTTTTTCCTTCACAAATTCTCAATATTTTTCCTTAAGAAAAGTAATCTTTCTTTCTTTCCAAAATTCAAATGTTATTTCCATACGTACGTTCTCATCTCAATCTCTTAGAAATACGGGGTGTAACATCCTCCCCCCTTAGAAACATTCATCTCGAATGTTCATACTAGGTTCATGCTAATCAAATCTCGGTATAGTCTCCTTAGACTACACCCTACGAAACCAAACATGCCACATATGGCCCTAATACATCACACATGCATATACATAAATGATAAACCAACCGAGGAATTAAATCTAAAGTGTGTATCACCACTATTAACTCTCATTCATGGCCTAAAATGATTCTCTTTTCGTACCTTCATTATTCATAACTATAAATACTTCAATTCTTTTAACACTTGTTCGCTCCTTTTCTTACTTGTCGTACTCTTCTCGTACTTCCAAACTTATTCTAGTATAATGACATAATTTCAATCATTGCTTCGTTTTCAAATCTTTGGAGTTACTATATCCAAACTTGGTCATTATACTTTGATTCACTTTCCAAGGCCCTTCTCCTCACGACCTAAGCTCGTGGAACGCGTCCACGAACTCGTACAATGATTAACTAGACTTGGGCCTTGCACCCTCATGACCCTATCACATAGCGGGACCATCTCCAACTGACCCCACTCCATTCCATGCTAAGGGTTGACTCGTAATTGGCCCACAACCCGACCTATCGTCGCGCTTAACTCTCATTCTTGGTCTGCAATAAATCTTACTACCCGAGAAGGCCTTGTACATCTAAGGTCTCAGCGGTTATCAATATTCTAAGGTTCACAATTATTTCATGTCCCAAGTTTACCTTATCAGTCCCCACATACGGGTAAGGTAACTTCTCATAATCTCAAAATCACGTTGTCTTACTCACAACAACTCTATTTACTTTATACCAATATTATTCACATAATCACTTAAGCGTACAACACAACTTACTCTAACAACATGGTATGTCCTTAAGTCAATTGAACCTGATATTTCAAGAGCCCATCACAATCTTAGTCAGTTCATTACCTCCTGACTATTCCAAATCAGTACATATATAAACTCTAGGTGTGGATTCAATAAACTGTTTCACACCTTCCAAAAAAATTATTAAGGCTTAACCAACTCATGGTAATTCATAATCACTTTAGACAACACACATGGCTCCAAATAACTACGATCGTACAAATATACATCATCATAATACCATCTATACGATAATTTTGCCAACCTGGATACGCAATCCATATAATCCTTTATGGGCCATTGTTGTCTTTCTCATAGTTGCAACCACAATAATACGTTATGGAGAGACTACCCTAACTACACAGCTCTATCGCACGATCTCAGAGTGAGAAGAAAAGAAACCAATCCTAAATGTACTATAGCCTCCTGTTTATAGATGTGGTGCACAACACACCGATAAACAAGACTCTAATATACACGGTCTGTAGACATTCCGAAGACTAACTGCTCTGATACCACTCTGTCACGCCCCAAACCCCGGGCCCATGACTGGTGCCCTACCTGGGCACCCTTCTACCCATACAACATAAGTAACTCGCGGAAGGTAAATAATACATCATTTTTTTTCTAAACAAAGGCAAAGCCGGAAAGGTTGCCATAATATATAACACCCCAAATGGGATTACACTGTACAACCATGTAAACACAACTCACGCCAGTCCAGCCCACATATGAATACATACCTCTAAGAATTTGGACAGTAAACTATGACGGGACAAGGCCCCGCCGTACCCCTGAATATACCAAGCCATAATGACAAGCTCCGGAACATTGGAGCCATCTCAAAATGCTGAACCAGGATCCTAAGCTCGCGGATCCACAACTAAGTACCTAATACCTGCGGGCATGAACGCATATGTTATACCCCGTAGTTCTGACCCTACGTATGAGAGTGTACGAAAGCATGTAAGACTTAAAATTTTCAAAGGATAGGTTGACGGATTATTCCGGACGGGTTTTAGTCAACTTTAAGGCGGGTTATGACCCGGTACATTGAGAGTTCCTAAGTGTTTCAAAGACCTAGGGCGTAGTTCGTGGAGTCTAGATTCCAACGCAACCAACCGTTCGTCGATAGGACGTCGGAGTAGAAAGTTATGAGAATTACAAGTTTAGTGCGTAGTCGCGTAAATGTGTTTTGACAGCGCGGTGCGGCCGACGCAGGCCGCGCACCGAAAGTACTGAGGGGTCGCTAAAGTTTCAGCCGCGCCGAAGCCAGGCGCGCCGAAGATCCGAGGGTCCGCAGAGCCGCGCCGCGCCGGAAGCGGGCCGCGACGCCGAGGCAGAAATCGCGAAAAACTTAGGAAAATCTGATCTTTTCTTTTAAAAGGGCATGGTGGGTGACAAGTGTCCCCATCTGATTGTTGCATGCGTTATATTGACCAAGTCTTAAAGACTTGGTCATCTTTCATCTCTCTTAGAAAAAACTCCTCCTTCTCTTAATTATTTCAGCTCCTCCTTCTCTCTAAAACTCCAAGAGATATTCTAGCCTTAGGAAAATCTGAAAAGTAAAAGGCAAGGAAGCTTCAGGCTAGCTTGAAGGTTGTTGTGGTGGTGTTCTTGGAATAGAAGCTAGCAAATTGTTGGATAAATTTGGCTAAAGCTCTAAGGTAATGATTCTTCCTCTATTATTAGTTTTTAGTGTTGCATGTTAAGAAGAAAGTACTTGTGATAGTAAATAATTCTATTAGAGTCATTGCATGCAAGAAATGTGGGTTGGGTATGAAGGATTTGGCTAAAGAGATATTATGAGCATGTTGTAGCCTAAAAACTACTTTAGAATTGTTAAGTGAATTGTTGTACCTTTTGGGCAGAATTTTACACACCCAAGTTTAGGTGTGTAATCCCCTTTGATATGTTTGGATTGTTGAGCCTTAAATGTGGCATTTGGATGTTGAATTCGGCCTTAAGAAAGGTGGCAAAGTATGTAGAAACAAAGGAAATGCCGCCAATTTTCCATAGAATTGTGGCTTTGAACTTAGATTATTTCTACATTGAAATTAGAGGTTAATAAACGCACTATGGTTATTATAGGTTGACATATTACTCATGTAGTTGGACTTAGCAAGTGGATTGACCGAAGAGGTATGTAGAGCTTTCCTATCTCTTGAGCATGAATAGTTGTATCTATGTAGTACGGTATACGTACAAGATTTGATAATCTACACTTGTTTTAAAGTATATGATACTTGTTTCATTTCAAAAGTATAAGTCCCTTGGATTGAGGAAAAAATGTATTTGACAAAGAGATAACGCTAATATAATGACTTTATGGGAAGTTGGTTATATTAGTTCTCTTGAAAGGTTCACAAAGAAAGGTTTACTCTAATTAAAACAAGTACGGGTAAAGAATTTGAAACTAAGAAAGGTGAATTGATTTTTAGGCATTGGTTGCCTAAGGTTTTAAAGGAAATGAAGTCACTTGATTTAGAAGCCTATTATATTTCTAAAAGGAAATGTGACTTGTCTTGAAAAGAAATCGTAACTTGATACTATGGTGAATAGTGTCTTGGAATCTTTGTATAAAAAGAATTTTTCTTAAAAAGTTAAAAGTGCATGGTACTTGGGTTGAATTCCCGGATTTTTCTATTAAAAGACATGTTGGTGCCTTAGGTATACTAAAATGAGAGGATATGTAAATAATGTTAATAAGAAGTTAGGGGATTTCTTAACTTGCTTATGATATGATAGGTCGGTAGCGCTTATGTTATGTATGATAGCCGGTTGTGCTAGGTGATATGTTCTTACGGGGTAGACCCCGGGTTATTCTTGTTATTCCCTTTTGACATACTGACACGATGGATGGTCCACGGGTGTGCGTTCATTAGGATGGTTCACTACTTATTCTTGTTAATCCCTGTTGGCATACTGACACGTTGGGTGGCCCACGGATATGCGGATTCTTGTTATTTCCTTTGGACATACTGACACGATGGATGGTCCACGGGTATGCGTCCATTAGGATGGTTTACTACTTATGCCATGGATTTGCTACCCATGACGCGATGCGAAGGCGCAGACTCACGCGGATCCGGTCCACGTGATCCACGCGGTGAAATAGTCTCACGCGAGCGCGCGATGGTACTCATGCGGGTCCACAGATCCATGCGGGTGAAATAGTCTCACGCGGTGAAATAGTCTCATGCGAGGCGGATGGCCTTATGCGGATCCACAGATCCACGCGTGAAATAGTCCGCGAGTAGGATTGCTTAATGATACTACGCGCGAAGATCTTGTCTTGATCACGAGCCTCCTATTTTCATGCAAGATTATACTTATACTTGTTACCCCATTGTTAGTAAGACACAGGCAACATAATTTGATTTTTATCTATATCGCCGTGTATTTTGGACTTATGATATTATTACGATTTTCCGCTTTACATACTTGGTACGTTGTGTCGACTTCCTTCTGAGGTCGCTCATGCCGCAGCGAGGGTAAGGTGGTGGATCCTCATTCTTAGGATCTTTGCTCAGGTGTCAGAAGCTCCATTACTCCGAAGGCTTGACTTGATTTTTGGTACGGTCCTCCCTGACGTGGTAGGTTTTGTGTACATTCAGGGGTATGACGGGGCCCTGTCCCGTCATGATTGTTACAAACTCTTAGAGGCTTGTAGTCCGGTTATAAATTGGGTTATTAAGGATGTAATCGTTTCGCCTGCTTTATTTATGTTACGAAGGTAGCCATTTTGGGTTAACCTATTTTATCTTATATCGTTTTGCTTGTGAGTTTATTTCCGCTGGTTTTCTCGATGTTGTATCACGCGGTGCCCGGTAAGACACGCCACGATCCGAGGTCGGTCGTGATAAGATCCCCGGCGGGTCGCATAACATGTACCAAGTATGTAAACATGAAGTACAATAGACATGATCATAACTGTACAAAAGAATGACAGGGGAAAGTATGAAAATCAAATACCATATCCTACTGTGCCATATAAAATCAAGAATACTTGTCTGTACATATCTATCATGTAATCTATGTTGCCCTGCCCATTAAGGTATGCTGTCCGGTCCATTATGGGACTCGATGTAATTATTAATATGCGTGACGAATCTACCATTTGTGAAATCCTAAAAAAATATATATATATATATATATATATATATATAGTTGTGGTCAAGTTAATAAAAAATATATATAAGAAAACAAAGAATAAATTGCATGGGATAGAGTTAGTGTTAAAGTTGGATAAATAGATAGATGAAATGAAAATAAGAAAACAAAAGAAAAACAAAAGAAAAAAAAAAAAGAGAAAGAGAAGTGCAGCATGCACGTCTTTGCTTCCCTTCCCTTCCCCCCTTTTCATTTCCCCTCCAACTCTTGTCATTTCACCTCCCATAGGTTATAGAAAACTCTTCACTTATACATTGTATTTACACACAAATAAAGTACATAACATAAACGTTAGAAAATCAGAAAACAAAAACAACTGAAAAGAAGAGGAAAAAATACCAAGAGGGCAAGAAGAACAATAATCAAAATACTAGAGAGTAAGGATAATTTTAGCAACCACACAACAATAATCTTCACACTTACAAGGTGAGTTTTCTCACTCAGAAATTCTTGGTAACATCCTTTATTTTAAGTTCAATACATGTTAGAATAAGAATTGAGTATTGAAAAGAAATATTGAACTTTTGATTGTTTAGACAACTAGTTGCGTCATGAACTTTACGAACTGTTCTCACTGAGTTATAATTGTTAGAATTTGATGAAATTCGGAAGAGAGGTACACCTCTCTAATATGATCATATAGAACCAAAAATGAGGTAAAATGGACATACGGTTTGAAAGTTATCATAGTTCAAAGTTCCTGCCTTAGATTTGGCCGAAATTCGGAAAGACATAATTATGGACTGTTTTTATTGGGTTTTACTTATTAGGATTATATGAAAATTTGCATGGTTGTAAATCTCTCTGCTACGGACATATATAGATAAATAGTTATTAAAACGGACTTACGAGTTGAGAGTTATTGAAGTTTGAAGTTGCTGCCTCGGATTCATCGGAATCCAGAAGGGCAGGACGTTGAAACGTAAAACTGTACTAATCCGTGGGGAATAGGAAAATTATTGTTAAATAAAAGTTCTAGATATCTCTGTTGTGGACATTTTGAGACCTTACGTGGGTCTATCCGACTTACGGATTGAGAGTTATCGTTGTTTAAAGTTTCTGCCTCGGATCTTTCGAGATCCAGGAAGGGCAGCGAATAAAAGTGTAAAACTGTACCAAATGGTACATAATATGAAAGGATGGTTCACATGGAGACGTGTATCTCTATGTTCTCGTCGTTTTGAGATTTTATGGGGCTTGAACGGGTTTACAGATCAGGAGTTATGACTATTCTAAGATTGGGTGTTGTTTAATAAAAATTCTGCCGAAACAAATTTTATGGGGCTGTTTTGAGGATTAATTTGTGTTAGTTACCCAAAGTAGTTTTAAATGAAATTTGGTACAGTGAAAGATCCCCGTCTTACCTTAGTTTCCGCTTGAGAAATACCTTAGTTGGAGTTATGGTTAAAAAGTTATAATCGTTACAAGTATGAATGACAGAATGTGTGGAAAGAGAATATTATTTATTCGATCTTCTGAAAAATATGAAAAGTGAATACGTGTTCACATAAATATATAAATATAAACATAATGGATTGGGTTGCACGCCGCAACAAAACGTAAAGTGAATACGTGTTCACAAATACGTAAATATAATGGATCGGGTTGCACGCCGCAACAAAACGAAAAGTGAATACGCGTTCACAAATACGTAAATATAATGGATCGGGTTGCACGCCGCAACAAAACGTAAAGTGAATACGTGTTCACAAATACGTAAACATAATAGATCGGGTTGCACGCCGCAACAAAACGTAAAGTGAATACGCGTTTACAAATACGTAAATATAATGGATCGGGTTGCACGCCGCAACAAAACGTAAAGTGAATACGCGTTCACAAATACGTAAATATAATGGATCGGGTTGCACGTCGCAACAAAACGTAAAGTGAATACACGTTCACAAATACGTAAATATAATGGATCAGGTTGCACGCCGCAACAAAACGTAAAGTGAATACGTGTTCACAAATACGTAAATATAATGGATCGGGTTGCACGCCGAAACAAATATGAAAGATGAATACATGTTCACCTATATATAAATATAAAAAGTGAATACGCGTTCACAAATATATAAATGTAATAAACATGTGGAAATGCAGGGGAATGTCTCAACGTATAATACGAGATAAAATGAAGTGTTAGTTAAACCGAGAATTTCCTATGAGGAGTTGTTGCATATTTAAAAATGTTGTAACCTGATATGTTTTTGCAATATGCTTATTACGTTATAATGTGATTGCGCTTGAAATATTGTGGTGTTACTTTGAATTGCAGGGTAAGGTTCTCACTCAGCCCCAGATGGTAGGGCTAACTCTTTATTTAACATGTTTCAGGAAAACGTGATAGAGGAAATGCTCCACGCCAAGGCTAGCGATCGTCCCGCAGCCTCTTGTCATACCAAGTCCATTGTTTGCTCGTACTCACGAGTTCAGAATGTCAGTTCTAATGTCTCGGGAAATGCCTGTGTGGAATGGTCTCCCTTCCAACTTAGAATAATATTTGTCAGTATGTCTATGTAGAGACAATATTTGCACGAGCATGGGCTAGCGTTATATTATTAATAAAGTCATAAACAAATTTCTTTATTGTTATTTTATTAATAGCTCCGTATTTGAATATAAGTTTAAATTTCTAAATAAAGAGAATTAAATGGTGCTCCTGGTGGAAAATAATTGTCCAGGTGCCATCACGCCCTAAGTAAAGACTTAGGAAAAATTTGGGGCGTGACACCATTTGCGGGACTCGGTGTATTCTTCGACATGTGACGTAACCCGGCCCATTTGTGGGACGCAGTGTGATGATGCAATATGACGTTACCCGACCCATTTGTGGGACGCGGTGTGATTATGCAATATGACGTAACCTGACCCATCTGTGGGACGCGGTGTGATTATGCAATATGACGTAACCTGGCCCATCTGTGGGACGCGGTGTGATGATGCAATATGACGTAATCCGGCCCATTTGTGGGACGCGGTGTGATGATGCAATATGACGTAACCCGACCAATTTGTGGGACGCGGTGTGATCTTTTGTATAACATAACCCGACCCATCTATGGGACGCGGTGTATGTCTATATCAGAATCGCCCATTCATGGATCGCGGTGTATCAGATCTATAACATAACCCAGCCCGTTGTGGGACTCGGTGTATCAATGCAACCATATAACATTTTTAAATCATCTTTTGACTTCCCATTAAGCCGTTATAACAACTTGCCATAAAACTATTATAACAACCTTTCATTTTAGAAACTAAGGCACTGTCACATCTTTCCTTTTTTTAATAAAACCAAGACATTATCATGTCATGTAACTTTAG
Source organism: Przewalskia tangutica (assembly GCA_029844215.1). Taxonomy (NCBI): domain Eukaryota; kingdom Viridiplantae; phylum Streptophyta; class Magnoliopsida; order Solanales; family Solanaceae; genus Przewalskia; species Przewalskia tangutica. The sequence continues at coordinate 5,688,450 of CM056731.1, read as the reverse complement.
GGAAATGAACCCAAAGTACTGCGTACATCTATTCTTTAAAAAGAATCATTTCATGCAAATAACCCTCAAGATACTAACACTCGTAGTACCAAGGCACTTCTACTATTCAAATCAAGTTACTACACCTTTTTAAATTCAACCCAAAGCTTTGAAATCAAGTAACTTCTACTTTCAACATTAAGACAATTATTCCTTTAAAACAAGTAACATATACTTCATCTAAACAAATCACTTACACTTTTAAAATAAATCCAGTCTCATGACTTTCAATTAAATCAAGTCTCATAACTTTCAAATAAATCTAGTCTCATGACTTTCAAATAAATCAAATCTCATAACTTTTAAATAAATCTAGTCTCATGACTTTCAAATAAATCAAGTCTCATAACTTTCAAATAAATCTAGTCTCATGACTTACTAAAAACTCTTACCAACATCTCACATAAGATTTGGTAAGGACTTAGGAATAATTTAGACATGCCTTTAACATAGAATCAATAACATGAATACTTCCTAACTTCTAAGAGTAGAATGAATCATGAAACAATACCACATGTATATTTCATACGTAGAACATGCCAAAAGAAGGAAGAGGTTCACATACCTCGCAACGACTAACCAATACGACAAGTAACAAAACGCTCCAAAGTACTTCAACCTTATCGGCTATTCCTCAAGCCAAGTAGAATATGCTACACGTAGTACTTCAACCTATAATGACGATAGCACTTCTATCAATATCATACTTTCTAGTATAAGACTTATACCACATAATGGCCCTCTAATTCAACGAAAATTTGGGCAGCACTTCCTTTGTTTCTACGTACTTTTCCACCTTTTCCAAGGCCCGAATTCATCAACCAACAAGCCACATTTAAGGCACAATCAACAGTTAACCAAAAAGGATTACACGTCTAACTTGACATGTAAAATTCTGCCCCACAATCTACATAAAACAGTCCGCAAAACAGTCCATAATAAACCAACATTAAGGGTACAATGTGAAGCCTTTAACACCCTTATTCCTTAGAATTTCATTAGCCATTTTACTACATTAATCATGCATGTTAGGGGCTGATTTTCTAGCATTACAATACCCCAAAACATTCCATAAAAATGACACAACGACGTCTAACAATTTTAGGTAGTTTTCGGCCAACAACAACTACAACAAACCATAGTCCTTTTCCTCAATTCCTTTTAATTCAATTCTCATTCCAACATGTTATGTAAGTTATATTACCTATCAACAACAATATTTCCTTCATTATATAACAAAAATCGTCCAAAACAGCCCGCTAGAGATTGACCCGCAGTTTTCGTTTCGCTCCACTTCTTCAAGTTCCAATCACATATATGTGACCCCTATGAACTTATACACAACTTCACTTTGTATTTCACTTCCAAAAAGTTGATAAAACTTAGGGTTTCACACCCTCTATTCTCGGTCAACACCTTGTTCTTGGGTTTAAGGGGTTATCTTTGCTTAGCACTTAATTAGGGAGCTTAGTCTTGAGTTTGAGGATTTATCACCAAAGATTGAAGAATTTTTATCTCCAAAAGAGGCCCAAAACCGAGAGCCCTCAATGAGAGAAAGATATATGAAATATGGCTAAGTGTTGAGTGAAGTCTTGCACTCCTCTATGTATAATATAATGTATCCCATATAGTGAGATCTTGCCAAATGCATGGCCTAAATGTAGCAAGACAAGTGGAGTGGGACCCACATCTCCACTTGTCCTCAAAATATCTAAAGAGTACAAGTCTTCAAGACCAAATGGGGGTGACACGTGTCGCCCTCCCATTCGTCTAAAATATTTCCTTCCCCCAAAATATCTATAATTGGTCAAAATATCAAAAACCTTGTGGGCCCCACAAAATCATAAAATTTCCCGGGTGGGCCCCACAAGACCAAATCCGAAAATAAAAATCCATAAATCCAATATATTCCAAAAGTCTCAAATACCAAATTTGAGAACCAAATTCCAATTAATAAACATTTTCCTTCACAAATTCCCGATATTTTTCCTTAAGAAAAGTAATCTTTCTTTCTTTCCAAAATTCAAATCTTATTTCCATACGTAAGTTCTCATATCAATCTCTTGGAAATACGAAGTGTAACAGTTGCATTGATACACCGAGTCTCATGGTGGGCCGGGACACGTTGCATGTACACACATGAGGATTATATGGATAGTCATGATTATACCGAGTCCCCTAATGGGCCGGGACACGTTATAGGTGCATATGTGAGGAAGGTGACCACACCGAGTCCCATAATGGGCCGGGACATGTTATACTGTGACACCCCATTTTCAACCGGAGTCGGAAACGGGATTACCGCTACGCATGGTTGGATCCCTAAAATGCATTTTTTAAGGGGTCGCCACCTAATTATTATAGTGAATTAGGACACTGAAAATGTAGCATAAAATACTACGAATGATCTCCATTTTAAAGGTCTGTGAAACTATGTGAGATTCTAGGTAAGGGTTCTTTATTATCCTAAAGGGAAGGGGTTAGGCATCCTAAAGGATCCGCTAACTTGCGGTTGTCCGTTCAAACTTAGGTTTAAAATTATTGTGCTAAGAAATGCATGCTTTTATAAATGTTAAATAAAAAAAAAACATTGCAAGTATTTAATAACAAAAGGATGTATTTTTTACAACATAAAAGAGTTGTAAGACTTGTTTATAAAATACATATATAGGTAAAAATATTTATTTTATTTGTAAAATACATTATGTTTTGACAATTGAAAGTAAAGAGAAAACAATTTTATTTATAATACCAAGAGATGATTTTTTTGTGAAAGTTTATTTTTTAGCAAATCAGGTAAAAGTAAAACCTTATTTTTTATGATTAATCATGCAAATAAAAATGTGACCAAATTGTTTTGAAAGCTTAGACATGTATAACGAGCCTAAAATAATCTAGCGTTGGATTTCCGATTTTAATTCTACCCTTTCCAATCTATTAATTCTAAGACTAACTATTCTAAACAATTCAATAATTATACAAGTGCAATAAATTAAATTACAACAATATAAAATAAGTGTAATTAAGGAATTAAAAAGCAGCGACTCTAGAACGGATGACGATATCATTCCGTCCTATTTGTTTGGAAGTTCCGGGACCAAAAAATGCAAGGAATGTTGATACGGATGTGGCGAGTCTCGTAGCGAGACTCTTGTTGCTCCCCAATGTATTTCATGTAAAAGAAGGAAAAGATAGGGATTAGTAGAATTTAATTTGATAGTTGGCAAGACAAGGAGTGAAATGAAAATACAAACATAAGAAAATATAAATAAATAATTCATGAAAGGTAATATGTTATTGGCCCTCAGGTTTGCTACACAACATAGATAACATGAAAAGGAAAGAGAACAGGGAAATGTTTGCATGTTTAGGTCTAGAAAGCACATTCTCAGTACGAGGTTAACACAGAATACGATAACAACCCAACCAACTCATGGTAGCTACCGAGAACAATATTATATCAGATGGTTCTCACATATAAACCTAACACAGCAGACAATCAGCTCAACACATTTCAAGACTTCATAAATTGACGTCACAACCACTCTAATCCTATTTGAGACTTAACTGATCCTATATCATAATTTCTATCACTAAAGAGACAACACACCAACATTTCATCACATAATATATTTTACCTAATCAACCACAGTCAACTAAATATTATGAAAGCAATTTACCCAACTACAGCTCTTTCAAACATGTATTGATCTCATATGACTTGTAGTATCATATTCAAACACAAACAACACACTCTAATAGCCAAGCAGAGTAACCAATTAAATTAACTAAACATATAAAATAGTAACAATTTGTCCTTAGATCATTTCTTAATCATAGATAACTAAACAACATACGTGCAGTTAACTAACTCCACAGATTTATCACTTAGCCCATAGGAATACATTTTTAGTATACATGTTATCAACTACAACAAACTAATCATGTTTAGGGAGTCCAAACTAATTTAAATAGCTAATCTACTACAAACACACATCATAGACTCTTTCAGTATTTATATATGACTAATATAACCTTAACATCAGTAGAAAGATAGGCCAAACCAATAGCGAAAAATAGCCAAAAACCAGCAGTAAAAAGGGACCAAAACTAGTTCAAAATCTGCCAAAATCACCAAAACAAATACAAACCAAGAGCAAAATAGCCGTAAAATCACTAAAACCAGCAACAACAAGGCCGAAAATCAAGCCAAAAAATAGTCGAAATCAGTAGCCGAAATGGCTAAAAATCAGTCCAGAACCAGTCTGAAAACAAAGCTAAAATCAGCAGTGAAACACCCCCCATAAACTAAATCCAATAGACGGTAATCATTGATCAAGAACTGAAAGGTAAAGCAAATAATCACATGTATTCCTCATTTTAATGATGTAACTGACCATATGGACATCCATAAACTATCCAGTTAAATGTGAATCTCAACAACCTATATCAGCCCATATATTCTGGTTTTAAACACATTGTTCATAATGAAAAGAAAAATCAGATTAAACAAGGGTAATATTGTACATGTTTTAATTCACTTCTAGGTCATTTGAGTGGTTTACTTAGGCTGAACAGATCTTGCACTAAACAACACAACTTTACAAAACATATTAAGTATCATTTTTATTTATAACCAAATTCATACAAGGCTTAACGAGGCTTAGATTAACAACACAACATATTTAACTACACAAGCCATACAGTCATGCATTGAACTAGCTTAAACTGATATCAATTGGGTACGACATAACTTTCTCAATTCATATTTAACCAAAATCAGAACCTACATTAGCAGATTAATCACTAAACAAACTATATAGGATTAAATAGACAGACAAAACATGATGAATATTTACCTAAGCACACAAATAACCGCTAATCTTAACTAAGCATACTTAATTAATCGCATAGCATATAATGTAACTAAACAAAAAAAAACCACAAGAAAATAGGTTTACCTTCTCCGGGTAGCGAACCGAGGCGTCGTCTCGAGTCGTCGAGTCCGCTCGGAGGTGTTTTGGGTGTCGCGACTGAAGAGAGGCAAGACTTAGCGTTTTGGATTCTTATTGAACCAATACTAAGAATAAGAGTTGGTTTTTAAGGTCGATTTCTCAGAAAAGTGTGTTTTTTTTTTCTGAGTTTAAGCTTTGTAATAGCAATAAAAGAAGAATTTTTTTTTTGTTCTCAAACTCAAGCAAAACCAGAAAATTTTCAGACCCAGAATCTTCAACTTTGCGTTCCAAAAAAAGCCCCCTTAAACACAAACTCGAGGGCTGTATTTATAGCCACAAATTGAGGGGTTTCAATTTGAAATTCAAATTGAGAAGAAAAGGGGAAAAAATTCTGAGATTAGAGTCATTGGGACAGGTCCGGTTCAATACTTTGGGTCCAAACTTAAACGAACTCGAATCATGTTTTATCCATCAATCCAATAGAGGAGGGCTCGATTCAGTGGACAAACAAATTCGCGGCTCAGAGGATTCAGAAAAGTACGGGAGAGGTGATGGGTGATGTTGAGTATGGGCTATGTCAGTGAGGGCATTTATCCGGCGGGTAAAGGGGTGGTCGGCGAGTATCCGGTTGGCAATGAAGGTGGTCGACGGACTGGTGGTTTCTAAGGGTATGTTGGGGAAGGTAAAGGGCTTTAGGTTTAAGAGGGGATTAATGGAAATGGGCTGGTCTTGGACGAAAATAAGGGTGTTGGGTTGGGTAGAAGATTGGGCCGCGGGAGTTTAAAGGATGACTGGGCCGGGTCGGACGGGAATTGGACTGGGCGGTTGATTAGGAAAAGGAGGGTGGGCTGGGTCTAGGAATTAAAGGTTTGGGCTGGAAAATGTTTTGATTGGGTAGAAAATTAGGAGTATAAAATTTTGAGGATTAAATTAGAAGATTAATGGTATTAATGGGTAACTAATCCAATTCCTCTAATTAATTAAAATATGCTTCTCCGTCCTAATTAATTTCAAAAGTGCACACATGCATTATGGTATAAAGATTTAATATATGTATTTAATTTTGAATATAATATTCATAAAAATGATTAATTTAGTAATGAAAGAACAATATTAAGAGAAAATCGATCACCAATACTAACGACGAGATATTAAAATTGTTTTGCTTATATTTTAATTATATAAAAAATGTAATACTCGATATTGTAAAATTATGCGATAATTAGTGAAGAATATTAAAACTACTTATTTTTTGACGATTTTCAAGACTGAGAAGCATAGTAAAATTAATTGGAGATAAAAGGACGATCTAAATGAAATGTTCAGTAAAGATGGGACGAAATTGGGTGTCAACATATACGACTTATATGACTTTACACCGAGACCCAAAAAGGGTCGAGACATGTTATACCTTATATGACTTTACACCGAGACCCAGAAAGGATCGGGACATGTTATACATTATATGACTTTACAACGAGACCCGGAAAGGACCGGGACATGTTATACCTTATATGACTTCACACCGAGTCCCAGAAAGGATCGGAACATGTTATACCTTATACGATCTTACACTGAATCCCAATATGGGTCGGAACATGTTAGATACAGGGTATGAGGACCGAGTCCCAATATGGGCTGGGACAGGTTATAGGTACGGAGTATGATACGTTATCTATACATGTATGAACATGATGATTCTTTGAGTAGGCATCCACGTGGCGATGAGTACATCGTACAGGGGTACAATGATACAAGGTACAGTTGACTCTTATTTTATATGACACGGTTGGATCTGGTATTTGATTATTTTACTTGTCCCTGTCATTTCGTGTCCAGCCATGATTTTAATACTGTACTTTATTTTCGTTCCATACTTAGTACTTGTTGTACTAACCCCCTTCGGGGGGTTGCGTTCATGCCCGCAGGTATTAGATACTCAGTTGGGTGATCCACGAGTTTAGGATCTTCAGCCAGCTTCTATTGAGACAACTCCACTATGTCGGAGTCTTGTCATGTTGGTACAAAGTTTGTATTAGAGTCTTGTACATTTATGGGTACGGCGGGGTCTTGTCCCGTCATAGTATTTGTCCAAACTCTTAGAGGTCTGTATTCATATGTGAGTTGGACTTGCGTAAGTTATATTTATATTTTTGTACAGTTGTAGTCTCATTCGGGTATTATATATTATGGCAGCCTTGCCGGCTTGGCCTTTGTTTGAAAAAAAAGAGTGTTATTTAGCTTCCGCGGGTTACTTGTATTGTATGGTTAGAAGGGTGCCCAGGTAGGGCACCAATCGCGAGCCCGGGGTTCGGGTCGTGACAATGGTGTTCCGCTTCTCTTGTCCTCACACCTCACCTCAAAATGGTAAAGCTGAATGAATTATTCGTACTATTAATAACATGGTCCGTACCCTCCAATTTCATGCCTGTCTGCCATCATCTTTCTGGGTCTATGTTGTCAAAATGGTAGAATACCTTCTAAATATTTTACCTACTAGCACATTAAAAAACAAGACCCCCATAGACATTCTATATTGTAGAACTCCTTCTTATGACCCACCTACGGATCTTCGGTTGTCTGTGCTATCCCAATCTAACCTCCACCACCCCTCATAAGTTGGCTCCTCCTCGAACTACACCATGTTTATTCTTCGGTTTCCCACCCAACCATAGGGGTTATCTGTGCTATGACTTATCCACTCGTAAAATTCACATCTCTCGTCACGTCATGTTCAATGAGACGATATTTCCGTTTTCAAACCCTCAGAAATACCGGAAACCAGACTACTCATTTCTTGATGAACCAGTCATATCCCCAACCATTCTAAGTTAGCTTACCCAAATTTCGACTTCAGAACCGCAGTCCACAGTGGATGCACCGCAGTGCCATCCTTCCAGTGAGCCCCCTCTTCTTGCAGAACTTTTAGCACCGCGGTGCCTGCCTTCCAGTGAGCCCCCTCTTCCTGCAGAACTTTTAGCACCGCGGTCCCTCGAGGATGCACCGCGGTGCCCCTCTTCCAGTGAGTTCACTGCTCCTCCCTCGCCTTCAGCACCGCGGTCCCCTGAGGATGCACCGCGGTGCCACCCTTCCAGTGAACTAACCTCTGAACCTGTCACTTCAACAATGCCACCACCAATGTCCCCAGTCACCAAATGAAAACTCGTGCCAAACACGGAATTTTCAAACCTAAAGTCCAGTTTAACCTGTCTGTCCAAACCATTTCTCCACTCCCAAAGAACCCCAAATTGGCCAAACTTGACCCTAATTGGAATGCAACCATGTCTGAAGAATATAATGCTTTAACTAAGCAGCATACTTGGGATCTCGTCCCTAGATCAGAGGGGGTGAATGTGATCAGATGCTTGTGGCTTTCGTCACAAATTAAGAGATAGTGGTATTTTGGAACACTACAAGGCTAGAATTGTGGCAAATGACATTAATCAACATGAGGGCGTTGACTGTGGTGATACCTTTAGTCCGGTTGTTAAACCAGCTACGATTCGTACTGTTCTTAGCATTGCTATGGGTAAGAAGTGGCAGATTCATCAGCTGGATGTCAAGAATGCATTTCTTCATGGGGATTTGAAAGAAATTGTATACATGCATCAGGCACCTGGTTTTGTTCATCCGACTGTTCCTCATTATGTTTGTCGTCTCAGGAAGTCACTCTATGGTCTAAAGCAGACACCTCGTGCTTGGTATGACTGGTTTGCCAGGTATATTATGCAGATTGGGTTTATTTGCAGCAGGTGTGACACCTCTGTTTATTTTTCATCATAGTAGTGACATCGATTACTTGTTATTATATGTTGATGACATTGTTCTCACTGCCTTATCTGATAAGTTGAAAAATGACATTATTGCTCTTCTCAAAACTGAATTTGCTATGACTTATTTGGGCAAGCTGAGTTACTTCTTGGGTATATCAGCCACTAGATCTGCAGATACTATGCTCCTGAGTCAGCGTAAGTATGCAGAAGAAATTGTGTTCAGAGCTAAGATGTCGAATTGCAAGGCTATGCCTACTCCTGTTGATTCAAAATCCAAGCTCGGCTCGAGGTGATCCAGTGTCTGATCCTACTCTCTATCGAAGTCTTGCAGGTGCTCTTCAGTACCTCACTTTCACCAGGCCCGACATTGCATATGCCTTCCAGCAGATGTGTCTGTTCATGCATGCTCCGAGGGAACCCTATTTTGCTGCTCTTGAGCGTATTATCAGATACATTAAGGGCACTCCTGACTATGGGTTGCATCTCTACCCCTCCGTTCCGAACAAGTTACTTTCCTACACAAATGATGATTGGGCAGGGTGCCCGGACACGAGACGCTCTACTTCAGACTATTTTGTGTTCTTAAGGGATAATATGATCTCTTGGTCTGCCAAGCGACAAGCCACGTTATCCCGATTCAGTGTCGAAGCAGAGTATAAGGGTGTTGCTAATGTAGTTGTTGAGATCTGTTGGATCCAGAATCTCCTCTTGGAGCTGATTTTTCCATTGCGTAAGGCATCTATAGTCTATTGTGATAACATATCTGCTATCTATATGTCTCATAATCCGGTCCAGCATCAGCGGACCAAACATATTGAGATGAATATTCATTTTGTTCGTGAGAAGGTGGCACGTGGTCTTGTCAAAATTCTACATGTACCTTCCTCTTATCAGTATGCAGACATCTTCACAAAGGGATTATCCAAACAAATGTTCACAGACTTCAGATCCAGTCTGAGCATTCGGCCTCCTCCCACTCCGTCTGAGGGGGTGTGTTAGCGAATATTCTTCAAATATTCACAGTATATATTGTATTTATTAGTATCATGTATTTAAGGTAACTTACGATTCTTACTGTATTAAGAATCATCTTTGTACAACTATATATATTGTGATTAATGAAAGAAATCTCTAAGGAAAATTATTCCAACATCTTATAGTAGTGTTATTGATGTACGCATGATTAACCTATCACACTTATAGACACATTATTGTTTTATAATCTACCGTAGTTTGATTTCTGTTGATATGTGTTCTTTAATATATTTTGTTTAGCTTATTTAGTTGTGTTAGCTACTGCTCCCTTTTGTTCGAATGCAATTTATACTGTTTTATTCCTTATCTGAGTCTCTGATAGTTTCTCTTGTTTTACTCTTTACTTTTGTTTTACTCGTGCTTTGTTTTGATTGACGTGCTTATGATTATGCTTTGTTTTGAGCCGAGAGTCTCCCGGAAACTGTCGCTCTACCTACCAAGGTGGAGCTAAGGTCTGTGTACACTCTATCCTCCACGGATCCACGGTGTGAGATTTTAGTGGGTATGTTATTGGTGTTGTTGTTGATTTGTGTATTATCGAACTTCTTTTCTTTTTGTTTAAAATGAAGCATGTGAACAATCTGCATTAGGTAAATGTGTACGCAACACGTTTCTTTGCCTTATTAAACGAAAGTATTCGTCATAGTAGTTGATTTTTTAGAGCAGTACATAGAAGACTCGAATTCTTAGTATCAAAGGAAAAGGAGAAAAATAAAAGATACAAGGATATTTTTTGAAATTACCAGTCACAAGAAATGAGTGAAGAACATAATATGCCATAATTTAAAGTAGGGTTGTCCAACGGGGTGGGTGCCCTGGTCCCGCCCTACTTTGCCTCGACCCGACCCGGTCCCACATTATCGGTAACGAGAGATATTTTCTGGAACTCAACAAGACTTTAATTTAGAATATAATCTAGATGACACACCACTAATCTAGATGACACACCGACTAATGTAGATGAAACACCTCAAGATGGAACAGGCCTATTCCCCCTAATATTAGACGAGGCTCAACACAACGAAAATTAAAATCAGATGCATGTTTTTTTTATATAGGGACCAAGAGAATGAAATAGTTAGATGTCAAATTTGCAAAAATGTTTATAAATTTAAAACGGAAAAAGGTCAGGGTGGAACGGGAGGTTTAATTAAGCATGTAAAAAAAAATCACACAGCTAGGTGGGAGGAATAGGAGGCTAGAAAGTCGGGTGCGTCAATTCCCTCTCAGTCGGACAAGGTTCACATACTGTCCTGGATCAGATACGTGGTTAAATTAACCCTATGACATGGGGTATTGAAGGTTCTAAATACGATAAACATAGATATAGAGAAGCATTATCAAAATTAGTTGTTGTGGAGGGTTTACCTTTTTCATTTCTTTCCTCTCCTAGTTTTATTCATTACATTAGAGAAATGTATAATCATGCTTTTAACGGTTTTCCTAGATCAACTGTTACGAGAGATGTTTTAAAATTTGCACACGAATATCAACAGTATTTATGTTATTCATTATATCATTTTCCTCGAAAAGTATCTCTCATGTCTGATATAGGTCGTAGTACTAACGATCATCGGTAACATGTCATTGAATAAATTATAAATAGATTATGCAAAAACGTATTTTAGCGTATAGATATATAGATAGTAGACACACTGGTAATTTTATTTCAGAAAATATATATTCAGTTTGCGATTATTATGGCATAACTAATAAAATCATGACTATTACATTAAATAACGCTTCATCTAATAATTCTGTTTTTTTTACTACCTATGAGACTGACTCCCTATTCCTATGGGTCGAGTGAGCTCTTCCCGTAGGAGGTTTCATTCCTAACTGCTCAAGCCTTGAGATCTGTGTTATTAGATTTTTAAAAAATATTTTAACTACATCTTTTCCAAATCATTTTCATATAAAACGTGCATGTCATATTTATAACTTAATTGTAAATGATGGTCTATTATTTTTTTAAGATATTCTTGATAAAATACAATTTGCTATAAACTATATTTTTAAAAGTAATAGAATACAATGAATAAAAAAATATAAAAAAACTTGTCACAATTGCAAATTACCTTATAGAAAAATTTCCGAATAAATAGCCACTAGATAGAATTTTTTATACGAGCAACTAATTGTTAATTATACACGTTTGGCCTTCTTAGAAATGCATGCGCAAGCTTTCAAGCAAAGTTTTGTGGTTGGAAAAACTTCTTAAATTGGATAACATCAGCCTATTTTTGTAGCAATAATGTTTTCTTTAACTAATATTGCGGAAAAACTTCTTAAATTGGAAAAACTTAGCTTAGATTTCAACTCCCTGTTACAAAAATACAAATACGTATTAATTTTATCATTTATAATTATAGTTTCAAGTTTTTGCAGGGAGCATCCTTCCTTGTGCTGGTCTTTAAATATTATTTCGACGGTCCCGAAATATTTATCGTATTACACATTTTAAGAGTCAAATTATATAAACTTTGACAGCTAATTTGAGCTATATTTTTTATCATATTAATATAAAAATAATTGCAGCTTATAGTGTTTTCGTATAATTTTCGAATATCTAAATTTTAATTTTAAAATATTGAATTTATCTAATCTAATTTAGCTTTAAAATTTAATTAAGTTTGACTTTTAAAAGAAAATATAACAAGTGTTTTGGGACAGAGGGAGTAATATATTGTTTTGCTCTTGCTGCAGAAATAGGCCCCGTTTGTTTATTATGCAATTGACATTTTTGCTCTTCCGATATAAGCTCGCGTTCCTGTGCTTTCCCTGATAACACGATACGAAATATTATTGGGGAAAGAACGTAGATGCCTCCTGAAAATAAAATAATTACCCGCTCATATTATTTTACTTTCATGTCCCTAAATTTATTTACCTGAAATGCCCCCAAATTTAAGATATCAACATTATATAGAAATATACTGATAGTATCATGGAGATAATTTTTATTTACTCAAAAGACGCACTTTTCTAAAAAAATTATATGATACAATCACCTTATATGCATATATTGTGATGAGATCATGGAAGGTTGCTTCAGTCTTTCAATTGGACACACCTTAGCCCTCTATGATAGCATCGTAGTAAATAAATATACTAAAATTGTATCACGGAGGACTTCTTCAGCCCTTATCTTAATCTTTCATGATATCATTATGATATATAAATGTACTACGATAGTATAATGAAGAAAGGATTTTGGGCGAAGGGGTATCCGGTTAATTTTCAGGTGAACGAGTAAGAAGCGAAATTATTTTAGGGCGGAGGACTTGTGATTATGATTTGTCTTGAGCCGAGAGTCTCCCGAAAACAGTCGCTCTACCTAGAAGAGAAGCGGATTTCTCTTGATTGATCTCTTTTCCCTCCCTCTGATCCGCTCTCAAAGGCCAATCTCAGTCAAGAAAAACCCCTTCTTCTTTTATCTAGCGGGCTTTGTCTCATACCACATTCATTCTTCTATGTTAGAAGCCTCTGGCTACTCTCGATACCTCTTACTCCAGAATAGTCACGCTTCCCAGTCTCTTAGCGAGTTCGAAGGAGATTGAGGAGTTTTTAATCAATATCCGCTATTCGTGCTCTTTTGGAAGCCAAAAATGGGTTATTTTAGGCTGCTTTGATGTTTAAGACGAATAGATATGAATGACGAAATGAGGTCTTCCCCCCTTACCTTAGTCAGACTGGTGGAGGTAAGATCTGCGTACACTTTATCCTTACCAGACACCACATTGTGGGATTTCACTGGATATGTTGTTGTTATTATAATTAATTCACGTATGTTAAACAAATTCTAAAAAAAATCTTTTTAACGATTATTCACCTATTTATAATATTTCATGTATACACAATGACATAACAAATAGTTCATGAAATATGAAATCATTAAACTTCAAATATTAGAACAAAATGCTCTAAAATTCATTGTAAATATTTTAATAGTCAAAGAAAGAAAAATAAAAATTAACCTAACTTACCTCAATTTGTGACTAATAATCCTTCTAAAATTAAATTAATGAAAACTTGATGCATATGTACCAATAAGATTTTTATTTCTGTGTGATGTCACAACCAAATTGACCTGCATTTTATTCTGAGGACCAAGAAGATCTCCTTTGATAGTGAATTTTGTCAAATGGACATTCATAACGATGTTACCCTTACATGCTAGTGGCTTGTACTGCATTATTAAATGTCACTGGAAAATCTAATAAAACATTACAATGATTCTCTCCGTGACTACATTCTCCTGTTTTATTATACGAGTACTCGTGTTGAATTTCCCTTTCAAATTGGATAGTGTTTACTGTCCATACTAGACACTTCTCTTCTTGTTTAGAATCCTCTAGAACTATGAAACAGGGTTAACTACAAGACAGGGCTAGCTAGAAGTATTTAATCCCCTTAGTTGAGAAAAAGTATTGTTTAAATAGGATAACATTAAATTTTTAATTATATAAAAACTGTTCAATCTTCTCAACATAAGGAAAATGTCTAGTAAAGTGGTAAAAATGATTAAAAAGTTGCTTTAAATCATGGTTCAACTCCTAGGTTACGACAGTTTTTGACCTTTTATATGTACACATTGTTTTTAAATCCAAGCTAGGTATATTTCTTGATTTCATCACACACGACTGGTCGAACGCGATTAATCGATCACGTGATTTGCAGATTATCATACAACCGAGTTTACCCTCGCAAGACTTCAAGAAGAATGCCATGCTCCTTCACAACAAAAATATATAGCTGCAATTTATATCTTTCTTTTTTATACTGTTTTGAATTGTTTGTACGGTCTACTAAAAATAACTTTTCTACCTTTTAAGATAGAGGTACGATATATACTCTTTAGACTATAATTTCTGAGATTTTATTGAGTATATTATTATATGTAAAATGACATCTCTGTAACATAAAAGAATAATATTATTTGACACTTAATATATGTGCTGTATCTATTTGTTTCTTGTCGAGACATGGAAATAATAGAAGAAAGTGGGGACGGTAGGGGTCTATAGACTCTATACAAAGTCTTGAGTCAGTCAAAAGCCGCAGTTGCTCCTCCTCCTCGGACTCTACTCAGTTTTCTTTGTTCACAAGCCTTCCTAATTTTGCTAAATAAGGCATTTTTCACTGTTCAGTCATTATCTGCATCTGTTCTTTCTGTTATAGTGTTGAGATTTCTGCCATGACATTGTACGGACCAGTCATTTTTCTGGGTTTGTTGGTCTTTCTTGAAATGCAGCTTCTTTCAACAAGTGCTGCTTCAGGTATACATCTTTCTCTGCTACTTTTCTTCAATTACATCTTGTTTTGGGACCTACCCTTTTCTTGTTTAACTGTGTTATGCACTTTTTTTGGGCTAAATTTGAGTTCCATCCTATCTAGAGCTTGAGGTAAAGGAAAAGTTAACATTTTTATTATTTGGGGTTAATTGTGAGTGTTTGATGAGGAAGTTATAGTGAACTTAAAGCTACTTTCATTTTCTTGATTTTTTATGGGCGTTTTGTATTTTACTTGATTTTGTTGTGTTTGAGTTTCATGAGGATTTAAGGAGGAAGTGCAAGAAGAAAGGTAGTTGACAAATTTGTGGGAAATGTGATTAATGTGCCTGCATGTCTATTAAGACCTGCCAATTTTCAGAGACTGTGTTCTTTTTAGTTTGTTGGAAATGAGAATGAGAGCTAGCCAATGTAGTGGTGAAGCTCAAACTAATTGAATTTATGTTTGTTTGTAAGTCTTATAAGATTCAAATTCAATAGGATGTAGATAGGCCAGCAACGCCTAGTTCAGTTTTAATATTGCTAATATGTCTTGCTTCATTTAATGATTGTGTTACTGCACGTTTTATTGATGTTTTCTTTTAGAGTTTAAGTTATATACACTGACAATGTAAAAGATTTACACCATCAGTGCGATTGAACCTATTATAGTAGGTGATATAATCTATTTTCCATGTTACAATAGCATACTTAGTTGATATGAAAGTTACCTATTGTAGTAAGTCAACTTAATCTGATAGTGGGAAATTCTTTACAATGGCAATGCATAGAACGAATACATTAGCCTTGTTCTTTATATAGACCTAGCTGCGCTCTACAGAATCCTGAAAGCATTAATAGTACAGCAGTATGTCTTCCAAGTTGAAACTAAGAATCCTTGTCGTCACTCCCTTCACAAACCCTTCAACTTGTGGTGCCTTATCATTTCTAGTTTAGTACCATATGAAACAAAGTATGGACTAAAGATATTGCATGTGGTGTTTGCTTCAATAGTTTTCTCATTCTCAAGAGTAATATACTCATGATTACAATCTTCAAATTCTGCTGCTTGATCCAAATTGAAGAATTTATTGTCTTTTAAGATGACTTGTTTTTTTTTTTCACGAGAAGTATTGTAAAGGTGATTATGTTTGAGAAAAATACTGTAAATCATATTTTAAATTGTTTCAATGTCAGGAGTAATCCTGAAACATATCTCAATGAATTGACATCTGAGCAATGACTATCTACATTTCCTCTACAAATGCAGTTTGCCCCTTAGCCATGACCGGATCCAACTATACTCTGACTGCCTCAATCTGCTCCAACAAAGAAGAAAGAGGAAAGTGTTGCCGCTACATTAATGCCTTGGTTGCAATTTCTGTTGCTCGATATACAAATGCAACAAGCAACCTGGGGGTCAGTTCTGACACATCACAGATTTGCCTAGATAAAATAGCAGATATTCTCCAATTCCATGGAGTCACCAGAAATGCAACGGTGTTCTGTGGGTTTGGGACAAAAATTCCCGTCAACTATGAATGCCAAGGTCGAAGAACTGTCACTCAGATGCTTCAATCTCCGCAATTTTCAAGTGTTACTAAAAACTGCCAAGTCCCCCTCTCGGTGGAAAGTAAATGTAGAAAATGCCTCAATGCTGGCATCTTGTATCTCCGCAATCTAGTTGGTACAGCTAATAATATGACATTTAGTACTTGTAGAGATGCAACTTTTGCTGCGCTTGCAAGCCAAGTTGACAATGCATCAGCTATTGATATTGCTCGCTGTTTCTTTGGGGTCAAAGGCCTTATTATACCTCCAGGTACGCCTTAATAGGAAAGTGGTGGGGTTCATTACCACTGAAGACTAGATAGAACAGTTACAGGAATTATACCGAATGTTCTGTGCATCCTAGTATTTGTTAGCAGCATTGTATTTTTTTCTTGAAATTTGTACGTCTGACCAATTTCAGGACCATTTCCATCACAACTTTCACCAGAGGTATCTCCAAGCCCTCCCGCTGCTGATAGTCCCTCTCAACTTTCCTTGAGTACGCCTGTTAAGGATAATCACCGTCCTTACCGCCTTACATTGGTACCAGTTGTTGGCATAGTAGTTACAGTCGTCGCTGTCCTGATGCTGCTTATCTTAATTGTTCTGATTTGGAAGAAAAGCAAACAGCTGGAAGATTCGAATGCAACTGATAAGATATCTTCCAAATCCTTCACACAGCCACCAGAAAGATTCCAGGAAGGTAATTTTGTGGTTCTTTTAGACTAATTTTGTACTTATCGAAGCAGACACCACAAGATCTGTTAATTTGTCTCGCATAATGCACACAGGTACGGCTTCTATATTTAAGAAATACAGCTACAAGGAGACAAAAAAAGCAACCAATGACTTCAGCACAACTATCGGGCAGGGAGGATTTGGCACTGTATACAAAGCTGAATTTAAGGATGGTTCCGTGGTAGCAGTGAAGAGAATGAACAAGGTTTCTGAGCAGGCAGATGATGAGTTTTGCAGAGAAATAGAATTACTTGCTCGACCGCATCATCGTCATCTTGTTGCTCTAAGGGGCTTTTGCATTGAAAGGCATGAGAGGTTTGGGAATCATACTTACGACTTTCTTTGTTTGTTTGTTCTATCTTTTTTTGTTTCTGTCCAGCTTTCAATGTAAGGTGACCTGTTACTAGCTAACATATTAATATCTTCTTTTTTATACTGAACATTTATCATGGAGCAGGTTTCTCATGTATGAGTATATGCCAAATGGAAGCTTAAATGATCAGCTTCACGGTATTCTATTAATCTTCGAGTTTTATTTGGTGATTCTATTATTAACAAAAGTTAGCCTTTAACATCAGCCATTGGTCTGTCATGTAATGTTCTAATATTGAGAAATACATAGTGCATTTTTTTACTACTATTCCATCTTAAAGTAGTTGTTGGTTTGCTTAATTATTCCTCTAAATCTATGCAAAGATCCAGGTAGAACTCCCCTCAGTTGGCGTACAAGAATTCAAATTGCTATTGATGTGGCTAATGCTCTGGTAGATTTTTTATTATACTCTATCCAATTGGTATATTTTTAAAAGCTGCTTAACTGTTAACATTCAGTGCCTTAACTGTTAACATTCAATGCCTCCTTATTTCTTGTTGCCTCCATGCAGGAATATCTTCATTTCTATTGTGATCCTCCACTGTGCCATAGGGACATCAAATCAAGCAATATATTACTGGATGAGAACTTTGTCGCAAAGGTAAATTGCGTTTCATTATACTACACAGGCAGATCTTAATTTTTTCTCTTGTTCTTGCCTACCGTGTTGGTAAAATTTAACTCTAAAACATTTTCTTATGCTTTATAAGATCTCTCGGCAGGGCACATTATTCTTTTAACTCTTGTAATATGATAGGTTGCAGATTTTGGCCTTGCACATGCTTCAAAGGATGGTTCTATTTGCTTTGAACCGGTAAACACAGATATCAAGGGAACTCCAGGTTGGGGACAATTCTACTTATGAGTAAAATACTAAAATTCAAGCATCATTCATTACTTTGATGATGTAGAGGGAATTTTGCTTTGTTATTTAGGTTATATGGATCCCGAGTATGTCATCACCCAAGAGCTTACAGAGAAAAGTGATGTATATAGTTATGGAGTGGTATTACTGGAATTAATCACAGCGAGACGGGCAATTCAAGATAACAAAAATCTGATAGAGTGGGCTGAAATATTCATTACATCAGAGTCTAGGATAACCGAGCTCGTGGATCCTAACATTGGAGACTCTTATGACTTTGATCAACTTCAGACATTTTTAGCAATTGTTAGATGGTGTACACAGAGAGAAGGACGGGCTCGGCCTTCAATCAAGCAGGTCCTTAGGCTTTTGTACGAGTGTGCGGACCCCATGCACAGTGGTTTTGTCGAATCGATGGAGGATGAAGATTACGATGAGATTGAAGGAAGGGGAAGAACAAGTGGGTCTAGGATGAATAAAGGTGAGGGAAGGTGTCTAGCTTCTTCGTCAAGTACATCGAGGTCCTATTGTAGCAGGAGCTTCCTAATTGAAACAAGTCCTCCCCAGTCTCCACTCTAATGTATGTTTTTTGAGACCACTGCTTTGAATGTTAACTAACTTTTTTTTTGATAACCGAGGAATCTCCAAGGGCCAGATGATGCATGGTTTGAAACTCGGTGGACAATGGCCCTGCCCACCCTTTTGACTGTTTAGTAACTTACGTTCAAAGTTAACTTGTAAAGCCATTACATATAAGAGTTTTAAGATTAGTGAGTTCACCATCCTGACATTGATAAGCAGCACATGCACGCAATCCAGAGGCTGTAATCTGTAGGTTCATGGAGTTTGCTTCATTTCCATCGAACATTGATTTTTTCCTTGCAAAGCAGCCAGTGGCAACAAGAGAGTTATACGACCACCTGCATTACAGAAAGTGGGGGTACAGTGTTTAATTATATTCTTCCACGAATTTTTTTGGAGAGATTGACTAACAACTTTAGCTTTCCTTTTTTGTTTGGGTTGGTTTGTTGTATTTAACATTCTTTAGCACTTTCCAGGGCTGTTATTTCTTGCAAGTTATTGTACCAAACTTATTGGCTTGTACTCTCTTTACCTGTATGTTTCCAGCATCAGTAGAAATTGCTGCTTTCACGGCTTATCTGGAAATAAAAGAAATCTCTTGTTTCCTTGACACAGGATTTGGTTGCTAAATGAGCCACTTTAAACACCTGTGACATTAATTCAACATTTACATTAGTGATAATGTAGATTAAATACATTTTGCCAATCTTGCTGCATCACATTCTCAAAGAAAATTTGGTTTCTTCTTTCGATTTCCTTTCCTGCATCTTTCTTGTAATAAGTCAACTTCATGCAGATACTTGTAGCCAACTTTGATTTCTTCATTCATTTTTCTTTCCTGCATTTTTTTTCTATCCATAAGTTGGCTTCGTACTGATAGCTTCTACATTGTGCATATCGAATATTGACATCAGGCCAAACCCAAAATTTCTAGAGTTATTGTTTTGAAGGGGAGCCTTGGAGTAACTGGTAAAGTTGCCGCCATGTGACTAGGAGGTCACGGGTTAAAGCCGCGGAAACAGCTACTTGCAGAAATGCAGGGTAAGGCTACGTACAGTAGTCCTTGTGGTCCGACCCTTCCTCGGACCTCGCGCATAGCGGGAGTTTAGTGCATTGGGCTGTTCTTTTCCCAAGGTAGAGGTAAGACATGTATACATATTTGTGAAATTTCACTGGGTATGTTGTTGTAAAGAGTATTATTATGTTCTACTTTCTTAGCTAAAGTTAAAAATATTGCATGCTTTGTATGTAGTAGTTGTATTGTGGTCACTCCTCATCCCATTTTTTCAAATCAGTCGACAAGAAGAAAATTGAAGTTCAAAACATAAACGGAAATTACTGTTGCAATTCCAACAGGTAATCGGCTAAAAGTTTGAAACAGAGAAAATTAAAATGAAGCAAACACAACTTTTGCTTAAGTTCAATTGAAACATAGGGCATTCATGTTGCTTACTTCGAACCCTAAGAATGGAGAACGTTTAGGTAATAAGCAGTTTACTCCCTCGGTGAGCTTATCCAACACAAATCTAAGTAAACCGAACCAGTGAGTTTTAACTACTGATGGTTTACACCGAAAACAAATACCATTCAGATAGTGACCTTGAAGCGCTTTCAAAGCTACTAACCAAACAAATAAGTCTTTAGTATCATACAGTAAAACATGGGTATAAAAAAAAGTTTTGCAAGCCTTGTGCATTATACTAGTTTCTTCTCCCCTGAACAAGGAGGGGTGTTGCATAGGTTATACATAATAAACTTGCAATGGGACGAGGGAAGAAGAAAACAGTTGAAATGCGGATCACGTGAAAATTTGCTGACAAATGAACATCTATAAGGGAGATGCAACAATCCTTCCAATCAAATATATAGCATGATCCACCTTACAGAACAAACGTTTCACACAATCACACGGAAGCAAACAAATAGCTCCAAGCTAACATTGACAAACAGCAACAGAAGCTGTTAAACAATATTCCTTCCAAAACCAGAACCTTTGGAAAGAATATTTATTTCAAAACACTTTCTGTCACACCCGTGAATTGGTCCATGAAAATTCGGTGTGAGTTAGGCACGAATTGAGTAGGAAATGGATCATGTTGATAAACACTTCGTGTATGTGAGTGAAGACATGATACGAAGGAACATGTGGTTCAACAAAGCTAAGGGGTCAGGCTCGGATATAGGAAAGACGTTGAGGAGCAAGACAAGAGGGTATGACACATACAAAAGATACGGCTAAGTGTGAGCATTTATGAAGGATGTCCGAGAAGGTGACACGTGTTCTATGAGCATGTGCAAGTCACGGGATATATGACAAGGTATTAATATTCACATTAATGCATATTACAAGTCTAGCTAAGAGATACAACGAATAGTTGACAAAGTCCAAAGGAATGAACTAGAAGTCGAGAAAAGGGGCACGAATTGATGTTTGCAAGTGAGGCTACGGGCTAAGGCGTGGGTGCGGAATGCGAGGAAGGTGTTCCGAGACTTTCTATGATTCATATGGGTCAGCTAGATCACAAGGGTTAATGATGCTAAGGGTTCGACTGAGTCATATACATGTGGCAAGCCAAAATACAAGATTGACTAAGTTCGAGAGCAATGTGGTTCAAGTCCGAGTCACGATGGAGCACCGGGTAGCTTGGGGTTGGTTCGAGGAACTCCCGCCAGGTCTCCGGGACACGTGGGAAGTGGTTTGAGCTAATTTGGTTGAGTATTGAAGTGTGTGGACTTCAATGACTCAGAAGGGTTCTAACCGAGTTCCGGATTTTGTGCAAACTTGGTGTATAGTGGTCTGGACGAGTTGTGGATGGTGCGGGTGACGTGTTGAGTCTTGTGAGACTTGTCCAAGACCTTGTGGGACCAGTGTGAGCCGTTGGAGAAGATTGAATTGGCCAACAAAGACATTTACTTGAAGAAGTGAAGAAACGTGTCGAATTGATCAAGTCTTAAAGTAGTGTTGGTCGTGTGAAGTGTATGTGTGTGATAGGCAATTACTTGCGGATGTGTGTTATTACATCCATTCCCTTAACACGTCCCCCTTTGTAAGACATGATAAGTCACTCCCCTCCTCCCCTATAAGTAGAATAAGTTAAGATAACTTATTCATTCATTCAACAATTGGAAGCCTAAACCCGAGAGTAGGGGTGCACAAAGGGTCAAAACCGGACCGGACCGGACCGAACCGGACCGGACCGAGGACCGAACCTTCGGATTCTCCGGTCCGGATCAATTTCGGTCCGGTCCGGTCTAATGGACCGATGGACCGAATTCTCCTCCCCAGCCCCCACACCCCCCCAAATTTCACCACTCCCCACCCCTGTGCAGCCCCACCAGCCCCGGACGTATTGACATATGAAATATAGGTTGTAAATTGATCAAACTTTATACGGCCATAACTTTGCGCTCTGGACGTCCGCTTTACCTAATTTTTTTGATTTCGCGTATTTTTTCGATACGGGTGGCCAAACTGCGTAGGCGGTTTGATTCCTCCGATTTCTCCAAAACGTCCATCTTGCCCCTCAATTTCTCTTTTCCCAAATCGTTCGTTTTCCATTTTCAAATCTAAATATCTCGCTATGTACAATATATTTCAACGTAAAATTGCGTGGCACCGCATCCGAGAATGTCAATTTCAGTATTGGAAATTCAATTTAAAAACGTCCTTAACCCACCTTAATTATATATATATATTATATATTAGGAATTTAGAAAATTAGGAATTATATATATTAGGAATTATATTATATATATATTAGGAATTATATATATTAGGAATTTAGAAAATTAGGAATTATATATATTAGGAAGGAATTTAGAAAATTAGGAATTATATATATTATATATATTAGAATTATATATATTAAATATATTATATATATTAGGAATTATATAAATTATATATATTATAAAAAAAAATTTAAAAATTGTCCTGACCGACCGACTGGCCGGACCGGACCGAAAACCGAAACAAGATTTTTAAAGGACCGAAGACCGGACCGATAATCTCGGTCCGGTTCGGTCCGGTCCGATTTTTCGGTCCGGACCGAAAATTGTGCACCCCTACCCGAGAGAGAGAGCTAGTGTTGAGATTAAGTGTTCAAAGCTAAAAGCAAACTTTGTTCTTGTGAGTGTATTCCCGAGAGTCTAAACTAATTAGTGAGTGAGGCTAAGTTAGTTTGAGTGTTCAAGTGTTAGACGTTTAGTTCTATCACTACATTGTAAAGCCGAGAGACATTCCTTTGTTTATTTGAGTATAAATAAAAGTAAAGGTTGGGTTGTTTTGTCCGTAACTCTTGGTGTGTTGTGTTGTGATTAAACTTGTCATTCTAAACCTCCTTCAAGTGTGTTTGATTGCTTTCGCGTTCTTAAGTTCTTTTGATCTTGAAAAGACTTAGTGTTTGACTGAAGTTGGCAAAGGGTAATTGCCGACTGCCTTTACGCCTTTGTGTGCGAAAAATTTATAGTAGCATACCGGGGTGTGACATTTTCTATGATGCTTTTGCATGTGGAAATCATCTGTTACATGGAGCAAGTGCTCCTAGCCCACGTGTAGCTTAAATACCCAAACTATGTCCTTAAACTACTGCCACCATTTTCTGCAGAGTGAAACAATCCAAAGGACAAACACTGTTGGAGTTTCATGACAAACTTTACACCTCAAGGAGCAACATCAAAGTGCATGCAACCATATGACTGAAGTCCTTGATCGACTGTTTAAGTTACTGTGTATGAAATGATCATATGGACCCTACGACTCTATAAGCTCTTGTTATAGTCACGGTCGTTGCATATTTCACCCATTTAGATGTTCACAGAACCAGATTCATAGCTGCTGCCCACTTGCACTTAAAGCTCATTTTCGGATAACAGTAAAACAAGGCTATCAATCACATTTTGATCCTGTATCCTTTCTCCCTTATTTTCCAATCAGAAGTTAACTATCTTTTCCATCACTGACTTCTTCAGGAGCTTTCAATATGGTACACAAACCATAAACAAATTGAAGTGACAAAATGATTCGACTTTTGCAAGACTGGCCTGCCATAATTGACAATGTTAAGAATTCCACATCGAAAATGGAATGAGACTTTGGACTCCTTATATGGACTTGGACAATCCTCACCCTAAAAGCTAGCTTTTGGAGTTTAGTTAGGCCCAAAATTCATTATTTACAAACATTATTTTGGGAGCTTTTGCATGGAGGATGACCCTTCTTTCTTCAACATCCTTCCAATGGGACAAGGCTTAAGCTGGAAATGCCATGATAGATAAGATAACATTGCTAGATGAAATTAAGAAAGCAGACTAAAAATCTCACATTAGTAATAAGATCTGCCAGGTCAGATGTAACTAAGAAAGCAACACTAAAAAATAATACTCAGAGTTTCACATTAATAATAAGATATGCCGAGACATATAAATTTGGCATGCAGCTGTATTTCAGATACGGTCAGCATGCAATGCTTTCTGTTATGGAAGCTTGCTTCTCTCCTTAACAGTTGAATACATCCACAATTGTCCTTTATCTTTCTTTTTTTGATAAATCCAACTAGTTAGACCCCATATCAGCAAGAAACAATTTTAAGTGTCAGCATACAGACCGATAAATTAATAAAAAACTACAAAGAGCTTTTTGGAACAAATTAGATACGGTTCTTGTCTCTTTTCCCCTGCCAAGGTTAAGAGCCTTGACAGAAGGGTAGACTTCCAGTACTCCACCAATTTGACACAGTCAAACTGGTAAGATATCATTCTTTTCTGTCTAGAAAATATAAAGGCTGCTAGGACAAAAAAAACATAATAAATTTAAGAAAAGCTCTTTAAGTAAAATGAGGACAGAAGCCAGTCATACTTAACTTGAATCTAACTCAGTTTACTCAAAGGTTTCAAAATCGAACAGCCAGATTGACCTTTGGCAACAATCTCTCTGAGGCAAAGAGTTTGCAAGAACCATGAGATGAGCTAAAGAGTGTTTTCCCGATGCAAATACGCTTATGGAAACTTCGACTAATCCATAGACTTGGGTAAGAAATGGGGAAGAGATATGCGTCCCACTGAATTTAGAAGCAGAACACAGATCCAAGTTACTATACGGCAAAAAAGAACAATTCATAGAAAAGCAATCTTGCTTCCATCATGGACATGACGAAAAAAACACCTCCAGCAAACTAGCTTAATAATTTACACCTTCTAGCATGTATTTAGATGAAAGTTGCGAGAGATAAATATACACAGAAATCTCCCATTGTTCTGGTGTTACATAGGAACTTCTGACATCATAGAACAAACTAAGTCATAATGCAGAAGAAATGACAAACATGACTTCAGCTTTTCTTTGTCATACTGCAGAAAACAAAAAAATTGACAAGGACAATGTAGCAACAACAAGTACCTCAGCATAAGTCCCAAGGAAGTTAAGATAGTAGATAGTCAAGAAATGAAACGAAAACACTTCTAGGCACCAACAGCAGCCAGAAACTTACTCTTGCTAACTGGCTCCTCTTGCACAATCACTACATCTTTCACCTTTGCTAGTAGCTGCTCAAGTTCAGCCACTCCAAAGCTCTCGTAGTCTAATTGCCTCTTGTACCTTTGTTGATATATTGCCTCAAAACAACCAAGAAAAATCCGGCAAGAGTAGCTAACAAGTATCTCTTGAAGTTCATACTTGAAATTTTCAAGGCTTTTTTCAACTATTGCACACATATCAGATTTCTCACAGCTCCCCCCATGCTCTTTTATGAGTCCTCTTTCATCATCGGACAACTCATCCGATGATTCAACCCCAGTCACAATATCGGCATTTCCCTCTTGTGTTCCTTTTCCTTTATTATCTCTTTTTATTTTTAATATAGTTGTGGGGGGAGCACTTGGTACAGCACATGAATTATAGAGGTAGACAAACTTCTTTTGGCCTTCCCCCCCGACAGAAATTGCATCACTCATCTTCTTGAAAAGATTCACGAGCTTAGCAGCACCATATTCTGAAATGTAAAGAGTCCTCCCATAAATTTTCCGGTATTCTGCAGGAACACGTGTAAGAGGCAAACAGCCGCCAGATAATTCAAGCAACTTCACCAGCTGCCCCTTCAAACCATTTATATCCCCAGGCTGCACCCATGTCAAGTCACTCTGGTCATGTGAAGATGGACCTCCTTCATTTGAACCAGAAGGAAGACTATGACTTCTCGTACCCGTAGGATAACATGGCATGGAAATTGAAGTGGAATTATATTCAGCCAGAGAATGTGATATCATTGAGAAATCTCTTGCATTATAGTAGCTCTGTGAGAGGCCCCTAGAAACTATTGCTTCATCTTCATGCTGACCATCCGGGTTGTCATTAATCTGGCAACAATCCATTAGAAGCCCAGCAATGTCTGAGACACCACCACGACAAGGCATTAAGGCCTTTGCAGGAGGCACAAAACCTTCGCCTCGAGCGACACTTGGCCAGTCCCATACAAACCTCCCTGCGTTACATAGAGCAGACGAAACACCAACATTTGCAGGAATGACAAGGATCACAGTGTATCCACGTTGACCAAGAATGTGAAGTGCTGGAGAAAAATCAACATCTCCCGATATTAGCATAATGGACGAGGGTGGAGGATTGTCAAGAGCAAAAAGAAACATGTCAACCAAGATGGCTTTGTCAGCTGCATCCTTCCTGCCATTGGGGACATCTATAAGTTTAACACCAGTTCTCTGACAGCCCTCTCTTAATCGCCTGGGGAAAGCACTAAAATCTCCATAGGCAGCAAAAAGCGTAACTGCTCCTTTGATTACAGGATGGACCCGTAGAGTCATTCTGATGTTGCCAGCCACATCCTCAGGCCGTACATCACTTGGAACAGGACAGTTCTCGATGTCCCAAAGAATTGCCACCGGTCCCTGTGAAGAATTTGGGCTTTGCAGGGAGAGAGGTGTTAGTGCTTTCGTGGTTGTGTTTGCCATTTGCTTCCCACTTTGTTCCAAGGACTCTGATGACAATCCAAAAGATGATGTAGGAGGAAATGCCATCAGTATTTTCAGCCAAAGATTGTGTAGTCCCTGGCTACCTGTATATGGGCAACAAAATGAGAGACTAGAAACAAGCTAGATGATTCACTGGATACAAAATACCATTGAAATAGAAGCTTAACAATGGGCTCTTTAGTTCTCAGTATAACTTTTACCGACTTTTGTCAATTTTCTTAAGCATATTTTATAATAGATTAGGGGACTTGGAACCTACATCAGAATCATTGATTGGAATGATGGATTTATTTAGCCTTCGGCTCTAGTTTTGGGTCCAAAATAGATTATTTTTTTAAAGAAAGCAAAACTACAAAGAATAGAAGAAATTTGCAAAACATCAAATACTAAGTAAAATCCGGCCAAAAAACTTAAGAATTTCCAGGGAAAACTATAATTCTTTCCTGCAGCAGCAATAACTGATCTGATCAAAAGAATCAACTAATCACCAATCCCAAATTAGTTAGGATGAACTATACAAATCTCATATATCCATTCGGCTCAATTCCCATAACTTCCAACAATTAAACAAAGTAGTAGTTTCGTAAGTTAAACTAGAAGCCTTTGAATTCAAGGATAACCAAGAAAACAACAAGTACTGAGAAATTAGAGACGAAGGGTGAAATTATTCAAATATGGAAACCCTACATATAAGAGTTAGTACCGGAAGACGAAAGAATTGATGAGCTGAAATGCAAAGCAGAGAGAGAGATGCTAATTCTTGTTCAGTACGAAACCAGAAAGACTTTGGTTTTTTTGTCTTGTTCACTACACTTGTTAATTCTTAATGGGCCGGTGCTTTACTGTGACCGGTTTATACACGATGTATTCATACCTGATGCAAACATTAATACATGATAAGTAGTACTTAGTGCCTGTTTTGATTGGGGTACCCAGGTAACCACTTTCGTGAAAATATCAAAATTGACATGTTTGATTGACTTTTCAGAAGAGCTTCTCGCAGAAGCTAAATTTGTAGATTCTGCAATTTATTTCAATTTAAATTTTACCATTTCTTTTATTATCGTCTTTAATTTTCATCAACACTATCCACCTTCATTACCCTCTTTAAATATCTAAAAATAATTACTAAAAAAAAATTAAATATACAACTTTCATTACCTTCTTTAAATATCTAGAAATAATTACTAAAAAAAATTCAAATATACAACTTTCATTACCCTCTTTAAATATCTAGAAATAATTACTAAAAAATCAAATATACTAATCATGTTCTGTTTTAATTTTTTTTTTAATCAAATATACTACTAAAGTTGACATTTGTTTATGTGTAATGATTGAAACTTTAATACATTTAAAAAAAATCAAATATACTCCGAATATTACTACTATAATACATTATATTTTGAACAAACAAGAAATAAATATATCCAAGTTGAAGTATCGGAATTTTTATTATTTTTGAAGAATTGCCTGAGAAATATTTTTAATGTAGTTTCTTCATCAGAGATGTATCACGTTCGAGACTTAGTCCGCAATCAAATTATAGAATACATGCAAAATTAGTATTGTAATAATATTTAAATACTATTTGCACTTTAAATTAGTACTATAATAATATTCTATTAGTATTTAAGTACTATATTGCACTTTAAATTCTATTATCTATTTGTAATTTTTAATTTACATACTTCCATTTATTAGTAATTTTTATTTATATGTATTGACTAAATGTTCATTTTGGTAATTCTACATTCAAAATCAACTTTGATCAAAACTATCCAAACATCATTTATTGATAACAATCACTTTTATATTGTTGCATCCAAACATATATCACTTCTACCAGAATTACTTCTGCCAAAAGCACTTTTGCCCACCGCCAATCCAAACAGGCCCTTAGTTTTTATGCTTATTGCTTTTGCTTAATCATAATTAATTGCAATACCTTATATTGCCACACCAATTTATTACTCGATCATAATAAAAGATTCTAGTTTGAGATAAGCATCGGGTGGATTCGAAAGAAATTTATTCAAGATCTGTTACGTGATCGTTAACTGTAATTAAGTAATAAAATAAGGTAAGAGTACGGATGAATTCATTATGGTTAAGAAATAAAACTTACTGTAGAAAACACATGCCATGCATTGTTTAAATAGGTTTTTACATAGGTTCGAGTAAGTATATTCTGGTGTAATGCCACTCTTTTCCATGATGTTAGATATAAGGGAAATTTTTCAAAATTATCCCCTAGTATCCAAAAGTGTCAATTTTATCATCCATTATACTATGGATCCACTTATATGCTTGTCTTTATCATCTAGTATTAGCATAGATATTACGTGTAAAAATACTTTACAACCATCTACTTTTGACTATAATTTAAAATTACTTCATTATATTAAAAATCTGGTGGTGCAACTGCACCACCATGTATATACATGGATCCGCCGGTGAGTACATGATGATCTTGTTGAAGGGAGTATGAGCGACAGTAGAATGCATGGCAAGAGACCACATCATCAATCCAAATTCCAAAGTGACGTCATCCCTACGGAGATAGTAGACAATTTAATCTAACCTAGAAGTAGAGTGTGGGTTTCATATTCTAACCATACTGTTCATTCAGTAACCACTGCGGAGGTATTTCCACATTGAGATAATATGGTAGGCGACCTATATTAGGAGTGCACATGATTACTGAGAAGACACCTGTAAAGGATGAAGTACTGGAGAGACTTGAATAGCTGATAATTTTCATATAGGAAGTTGGAGGAAAATTTAGATAATGACATGGTTGAAGTAACTGATTAATAGCAGCAGGGAAGACAAAATTTCAGCTACAAAGTTCTGAGTTCTGACTGACTTCAGAAAGATGTAACTGTTAACTGTCACGTGTGAATGAACTTTTGCACTACACTTTTTGAGTTGTTTCATGTTGTTTCTACTTAGTTATGGATTTCATGCTGAGTGCTGACATATGTTTACTTCTTGCTGACATATGTTTACTTCCGAAATTACACACTCAAATAGCAGAGAACAAGAAAATTTTCTGATATCCGTTTATCCGATTTGAAAATTTCGGATCGGATTCGGATCATAATTTTACCGATCCGAAATTTTTCGATATTCGAAATGAACACCCCTAATATAATTTGCCATTATACTTTTAGAAAATGGTCATATTTGTCCTCCGTTAAAATATGGAGACAAATATACTCTTTTCGTTATGAAAGTTGTTATATTTTTCCATATTTAACAGAAACGCCATATGGCGTCCACGTGGATGCCACATGGGATCCACGTGGAGGGTGGGACCCACCTTCATCTTCAACGAACCACTGTCGCCGCCGCTAGCCACATTGACACACAAACAACATTTCAATTATGAGCAAAACAACACAAGCAACAAGCAACGATTTTGTTCATAATTATGTACTTTCGCAGTACATTACTTTGTTCATAATTATGAGCAAAACAACACAAGCAACACAACGCCTCTACCGCCGGCCACAACCCAGCCCTCACTTGAGATCCGCAACCGCCACCTCTACCGTCACCCACCTCAATTCAATCACCGCCACTGCCGCCGCTGCCTCCACCGACACTCACAACCAGTAGCCATCATCCACCCACCGGCAAACCCTCACACCGACACTGCATGACGCCAAAAACCCGTGACTATAATTGGATGGTGGAGAACTAAATAATACCAAAAACAATTTTTTGTGTGTGAATGTGGCCGGCGGTGGTGGTTTGTTGAAGATGATGGCGGGTCCCACCCTCCACTTGTATCTCATGTGGCATACACGTGTATCCCACATGGACGCCACATGACATTTCCGTTAAATATGGGCAAATATAACAACTTTCATAACAGGAAGAGCATATTTGTCCCCATACTTTAACGAAAGGCAAATATGACTCTTTTCTGAAAGTATGATGACAAATATGACCCTTTTCACAATTTTAAAATTGGAGTTCCATTAGAAGTTAAAGGCTAAAAACCTTTTCCTAATAGTGTGGATAAGATTCCCAAAGTATAAGATAGGGTATGAAATTGCTCCATTTTGAATAGCATAAAAGCATATTTAATCCTTTTCTCTAGGTACAAACTACATTTTTTTATCCGACGAGTCATAGAAAAAAGAGAACACAGAAGATTACAAGGCGCTAGCGAGGAAGAGAATTTTTAAATGGAAGTAGAGACTTATCAAATGTGCGCATTGAACTTGATATGCTACTGTGACGTTCTCATTAATGGAGGGAACCACATCTAAGAAGCTAGAAGCCTTTCAATGGCAGCCACATAGAACTCCTTGGGCATTGTTCCAATGACAGGCTCGAATTTCTCCCCATTCTTGAACAGTAACACCACTGGAACAGCCTTGATATCACAGTTCTCAGCAACTAGTGACTCACTATCTGCATCGAGTACGTAGCATTTCAATCTCCCTGAATACTCAGCTGCAATCTCATCAATTACCCGGTGAACCATCCGCCAGGGGCCATACCAAGTGGCATGAAATTCAACAAGAACAGGAGTATCACTGCTCAATGTCAATTTGTCCCATGACTTAGCAGTGACTGCTGCAGCTGCACATTGCAAGTTAGGAAGCAATTATTAGCATAAACTTTCAACATTCAACTCGGATAAAAAAAAACACCATAAATATGCTTTGTATATGAATCCATGAAGAACCCATTTCCTGCACACTAATGAGCCAAAACTCTAACGCGCCAACCTAAGATACAAACACCAATAGTTCATATGAAAAGATTTTCGAAATATATTTCAATAATTAGCACCATTGTACAAACACATTCTCAATCAAACATTTTCCTTTAGACCTTTTATATATCAATAACTAC
Organism: Przewalskia tangutica; assembly: GCA_029844215.1. Classification (NCBI taxonomy): domain Eukaryota; kingdom Viridiplantae; phylum Streptophyta; class Magnoliopsida; order Solanales; family Solanaceae; genus Przewalskia; species Przewalskia tangutica. The sequence goes on along the minus strand of CM056731.1, from coordinate 5,656,411 downwards.
ATCGCATTCCAAAATAGTTGATTCCACTCCTATAGATGTTATATCATAAAGTAGATTGTTCTAAGTACCCCTATAACATTAATTTATAAAACTATTCACTTTTGGTAGAAGCCCTTTGAGAGCAAAATATGATCTCTTGTGCAAATGTAAGCTGGATGTAGAAAAACTTGCTAAAAGCTTTCGACTTTCCTCTGTTTTACAAAAACATTTTCTCACAATTACTGCAAACTTCAAACATTTCTAGTATTTTAGAGGATCTTCAAGCATCCATTGGTATTAACATATATCTAGAGGCTTGGATTATTAGATTCCACTAGAACATGCTTTCAAAACTTGGCAGTGGTGAAAATGGAAGTGTTAAGAAACAAAAGGTTGACCAAAATTCACCTATGGCAGTTCAAAATTATCTGATTAAGAAAAGGTGTGTGCATGTGTGTTTATATCTAAGTGAAATAAAAATATAATGGAGTGAGAGACTAAAATTTATAGAGGATTTTCATTATATTTGGTGGAGGAAGGAGGGATAAGTGTTTTGTTTTGAAATTTAAAGATTGTATCCGCAACTTACTCATATTATAAAGGTGTTTGAACTAATATACTCTAAGCCATATTCAAATAAATTTAAGTTCACTTGCCAACCATATTCAAACATACTGCCCAATGTTCTGGACAGCCATATCTCTAGTATAATCAAAGTGCAAATGAGAGAATGGATTGTATGTGAACATTTTCCCGCTCCTCGTTATGATAGAAATTTAACAAATGCATAACATTTTTTGATAGGTAATGCAAGTATAACAAACTTAAAACACCGTGACAAATAATTATGTCAAACTTCTCTATAACAGATAGTAATTATTGCAGTATGATCTCGACATGTTAAGTCCCTTTAATACCTCCAGAGATTCCGATTCTCAGAGAGACAGAGCACATAGCGTTACAAGGTAGACCATAAGAGTAAGTCTATTGAAATTTGAAAGAATTTAAAGAAAACTAAACATATCCAGTAAGCAGAAGGTACTCGACTGCCACCTTTTTTTTAATCGTAAGGTTGTAATATTGATAATCCAGCAACCAGAAGGTGCTGCAGAAAATTTACAGTTACACTACTGAAAAAGTAAAGAACAAAAAAATCTACCATGGCTTCTGCTTCATTTGCAGTGGCCAGGTTACACCAAAAAGACAGTATAGAGATACATATGTACTTAACGCTCGACTGCCACCTCATAACCATACAAATCTTTTTCAACCAGACAACAGAAATGGAAACAATTCGACTGAGATAAAGCAATTTCAAGGTGCTTCTGTTAAGGGATTCTTGAGCTCCAAATAAGGTGCACCTAGACCTCAAAACATTGTCTTCTTTTATGATTGTTCTCTGTTAGGAGTTTAGTCCTCAAACCTAAAAGCATAGTTACAAGTCTCGTTTAAAATTTATTCAGGATAAACAAAACACATTACTTCCAGTTAGCTAGTTTTCTATATACTTCTTGTATGCCGAAGCTCAACATTTTCTTTGCGACGATATATATATTTTTTTAATGATGTGCAAATACATCTCGACTTATTTACTAACAGAAAACCAGAAAAGAGTGCTGCCAACTAGACCAGGCTAAGACATATCTAGGCAATGGCAAATGCTCAGTATCAGTATCCTAGAAGTAACCCTCTCAATATTGGGATAACAAGTTAGGAGTAGAATAACAAAAATGAGTTAGATTAATTCGTATTGCACTTCTCATTAACTGTGGTTTCATTAGATACCGAAAGATTTTAAGCATCCTTACAACTTATAACACCGTAATGTTTCATACAAGGCTTGAAAATAGTGAAAAAGCTCACCAACCACTACTTATAAAGCTCCATCTATGACTCCGGAAAAAAAGATTAAAAGGAAAGAAGGATAGCAGGTCGGTTACTCCATTGGCACAACGCGCTAACCCTAGTTTTGGTGCGTCATGGCATCACCGAGGAAGAGATAATTGCTCTCAGATCTATTACCAAGTCGAGATCCACGACAGGAAAGCAATATGGTTCTGTTTTACCAAACTTTCCACGGTATGAATTTGAGTATACGGCATCGTGCAGCTTAGACAAGCAAAGAAAAAAGATAACGGAGTTCAAACAAATGGAATACAAACTCTAAAGAATGGACGAGGTCTGGGCATGCGGGAGTGTTAAAGAGTCCCCATCGGAAATGAAATGAAAACATGAACTCCGGACTTGAACAATCCACCCTACAAACTATTTCATATAAGTAGTTCATGTTCTCATTTCATTTCCGGACTTTTACCAGAAACATCTTTATCTTTTCTTGTTTCTACTTTGACTTGCAGTATTGGCACCTTTCACCACCTAACCTCGTCTTCTTTCTTTTATAATGATGGTCTCTCTTTGGCAAAGATAACTTTTCTTTGAAATGAAATAAATAAAACAGTACCCAAAATTGAAAAAAAGGAAATAAATTACCAAATATTTGGGAACCGCAGAACTAGTTTTGCTTACGCACACCCGGTGGGACTCGAACCCACAATCGCCTGATTAGAAGTCAGACGCCTTATCCATTAGGCCACGGGTGCTGTTGTTTTCACTGATTGATTTCATTTACCTTTATAATTTTATCCAAACATGCACAGATGCACTCGTCTCTTTACACTATTTCCCCAAGTATAGTTAATTCGATTGACTACTGTCCTTCCCATTAATCCTAAGGTCGTCTCTTCCATTTTAAGATTATACTATGAAATGAAATTCGTTTATGATCATTGAGGTATGAAAATTGAAGGGATTAAGCTTCACTTTTGTATCAAGTGTTGTTTCTCATTTATACTTTATGCAATCAATAACATTAGCAGCCACAGGACCCACATTTATTACTTATATAAGCTCCCAGACCAAGTACAAAAACATAGCTTCATCGGACTATGACTGCACGCTGATCCTAGTGCTATCCATATCCATCATTTTTTTTGTACATCATGGAGTTTCTCGTCCTTGGCATGGAACCAATTTACGTTGCTTTCACGACTTAGAACTTATTGTAACCTAGCTGATTATGCAGTTAGTGTTTCTGCTGTTGGAGATGAAATCAACTAGCCTTCGACAGCAACATCTTTCTTCAGCTAGAGCTTGCAGTGTCACATTCTGAAGACACCATATTTCGTAGCTTCTGGTCCACGGTTCAAGGAAGCAGAGATGCAAAGGCTCAATATTTTCCTCGTGTCTGCTGGATCGATTATGCCATCATCCCAAAGCCTTGATGTAGCATAATATGGGCTGCCCTCTTTGTCATACGCTTCTACAACTTCAGCCTTGAACTTCTCTTCCTCTTCCTTTGTCCACTGCAACACATTTATGTCAATTACTGGACAGAATCAAAATGATATATAGAACTATAAGCGTCAATGTCTTACCTGAATTCCCCTCTTTTTCTTGGTCGCTCTCTCTACTTGAGCAAGGACTCCAGCAGCCTTATTAATCCATGATTAAAATGAGAATTACAAGATTCCTCAATAAGTAACAATATTACTAGGAATAGGCGCATAGCAACATATTCAGAATTTAGAAAGGGGCTAACGCTTTCAAAGATAAGCATTTTTTTAATTCACGCTATTCGAGCAACACAAAGAACATAACTATGAAATGCATCTAGTAAAAATCATTTGGGTTAGTAAAACGATGTCATCCTGCATATAGATATTGAGCTTGTTGGAAGCAAAGTGTCACTGAAGAGCATATACCTGTGGACCTCCCATTACAGATATTCGAGCATTTGGCCAAAAGAACATGAAATTTGGACTATATGCACGTCCGCACATTGCATAATTGCCAGCTCCAAAGCTTCCACCAATAACTACCGTGATCTTGGGAACCTGATTCCATATATTTGCAAGAAACGTTAATCTCTTCAGTATATTCGTCAATAATAAGACTGAAATCATTAGTGCAAAAGAAAAAGACAGCTTATATCATTCAAAGTAAATTACTAATAAATTGAATCATAGAGTATGGAAATTTGCTATGAACAAAATGTTCTGATGATGCTTTACCAGTATGAGTTCAAAGGCCAAAATAAATCCAAAACTATGACATTTTCTAAGTTAAAAGCTTACCTTCGCACAAGAGACTGCCATCACCATTTTAGCTCCAGCTTTGGCAATACCACTTGCCTCAGATTTGGACCCAACCTACCAAATTAATGAACATCTTAACCTTATTTTCAAGACAGACCTGTATCCAAATGAAAATCTCCAAATAAAACATGGCTAATAAGCACATTCAGATTTCAGAAATCAAAACCCAATGTGGGATGCCAACTAGGAATACCCCTGAAACCACATAAACCACCTACTCCTCTTTATGGCATCTGAATTGAGCAACAACAACATATCCAGTGTATTCCCACAAGTGGGGTCTGTGAAGGTTAGGATGAACGAACTGAATGTGTTTCAAGATGCTGATAGAATGTTAAGTCGGCCTAACTCTATTTTGGATCAATTATCCTTTTTCTGCTTCTGTTCCTTTTGTTCTTTTTAATCTTTCATTAGAAAGTAAAAGCATTCATTTCACATGTGAATCATGGTTCAGATGTACATAGGCTATAAAAAGCGAAAGGTCATGTAAAACAAACAGATATTTGGATGAACCCTTCCACAAGTTTGCTAAAACCTTATAAAATTTATTTAACAATTCATCATGAAGTGTATCATAATGTACCATAAATTCATCTATGGAATATCAATAAATTATTTCATATGACTATACAACCACTTCAAACTGTCATGAGGAACTCAAGCTAGTTGAATTGAGTTTATTTACTTTTTTCCTTGTTATAGTCGATAGTAATTGATTGAGCAAGTTTGTATCAAACACTTACATCACAGGAGGAGAAAAAAATGCTTACCATAAATCCAGTAATATTTTGAAGGAAGATCAGAGGAATGTTACGTTGAGTACATAATTCAATAAAGTGTGCCCCTTTCTGAGCAGATTCCATAAACAGTATCCCATTGTTTCCAAGGATCCCTACTGGCTGTCCACAAATTCTTCCAAAGCCAGTCACAAGTGTCTGTACGTGTCAACGAGTACACTCAGAAAACAAATGAATGAATAATAGAAAACAAATGAGAGACAAGTTGTGACTTGTTAAGGAATAAAAGGGCCTCACAGTGCCATACAGATTCTTGAATTCATCAAATTCACTTCCATCAACAATACGAGCAATAATTGATCGAACGTCAAAGGGCTGTTTGAGGTCTGTCGGTGCAATGGTGCGAAGTTCTTTCACATCATACAAAGGTTCTTTATAATCAGCTCTAGTTTGTCCAGATAGTTCTGGACCACCAGCCATGTGCAGGTTCTTAACAATATTCCTTCCTATAGCAAGCGCATGCAGTTCATCTGCAACACAGGATATTAGATGCCATCAGTGTATCAGGAAACATCAAGATCAGCAGAAGGCATCACAAGCATAAATCAAAAGTATGAATCTGGGAAATGGAAATATAATCTGAAACATAATAGCGCGAGGGGATTTTACCATGGGCAAAGTAGTCCGAAACCCCTGATGTCTTACAATGCACAGTTGCACCTCCAAGGTCTTCTGCAGAAACTTCCTCACCAGTTGCTGCCTAATAAAAGTTTTCTATCAGATAGATTATGTTCAGAGAAGGGATATAACTGAATTAGTAAAATCTCTAATGCTTTATTATCCTTAATTATGAATTTATGATGAAGATATCAATGTTTCACAGAGAACAAGAAGGTCAACTGTTAACCTTTACAAGAGGAGGTCCAGCCAAAAATATGGTACCATTCCCTTTGACCATTACACTCTCATCAGCCATTGCAGGAATATAAGCTCCTCCAGCAGTACAAGAACCTAGCACCAGTGCAATTTGAGGAATACCTTCTGAAGACATCACAGCTTGATTGTAAAATATTCTGCCAAAATTTTCTCTGTCAGGAAAAACCTCGGCTTGCTTTGGAAGGAAAGCTCCACCACTATCAACAAGATATATACAAGGTAGTTTGCATTGAGCAGCAATCTCTTGTGCCCTGAGATGTTTCTTGACAGTTATTGGAAAGTAACTTCCACCTTTGACTGTAGGATCATTTGCCACCAACATACAGAGTCTCTTGTGTATTGTTCCAATCCCAATAACTATCCCACCAGAAGGTAATGTCTCTTGGTACAATTCATGACCCGCAAGCTAAATTGACCAGATAATGATTTAGAGAAGAAAAACAAATATCAGAATATATTTCTGAATAGAAGTTAAACAAAAACAAGTATACTCAGCCCCAATCACAGCGACCAATAAACAGAAGGTAAAATTAAGAATGAAACAAGTTGGATCAAGTATACTAGCTGAATGATGCTAATCGCACAAACAGTAGTTTTCCCATCTGGTTCCTTTCACAGTTTCCTATGCTTAGATCATGGTAGAAACTAGCAAGAAAACAAACTGCAAAACTGAACCTAGAAGGAAAGGGAAAGCTCAACACTTAAGTAGGCAGCCTATTTAGTTATGTAATAAGTTTTGTGCCTTCTACTTCACTATGAATATGAAAAATTAGTTCGGTGTCATACCATCCTATATTTAAAATTTACGATTACAAATATCAGCCTCATCCCAACATCGTGTAACAACAACAACAACAACAAGTAGCTTCATGTCATTCACAATATAAATACATTAACAACAACAACATACAAAGTACAATCTCATGACGTGGGGTCTGGGGAGGGTAAAGTGTACACAGGCGGCTGTTTCCGAGAGACCCCCGGCTCAGGACAAGCAAAAAAACAGGAAAAGGTCAGATCCGGTCAAAAAGTTAAAGATATAAAGCAGTAAAGCAATGCTAATAGCAAACTCGAATACGCCATGGTGGCGCATCTAATGAAATAAATCAAGTACGTTAAGGGGCGTATAGCAAGAGAAATAAGGCTACAAAAGACTATTAAAGCAAAACTACGCCTATTTGTATGATATGCTAGGCATGCCTATCGTAATAACCCTACCCCTACCAGATTGTGGGTGTAAGCATGACTACGCTCAACTACCTACTACCCTAATATGTGTCCTCCACACCTTCTATCTAAGGTCATGTCCTCATTAAGTCTCGCCAATATTTCTTTGGTCTGCCTCTACCCCTCCTGAACCCGTCCATAGTCAATCGATCACACCTCCGTACTGGGGCATTTGTGTTTCTCCTCCGCACATGTCCAAACCACCTCAACCTCGCTTCTCGCATCCTAGGCCACCCCACTCTGCCCCGGATATCTGCATTTCTAATTATATCCTTTCTCGTGTGCCCACACATCCATCTTAGCATTCTCATCTCCGCCACTCTCATCCTTTGGATGTGCGACATCTTGACTGGCCAACACTCCGCCTCATACAACATAGTTGGTTTAACCACTACCTTATAAGCAATATAAATACATTAACTTGTCGAATTAACAAGTGTTTTGGCTGATGTGAATCCTATCAATGAATACAACTGACTTATTAAAGTATTTCACAAGCAGATATTTTATTAGAGGATAAACAAAAGAATCAATAAAGATGAATGTTTAGGAAGATTATTTCTATCAAGTATAGACAAATGAAAAGTGGAATTCAATCTTTTTTTAGTCCAATGGTTCTATGGTATATGTAGGTTAGTTCTGGAGTGAAGATTTAACTGCATAAGTATCATTTTTCTTTTTTTTTGTTTCTTTTTACCAATTGTAAGAAAGCTTATACAAAGGAAAAGATTTTGGGTGGGTGGTAGTAAATGCTGGTGGCCTGCTATTAAGTGGGGGAAGAAAAGTAGATAGGCACTTTTTCTAGTCCTTTATTTTAAAGATGGAAGGCTTAAACTATTAGGGTTCATTTGGTTAGCGGACTAAATTATCCCGGGATTGTAGTCCTGGGATTATAATCTTGGGACTAATTTATCCCACTTGGGAGGTGGGATAAAATAATCTCAAGTTTGATGGGATAAGGTGGTATGTCCGGGATCAAGATTTATATTGTGTTTAGTTGACGGTATAAATTTATCATGGATTACATTCTTGTTAAATGTTTCCCCTTGATGGACCAATGTAGGACAGAAAGGTAGGGTTGACATCACCGGTACTGATCATTGATACTGTAAAAGTTGTTTTCTTATTAAAATACCTCTCCCTACGGTCGAGCAGCTAAAGCTCCTTTCCGACCTAAGCACGGGGTCAAGATTCCTGAGTCACTTTATCTGTGAATTAGAGAGTCTACGGTAAGACGTGAAAACACCCGATCCCATTCCGACCTCGATATGTGGAATCGTCTTGCGCCATATGTACTGAGATTGTTCGGGAGTACCCTGCAAAGCGGCGCTTTTGTGCCAGCTCATGATCTAAATGAGTCGCACATACACCCTAGTACAAGGAAAAAGACATTTCAACCAAAGTTTACAGCTTTTTTAAAATAATAATTGACTTTTCTTTGTTGTTTTCCTATGCTTGGAAATGATCTGAAAAAACATTGTTAAAATAGAATCTATCTACAATCTACAGACTAGTTAACATGCTAATAACAATATATCGTAACAAGATTAATAACAAAAATTAAGTTGATGACTATGATGAGTAACAGTGCTTCTAGCAATAAAAATTATAATTGGTTGCTAGAAAAATGAACCTGACAAAGCTCAAGGAATGAAGAGCCAGGGTCAATAAGGCGATCAATCCTCTCTCTAGGAAGAAGCTTATTCCTACTCCTATGCCTATTCACCGCTTCAGATCCTCCTCCTTCCATAACCTAACAACACAAAACAATTCACAATTTAAGTAAATATAAAATTTTAAGAAAATTATAACACTGAAAATTGACCTTGAGAATGTGAGAATGAAGCTGGGAAACAAGTTCATCCATGACTTTGGAGTTGTGAGAATAGGACTCGGAGCTCCGGTCGAGAGTGTCGGGTAGGATACCCATGGTGCTATTTCGGGTCGAAATGAGAGTACCCGGGTATATCCGCCATGGAATTAAGCTCTCTGAAGCTAATTTCCTCGTCCAAATTCGCAGCATTTTCTTGGACTTTATCGTCTTGTTTGGGTGGAATTTGAAAGGTTTTATTAATGGGGGACTTGGATGAGACCTGCTGTGCAATGCATATCCGATCCACCGTGGATGCGCCTCAGCAGATAAATAGAAACGTGCACGACTTTGTGATAAATAATTCAACTGTGATATTGATCTAAGGGGTCACCCCCAAACTTTTCTTTCCTTAAATAATCGAAGGGAAAATGGTCATATTTGTCATTATACTTTCACAAAGGGTCATATTTGTAATCTGTTAAAGTATGGAGACAAATATATTATGAAAGCTGTTATATTTATCCCTTTTTAACAGAAACGCCACGGTGAACGCCACGTAGGATCCACGGCATACGCCACGTATGATCTTCCACCTTCTTTCTCTAAACAAACCCTAAACATTTTCCTCCTTTTCATTCTTAACAGCCGCCGCAACCACACCACCACCAGCGATCACACCACCGATAGCACACAACCACTGCCCTCTTCATCACCATCACTACTCCGGCAAGTAGTAGTCACCACCTCGACCGCCACAATCACATTAACGTCGGAGCTCCGAGAGCCGATGAACTCCAACAACACCACCATCACCGCAGGGACTTTACCATTAGTCAACTGTGATTGTTGTTGTTGATACTTAGGTTATTTCTCAGTCCAAACTTTTGCTCTCTCTGGACTCAACTGCCCATATTTCTTCTTTCGCCCATTCATTGCCAAAAAAATTACACTCGAACAAACAAACCCTAACTACTTCTCCACTTCAATCTCATCAAATACCTAGTAATACATTGCCAAAAAAAAATACACTTCAACAAACAACCCCTAACTCCTTTTCAACTTCAATCTCATCAAATATGTCACGACCCTACCCGACGGGCCGCGATCCGGTGCCCTACTTGGACGCCATTATGCTGACATGTCACATATAATCCAACTGACACCCAAAAACAATACATAAATCCCGTGAAATAACTGTTGACGCATGATGTCATATATATATACCAAAGTAAACCTGTCTTCTGAGGAGTCACATCTAATCAAATATAACAAGGGAGGCAGGCCGACAATGCCGCCACTATACGATATCACCTATATCCGGGAACATCCCAAAACAGAGTACAACAATACAGATGACCAAAACAGGTTTACAATCCACATATGTACAATCCACAACTATCTACAGACCTCTATGAGAAGGATAATGAAATATGACGGGACAGGGCCCCGTCGTGCCCATAAATATACATAAGTCAAAAATAGGGTTCTGTACCAAATGACAAAGCTCTGAATTAATGGAGCTCTCCAAACAGCTGAACAAAAATCCTAGACTGGAGGATCACCAAATCGAGCACGTATACTGCATGCGTAACGCACCGGAAAAGAGGGTCGATGAAATAATGTACTGAGTATGTAAAATATGAAGTATTGTAAATAAGAGCATAACCGGCCAAGATAACAGGAGACATGTGTAATAATCAAAATACCAATACAACTGTGTCATATAGAAATGAGAGTCAACTGTGCCTTATAAAAATGAGTCGTACATACACTACTCGGCCTTCTAGCGAAGGACGCGGTGAAATCATATACTGCCCGGCCCATTCTAGGACTCGGTAAAATCATATAAGGTATTGTGCACAAAACTGCCCGGCCCTCTAGTGAGGAACGCGATGAAATATACTATCTTGGGTATCTGTACCCGCATCATATGTACATAAACTGTCTGGCCCTCTAATGAGGGACGCGGTGAATCTGTTATACCCCGTGGTTGGTGCCGACCATGATCGTGGTCTCAGCGCGCGCGCTGAGGCAGGCCGCGACGCCCGAGCGGGTGATTGTAGGCCGCGCCGAAAGATCGGTGAGGTCGCCGTAGCCACGCCGGGAATCGTGCCGCGCGGAAGATCCGAGGTCCGCAGAGTTGCGCCGAGGCGAAATCGCGGAAAAACTTAGGAAAATCGATCTTTTCTTTTAAAGGGCATGGGTGGGTGACAAGTGTCCCCCATCCGATTCTGCGTGCGTTATATTGACCAAGTCTTAAAGACTTGATCATCTTTCATCTCTCTCTTAGAAAAGCTCCTCCTTCTCTCTTAAATTATTTCAAGCTCCTCCTTCTCTCTAAAACTCCAAGAGGTATTCTAGCCTTAGGAAAAATCTGAAAAAGTAAAAGGCAAGAAGGAAGCTTGTGGCTAGCTTGTGAAGGTTGTTGTGGTGGTGTTCTTGGAATAGAAGCTAGCAAATTGTTGGATAAATTTGGCTAAAGCTCTAAGGTAATGATTCTTCCTCTATTATTAATTTTTAGTGTTGCATGTTAAGAAGAAAGTATTTGTGGTAGTAAATAATGCTATTAGAGTCATTGCATGCAAGAAATGTGGGTTGGGTATGAAGGTTTTGGCTAAAGAGATATTATGAGCATGTTGTAGCCTACAAACTACTTTAGAATTGTTAAGTGTGTTATTATGACTTATGGGGCAGAATTTTACACACCCAAGATTAGGTGTGTAATCCTCTTTGTGTTGGTTTGGATGTTGGGCCTTAATGAGGCGTTTGAGTGTTGAAAATCGGCCTTTGAAAAGGTGGCAAAGTGAGTAGAAACAAAGGAAATGCTTGATTTTCCTTAGGAATTGGTAACTTGAATTTGGAATTTCTACATTGAAATTAGAGGTTAATAACGCATATGGTTATTATAGGTTGACATATTACTTGCGGTAGTTGGACTTAGCAAGTGGATTGACCAAGAGGTATGTAGAGCTTTCCTATCTCTTGAGCATGAGTAGTTGTACCTATGTAGTGCGGTATCGTCAAGATTTGACATCTTTCACTTGTTTTAAAGTATATGATACTTGTTTCATTTTAAAAGTATAAGTCCCTTGGATTTAGGGAAAATGTATTTGACAAAGGAATAACGCTAATATAATAACTTTATGGGAAGTTGGTTATATTAGTTTTGAAAGGTTCACAAAGAATGGTTTACTCTAATTAAAACAAGTACGAGTAAAGGATTTGAAACTATAGAAGGTGGATTGATTTTTAGGCATTGGTTGCCTAAGGTTTTAAAGGAAATGAAGTCACTTGATTTAGAAGCCTATTATATTTCTAAAAGGAAATGTGACTTGTTTTGAAAAGAAATTGTAACTTGATACTATGGTGATTAGTATCTTGGAATCTTTGTATAAAAAGAGTTTCTCTTAAAAAGTTAGAAGTACATGATACTTGGGTTGAATTCCCGGATTTTCTATTAAAAGACATGTTAGTGCCTTAGGATACTAAAATGAGAGGATATATTAATAATGTTAATAAAAAGTTAGGGGATTTCTTAACTTGCTTATGTTATGATAAGCCGGTAGTGCTTATATATGATATGATAGGCCGGTAGTGCTTATGTTATGTATGATAGCCGGATGAGCTATGTTATATATTTGTATTATTACGGGGTAAACCCCGGGTTATTATATATGCCATGGATTTGCTACCCATGATGCGAAAGCGCGCACAGACTCACGCGGATCCGGACCACGTGATCCACGCGGGTGAAATAGTCTCACGCGAGTACGGCGATGGTACTCACGGGTCCACAGGATCCATGCGGTGAAATAGTCTCACGCGGGTGAAATAGTCCCACGACGGCGGATGACCTCATGCGGGTCCACGGGACCCGTGCGGGTGAAATAGTCCCGCGAGTAGGATTGCTTAACGATACTACTGCGAGGTACCGCTTTGATCGTGAGCCTCCTATTTTTATGCTATAAGATTTATACTTGTTACTCATTGTTAGTAAGGCACAATGCAAGGAAATTGATTTTATCTATGACTCGGCTTATTTTTTGACTTATGATATTACTACGATTTTCCGATTTACATACTGTACGTTGTGTCGACCCCTTCCTGGCCGCTCACGCCGCAGGCAGGTAAGGATTGTGGATCCTCGTTCTTAGGATCACTATTCCGGTGTCAGAAGCTCCATTCCTTCGGAAGCTTGTTTATTGGTACGGACATTCCCTAATGCTATAGGTATTTGGTACATTCAGGGGTATGGCGGGACCCTGTCCCGCCACAGTTGTTATCTTTAGAGGTCTGTGGTCACATTTATGTTTTGGGCTCTAAGAACCAGTTGTACTACTATACATTGTTAAGTATGTTTTATGGAAGGCAGCCTTATCGGCTGACCAGTGATGTTTACCCTTTTTATAAGTTATGTGATATGTATGTTCCGCTGATATTCTCTGACATATACCTGACAGGGTACCCCGGTAGGGTACCAGTCGCGGCCCCGGGGTCGGGTCGTGACAGAATCATACAAGGAATCTGCGTGCGTATCTATCCGGCCCGGGACGCGGTGAAATAGAATAATAACACTTTGCACGAGTAGATATCATGAGCAACCATATGCAACTTAAATCATCACTTGACTCTCAATAAAATCATTAAATTAACTTTTTACTAGAAAATCAAAGGCACTTCTCATAACACATATCATTAGGAATTAAATTGTGTAGAAATCATGTACGTCTGCCGTACGTTCATTAAATCATGCCAAAAGAAAGAAGAAAGAGTTTCACATACCTTATTGACGAACTAACCAACTCAATAAATAGGATTCGTCTCAACTAGTATGTCAACCTATAACAAGGGTAATATGTTCGTCAATTCTATGATTACCAGCATACTTTATATCGAATGACGATTCTCTTTTCTATAAAAATTGGGCAGCATTTCCCCTATTTATATGCACATCCACAATTTTCAAACAAAGTCAACAATACCAATAAGACGATACAACTTAAAGATATAACCAACACAATCCCAAATAATCTATATACGACATCATAATACATTCCTTCTATTTTACATTTATGTAATACAACCACTACAACAACTAAGGTGATTACTACACTTATTTATCATGTCCATACTTCAACAACAATAAAAGTGCAAAATAATACCTTTCTACACCTTAATTCTTTCGGGGCATACGTTAGCAATTACCACATTGAACATGCTTCATTGTAACTAAATTTCCAGCATTATAACTCTATCAAAACAGTCCTTAAAATGCAGCACAACATGTCCAATAATTCCATACAAGTCTCGGCCAACACCCACAATGTCAAACTCTTTTCATAATTCCTTAAAAGTCAATTCATATTCCAACAATTCCATAAGAACAACTACAACCTTAATTATCAAGATTTTTTTCAACTTTCAACATGCAATTAGTGACGGAAATAACAACAACAACAATCAAACCCAAAGGACTAAAACAACCCCAAAAATCGGTAACAACATCCAAAATATTCATATGCAATGTCTTAATTCCAAATTTCTCTTAACACAAATTCATTTCTTAAATTCCAACAACATGCAACTCTAATTATATCATAAGAAGAAGATTTTTTACCTAAATTTTCGCCCAAAACAGTCCCTTAATCTCGGTCACTTCTCCATCGATTTTGCACCATTTTTCACCATTTCTTCAACTCCAAATGTCATGCATGTATTCCACAATTTTAATCCATCATTCCTTGCACGTTTTTCTTCCAAAAATTCATCCAAAAACTGGAAATTTTCTGCCTTAATTTCAGCCAGCATTGGCCGATTCTATCACTATTTTGGGGCTAATTTTTGGCTTATAATTTTTGTAGAAGACTTAATCCATGGAGAAGAAATAGAAAATCTTCAATTTTGCTAAAAAGTGGGGGTGTAATTCGACTGGGGAAGAGAGGAGAAGTGAGGTAGTTAGAAGATGGGAAATGTTCTTTAAGGTTAAATGTGGGCTGAATTTTTAATATTGCAACTTAGTCCAATTATCATAATTGTCTACTTAAATTAACCCCTCTACTAAAATAAATCTCACTTCTTTTAAATCCCAAAAATCTCATAAGACCTCGTACCCTCGTTGTCGTAACTTATATAATATGTTACTAATCCATAACGGGAATATATATAACTATCATTTCTCATGTCTATTGTCACGCTCGTTGTAACCAAAAAAATTTCCGGAATCACATTCTTAGTATACTAACTTCCGTATTAGCATATATAAACATACTTTATATCCAATATTCGAATCTTACTTCCTTAATGACGTTCTTAATTATAACCTTAAACTTACGGGGTGTAACAAATACCTAGTAAATCGGTTCAACAATCAAAATCATCAATCAACCCAACACCAAACATTTCCATTACAATTACCTCTAATAAGTTACAATTAGATCTGAAGATAAAATCCAAAAACAGCAAGAAATCACATTGTTGAAACTTGAAACAGACAAGAACCAACCCAGTACCAAATATCCATTTGCTTATTTAGTCAAGAAAAGAGTCAAATTAGTATATTAAGATAAAAAAAAATGAAATCTTGATAAGTACCCACATAAAGAAATGTGTAAAATTAGTATAATAAGATCAAAATGTGGTTGTGTGTGGTGTTGTTGGAGTTCACCGGCTCTCGGAGCTCCGACGTTAATGTGGTTGTGGTGATCGAAGTGGTGATTGCTACTTGTCGGAGTGGTGACGGTGATGAAAAGGGCGATGGTTGTGTGTTGTCGGTGGTGTGGTCGCTGGTGTGGTTACGGTGGTTTTCGGTGTTTGAGGGTGATAATCAGCGGCGATTGTTAAGGATGAAGAGGAGGAAAATGTTTAGGGTTTGTTTAGAGAATGAATGTGGAGGATCCCACGTGACGTTCATGTGGATCTACGTAGCATCCACGTGGATCCTACGTTGCGTTCCCTGTGGCGTTTCTGTTAAAAATGAATAAATATAATAACTTTCATAACGGAAAAGATAGATTTGTCCTCATACTTTAACAAATGACAAATATGATCATTTTCCGAAAATATGATATCTAATATGACCCTTTTTTCTTAATAAATATTAAATATTGTGCTTCCACGGGTGAAAGGAGAAAAATAGTACAGCTAACGATTAATGGTCCCACCACAGATCCCAAATCGAATATACTACTGATCCTAGTAAGATTATGATACCCAGGTTACCCCTGCCCACCTCCCCCTCCACTATATATATTCAAGCAATCACCGAATCTTTCTTTCTCAAGTATCCTCTTCAGACAAAAACGGCGGCGCTAGTTGACAGTGTGCATTTGTGGGCCCTATGTCAGAACACAAAAAATCGACTCTATTCAAATACAAATCATGGTCTCCTGACATTCAACGTGAAGAAGCTTGGCTCAAACGCCGCAAGAATCATCGTATGCGTCACGCCGCCGACCGCCGTTCCATCAGCCTCACCGCCGCCGATCACCGTCGTTCAATGAGCCTCGCTACTGACGACAGTCGCGGTTCCATGAACGTTTCAGAATTAGACCGCCGTCGTTCCATGAGCGTCACCAACGACGACCTCGAAGAACTCCGTGCTTGTTTTGAATTAGGATTCGGTTTCGATTCGAATTCGGATTTGGATCCTAAGCTTACCAAAGCTTTTCCCGCTTTGGAGCTTTATCAAGCTGTGAATAAGTTATCCAGATCTTCTTCTTCGGTTTCGACGGTAGCTTCCGAGTGTGAAACTCCGTCGTCTGTTGAAAGCTCTGTCTCCATTGTTGAACCAGGTAAACATTAAACCTCTATGAAATTTATCAAAGTTCAAAATTTTACTCGCGCGATTTTAGATGGGTAGGAATTTAAAGTTTATGAGTTTTTAATTTATTGTTGCGCGACCTAAATCTCACTTTGCTAGATTCATAATTAAATATTTATATATATTTAATAAATTTCTTAATAAACTAGATATAGATTAAGTTCGTCCGAACAACGCTAATACTTTAATATTTTCTAATTGTTTTGTTTTATTTGTGAAGGTGATGTTCCGAAGTCAGCCAAGATGAAGTTGAAACAATGGGCACAAGTGGTGGCTCTTTCAGTGCGTCGATCACCTTCCTTCTAGAGGAATTGTACTAAAATTATTACAATCTTACGTATTAGAGTCATTTCAATTTTATGTTCACCGATATTCGTCCCCAAATTATGTCATCTATACTTCAGTTTGGAGTTAATAAAGTCTGGGCATGCGGGAGGGTTAAGAGTCCCAAATCGAATATGAAATGGAACATAAACTCTTTATATGAATTTAGACAATCTTCGCCATACAAGTTAGCTTTTGAAATCTATTTTCGTTTGAAATTTAGTTTCTCTTTTTATGCACCTTAATCACCAAAAAAGGAGATTGCTTATATTTGTCAATGATTAGTACAATAATAAAATAAAAATAAGTTTAACTTCCTTTTTTTCGATGCTTGTGCTCGCACTACAAATCAAGGAAGATGTAACATTTGTGTACACTCTAACTTCTCAGATCTGTGGAATTTCTGATATGTTTTTTTTTTTTTTTTTGTCGTAGAACTGAAGATGTCCTTGGTCGTCCTAAAGGAAAATTATTTTACAAGTTTTGGGGTTGATTTATTAATATAATTAAAATTTGCGATTATTAGGTTAGTAATTTTTTTTTTTGTTGACGAAGGAACCCGCAGCCGCTACTCTTTCGAGTGCGCACAGGGTACAGATTCTTTGTTATTTTGCAAATGATCACAGGTCAGATTATTTTGCAACATTCTCGTGATTTTTATAGATTCTTTAATTTATCACTTAAAAAATGTTTAATGTTTTGCATGTCTTGGAATATTCTAGTGTTTACATCAACTTTTAAAACTCACAATGTTTATGATATTCACGATAATTAATATTTTAGTATAATTATATAAAGTATAGATTCTAATTTCATTATAACAATAATCGTACACTATATATATATAACTTCAATCAA
Organism: Przewalskia tangutica; assembly: GCA_029844215.1. Taxonomy (NCBI): domain Eukaryota; kingdom Viridiplantae; phylum Streptophyta; class Magnoliopsida; order Solanales; family Solanaceae; genus Przewalskia; species Przewalskia tangutica. The sequence continues at coordinate 5,638,564 of CM056731.1, read as the reverse complement.
GGTGATTTACATTATTCTACATGATATCAAGAGCAAAAAATCTCTAAATTCTATTTCACCCCACTTAACTCCTTCGTTTTTTTTATGCCAAATCTACCCGAAACAACCGATATACACCTTGTATACTGCCAAATCAAGATGTGTTTTGTCCGTGAACTTGTATTCACGATGCGGGTATAGATTCTCATGAGATGTGTTTTGTTCGTGAACTTGTATTCACGATGCGGGTATAGATTTCCATGAGATGTGTTTTGTCCGTGAACTTGTATTCACGATGCGGGTATAGATTCCCATGAGATGTGTTTTGTCCGTGAACTTGTATTCACGATGCGGGTATAGATTTCCATGAGATGTGTTTTGTCTGTGAACTTGTATTCACTATGCGGGTATAGATTCCCATGAGATGTGTTTTGTCTGTGAACTTGCATTCACGATGCGGGTATAGATTCCCATGAGATGTATATTGTCCGTGAACTTGTATTCACGATGCGGGTATAGATTCTCATGAGATGTATATTGTCCGTGAACTTGTATTCACGATGCGGGTATAGATTCCCATGAGATGTGTTTTGTTCGTGAACTTGTATTCACGTTGTCTGTATAGATTCCCATGAGATGTGTTTTGTCCGTGAACTTGTATTCATGATGCGAATATAGATTCGCATGAGATGTATATTGTCCGTGAACTTGTATTCACGATGCGGGTATAGATTCGCATGAGATGTGTTTTGTCTGTGAACTTGTATTCACGATGCGGGTATATATTCCCATGAGATGTATATTGTCTGTGAACTTGTATTCACGATGCGGGTATAGATTCCCATGAGATGTGTTTTGTCCGTGAACTTGTATTCACGATGCGGGTATAGATTCCCATGGTAGTATTTGACTAGACGAACAGACATGCATGATTTTGTTATGACTCTCTCACTTTTAAGAGGTACAGTCGGCTCTATTTTATATGGCACGGTAGGATCTGGTATTTGATATTCATACTTGCCCCTGTCATTCTTTTGTACAATTATGATTTTGTTTACTGTACTTCCTGGTTACATACTTAGTACTTGTTCATGCATGCATGTATTAGGTACTCAGTTAGGTGATCCGCGAGCTTAGGATCTCCACTCAGCTTTCAGTCAGGTAGCTCCATTATTCCGGAGTTTGCCATGTTGGTACGGAGTTGTATTACGGTTTTATGTACATTCATGGGTACGGCAGGACCTTGTCCCGTCATAGTTGTTGTCAAAATTCCTAGAGGTTTGTATTCATATGTGGGATGGACCGGTGTATGACTGTAGGCCTTTGAGTGTTATACATGTGATGACAGCCTTGCCGGCTTTGCCTTTGTTAAAAAAAAATTGAGTGTTATTTAGCTTCTGCTGGTTACTATTGTATGAGTAGAAGGGTGCCCAGGTAGGGCATCAGTCGCGGGTCCGAAGTTCGGGTCGTGACAATATGGTATTTGGGCCTCACCATCAGACAACTTTCCAGTGACCCGGGCCCAATAACTATAGTGGGCACAACCGAGGCCCAACATGTTGGGAGCCCATACAACGTCTCTCCAGATAGGCCCAAGTCATCAGGCCCATTACATTACAATTTAGCAACCGACGACATGCCTAACTCCAACGGATTTGGCCAAACATTTATGTTACACCCCGTAAGTCCAGGACATGTAAAAGAGAATGTACGAAAGGAAACAAGACTTAGAAATTAGTACGGAAGGAAGAATTGTTTTTCCGGCGGAAAATCTTCCGGACGTCGGAAAGGAAAATGTTCGTTGTTGAGAATAGGATTCTCAAAATGTATTATTTGGAGAGTAGGGAACTTATTAACTTTATGGAAATTTATTTTTACGGATTTGGTCACGTGGGGCCCACCCGAGGAATTTTACGTTTTTGTGGGGCCCACGAGGGTTACGGAATTTTATGGACAAATGAGAGGGCGACATGTGGCACCCCCACACTTGGTCTTGGACGAATTTAAGTGAGGGTAATATGGTCATTGACCACCTTGGAAGATTAGTCTTGCTAGCGTGACGTTGTTGACTGTCGAGCATCGCGTGGGCTTGATCTAGTGAAACCCATCCAAGCCACACATTTGTTGTAATCTAAACCCTCCATTGTGTTTTATATACACAACTAGTAGCAAGACTTGGCATTTTACACTTAGAAAAATTAGAGAACATTGAGCTTAGCCAAGAAGACATATGGGGTTCACCATTCCACAAGAAAAAATTGTAGTTTTGATCCTTTGTTCATGAGACTTTAACCCAATGTCCCTAAGGGTATTGTAAGCATATCTCAATAGAAAGATTTGGGAAAAAGCGGAGTTTTCGTATTAGTCAAGCGGAAACTTAGAAGTTCTTCAACTTTGAAGTTGGAACTTGAAGATGTGTTCTTCATAGGCTTCTAAGGAGTGCTTGGAGCGGATTGGAACATAAGGAAAGGAGCTAAGAATTGCTAAGGCGCGACTTTGAATCTTGGAATTTTTAAGGGCTTGGAAAGGTATAAATTTTGTCGTTTTAGCAATTAAGTTTACTTATTGTTGTAGCTATGGATATTAGCAAGCATGAGTTATATATTATGTAGTTGGATAAGTTTATTGGCTATTGAAACCCTAATCCAAAAAACTAGCATGTTTAGCCTTAAGATTTCAATTCAAGTCGATTATTTGTTTAAGTCGTCGCATGTTGTATAATGAAGGAAATAGTAGTTTTTGAAGTTGTTTATGACTATATAACATGTTAGACCTTAGAACTTGGAATTGGAAAAGATTGGAAAAGACTTTGAATTGTTGGTTATGTAGTTGGCCGAGAATGGCTAGTGAGTATTAATCTACTTGGTATGAATTGTGGGGCGGAATTTTACACGTATTGTAAGGCGTGTAATCCCCTTTGATTTGGTTGTTGTTTTGAGCCTTAAATGTGGCGTGTTGGTTATTGTATTCGGCCTTGAAAAAGGTGGCAAAGTGAGTAGAAACAAAGGAAGTCTTTGCCAGATTTTCCGTAGAATTAGAGGCCGTACACTTAGTATTATTCTACATTAGAGACTAGAAGTTGATAGTCTTGTTGTGACCATTATAGTTGACAACCTACGTGCGGCGTATTCGGCAGCTTGTGGATTTAGCGAAAAGGTATGTGAACTATCTCCTCTTAGCATGATTCCAAGATAAAGAAAATGCGTTACTCTTAAATGATCCATGCCTTGGTTGTATTTGGATTTCATAAAGTAGAATTTGTTCTATGTACTTCCATTGATTGTACTTTGATGTTTAAATTGTAAGTTGTATAATCCATTGCCTTAGTGAAGTTGGATTCTTAAAAGTGAAAGTATTCTACTTAAAGTACATAGAGTCTTGAAAAGTGGTTTCCAAATCTTTTGGCTAGTGCCTTAGTTCCAAAACCTAAAGGTCATTATAATGACTTTAGAAGTCAAAGGAGTGATTTACTTAATTGTTTTAAAAGAGGAGAAATGACATGATTTAAGAGAAGAAACTTGGTTTCTAAATATTAAGAGACTTGAAGCATTTTTGAAAGTTAAGAACTTATTTTGTAAGTATGTGATACTTGGTTTTAAAGGTATAAGTCTCTTGGTTATAAAAGGAATGAAATTGTCTAAAAACCATAAAGGGTTATAACGACTTTATGGGAAGTTGGTTATAACGGCTTTATGGAAGGTTTAGAAAGTTGTCTATTTTGATTAATGGGCATGAGTTGCCTTGATTGTGAAAATTTGAAGTTACTTGATTTCAAGCTTTGAAATGAGTTTTCTAAAGTGTAGTAACTTACTTTGAAAAATAGACACACCTTGATACTACGGGTGTTAGTATCTTGGGGTATTGCATAAAAATGAGTCTTTTGAAAAGAATGTACGTACGTAGTACTTTGGCTTAGTTAATTGAGCATTATTCTATGTGTGCCTTGATAAGTACTTTGGCTTGATTAATTGAGAATTAGTCTAAGTGTGCCTTGATAAGTACTTTGGCTTGATTAATTGAGAATTATTCTATGTGTGCCTTGATAAGTATTTTGGCTTGATTAATTGAGAATTAGTCTAAGTGTGCCTTGATAAGTACTTTGGCTTGATTAATTGAGAATTAGTCTAAGTGTGCCTTGATAAGTACTTTGGCTTGATTAATTGAGAATTATTCTATGTGTGCCTTGATAAGTACTTTGGCTTGATTAATTGAGAATTAGTCTAAGTGTGCCTTGATAAGTACTTTGGCTTGATTAATTGAGAATTATTCTATGTGTGCCTTGATAAGTACTTTGGCTTGATTAATTGAGAATTAGTCTAAGTGTGCCTTGATAAGTACTTTGGCTTGATTAATTGAGAATTATTCTATGTGTGCCTTGATAAGTACTTTGGCTTGATTAATTGAGAATTAGTCTAAGTGTGTCTTGATAAGTACTTTGACTTGATTAATTGAGAATTATTCTATGTGTGCCTTGATAAGTACTTTGGCTTGATTAATTGAGAATTAGTCTAAGTGTGTCTTGATAAGTACTTTGGCTTGATTAATTGAGAATTATTCTATGTGTGCCTTGATAAGTACTTTGGCTTGATTAATTGAGAATTAGTCTAAGTGTGCCTTGATAAGTACTTTGGCTTGATTTATGGAAAATTGCCTATATGTGCTGGTGATAGCCTTTGAGTGCAAGTATTATGTTTTATTATGTTGTCGCGACTCTCGGTTGGAGTAGTGTCTTGTTATGTAAGTTACTTGGGCGTCACAAGCGGTGATGTGGGATTCCACGGGTATGCTTCCGTTATTTGTAGTACTTGGGTTAAATTCCCGGATTTTTTTTATATAAGACATGGTAGTGCTTATGTTATGTTTGACGGCCGGTTGAGATAGGGTAAGAGTATGAGTGAGGGGTAAACCCCCAAGATGTTATACCACCTTCTCCAGGGTAAGAGTATAAGTGAGGGGTAAACCCCCAAGACATTATACCCCCTGCTTGTTTTGTTTGATGGTCGGTTGAGATAGGGTAAGAGTATAAGTGAGGGGTAAACTCCCAAGTTGCTTTACCACCTTCTCCAGGGTAAGAGTATAAGTGAGGGGTAAACCCCCAAGACATTATACCCCCTGCTTTACCACCTGCTCGTTTTTCCTGCTTTGGGCGTCTGCAGTTTTAGGACACAGTGGGACTTGGTGTTCATGTATGCCTATTGGTGTTATACTATATCGTGGATCGCGGTGAGGAAGGATTCCACGGCATGATTGATATTATGGCGTGAGACCCGTGGTTATATTTTAGAAATGACTTGAGGCGTGCGTCACGACTTATTATGGCCTTATGTGTTGTATCTTGTAGGTTGGCTATCATACATGTCTCTGTTTTGCTTAAGCTTATGATTTCATTCTGATGCTAACATTTCACATACTTGTACATTCGTCTTGACCTCGCCCGAAGTGCGTTAAATCTGCGCGAGTTTAGGTACGATTTGGTGATCGGCAGTGTAGGACCTGCTCGAGTTTTGGATAGCTCCTTGATTCGGGAGTTTATCTTCGTATAAGTCTTTCGATGATGTGCTTTTATGCGATTATGGATGCAGCGGGACCTTGTCGTCATAGTTGATATAACTCTTAAGTGCATGTACGTATTCATATGGGATTGGACTCGTATGCGGTGTAGTGTCTTTTGTTTATATATATTATGGCGGCCGTATGGCTCTGTAGTTTACGTATGTTGGTTTTAAAAAAAAAAAGGTGTTATTTAAATTCCGTAATTTTACTTAGTTGTTAAGGCAGAAGGGTGCCTGTGTAGGGCACGATCCTGACAGGTTCGGGCGTGACAATTTAATTAATTTGAAATGTTTGTTGTGGACGATCGCGAGGACCACAGTCTTTGAGTTGGTGTGTTAGGCCTGGCCCTGTTACACCTCGTAAGTTTAAGGCGATAATTAGATAACATAATTAAGGAGATAGGATTTGAACATTGGATATAAGTATAATTATATATGCTAATCCGAAAAGTAGTATACAAAGGGTGTGATCCCGGAATAAATTTTTAGATGTAACAAATGTGATATGGACTAAGTGTCGTTTGTATGAGATTAGGACTTAGAATTTTCCAGATTATATATATATATATATATATATATGATTGATTATGTGGGAGATTAATTAAATGTGCGATTAATTTTTAGTGGAGGGAATGATAATTAGTGGACAAATTTTAAAAATTTGAGCCTCAAAAATTGTGTGCATGCTCCCATAATTTCAGCCCAAGCTCACATCTACCTATGCCCACTCATCCCCTCACTGTTTTGAGAACCCCTTCAAACACTCCATCTTCTCTCCTTCAAATAGATTTTTCCTCTAACTCCATAGCCAAAGAAAAGACCAAGCTAACTCCCCCTTTCAAAATTTAGTTCCTCTACAAGTTCTAAGCCATAGAAAGCTCTCCAAAACAGTGAGTAAAATCGGTACACAGCTGGACCGAAATTGTCCAAGAAATTGTGGTGTTGAAGATGAACATTTTGGAAGAAAACATGTAAGAATGATAGATTAAAATTGTAGAATACATGCATGTCATTTTGGGTTGAAGAGATGGTGAAATTGGTGGAAATGGAGCAGTGGTGAACCGAAACTTAAGGGACTGTTTTGAGCTAAAAATTAAGGTAAGAATTCTTCTTTTTTATGGAGTATTTGGAAGGTTAAATGATGTTGTAGTTAAGAGATAAACTCATGTCAAAGAGGAATTGAAAATAAGAGATTGCATATGATCGTTGTTGAAGTTGTTGAGCCGAATGGCATTGCTATTGCCGAATTGGGGATTGTTTTGTGTGCATTAGCTTTGATTGTTGTTGTTGTTATTATTGTCACTAATTGCATGTTGAAATTGAAAAGAAGCATTGATATTTAAAGTTGTAATTGGTTATATGAAAGTGTTGGAACATGAAATTAGATTTTAAGAAGTTAGGAGAAGAGCTATGGTGTTGTGCTTGACTAGGACCAAATCTGTCCAGAAATCGTGAGCCCCGTTATGGTGTCTTTAGGGTTGTTTTTTTAAGATTATAATGCTGGAAATTAAGTTATGAACATTTATATACATTGTGGTAATTACTAATACATGTCTTAAAGAAATTAAAGTGTATGAAGGTGTTACTTTGCATTCTTGTTATTATTGGTATATGGACTGTTATTTGATATGGATTAAAAGGATGAATTAACATGAGAAATAAGTGTATAAATCCCCTTAGTTGTTGTAGTTGTTGTCTTCCATGAACGAAAAGAAAAGAAAATGTATTATGATAGAGTATATGGAGTATTTGGATTGTTTTGGTTATATATTTAAGTTGCATCTTGTTATTGGTATTGTTGGTTTTGTTTGTAAGTTGTGGATATGCATATAAATAAGAGAAGTGCTGCCCGAATTTTTTATAGAAAAGAGAGTCGTCATTCGATATAAAGTATGCTAGTAATCATAGAATTGACGCATGTATTACCATTATTATAGGTTGAAGTACTAGACGATACGTATTTTAATATTGAGTTGGTTAGTTCGACTAAAAGATATGTGAAACTATCCTTTCTTCTTTTGGCATGATTTTCATAAATAAGTGTACGGCGGACGTACATAGTTCTAATGAATTCTAATTCCTGATGATGATTTAAAACGATACTGACATGATAGTGCCTTTTATTTATTTCATTAAGAGTCGAATGATGATTTAAATTGCATATGATTGCTCATGATAGCTATTTATGCAAAGTGTTATTATTCCACCTCACCGAGTCCCGAGCCGAAAATGTTCATGCGCAGATCCTTGCATTGTTCACCGAGTCCCTCACTAGAGGGCCGACAATGTTTATGTATATATGATTGTAATACCCAATTTTAACTGGAGTCAAAAATAGTGTACTACATATGGTTGATTCCTAAATTGTATTTAAGGTGTCGCCACCTAATTAGTCTAGTGAATTAGGACACTTTTAAATGTAACATAAAATGCTACAAATAATCTCCATTTTTAAAGGATCTGCGAAAATAATGAGATTCTAGGGTAATAGTTCTTTATTATACTAAAGAAAAGGAGTTAAGCATCCTAAAGGATCCGCTAACTTTCGATTGTCCGGTCAAACTTAGATTAATTATTTATGTAAGAAAAACATAAGGTTAATAAAAGATGTTGCAAATATTTACTTGAAGTATGTATATATTTTTGATAAATTTGAATAAAGTTTATTTTAAAAAAATGCATGAAAAAAATAGTTTGTTTGAAGATTATATATTGTGTATAAAATTAAAGCTTTATGAAAATATGCACTTGTAGGACATTATTAAAAATGCATATTTAGAGATAAAAATAAATCTATTTTAAGTTACTCTCCCCTTTAATCTATTGATCTTAAATCTACATATTCTACACATTTCAATATTCGCAAAAGATTGCATATCACAATGAGAAGGAGATAAAGAACGGGATTAAAAGGAGTAATGATGAATACGACGTAGGACGGATGACATTGTAATCCGACCCATTTTGTTTCGGAATTTTGAAGTCGGGAATGCCATGAATGTGGATGCGGATATGGTAAGTCTCGTAGCGAGACTCTTGGTTGCTCCCAAATGCGTTTCATGTAAAACAAAGAAAAAGAAAAGGAATTAGAATATACCCAAATAAATCAATTAACAAATAAACATTGACACAAAATTTAACACATTTGAATCAATTTATTTCAACCATTTGAAGGAAATGGGGGCCCAAAACAGTAAGTGATGGCCCAACTAGAACTTTCCCAAAGACATTAAAATCACTTCGTGCCATGTCTAACACTGTATACTTCATCTAACTACAGCAAGTATGTACCATTTTCAAGTCACGAAACACATAAATCATGAAGACTAAAGTATCCCTATATCTTTTAACCACAGAAATCCAATAGTATATTTAAATCATAGCTATCTCTAGTTAAACAGTGTTAATATGAGCAGGAATCAATGAATATTCAAGAACATGACCCTCTTAGTAGTTTAGAGATAACATATAATATTCCCTGTATACTTTGTTTATCTTATTTACCTGCGTTAGTTACTGTTTTTTTTTCCAGAATGTTTTATCATGACTTATTCGCTTTTGTTACTCTTATTTTCATACTGCTTTAAATTTTTTGTCCGAGTCTGATCGTTTCTCTTGCTTTGCTTGTGTTTATGCTTTGTCTTGAGTCGAGCGTCTTTCGAAAACAGTCTCTGTACTTAACAAGGTAGAGGTAAGGTCTGAATACACTCTACCCTCCCCAGACCCCGACTTCACTGGGTATGTTTTGTTATTGTTGTTGTGTTGTGTTTAGTGCTACATAGTCATTTTCCATGAAATGTTTCCTTGGAGAATGTTTTCCATGAAAGACGTTTTCCAGCATTCGATTGATAATAGTATTTTTCAAAAAGCATATATACTAAAAATTAATGTATATATTTGCAAACTGGAGAACGTCTAATGAAAAATTTGAGCGCTACATATAAGTAACAATGGCTAAATAGTAGTTGCAATAAGTAATGTAGGAAGTTAAAAGTTAAAGATAGCTATAAAGAATAAGATAGGGAAGTCATGTTCCCCTTTCCCCCGTTTTGAGTAATAAACACCAGAAAATAACTTTATAATTGAAAACATTTTTATGGAAATTGACTTCTGCCATACCAAGCACGCACATACTTTCCTATGGGTTTCACCCACGACGTTAGGTGGCACCTTTCTGTGCTCGCTATTATAAAATCTATTTAATGTTGAAATTTTCATTATATTCTTCTTTAGATGTGTTTTGTTACATGCATATTAACTGACATTTGATAGATTATGGTGAACTAGTTTTCCAGATGACAAATTCAATCGTCACTGGTATCCATTACTAGACGAAAATCCAGTTGTTACAAGCCATACCCCGGTAACTCCTTCAACATTCTGGAATATGTCACCAGAGAAGGTGTTTGAAAAGTCAGTGACAGCAAGCAGAGGGAAGACTCTTGTGGTAAATTGGCCACCATTTCCACTTCCAAAGATTTATTACTACCTCGCTTTGTACTTCCAAGAAAACAGAACGCCAAGTCCCTTTAGCTGGAGAATTTTTGATGTCCTAATTAATGGAGCAAAGTTCTTTAGCAACCTTAATGTCACAACCAGTGGTGTCACTGTTTATAGCACAACTTGGCCTCTTGAAGGGGAGACTAACATTACATTGATTCCTGCGATTAATATTTAATAGTCCTGTTGGTCCAGTGGTCGCCGCTGGTGAACTTTTCCAACTTTTGCCTCTTGGTGGAAGAACTCTCACTAGAGATGGTAATGGTTTTTCTGCAATATTTTTCTTTAATCTGAATTGAGAGAGTGGGTTCTAAAATATTTACGAACTCTATTTATACTTATATATATATAAGTATGGCTCAACCAGAATATGAATCTAATGTTGGATCGCCATTGCTACTCTATGTCTGTTAATTTAGTTGTTAGCTTCTACAGTAACACATTTTTGTTGCACTTAAATAGTGGCGGTGATGGATGATTTAAGGAAAAGCTTTAACAAAAAACCTCAAGATTGGCATGGTGATCCATGCCTTCCGAAAGACAAGTCATGGACTGGAGTAACATGCTCTTCTGGCACAAACACACGAATCATCTCCCTGTAAGTTCAATTTTCTGATTTAATCCTGGAAGTATTAGTTATTTGATTACTGAATCAATAATATACTGCTTTTCTGATGCAAATTTGTGCACTTGGTTATGTTTTTTTTTTCCTGAAGGAATTTAACAGATGCTGGAATTGCTGGATCATTGCCACCAAGCATATCTAAATTAACTGCACTCAGTCATTTGTAAGCTATCCTTTATCATATTACATTGCTTGGTTTTGTTATCTATCAATGTAATATACTAATTGAAAATAGCTCATTTTAAGGTGGCTTGGAAGCAATGAACTTACAGGTCAAATACCTGATTTAAGCTCATTGATAAACCTAGAAACTCTGTAAGTTCCTATTTGTTGTTCTTATTGCTACTTTTTTTTTATAACTGGAAAATCTCAGAGAGCCCACTGGCTCATGGTTAAGTAGATAATGGGTCTGCCTCTCTACCTTTCTCCACTTAATATTTGTTGGAAAAAGGAAAAAATACGAGATTTTTGTTCGTCCTACTTTACTCTATTTCTTATCCTAATTTGAATTTCTAACAAATATATCCATCTCCCCTGCAACGAAAAAGGCACTTGGAGAACAACCAGTTGCAAGGATCAATCCCTGAACCATTAGGACATCTACCTAAACTTCGAGAAGTGTATGCTCCTTTTTTTTACTTGTCCGTTTTTTATTTTGTACATTTGATGATTAATGTTCCGCTCTGTAAGTCCATAACTAATATTTGTGGTTTTATAGGTTTCTCCAAAACAACCATCTCAAAGGGAGTATCCCAGAAAGCCTAAGAAACAAGAATAGCATAAACCTAAAGTGAGTAATCTTGAATTGGAACATGATACTATTTCCAACCTAAAGTGAGTAATCTTGATAGGGTTTTTGATCTTATTGTTGTTATATAATCTGCTGTTTTAGGGTCTCTCATGGAAATGAAGTATCAAGTTAGGGAGTGGCCTAAAGAGAGGATTAAATGAAGAACTACCAGAACTTGTGACATACTTCAGGAGGAAATGGACAGAGTTATTCGGGACCTTGCAAGAGAAACACGAGTTATAAAATGGAATGAAGGGATTCGGAAGGAGAGCTTTAAGTCTTGGTGTACTTCATGTATAGCATAAACATAATCACATCTAATACTTAAAAAAACAAAATAATTAGCAAAGTAAAGGTGTATTTGTACATCAGTCATGACTAGTATTCATTTAATTAATAGAACGTAGATGTAACCATGTTTTTCTACTAGAACATTTTGCTTTTCTCTTCTTTTTCTCATTCAAATGAAAGATATGTTTACAAAAATCTGTCTGTATTAAAGGGACTTTGCCAAAGTTATAGAGAAAAGTTAAAACTGTCATCGCCTATTCTAACCACCTGAACGTTGTCTGAACAGGGAAAGTTCAAACTGGGAAGTCTTAATTCTAATAAGTAGTAAGCTTCTTACAAACAGTTAAAACCTTTGTTGTTAATCTCAGGCTTAAGAATAAGGTTGAAAGATAAAAGCAAGATAAACAGATAGTACTTAATAAAAATCTAAATCATCTCTAGAAAAATATTTGAATTAAATCAGGATATTTTTATTTGATACGAGTAGTTACGTACTTGTTACAGAAGCTAAGAGGGGCATTCCCCTCTACATACGAAGCAATGAGTGCCTACCCTTTGAATCTCCTAAACATAATTGAATACAAAAAACTAGCTTAGACGAAGAGTAAATGCCTAACAATACTAGACATGTTTCTAATTCCTCCATGAATCCTCGAATGATGCCTTGTCACTGCTGCTGCTGCTGTTTCTTCCCCAAACTTGATTTCTGGAAATACGAAACCTTTTTTGCTCAAGAGCGTATCAATTAGATTCTCCAATGCCTCTGGGGTCAGTCGAAATCCATCCCAATGTAAATATGAAGCCCTATCAGAACAAGTAGCAGCTCCTTCCTCTCCGCACTTGTTCTTCACATCAAAGTTGAACAGACTGTTGCCACTACCACAACATGCCTTCATCAAAGTCTTTGTATTGAATCCCAGAAAGGCGTGGTTCTTAAGAACAGCCATGAATGCTTTATAATAATCTGCGTATATGATGTGAACATCAGGGTATTTCAATTGCAGCTCCAGAATTGCTTGCCAGAGGTGATCATTGTGAAGCCTTGAGAACAGATTCAATCCCTTGTGGCATCTATTTTTGCCAATGGGAAACAGATTCCGGAAACCAGGAAAGCAGCCCATTGGTAGAATTCCAGAAACCATAACAGTTTTGGCTTCAGCTTCCTTGATTAGTCTTTCCACTGAATTCTTAATCGTGTCCACCACTTCAGGCACCAGATGGGACACTTCAGAAATAGACTTTCCATGTAAAAAGGCCTGCTTATAGTCGTTCATGCCGGGTTGATCCATAAAGATGAGAGCCTTCTGAAGATTCTTGTTTTTGCCACAGTCATGAAAAAAGGAGCAGTCCTTATAGAAAAACTTCATGAAGGTGACAATCTCTGTCACGTCATGAGACTGATGAGGTGGCGGGATACCATTCTTGACGAAGAAAAAAGGGCTCATGATGGTTGCTCCGGGGGTTGCGAAATTGAGACCAGATTCAAAGAACTCAGTTCCTCGTTGGGTGAATGGTTGTGGAGAAGGTAAATTTAGGATTGCAGCAAGATGATCAGCAGCTGATGAAGATGTAGAGTCTCCAAGATTGTATAAGGAGTTAAAGGGACCAACATCTTCTTTCGCCAGAGAGAAAGAAGAAACAATAAGAAGACAAGAGCAGAGTAATGCCAAGATCAACAAATTATGGATACTGCAATGGGAAGCCATTGAAGCAGAAACAAAAATGATTGGAGAATCAAAGGCAAAAGAGAGCGAGTAAGTTTTGTTATGCAAAATTCCGAGGAGCCGTGAAGGATATTTATAGAGATGGTGAGGCTTCGCGTTTAGGCAAACTAAATTGTTTCCTAGGTTGATTAGGAGAAACAAAAGACTCCGTAGTTTAGGTTGATTAGGTTTTATAACAAAAACAGAAATTTGAACAGACAAGAAAATTCTAATCTTTCTATATATATATTTCTTTTGGAAGTGAAGCTTTGGTGTTTTCTAGAAGAAAAAGAAATACTAAATTAAATTTGAACATAAACCAAAGAATGAGTAGAAAATAATTTCTACTTTGCCTTCTAGATTATCAGCCTTCCTTCTATCTTTTTTTTTTTACGAAAAAACTCGCAGCAACTACTCTTTTGAGTGCGCATGCTTAAACCGAATTGATTTGATACCGCAAACCACGCGATCGATTAATCACACTTGTGGCCATGCATCAACCAAGAAGATTTATACACGAAAATCGAGCTCGTGGCCTTGTGATTCCGCACTCTTCTTCTGTTAAGCTCACTATCTCAGCGGGTGCCTTCTTTCTATCCTATGTGATATTTTTATCCAGATATTTTATAATTGATCGTATCAGACTTATGAAATCACAATTTCTAGTGCCTGCCTTGTAACAAATATGCTACAACGACCTTCAAAGGTGGAAACAGTGCATTAGAAGGGAGTTTATCCAATTTTTATAGTTTTGACTTAAATTCATTAAAATTATATAAAAAATAGATTTGAAACTCAATAAATCAAATAAGATAAAGTAGTGTTGAATTCAAACCCATTAAATTTAAACTGTGAATTGTAAGACTTCTCCATGTTTAAATTGTACCCCAGCCTCCTAAATCGTACCGACCTTCTTTAGTATCTGCTGTCTTCTTTCCGTCCATACTTAAAATAAACACCCACGTTGTCATTTTTCAATCAACTCACTGTTTTACTTTAATATCACTCTTAACCCTCCCCGCACTTTTCTATTTTATTAACTGAACCGTAAATAATATAATTTGAGGCCAACATAATAAAGAATTAAAATGAACAGGTAAAGAATAAATCTAACTCTGATAACATATAAAGAATAAATGTTGGGCCTAACTAAATTTAAAAATTAATGTGTAGGGTGAGATTGTCCAAACACATCCATTCCAACGTGACAATCTTAACAATATCTTTTCTCCCATGTAAATCCATCAACCAAACATTCAACAGCACACTTATTGATTACTATCTGATACAAAATCACCTTATTTCTTCCGAATGTTGCCTATAATAAATCCTCGTTCAATCTTCACTCCTCCAAGTTCTTCAATTTCCACATTCCCTTCTCTTTTTCCATCTCATAAACCCACCTTCATTCGTTGCCACGCCGCTGCTGACCCACCAGCCGGCGGCCCCTCGTCGTCTCGCTGGTGGTTCAACTTCGGCGCCGCTTCGAATGCCGCCGCTTCCGCCGCATCTGGGGTTGGCAGAATTAGTCAAAACTCCGACGAAAGTGCTGATAAGCGAATTGGGAATAATATTAAGAAGAAGACAAAAGTGAATGCCAAGGAAAGGCGTTGGTCACGTAACAGAGAGAGTGTTAGAATATTCTAGAATAGAATATTTTAGAATTAATACCATTATTATAGTTATATTGTGTAATATCTTATATTAATGTAGTATCTCATATTATATGATAAGTAGTTTAATATATAGGAATATTTTTAGGATTATTCTATATTCTTCCTAGTTAGTGTAAAGATGTATATATTCTTACCTAATGGAATAAAGTTTTTGAGAAAATATTATCGTGGTATCGAGAGCAGGAAAGATTCATCTTCCTAATACCAAAATTGTTTTTTTTTTTCGAATTTCGTCTCCTCCAAACCGAAATTTTGATTTTTTTTGTTCCTGTTCATCGTGTTTTTTTTTGTTTTTCATCCAACTATTATCAGCGTATACGAATCAAATCGTTTTATCACCCCACATGATTTCGATATCAAAATTCATGTTCCATAACCTTACAAATGGAGAATGTGCATTATCTTCTGGCGGAACTTTTCAAAATATATTGTCGTTCTCACGTCGCGAGTTCTTCACGCATCATTTCCGGAAAAGACAAAGAAAAAGTCTTGACAACGGATGAAGACAAAGAATTGTGGGATGTCTAGATGCCATTGTTCTTGGTTGGATATATTCAACAATATCCACGGATTTGTTGCACGATCATGGAAAGCGATTTCAAGGCAATTGATGCTTGGAATCGATTACGGACATTTTTATGATAATCAAAATTCGTCTGCGATTGCTTGAACAAGAATTCTCCGGTGTTGATATGGAGGATTTTCTAATCTTGCTTATTGTCAACGCCTCAAAGTGTTGGCGGATCGATTAAAAATGTTGGTTCCTGCCTCAAACAATGCGTTTGGATTCTGACTTGTTGGGATTGTGAGGCATATAAGCGGAATTGCCATAGTTATCGTCAAATTAACCACTTAGTTATTCTGCAAAGCAATATCTATGTTAATCACAGAAAAACGAAACTTGCAAAAAGGTTGCTAACCTGGCCAAGATACGTCACGTGATCACGATGATGGAAATAATCGGGGTAAAAAGGGCGGCATGAAAATAAAAAAGGTGGAAGCAGCAAAGCAGGAATAATCGCGGTCGGCGGCGAAATTCCGGTGATTCTGGCGACTCGGTGGCGGCGCGGCAATGGCGGCTATAGAAGTATGATGGCGGCGGCGGCAACGGCGATGGGCGACGCGTGGACTTGGTGGACCACGCGTCGCACCTACCCTGGCCAGGTGAGCCCGATTTCAATTACCAGCCATCGGTCCACAAGTTGGTAGTCTTTGCCCGGCCAGCTCTTGGGGCAATTTCCAAGCCAAGCGGTGGGAGGCGATGGAAGCGGCAGCGAGCTTTGGGCGGCCAGATGAAGCAGCGGTGGGCGGCCGGCGAGCTTTGGGCGGCCAGATGGGCAACGGTGGAACGGCAGCGGCGAGCCTTGGGCGACCAGCCGATGGGCGGGGCGGCGGCGAAGCGACGGCTTTGGGCCTCGAGCGTGGAACGAGGCCCACAACGATGGGCGATCGTGAAAATTGAACATGCCAGCGGCTGGGCTTAATCCACGGACCGCGGTGGTATATGGACTCGGTGCAGCGTCGCGTATGGCGTCATCCCAGAGTAATCTTACGTCTATTTTAATTTGAGCAAATCAAATGGTATAAGCGCCGGAAATGGTCATTCCATTCCGATAAAAGGTTATGGTTCTACTAAATTGTCCAAACCAAATCCACCATTAGCTTTGAAAAATTTATTCATGCACCACAATTAATCAAAACCTAATCTCGTTCGAAAGTTTACTTGAGATAAGCTGAGTTCTGTAGCTTTTGATCCTTTTGGTTTCTTGTGTGTGATTTTGAGCGAGCACGGCTAATGAGATGTGATAGCGGGAGAACTTTATCCGATTACTTACTTCTACAACGGACAAAAACACTTTAATTTCTTTGTTTTAATTCCAATTTATGGCGTGAGCGTTTGGGACATCAGGAGAGTGCATTTTAAACTCTCAAAGCCTTGATAATTCAATTTCATGTACGAACTCTTAATAAGTGTCGATCGTGTCCTTTGGGTAAGCATATTCAACTACCTTTTAGTCTTCTAATTGCACTTTTTGCCATTTGAGACTATACATTGTGATATTTGGACATCCCGATTTTGAGCTCTTGGGCATAGATATTATTTGCTTGTTTTAGATGATTACTCTAAATTCTTGTGGACATTTCCCATATCGAAAAAATCACAAGTGTTTCTACATTCCTTAGTTTTAGAGCTTTCATTCAAAAGCAGTTTGAAAGGGATATCAAAACATCGATGTGATAACAGGCGGGAGTTTGATAATAGACAATTACGGAATTTTTGCAAAACAAATGGTTTGAATTTTTCGCTTCTCGTACACATCTTCTCGAGAATGGGCGGCGGAACGCAAAATACGAACCGTAAATAATATTGTCGAACATCCGCTCGTGCCTCAGCTTCCCTAACTTTTGACATCATGCAGCGGATGACTACTTATTTGTTGAATATACTACCAAACAAACATCATCACACCAAACACCCGCCCGATTACTATACCCAGCCAAACATACTCCGTCTCGGGTTTTGGGTGCTTGTGTTTTTCATTATTCCCATCCATCACCATCCATAAATTACAACCGAGATCTACTCATGCATTTTTGGGATACCCGTCCCGTAAATCGAGGATCTGAATGTTATGACCTATCCTCCGATAGGTTTTTATTAGTCGTCATGTTATCTTTGATGAAACTCAATTCCCGTTTAGAAAAATCAATGAGTCACGATCTCCCACTTATGAGTTTTGGATCTTTGGAATACACCAATTTTTACCCAACCATTGTCTCATGGTTGGTCATCGCTCTGCTTAATGAACAAATTTTTAACCCATTACGTGTCACTTACAAATGGCCAACCAGCTGTCTTGGACATCGATACATTCGGGCCCGTGTGCTTTGACACCTACCAATAGCAGCGCTGTCTGCAACCAAGCCCACGATCCGGGCCCACTTTACAAATACCACGTTTGGCGGTGGCGTCGATCCGGCCCGACACGATCACATGTGCGTAGTCAACATGGTATTGTCAAACCCGACACTAAATCTGACGCCGCTTGAGTTTCCAAATCACCTTTACCGTATAACCACGTATGCGCTCTGAAAGACCCAGGTGGAAAATGGTCATGGATGATGAATATCAAGCTCTTATTAAAAATAGGACATGAGATTTAGTGCCCGATCCATCTAATGCTAACATCGTTCGGTCTATGTGGATTTTTACCCGTAAAGAAAAATCGATGGTTCTTTTAGCGGCGTAAGACCCGTCTTGTAGGTGATGGGAAGGCCTTGTGAGTTGGTATCGATTGTGGAGAGACATTCGATCCGATAGTCAAACCATTTACTATCGAGCGGTGCTCATTGTTGACACGATTTTGTCTCATCTTTACTGAACATTTCATTTAGATCGTCCTTTTATCTCCAATTAATTTTACTATGCTTCTCAGTCTTGAAAATCGTCAAAAAATAAGTAGTTTTAATATTCTTCACTAATTATCACATAATTTTACAATATCGAGTATTACATTTTTTTTATAATTAAAATATAAGCAAAACAATTTTAATATGTCAGCGTCAGTATTGATAATTGATTTCCTCTTAATATTTTTACCAATTACTAAATTAAGCATTTTATGAATATTATATTTACTTAAACTAAATAAATATATTAAATACCGAAATTTATGTGTGTATGCATTTTTGAAATTAATTAGGACAAGAGAATCATGTTTTAATTAATTGAATAGTTACCCATTAATACCCTAATTCTTCTAATTTAATTCCACATTTTCGTCCATCTCCCAGCCCAAAAAAACTAATTAGCCCAATCCTTCTTATTTTAATTTCCAAACCCAACAGCCCAAATATTTCTACTAAAACCGCAGCCCAAATCCGCATGACCCGCCCAAAATTACTTCCTCTTCACCAAATACACTCCAACCAAACCAGCAGCCCAAACCAGATTGAAAACCAACTAAACTCTTTCATTCCGCTTCAAACCAAACGGCGACGCGCGCGCTCCCTTACCATCGTGACATCGCGGCGCCATTTTATCCACGGATAAGCGTCGCGAACACCGTACCACTGCTACCATCACATACCATCACCCACCTTTTCCCTTTTTGAGTTTTGAACTTTGAACTCAATGGAAGCTTGCACCGAGCGAGAGGAACAACGTTGATATCCTTGATCTCATTGCATTTCGTCCTTAAACAATGGGTAATGGCGATACCACTTGTCCCAGCGACTCTTGTAACGACCGTTCTGGGGCGATCTTGGTGCACTTATCCGGGCACCCTAGTGATACATTCATCGAGAAAACCAGCGGAAAATAAAACTTTAACAAGAAAGCAAGATATATGAACATAAAGCAGGCCCAGCGGTTACGCTGATAACATAAATAAATACAACTCTTTCAAAAGCGAGCAGTTTAATCCTTTTACACCACCTTGTGCGATTACTACGGACCTCTAAGATTTCTGACAACTATGGCGGGACGGGGCCCGCCATACCACGAATGTACAAGAACTCTGACTCGGGAACACATCACGAAAGATAAGCCTCGAGAAAGCGGAGCTTCCCAACGGCCCGAGATCTAGGCGAGGATCCACGGCCGATGTACCTCACTGCGGCGTGACGCGGCCCGAAGGAGAGTCGATCTGGCCAGTGTACCAGTATGTGAAAGCGTAAAATCAGTAAATGAAATCATAATAGTCTATATAAAGCGGGAGACATGTATGATAACGAACTACGATTCGCAATAGAAGCGATCGTGTCAGTCGGGGACTCGCGCCTCAAAGTCATCCTCCGTACGTGGAACTTCTTCGCCACTGCCGTGATCTAGGTACAAATCATGTGATACGTATATCGGTCTCGGCCCGTCTTATGGACCCGATATAGAAGCGTGTGGAATACATTCCGGATGAACGGTAGTCGATGAAATACATTCCGGATGAGCCGTTAGTCAGTGATATACATTCGGATGAGCCGTGTCAAGTGAAATACATTCGGATGACCCGTGTCAGTGAAATACATTCGGATGACCCGTGTCAAGTGAAATACATTCCGGATGAGACGTGTCAAGTGAAATACATTCGGATGACCCGTAATCAAGTGAAATACATTCGGATGACGGTAGTCGAGTAGAACACGCGATCTTTGCACAACAAGGCTATCACACGTAACATGGTCAAGTTTCATAACAACAAGCATAAGCGAGTTACACACGACTCAAGTACTTTCATTTTATGTCAAAGTCGGATTTTAACCTTAAAGTACTCGTCCGTTAAATTCCCTTTAAGATCCATTTCTTTCAAAGGTCACCGATACGTAGTATAAAATTTGAGTGACTAACATTGTTAAGTAAACCAAAATGCTTTCCTTTGTAAAATCAAGTAACAACCTTATTTTCCAAAGCGTTGAGTTTGCCTAATTTGAATGCTCAAGTTTCTCATTTTAGAAAAAGGTTTAGTAGTTCATAGTTTTAAATCCTTTAAAACATAATTCTCCTTTAAGCGTTTTGAGAAACCTATGTCTTATAAGTGAGTAGGTTATTCTTGTTTATAATCAATCTTATTAAGCGACCGTGATCTAGGAAATGTCATTTTGTCTCATCTTAGCTTACATGCGGATGGAAGTTTCTCTGGTTTTAATAATACTAAATCTGTCCAAAACATTTCCTTTTATTAATTTGCGGTGGTTTGTCGATACGTTACGATTTCGAAATCGATAAAACATTTTTAAGCGTTATACTAACTTCCCATAAAGCTAGTATAACTCTTAAGTTTCAAAACCAAGTATTACTTCTTCTCTCAAAATGATTCAAAAATCTTTTGAAATACTTCAAGTTCTTTATTATCACATAGCTTGACCGGTTATAGTTCAAATCGGTTACCTCTTAAAAACCACAAGTACTTTCTTACCTCGTAAAGTTGTTATAACCAACTTCATAAAGCGTTATAACACTTTATGTTTCAAACCAATCAAATACATTAAACATATATGCGTCTGCCGTACTACATAGTTATACACATATCATGCTAGAACAAATAGGAAGAGGTTCACATACCTCGCGACGATTATCGACTAATAGCAAAGCGCTCCAAGTACCTCAAAGTCGGCTACACTCTCGATCAAGCGGATCACTCCACACGTAGTACTACAACCTATAGAGGCCCTGGCGCTATTAATATCTTTAGATCGGCGTAGAATATTCTACGGAAAAATTCGTGACACCTCCACATGACGGCGTAAATCCTCTCTATCGGTAGGCTACCAAGCTTGACGAGGGTTAACACGTCTAACCGGGCGTGTACAATTCTACCACGATAATGTTACACAAGTCTGTAATCTGATCTATGTAATTACAGTTGATTCTCTTCTGTAAATTCGGGCTTAAGTCGCAAGACATTCTGTAAGTATTATTCGAGCTTAAGTCAAAAGACATTGCCGCGACTATGTTGATTCTATATATAGTATACTTAACTATATACTCCTACAACATGTAATTTCCAATTACAATAGAGGGACAAGATAATTACCTCGATAATCCCAAAATTATCCGAAAATCTGGGTCTCGTTTCAAAATTAAGACAAAACTCATAAATTGATTGCTTTCAAGGAATTCAGAAAAATCAGAGAGTTACTCCTATCCTTCAGAATTAGAAAATCAAAAGAAATCCCCTTTGTTGTTTACTCTCAGTTTTGGTTAGAAAAGCCACAAAAATCTCTAAACTTTCATTTCATCGCATAAACAAAAACAAAACAATTCTCAATGGAATCGGCGATCGAAACACGCCTCGGTTATTTCTTGCGGAGAAGGTCAGTGAATTCGATTTTCTCTCAGACTCTCTAACTTTCTTTGATTTATTACGATTGCATGATTTAAATTAAGTAATTTTGTATGATTAACTGCTTAGTCATATTTGCTTGTTTAATCCTTTGGTTTAATGTAGCCTAAAATGTGTATTATGCGACTAGTATGTGTAGTTAATTACACATTTAAATCGAGTGTGGTCTAGTTGAGTATAATAAGCCATAAAGTTGTTGGACATGAGTATATGCGATTACGTATGTTAAAGGTGATATTAGTGGTTGATAAAATTGTATGACTTGGTTTTGAATCGCATTTCACCTAAATCTCAATAACCTCTTACATTTTTATGGTTTGAGATTAGTTTTGAAGCATGCATGTCCTGTTAAGTTCTTGTATCTATTTTGGTGATCTTGGATCTATCTTGTTCTTGCGAAATAATGATTTATAGATTTAGATGACCATATGTATTTGAAGAAAGTCATTCCAGTATCTACCCGTATTCTTGCTTGATGTGTGTCCCTAAAGTTGTCTCGGTTCTGGAAATGCCATTCTATCCAACAAATAAGGCATGAGCGGTTTCCATACACTCAAATCTGGTCTAAGTGGTTTTATGCATATCTGAATGACTTTTGATTATTTGTTTGAACAACTCCACCGATCTACGTATGCATCGAGCGGTTGTATGCGTCAAACTTCTTACTATGAGTTGTATTATTCTATCTTGGTTTACGGCCGTCACATGGGTATATTTCATGACATTGCCCGATCCACAGGTATAAACTATATGGTTATTTGCGGCTAAAATTCCTTTATATGCCATCTTACAGCCGAGAAAATGTTAAGATGTCACTAAGTTAATATGTGAAATTTTCTTGACCGATTCTAAATAAATGCATTGATATTTGGTTCCTCTGTTATTCTTTTTAGTAATGCGTTTTGGTCATATTTAGATCTAAATAATATCTATTAAGGTGTTATGGAAATCTATACTTACTAGTTAAAGTATCTGCTTAGGCTAGTTTATTTTATACATTAGGTGTAGTTTGATCATTCTCAAGATTCGTGCCAAATTATGTGCATCGATTGTGGCAATCCAAAGAGGCTAACTAAAATAATATAGCGGCCATTATATGTTAAACATCAATTGGATAAAAATGTTTGTGCATACATTCTTCTCTTTTATTTTATACAATGATATACATTTTGTCTACCTGTGTGTCAAGAATATAACGAAATATACCCAGCATATCAGTCCTATTACCCTATAATAGATGTCTGTTGGGCATGCAGTTGTTTAACCCAAATTGTCATGTTTACCTCTGCACTATCTGGCATATGAGTATATTTGGGTTAGGCCAATTTGATTTTTTTTCTTGTTTATTTATTGAATGGATCCTTACTGTTAATCACGGTATACATGTGTAAACATATATTATGTGTTAAAAATTTATGTCAAACACCTATTTATTATTTGAAATGCTTGGATGTACGCTAATCCTTCACTTTTTCTTTCTTTTATTTACATGAAATGCATCGGGAGCAACGAAGAGTCTCGTTACGAGACTCAATGCAACCATGACGAAATGAAGATCCGCATCCATGTCCCTTGCATTCCCGACTTCAGAAATTTCTAAACAAAATAGGGCGGGATGACATCGTCACTCGCTTTAGTCGCTTCAATTCTTTAAATTTCGTCATCTTTATTTGTCGTCTTGTTATTTTATTATGTAACCCTGTATAATTATTGAAATGCTTAGAATAGTTAGGCCTAAATTAACAATTAAAAAGGGGGGTAGTTCTAAAATCGTAAACCCAACGCTAGATTATTTTAGGCTCGTTATACATGTCTAAGCTTTCAAAACAATTTGGTCACCCCTTTTTATTTGTATGATTAACCGTAAAAAATAAGGTTTTACTTTTACCTAATTTGCTAAAAAATAAACTTTCACAAAAATCGTCTCTTGGTATTATAAATAAAATTGTTTTCTCTTTATTGTCAATTGCCAAAACATAAGTATTTTACAAATAATAATAAATATTTTTTACCTATATATGTATTTTATAAACAAGTCTTACAACTCTTTATGTTGTCAAAAATGCATCTTTTGTTATTAAATACTCGCAACGTCTTTTATTTAACATTTTATAAAAGCACGCATTTGTTAGCACAATAATTATTAAACCTAAGTTTGAACGGACAACCGCAAGTTAGCGGATCTTAGAGGGTGCCTAACCCCTTCCCTCTAGATTAATAAAGAACCCTTACCTAGAATCTCACATAGCTTTCGCAGACCTTAAAAATGGAGATCATTCGTAGTATTTTATGCTACATTTTTAGTGTCCTAATTCACTATAATAATTAGGTGGCGACTCCTTAAAATGCATTAGGAATCTAACCATGCACCGAGTAATCCCGTTTCCGACTCCGGTTGAAAATAGGGCGTCACAGCATGGCGACTCCACTGGGGATATTAGGTTCTTAACCACAACAAATATAAGTTAATTTATTGTGCTTTATTTTCTTTTTGCTTAAATTGCTTCCTTTATGTTTTACATTTATTTACTTTTATTGTTTTGCCTAAATTATTCCGCTCTACATATAATCTTGCATATTGTATTAGCTGCTATTTGTTACTGCTTTTCTTAAATTGACATTCCGCTCATATTTCTTCCATTCTGGAAAATTCACACTATCACACACTCACGCTTTGTGGTGTCTTGGCGCCATAAATTTCTTCAAATGTCAAATTTTAAGAGAGTTGGCGCTGTGAGTTAGATCGGTTCGTCGATCAGCGCGTAGCCTTCTCACTCGAGTTGTCGCTCGGGAACCTTGCGTCTAGTAAAGCCAAATCTTAGAAACTCGAATAGAGCTATACCACCGCTTTATTTTAAGGCGTGCGTCATTTACCTTAGGTGGGTCGGTCCTTGTATCGGCATCACAATTAGGAAAACACCAAACTTGTCGACGGGTTCCTCGACCCAACGACCAACGGCGTACTATGTGTAGCGTGACAATGATAGACAAATCAGTCTAAACGACATGCGGGTGGAAAAAGTGCCGTCGTTTGGTCGTCATTTCCAACAAAACATTGCGGTTTAACGGCGTGGACCTATTTATCATAATCTCACATATTTGGCGTTTAGGCCCACTCGGCATAAAGAGGTCCCAAACATATTAGAGCACACGCTTGATTTGCAATTTGCTTATTATTATTGCTGCGATTCTTTGCATATTATACTAACTTGGTTTGCCATTTATTAGAAGGTTATTTTGCCTAGCTTATCCCCAAAAGGTTGATTCGCGTTGGTGGTAAGCACAATCATAAATGACTAATCCGAAGCACGAGCGAAACAACTTAGGACTCGTCCCGTTCTGTAGAAAATGCAGAGCGTTAGAAAGGAGAAACACCAATGATCAACACCTCGCCAAACTATTGCGGCAAATGGAAATCATCTGGCCGAAATAGAAAGGCTCAGAAATATGACAAACTGTCTATTAGCTTGAATGCACCACTCGCGAGCAAAGGGCGAATGCAATCGTATCACAAGCCCTTGAGCCTCCACTTCCCCAAGCTCCATGAAGCGCATGACATACCACTCGCAAAATGTCACTCACCGGTCAATTTGCAAACCGACCTCCAAATGATCCGTTTATTACATACATATCTCATCCTCCACCTACCTATATCTCCCAATCGGTCAAATTTTCAAGCCACCCAATCTGAGCGGAGGACACATCACTGGTCTAACAAACAATATGGGGATTAGCACATCCGACCAAAGCCAACCATTTATTATGCATCGTCATCCTCTCAAGAGACAGATCAACACGGAAGTGGAGCGGCGTACCGAGCTAGAGTGATGAAAATATGGCAAAAGAAATCCATAGCTTGAAAAAGGCATTCAAAAGCATTGAATGAACAAGGGAGGAATGTTTAGAATATGAAAACTTATGTATGCACTCGATGTTGAATTACCTGTGGGGTACAAGGTGCCCAAATTTGACATGCTCGATGGAAAGGGGAATCCCCGAGCTCATCTAAGGTCATATTGCGATAAATTGATTGGAGTTGGGAAAAATCAAGCAATCATCAGGAAACTATTCATCAGGAGTCTAACCGGCGAGGTGCTGGACCGGTACACATGCCAAGACCCTCGAAAATGGGACGGTTGGAATGCCATGGCACAAGATTTCATGGATAGATTCAGATTCAACACTGACACTGTCCCGGAAAGATTTTATCTTATGAAACTAGAAAAGAAATCCACAGAAACTTTCATGGAATACGCCCGAGGTGGCGGTAAGCGAAAGCGTCCAACCTCCGATGGCGGATAGCGAAATGACCACCTTGTTAGCGATCGTTAAAAGACGCGGCGTATTATGAAAAGATGATCAGTGTAATTGGGCGAAGTTTTGCAGAAGTCGTAAGAATGGGCGACTTCGTGGAAGAAGGCATTAAGACAGGCAGGATTACAAACTTGACCGCCCTACAAACAACTAGCAGAGCAATGCAATCAGATTCCATATGAGGTACCTCGCGGAGGAAAGGATGCATCACCCTCTCGTGGTCATTCGGGAACATAGGCGAACAACTTCCGTGTATCAAAGCCCACCGCGTTCTACTATAACCAAAACACTCAAAATCCACGGTCATACTATCAAGATCAAGGCTACCCCGTATCCTGTTTACCATACCCAACAAGCATATCCAAAATACTCACCACAATCACGAACCCGCACACCAAGCGGACCCAAACCCCGCGTAAATCGAAAGAAAGCCAACTGTAACCTATACACCTTTAGCCGAACCTATAGCCCAAGTGTATGAAAAGCTGAAAGCCGCAGGAATACTCCAGCCAATTCCCAGAAATACCCCCAGGCCTATATCCCGAGGGCACGATGAAACCAAACATTGTGCATACCACTCCGGTGTCGAGGGGCACGACATCGCAAATTGTTATACACTCAAGGACAAAATAGAGGAGTTAATCGAAGAGGGAGTCATTCAGCTGAAAGATGCCCCTCTCAGGGTAAACAATAACCTTCTTCCCGGCTATGAAGATGCCCATGTGAGCATGATAGCTAAAGATGGAGAAAACAGTCTGGAAGGGACTATTACGCCAGCCCGAAAAGGGAAGAAAATTGAGCGTCGACCAACCGCCGAGAAGAGGAGGTGCTCACTAGGAGATTGTTTAACCATTGAATAGGTCATTCGTTTAGTTGTGTGCTGCAAGAGATGATCCTACTGAAGACTCAGCCATTGAAGACTCAGAGCAAGAAGACAAGTGGACTCGTGCCCCTGCCCTGGCCCGCCGAGTCCGGAAATAGTTAGTTTAATATATTTTGCCCTTTATATGTATTGGAACTACGTTTGACCTGATTCCCTTGGAGGATACGTAGGCGGCCGTTTCGGCTTCGGTCCCACCTTTAGAAATTTTAATTTCACCCAATTTCGCTTGTAATGAACTACGTCATGACCTGATTCCCTCATGGGGATACGTAGGCGGCCTAAATCGGCTTCGGTCACATCATTAGGAAACTTTCCCTTCGTTATGAAAATAACGAGAATACACATAACATACAAGCAACTCCATTGAGAACCACTTTAAGTCCAAACGCCCTTTGCATATTCAAAGCTGGGAATCCAGGCAGGGGTTATGAGTCCAAACAAGGCAGACGTCCGAACATCAAGAGTCAAAACTACAAAGTCAATGCGAATCAACCGCCCCCCCTCAAACTCACAAATTTTCTTTGAGCGCAGGTACCTCATATTAGCAGAAGCAGCAGAAGCAGACAAATATCAACAATCAAATCCCGCAACAAAAGTCTAGCGTTTCAACTCGGGCATAAAGTTAAATTTGCAACCCGCGCATCGCGCCCAACAAAGGCATCATGGCAATTCGTCGATTCTGAAGCGTATGCGTCAAGGACAACATCTCGATTCATCGGGCGTATCGGCGACATCTCTACCAACATAATTGTCTTTCATATATTTATCATTCTGTTTAACGATTATATCCACTAACTTTTCCTCGCTTAGCTTGCGGGAGCATTTATTCTAAGCGGCAGCAATAAGTGCAAAACGACGCCACGTCCAAACGACGCCGGTCGAAACGACTCCACGTCCGAAACGACGCCACGTCCAAAACGACGCTAAGTCCAAACGACGCCACCCAAAACGACGCCATCCAAACGACTCGAGTTCGAAAATGACTCGCCCAAAGCGACTCGCGTCAAACGACGCCACGTCCAAACGACGCCACGTCCAAAACGACGCTAAGTCAAACGACGCCATCAAAACGACGCCGAGTCCAAACGACTCACGTCCGAAACGACGCGTCAAAACGACGCCGTGTCCAAAACGACGCCACCAAAACGACTCGCCCGAAACGGCGCCACGCCCAAAACGACGCTAAGTCCGAAACGACGCCACGTCAACGACGCTAAGTCCAAAACGACGCCACCAAAACGACGCCAGTCCAAACGACTCCGGTCAACGACTCGCGTCCAAAACGGCGCCACGTCCAAACGACGCCGGTCAAACGACTCCACGTCGAAACGACGCCACGTCCAAACGACGCTAAGTCCAAAATGACGCCACGTCCAAAACGACGCCACCGAAAATGACGCCATTCAAACGGCGACCACGCCCAAACGACACCACGTCCGAAAACGACGTTGAGTCCGAAAACGACTCCGAGTCCGAAAACGACTCCACGTCTGAAAACGACGCCACGTCCGAAAATGACGCCACGTCCGAAAACGACGTCATAAGCATATCACATCTACGCAAGGACACTTTCTCTACTCTAAAAAATTGCATTCTTGTTCATGTTTTATTACTCTGTCTTAGCAGTTATGCACTAACTCTTTCTTGAGCTTTAGTCTGCGGCGGTGAGTAAGGACAACATATCCGCATTCACAATCGCAACGCCTGCGCGGCGAAAATCACAAGATTTGCAGCAGCGTCGATTTTCGCAAGATAGCATTTTCTACTCGCACGATTACATTGCTTATAAATTCATGCGTTATCATTTGCCTTAACGCTATGCACTAACCGCTTGTTTAAGTCTTAGCATACAGAATGCGAGCACAACGCGTGGAACTACCTCTTACGCGAACCAAGCAATTTGTACCTCGAATGTCGATCCGCTCTCCTCCAAAGATCCTCGCAACGCTGACCCACCCGATGTCATCATAATTCGACATCGACAAATTTTAAATCTGCTCCCGCTTTGGTTTTAATTTTCTAGCGTCACAGAACCCAGTGTCATCATAATTCGACACTGGGATAAATTTTGAAATCAACATCACAGCAACCCAGTGTCATCATAATTCGACACTGGGACAAAATTTTGAATCCGAATCCGTCCTGCTTTAATTTTTCAGCATCACCATGGTAGCCAGTGTCGTCATAATTCGACACTGGGACAAGTTTTGAATCTACGTCATCGCCCGCTTAAATTTTTCAAAGATCACCACGGTAGCCGATTGTCGTCATAACTCGACAACGGGACAAAATTTAATTTTGCGTCGACCTGCCTTAATCGCACAACATTTTTAATTCTAAGGATCGAGACTAAATTGGCTTTAAGTCAACGTCTTTGTCCGAAGATTCTTCCATCATCTCCATACAAAGAGGGACAAGCTGTTGACACCCAATTTTGTCTCATCTTTACTGAACATTTCATTTAGATCGTCCTTTTATCTCCAATTAATTTTACTATGCTTCTCGATCTTGAAAATCACAAAAATAAGTAGTTTTAATATTCTTCACTAATTATCACATAATTTTACAATATCGAGTATTACATTTTTTTTATAATTAAAATATAAGCAAAACAATTTTAATATGTCAGCGTCAGTATTGATAATTGATTTTCTCTTAATATTTTTACCAATTACTAAATTAAGCATTTTATGAATATTATATTTACTTAAACTAAATAAATATATTAAATACCGAAATTTATGTGTGTATGCATTTTTGAAATTAATTAGGACAAGAGAATCATGTTTTAATTAATTGAATAGTTACCCATTAATACCCTAATTCTTCTAATTTAATTCCAGATTTTCGTCCATCTCCCAGCCCAAAAAAACTAATTAGCCCAATCCTTCTTATTTTAATTTCCAAACCCAACAGCCCAAATATTTCTACTAAAACCGCAGCCCAAATCCCTTATGACCCGGCCCAAAATTACTTCCTCTTCACCAAATACACTCCAACCAAACCAGCAACCCAAACCAGCGATTGAAAACCAACTAAACTCTTCCATTCCCTTCAAACCAAACCAGCGACCGCCGCACCTCCCCTTACCCATCAGACATCGCAGCCGCGCCATTTTATCCACCAGATAAACGTCGCAGACACCCATGCCCTGCTACCTATCACATACCATCACCCAGCCTTTTCCCCTTTTTTCTGAGTTTTTCAGAACTTTGAACTCAATGGAAGCTTGCCTCGAACAGAGGGGAACAACGTTGATATCCTTCAGTCTCATTGCATTTTCGTCCTTAAACAATGGGTAATGGCAATACCCTTGTCCCAACAGCTCTTAACCTTCAAATCGTTCGAAAGGTAAATTTGGACCCATTCCATCTTTTTTTAGTCACTGTGTCCCGTCACTTTTGATTCCGATTCTTTGAATTTGAATTTCGAATTATGGCTGTTGGAACCCTCAAATCCCAACTATAAATACAACCCTTTTGGGTTGTGTAAAGGGATCGAATTTTTTCCTTTGTAAGGGCAAGAACCAGAAAAATCAGTCTTTGCTTTAAGAGGAATTGAAAAATCAAGAAAGAAAGCCTTTTTCACTCTCAAATTCTGAATCCGAAAATCTGGGTCTCGTTTCAAAATTAAGACAAAACTCATAAATTGATTGCTTTCAAGGAATTCAGAAAAATCATAGAGTTACTCCTATCCTTCAGAATTAGAAAATCAAAAGAAATCCCCTTTGTTGTTTACTCTCAGTTTTGGTTAGAAAAGCCACAAAAATCTCTAAACTTTCATTTCATCGCATAAACAAAAACAAAACAATTCTCTGAGCGGAATCGGCGAGTCGAAACACGCCTCGGTTCGCTGCGCGGAGAAGGTCAGTGAATTCGATTTTCTCTCAGACTCTCTAACTTTCTTTGATTTATTACGATTGCATGATTTAAATTAAGTAATTTTGTATGATTAACTGCTTAGTCATATTTGCTTGTTTAATCCTTTGGTTTAATGTAGCCTAAAATGTGTATTATGCGACTAGTATGTGTAGTTAATTACACATTTAAATCGAGTGTGGTCTAGTTGAGTATAATAAGCCATAAAGTTGTTGGACATGAGTATGTCTGATTCTGTATGTTAAAGGTGATATTAGTGGTTGATAAAATTGTATGACTTGGTTTTGAATCGCATTTCACCCTAAATCTCAATAACCTCTTACATTTTTATGGTTTGAGATTAGTTTTGAAGCATCGTATCCCTGTTAAGTTCTTGTATCTATTTTGGTGATCTTGGATCTATCTTGTTGCGAAATAATGATTTATAGATTTAGATGACCATATGTATTTGAAGAAAGTCATTCCCACATGTCCTACCCATATTCTTGCTTGATCGTGTGTCCCTAAAGTGTCTCGGTTACGGAAATGCCATTCTATCCAACAAATAAGGCATGGCGGTTTCCATACACTCAAATCTGGTCTAAGTGGTTTTATGCATATCCGAATGACTTTTGATTATTTGTTTGAACAACTCCACCGATCTACGTACGTCGCTGACCAGTTGTACGTCTTAAACTTCTTACTATGAGTTGTATTATTCTATCTTGGTTTCAAGCCGTCCCTACATGGGTATATTTCATGACATTGCGATCCCAGGTATAAACTATATGGTTATTTGCGGCTAAAATTCCTTTATATGCCATCTTCTGGAGAAAATGTTAAGATGTCACTAAGTTAATATGTGAAATTTTCTTGGCGATTCGTAAATGCATTGATATTTGGTTCCTGTTATTCTTTTAGTAATGCGTTTTGGTCATATTTAGATCTAAATAATATCTTTATTAAGGTGTTATGGAAATCTATACTTACTAGTTAAAGTATCTGCTTAGGCTAGTTTATTTTATACATTAGGTGTAGTTTGATCATTCTCAAGATTCGTACAAATTATGTGCATCGGTTGGGCAATCCAAAGAGGCTAACTAAAATAATATAGCAACGATCGTTATATGTTCGCTTATCAATTGGATAAAAATGTTTGTCTGTCTATTCTTCTCTTTTATTTTATACAATGATATACATTTTGTCTACCTGTGTGTCAAGAATATAACGAAATATACCCAGCATAAGTCCTATTACCCTATAATAGATGTCTGTTGGGCATGCAGTTGTTTAACCCAAATTGTCATGTTTACCTCTGCACTATCTGGCATATGAGTATATTTGGGTTAGGCCAATTTGATTTTTTTTCTTGTTTATTTATTGAATGGATCCTTACTGTTAATCACGGTATACATGTGTAAACATATATTATGTGTTAAAAATTTATGTCAAACACCTATTTATTATTTGAAATGCTTGGATGTACGCTAATCCTTCACTTTTTCTTTCTTTTATTTACATGAAATGCATCGAGAACGAAGAGTCTCGTTCAGACTCAATGCAACCATGTGAAATGAAGATCCGCATCCATGTCCCTTGCATTCCCGACTTCAGAAATTTCTAAACAAAATAGGGCGGGATGACATCGTCACTCGCTTTAGTCGCTTCAATTCTTTAAATTTCGTCATCTTTATTTGTCGTCTTGTTATTTTATTATGTAACCCTGTATAATTATTGAAATGCTTAGAATAGTTAGGCCTAAATTAACAATTAAAAAGGGGGGTAGTTCTAAAATCGTAAACCCAACGCTAGATTATTTTAGGCTCGTTATACATGTCTAAGCTTTCAAAACAATTTGGTCACTCCTTTTTATTTGTATGATTAACCGTAAAAAATAAGGTTTTACTTTTACCTAATTTGCTAAAAAATAAACTTTCACAAAAATCGTCTCTTGGTATTATAAATAAAATTGTTTTCTCTTTATTGTCAATTGCCAAAACATAAGTATTTTACAAATAATAATAAATATTTTTTACCTATATATGTATTTTATAAACAAGTCTTACAACTCTTTATGTTGTCAAAAATGCATCTTTTGTTATTAAATACTCGCAACGTCTTTTATTTAACATTTTATAAAAGCACGCATTTGTTAGCACAATAATTATTAAACCTAAGTTTGAACGGACAACCGCAAGTTAGCGGATCTTAGAGGGTGCCTAACCCCTTCCCTCTAGATTAATAAAGAACCCTTACCTAGAATCTCACATAGCTTTCGCAGACCTTAAAAATGGAGATCATTCGTAGTATTTTATGCTACATTTTTAGTGTCCTAATTCACTATAATAATTAGGTGGCGACTCCTTAAAATGCATTAGGAATCTAACCATGCACCGAGTAATCCCGTTTCCGACTCCGGTTGAAAATAGGGCGTCACAGCATGGCGACTCCACTGGGGATATTAGGTTCTTAACCACAACAAATATAAGTTAATTTATTGTGCTTTATTTTCTTTATTTTTGCTTAAATTGCTTCCTTTATGTTTTACACTTATTTGCTTTTATTGTTTTGCCTAAATTATTCTGCTCTACATATAAATATCTTGCATATTGTATTAGCTGCTATTTGTTACCGCTTTCCTTAAATTGACATTCCGCTCATATTTCCTCCATTACGAAAAATTAACACTATCACACACTCACGCGCTGGTGTGCTTCGCGCACCCGCAAATTTCTTCAAATGTCCAAATTTTAAGAGAGTTGGCGCTGCCTGTGAGTTAGATCGGTTCGTCTGATCAGCCGCGTAGCCTTCTCACTCGAGTTGTCCGCTCGGGAACCTTGCGTCTAGTAAAGCCAAATCTTAGAAACTCAGAATAGAGCTATACCACCCTTTATTTTAAGGCATGCATGCATTTACCTTAGGTGGGTCGGTCCTTGGTATCGACATCACAATTAGGAAAACACCAAACTTGTCGACAGGTTCCTCAACCCAACGACCAACCAGCATACTATGTGTAGCGTGACAATGATAGACAAATCCAAGTCTAAACCTGACATGCCGAATTGGAAAAAGTGCACCGTCATTTGGTCGTCATTTCCAACAAAACATTGCGGTTTAACGACGTGGACCTATTTATCATAATCTCACATATTTGGCGTTTAGGCCCACCTCTGGCATAAAGAGGTCCCAAACATATTAGAGCACACGCTTGATTTGCAATTTGCTTATTATTATTGCCTGCAATTCTTTGCATATTATACTAACTTGGTTTGCTTCATTTATTAGAAGGTTATTTTGCCTAGCTTATCCCCAAAAGGTTGATTCGCGTTGACTGGTAGAAGCACAATCATAAATGACTAATCCAGAAGCACCAGAACGAAACAACTTAGGACTCGTCCCCGTTCCTGTAGAAAATGCAGAGGCGTTAGAAAGGAGAAACACCGGGCCCGTGACTGGTGCCTTACCCCGGGCACCCTAGTGATACAACATCAGAGAAAAACCAGCGGAAATAAAAACTTAAGCATTTAAATAGACATGGATCAAGATAAAAGAAAATAGGCCAACCAAAAACGGTTGCCTTTCAACATATATATATATAGACATTTGAGCGATTCTGATCCTTACAACCCCGCCACAACAAGCATGCACTCTAAGATTTATACAACAACTATGATGGGACAGGGCCCCGCCATACCCCTGAATGTACAAGGACCTGCTGGACTGTGGTAACATACCAAAGATAAGCCTCCGAAGGAACGGAGCTTCCAATCTGTTGAAAGGTGATCCTAAAAGCGGGGATCGATGGCCGATGTACCTCTCTGCGTCGTGAACGCAGCGGCGAGGTCGATAACAGTACCAAGTATGTGAAAGCGTAAAAATCATAAATGAAATCATAATAGTCTATAAAAGCGGGAGACATGTATGATAACCAAACTACGATTCACAACATAAAGCGGTATGTCAAGTCGGGGACTCACGCCTCAAAGTCATCCTCACGCCCGTGGAACTCCTTCCTCACCGCGGCGATCTAGTACAAATCATGTGATACGTATAACATGTCTCGGCCCTCTCATGGACCCAGATAGAAAGCGTGTGGAATACATTCCGTTCATCTCTACGAACTCGGTAGTCGGATGAAATACATTCCTGGTCCGTCCCGACGCGGTAGTCGAGTGAAATACATTCGGTTCATCCACGAACGCGGTAGTCGAGTGAAGTACATTCGGTTCATTCCATGAGCAGCGGTGGTCAGTGAAATACATTCGGTTCATCCCATGAACGCGGTAGTGAGTGAAATACATTCCGGTTCATCCACGTAACGCGGTAGTCGAGTGAAATACATTCGGTTCATCCCGTGAACGCGAGTCGAGTGAAATACATTCCTTGCACAACAAGTCTATCACACGCAAACATAGGCAAGTTACACCCAACTTAAAGTACTTTCATTTTATGACAAAGTCCGGTTTTAACACTAAAGTACTACGACGTTAAATTCCTTTTAAGAGATCCATTCCTTTTATAAAAGTCACGATACCGTAGTATAAAAATAGAGTGTCTTAGATCTTTTAAGTAAACCAAAACAACTTTCATACTTTCCTTTTAAAACCAAATTAAGGTAATACCATGCCTTATTTTTGGACCAAAACACTTCTCTTTTAAAGTCAAGTTACCACATTAAAACCAATGCGAAAACCCTTCTTTTGTTTTCATAAAGTCGTTATAACTAACTTCCCATAAAGCTGTTATAACACTTTATGTTTTAAACCAATTTAAGACAAAAGAATGCCTTCTTTTCCCTAGAGTTCCAGTTTGCCTAATTTCAATTTACTCAGGTCTCTTTATATTAGAAAAGTTCATAGCTCAATGTCTTAATCTCTTTTAAAACACTTGAATAACATATGCCATAGGTGTGGCGATTTATTCTTGTTTATAACCATTTATTAAAGCGACCATGATCTAGAAAATGTAATATCATTTTGTCTCATCTTAGTTTCTATGCAGATGGAGGTTTCTACTGTTTTTAATACAATACTTCATTATTCAATACATTTTCCTTTATTAACGCTGCAGTGGTTTGTCGATACTCATTCTGATTTCCAAATCAAGAAACATTATTCCTTTTAAAACCAAGTACTCATTACTCACGAATGAAGTTTCACACTTTTAACAAAATTCATATCAATACAATTAAGTCAAGTCTCTTATCTTTTAAGATTAAGTCTCTTAACTTCTAAAAATCAAGAAACCATTCTTTTATCTCTCTTAAGACGTTATACCTAACTTTCCATAAAGCTAGTATAACTCTTATGTTTTCAAACCAAGTATTACTCTTCTTTCCAAAAAGGTTTCTTAATTCGTTTGAATTACATTCAAGGTTCTTATTATTGGGCTTAAGTCAAAAGACATCACAGCATAACTATATTTAGTTAGCACACGCACATCTACCATATTATATATACATATTATTCAGCTTAAGTCAAAAGACATTGCCACACGTACGTCTACCGTACTATATGTATTCTTTTAAAATACTTCATGCTCAAGAGTATAGGAAGAATCACATACCTCGCGACGATTATCGACTATAAGCAAAACGCTCCACGGCTATAACCCGGTTAGCCTTGTCCACCTTCTAAGTAGCATGCTACTTGCGAACATTCAACCAATGAAGGTTATCGACCATCGTAAATCTGACCCTATGTAAATCTGATTTAATCTTCTACTTAAATATTCTTCGATGCGATTTGATTCAAGTCTATTACGTAATATCCTTCCATTCTGATTCAAATCTCTTCTATGAATCTTATATTCATTTATAAACAACTACGATGTAATTCCCAATTACAATAGAAGGATGATAGTATTTACCTCGATGAGCCCAAAATTATCCAAGTTTAATGTCGTCGCTCACGAGCAACGTTTAGCTCCTACTCAGAGTGCTCCAATCCGCTCCAACAACCCTTAGAAGTTCTACGCAACTTCTACTTAACACTTCAACCGACTATGAAGGTTTTCCTTGGGTTTCGTTTTTGTGGTGAGGAAAGTATAATAGTATTTCCGGACTCTACGTGTAGAGGTAACTTTGGAAAGTACTACAGGTATAGGGCTAAAGTATTTGGGAATTATAACAATACTGAGAGTATTTCTATACCACAAAAAGGGGTATTTATACGAAACAACTAGGCTGGGGGTAGGTTTCGGCCAAGGGGCCTCTCAAGGGGAGGGGTGTGGTGGATGAAACTCAGAGGAGGAGTAGTTTGAGACTTAGAAAGATTGCTCAAGTTTTGGATGAAGAAGTTCATCAACTTAGAGGGTATTTATAGGTCAAGAAATGACCAACCAATGGCCAAGATTCATCCAGTGTAAGGCGAGTGTAGGGCTAGATTTTAACCGTATGGACCTTATCCATCTACCACACCAACTTGCACAAATATCCTACCTAACCCAAGGCACAAAAACGTGCCATTGGCTTGCCTTTGCCGGCCCACTTGTTTAATGTGAGGTGACACACGCCACCCTCCCGTTGGTCCAAAATGTTTCGTCTCTCGGAAAAATCCGCAAAATTAAAAATTAAATAGCAGGAATTTTCCATTC
This sequence comes from Przewalskia tangutica, assembly GCA_029844215.1. Taxonomy (NCBI): domain Eukaryota; kingdom Viridiplantae; phylum Streptophyta; class Magnoliopsida; order Solanales; family Solanaceae; genus Przewalskia; species Przewalskia tangutica. The sequence goes on along the minus strand of CM056731.1, from coordinate 5,600,961 downwards.
GCAAGTTTAGTAAAACGTTTCGTCGAAAAACGATTCTTTTCGGCACTTGTGCCCAAATTTCGAACCTATGCCTACTTTAAGGCTTAAATTATTATACGTACGCCCTCACGTACATACTCTGGAAATACGGGGTATAACACGGACAAGTGCGAGTACTACATGTCCCAACGCGTCATCAAATCGCCGATATCTTCACGAAAGGGCTTCCGCTAATTTTATTTGAAGAATTTCGGGACAGTCTCAGCATTCGGCGCCCTCCAGCTTCAACTGAGGGGGAGTTTTAGAATATTCTAGAATTAATACTATTATTATAGTAATATTGTGTAGTATCTTATATTAATGTAGTATCCCATATTATATGGTAAGTAATTTAATGTATAGGAATATTTTTAAGATTATTCTATATTCTTCCTAGTTAGTGTAAAGATGTATATATTCTTACCTAATGGAATAAAGTCTTTTGAGGAAAATATTCTATCAGAGAGCTATTTGACTGATGATAGGGATCCGCTTCCTCTTCCTATGACTTACCCTAACACTTCCCCTTGTTCGCCGGAGGAAATCGACCGCCGGCTCCAGTGTGATCCTATATTTGAGGTTCTTTTTTTATACTCCCTCCGTCCTGATTTACATGACGTAGTTTGATCGGATACGGATTTTAAGAAATAATGAAATACTTTTGAATCTTGTGGGCTAAAATGAGTTTAAAATATTTGTATAGTTATAAATCATACCGTTAAGTGTAAACGCTAAAAGTTTAAAGTTAAATACTTATCAAATAAAAAAATGTGTCATGCCCAAAAAAGGAAAGTGTGGTATAAATTACGACCGAGGGAGTATTTTGTTTAGAGTCTCTTTATGTGGAATGGTTCTCTTGGTTGAAGTATTTGTTGGGTTTCTTTTAAAGTTGCAAACTTGTTGGCTCCAGTTGAGAATCTTGACGCCTAATCTGATATTTAGTTGGTAATACTTTTATGGTCTATACTGACCTAATGTACGAGGATAAGGCTGTAAAAATATTTTGAATCGTTTGATTTGCTGACAATCAACTCCTTACTTAACTCAATAGTAGGTCATCTCTTAGTATATCTACATTCTTCTAAAAATACCGTTGAGGTTATGGGTTTGAGTCTTCGCATAGTCAAATGAAAAAAAAATCGCAAGATAAGATTTCGTTAGAAATTATGCCTATTTGACAAAGTTATATAAAAATTATGCCTTAATGTAACTATGTCCGAAATCAAAGTTTTGTTGAAAATTAAGATTATGTCTTGTCTGGCTAGTTACATAGAAACTATGTCCATAATTTCTAATTTCTATGCAATTTTCGTCGAATATACATAATTTCCAATACACACTTGCCTTGCGATTAATTATTTTTTGTTTTTTGCTCTGTTGGTTTCGAACCTAAAATCTATGACTTAGTATACCAACGAATAAAGGATACTTTAATCCACAAACTTTTATTAAATAAAAAGTAGAGACAAAAATTAAAGACTAACGAGTTGAGCGGAAAAAATTAAATAACAACCCATATGAAGGGCAATCCACACAATTTTTTAAAATCCACCCTTCTTCATGTTGAACTACTCTCGCCCTCTCTGCTTTAGGTCCACTGTTCTATTTACTAAATAAATTTTTTGAACAAAAGAATATAAGCCAAACAATGTGTTTCATATCCACGTTTAGACCCGAGACATATGGGTGGAACCACTTTAGGCAAAAGGTGGTCAAATGTACCTCTTTTATCGAAAATTATGCGATGTACATAGGTAAAATGTTAATTATTATGAGTGTATATTTAATTTTATACACCCTTAACACAACTGAGAAGAAAATATGCACATCATTCACCAAATTTCTGACTCCGCCACTACTTAAACATATGTCAATTTTAAAAAGATTGACCTTTCTTGAAAAGTAAAAACATACTCTACAAAACAAGTAATTTCTTTGATGATATCTCCTCAACGAAAAGAGTTATCACCCTCTTACTTTTTTATATCGTTAGATCAAGACAAATGAGTTCGTTCATTTGATCCTCCACCTGACCAATTATATATTTGTGATTATATTAGATGAAAAGTAATTTTAGAGAGACGATTGTGATTCTCCCTCAAGAACCTAATCGGTTTGGGCCAAAAAGACACTCATGAAGTAATTTTTGTCCTTCAAAATTAAATTTATGCTTGAATAAGCCTACGTTCTTTAAAGGAGCTGATATAACTTAAGAATATTAAGATGCGTGATATATATCTGTACGATATAAGTTCGATTTCAAAGAGCAAAAATTAAAGACCAACATGAAATAGGAAAAAAGTGCAAATGACCCCTCTTCATTTTGTTCTTAAAGCTATACTGAACCCAATTTACAACAATCCAGCTCAACTGGTTAATTAATTTCAGTTAGGTCATTTGCACTTTTTTTCCTATTTTGTGCTGATCTTTAATTTTCACACCTCATAACAAATAATTTTTTTGTGGAACATAATTTTATATTTGCGCATTATAATATTTCACAAGTTATGCCCTGCGTTCTTATAAAACTTATGCCTCAGTAAAAAAACAGTTTAATTTTGAAGAGCAAAAATTAAAGATTAAACCATTTGAAGGACCAAAAATTAAAAACCAGACCACTGAAGGAATACCGTGCAATTTCTTCATTTCAGTGACCCATTCTTTGTCTGCCACCATCAGAGGCCCATATGCTTAAAAACATTATATATTTTTTTGCATGGATTGATCTTCAAAGGCAATAGTCTTTAATTTATGCCGCTCAAATTTAGAATTGTTTTCCTTCGTTTAAAAATACTTCGAGGTTTCGCGTTCGCATCCCTGCTCAGTTAAAAAAAAAATCACAAGGTTGATTGTAGGAAAATTCTATGTTAAGGTAGAGTTTGAACTCTGTCTCCCGCAAATTATGCCTTACGGGTCTTTTTTAAAACTTTTATCTGAATGGGAGTTCGAATCGAAACTTAGGAGTTTTGCGCTAAGGGTAAAAATTAAAGAATTGTTGTGTACAGAGTTGTTAACGCGCAAAGAAGAAAAGAATGCCGCCATTTACTTAATGACGAAGCTACGTGTCACCGTCAGATGTACGCCATCTTCAAATACATATACATATATTCATCTTTGGTTTAATTTAAACAATTTCGCTTTTTGAAAACTTCCAAAATAAAGCTAATCAAATTCCCTCTTTCGTATTTTAACTTTCCACTTTTTCCGAATTTCGAATTTTGATTCTTTTCGTCTCACCTTAGTAATTTAAAATCTACTTTTCCGGCGATCAACTGCTGATCATTTGATCGGAATACAGCAATCATGGGAGCTTCTCACAGTCGTGAAGGTTTAGAACTTTCCGATGAATCGGACGACGAAGGAAGCACCCAAACGGAAAATGGAGAACATTATGAAGACGCCGCCGATGATCACTCTCCGACGGTGAGTAGCAAAACCCTAGACGACTTGGATTCCAAACTGAAATCCCTAAAACTTAAGTACGGTTCCTCGGAAACACCAAACAATCTAAAAAATGCCGTTAAATTGTACTTGCATGTCGGCGGTAACACACCGAAAGCCAAATGGATAGTCTCTCAGAAGCTGGCTCACTATGAATTTGTTAAAACTTTGAAAATCGAAGGGGATAGTGAAGACGATTACGAAGATGAAGGTTTTTGGGTATTAAAGGTGGGGAATAATAAGATTAGGGCTAAAGTTTCAACTGATATGCAATTGAAGTTGTTTGGAGATCAAAGGAGAGTTGATTTTGTGGATAATGGAGTATGGGCTTTGAAGTTTTTTGTGGATGATGAGTATAGGAATTTCATTACTAAGTTCCAGGACTGTTTGTTTGAGAATGTGTATGGAATGGGGGCTACCGAGGCGAATAAAATGAAGATTTATGGAAAGGAATTTATTGGGTTGTTAGAACCTGAATCTGATAATGCAATGTGGGAAGATGCAGATTCTGGAGTTTGGAAGGGTAGTGGAAAGACGGCCGTGAGGGATAGTCAAGATTTGTTGGAGGAATTTGAGAAAGCTGCTACTGGTAGTGGAATACAGAGTTTGGCGTTAGGGGCTTTGGATAATAATTTTCTTGTGAATGATTCGGGAGTTCAAGTTGTGAAAAATTTCAGCCATGAAATCCAAGGGAAAGGTGTTTATGTGAAGTTTGATGAAAAAGATAAGCGGGGAGGAGGAGGGTCGACGCCTAAAAAGGCTCTTTTGATGCGTGGAGAAACTAATATGATGCTAATGAGTCCTTTCAAGGAAGGGAAGCCTCGTTCAACTGGACTTCACCAATTGGACATTGAGACTGGGAAGATCGTTACTGAATGGAAGTTTGAGAAGGATGGGACAGATATTACCATGAAGGATATAACAAACGATACCAAAGGGTCACAGTTGGATCCTTCTGAATCGACATTTTTGGGCCTGGAAGATAACAGACTGTGTCAGTGGGACATGCGTGATAAGAAGGGAATTGTTCAGACATTAGCAAATGCGAGTTCTCCTGTGTTGAATTGGACGCAGGGGTATCAGTTTTCAAAAGGAACACATTTTCAATGCTTTGCCACGACTGGTGATGGCTCCATCGTAGTTGGATCACTTGATGGGAAGATTCGATTGTACTCTAAGACCTCTATAAGGCAAGCAAAGACTGCATTCCCTGGCCTTGGCTCTCCAATTACACATGTTGATGTTACTTATGATGGCAAATGGATCCTGGGCACGACTGATACATACTTGATCTTGATATGCACATTGTTTACTGACATGGATGGGAAGACCAAAACTGGTTTTACTGGTCGAATGGGAAATAAGATTCCTGCTCCAAGATTATTAAAGCTGACTCCTGTTGATGCGCATATGGCTGGTGCAAATAACAAGTTCCATGGCGGCCATTTCTCATGGGTAAGAATTAATTTATTTAGCTGTTTAGCATTTAAATGTTGCTCAGGTAAATGCAATTGTTATGTTGCTTGTATATTGAAGTGGCTATACATTGGTATTCATGTTAACTTCATGAAAGTTGTACTTAGTGCTGTGAATTCATATCAGTTGGTTGTTGCTCCTTCCCCACAGATGCCCCAGTGCGGAGGTGTGAGAGGTTGACTATAGACGGGTTCAAGAGGGGTAGAGGTAGGCCAAAAAAGTATTGGGGAGAGGTGATTAGACGGGATATGACGCAGGTGCAACTTACTGAGGATATGACCTTGGATAGGGGTTGTGGAAGACACGGATTAAGGTAGAAGGGTAGTAGAGCGTAGTCCTCTTTACACGTACAAAATGATAGTGTAGTATTATTATTATAGGCTCGATTAGCTTGTTACACTTATAGGCGCATTATTTCTCTATAGTACTCTGTAGTTTGATTCATGCTGCTATGTGTTCTTTAGTGTAATTTATTCATCTTATTTAGTTGTGTTAGCTACTGCTTCCTTTTTTGGTAGAATGCCCTACCATTGCGTATTTGATTTTTCCTATTTGCTGTCCAAAATGCTTTAATTTTTCGTCTAAGTCTGATCGTTTCTCATACTTTGTTTTGCTTTGCTTTGCTTTGCCTGATTATTCATTGTCTTGAGCCGAGGGTCTCCCAGAAACAGTCGCTCTACCTACCAAGGTGGAGGTAAGGTCTGTGTACATTCTACTCTCTCCAGACCTCACATTGTGGGATTTTCACTGGGTATGTTGTTGTTGTTGTTAGTATGATATAGGTAACTGCCCTGTTCCTCTGGTTATATATATATATATATACACACACACACTACTTTCTTCTTGTTTGCTAGAGAGGTTATCCTTCAGTTTTTGATTAGCTCTGTGGAGAGTGTCTCATATGCTATAAGTCTAAAGCTTTACTACTCTTGCCATAAAGTTATGGAAGATTAGCATATATGATGTCCTCAACTTGCTGTTTGCCATAGCTTGGAGGTTACTGTATCCATTGATGGTTGCTCATTTTCCTTTTGTGCTATATTTAGCTTCTTCAAAATATGATTTTCTAATCAACTTTTCTCACCTCAGCTTAACTATGCTGTGATTTAAATCACTACCTTTTTAGTCATCAGCCTTTGGTTTCTTTGTTATAGTGATAATAGTCCTTCCCCTCTTTTTATTTTTTGACCAAATTATCTGTTCTGAATGAACCATATGCTTAAAAGTTCCCTGTGAAAAGGTTAGCTCTCTTTCTCTCTCAGGATGATTAACAAACGGGAAATGTTCTGAAACCTCATGCCTCTTAGCTTAGAAACTGAACTGCTATTGGAGTTTTAAAATATTTACTCATTGGTGAAAAATAAGCATTTTGTCCATTAAAAGCCTTATGTATTCTAGGTGCAAACTCCAATTGGACGCTGAACTAGCAATTTCTCAAATGGGCGACAATGCGATGTCTTCTTTGCTTCCATATTTTGTTTGGTTAGAGGATTTCTTTTTAAATTCTGAAACAGGTTGCGGAAGTTGGCAATAGAGTAATAAACTGTTGCACTTCTGTCTTACCAAGCTTCTCACATTTGTCTATACCACCGGCGAGTCATTTGTTGCCTGCCATCTTTTGTTATTGTGCAGCATGCAATTCATTGGCATGGTGTATGACCTCTCCCACAGCTGTCGAATGATAAATATAATTTGAATTTGGCTATAGTTATTACTTGCACCAGATCCACCGAAGATCTGGTTAATGTTTGTTGCATGAGAAATTTGTTGTCCTAGCAGGTCTTACCCTTTTTATTTTTTTTCCTTCTGTGATGTAGCCATGTAAGACAATACTGTAGTAACAGCACATGCTTGTGTTTTGCTTAAGCTGAAAGTGAGTGACTAACCTGAATTGCCTTGTATATCATTTCCCAGGTTACTGAAAGTGGAAAACAAGAACGCCATTTGGTTGCAGCAGTAGGCAAATTCAGCGTGATATGGAATTTCCAACAGGTGAAGGACAGTGCTCATCCTTGCTATCAGAATCAGCAAGGGCTAAAGAGTTGTTATTGTTACAAGATCGTGCCAAAGGATGAATCCATTATTGAGAGTCGTTTCATGCATGACAAATATGCCGTCAACGACTCACCAGAGGCTCCCCTGGTTGTAGCAACTCCGATGAAAGTTACTTCCATCAGCATGTCAGGGCAAGAAGCGCGGACATGGAACTAGTTGACTGGTGATTGATCTTTTTTTTTATTGTGTATATAGGGAGGTCCTAGTTCTTTTTCCGATCCATAATTGTTTGATTGTTCGTTTGTTTGCTTTTTGTTTGAGTAGACCTCTTTTTCTTTTTAAACCGCACACTGTATGACTGTAAGCATGAGTGGAATTCTTTACACGGTGCATGATTTTATGTCAGAATGTTTGAATGAAGAAGTGAGTGATTATCAATTCAAGCCCTACGATTTTCTTGTAGTATTGATTCTGCTGTTTTCCCTTGTGCATGAACAGTCTGGTCGCAAAGGATGTTTGCATTTTTATTTGCCAGTGCTCTTATTTGTTGGAAACCAGGTGAATAGTGATGCAAAGATTATGGAGGCCTTTATATTGGTCACTGAGTTATAAATCGGTCCATCTGTCACATTTTACTTTTGAAAGGTCAGATTAGTCATCTCTAGTTTTTAACAGAATCTCTCAAGAGATGAACACAAGTTAACCTAGCAAAAAACAATTGCAACAGTATCGGTGGAGGTTTATCCCGGCTTCATATTGTCTATGTAGCAGTCAAGATAGCAAATCAGTATCTCCACACAGGGTTTGAAAAGTTATTTTCAAGTCCCGACATAATAGTTTACATATGGAAAAAGATGATATAAATAGCGGCGTAGGCTTGAAATGCTCATAAAGCGTCTCTGGCAGCAATTCTACAGGTAATAGCATCTGCAAGTGATGATACCTCCAGCTCCAGATTAGATATCTTGTAATGCTGTCAGAATTTTGAATTATTAATTCATTATAAAAAAAGGAAGCATAACCATCAACCATACTCCAAAAGCCACTTGGAAAGACAAATATTCACCCATAACCCACCTTTTGAATCTGGGCCTGGTTTTTCCTTTCTTCCAATTCCTTCAAGTCAATCTCATTGCCCTTTATGAGTTTTTCTATGGTCACCATCTAGTTACCGAGTAAGAACACATTATAACTGTCAGGAAAATGAAAACAAAAAAAATCAGCTCTGTTGACATAATAATGCCGCCTCACCTCATCAGCTGAAGCACCAAAGCGTGCTGCCAGGATGTAGCTTGTGTTGTCTGCAATGCCACATCTTTTCAAAGACTCTGAAATCTACTAATGATAAAGACAAGTAAAAGTCAATTGACCATAGAAGGATAAATCCATTCAATTTAGATAAAGCATTTACTCTTACATGCTTAGATCCCGAGTAGTTGTAAACAAGCTCAGAATGGGGGGTCCTTGTAGTCAGTGAATCACGTGATTTAGCTACAAGTGTCTTGTGTGCAGCTGCCAAAACAGGAAATACATCTGGGATCTGTTGTAATATGCCCAAAGAGGAAATCAGCTGAAATGCAGAAAGCACAACTAGTGAGCTTTGGATGTGAAGAGAGTGCTTACAAGTGATGCATTCAGAAATGCTACTTCTGGCTCCAGTGTTGCAGACTGCATCAAGTCAAGTAGTTCTCTGCAAAAGATGAATCTCTTAGATTTGTTAAACCTTATCCAATAATGTACTTTCAGGTGAAGCATAACTTATTTCTCTGATATTACTAGTTCAGTTTGCCTGAAGTAGTCTGTAGTCATTTACTTTAGTTAGACTTAATGAGCATCTTCCAATTATGGCAAAGCAGACTTCGTTCATATTGCCACCAAAAACATGCATCATTGGAAACCTTGAAAATGCACAATACAAGTAGTTTTCAATAAAAGCAACTATACGACAATCTTCTTGAAGCTGCACCACATATTGATTGTCAATGAGCTACAGCCTATTTTAAAATCAGAGAGAACAATGGAAAGACACAAATTTTCAGATGCTTGATGCTGAGTATATAACTATATATTAAGGTAAAACATGAAATTGATGTGATGTTGCTCCTAGTGCACATCTTTTTATTTTTTCGCTGTGGGTGGGGAGAGTTGGGAAATAAATTCCACTACTACTAACTGCACATGAAGATTTCAGTAGAAAGGCCAACAACAACAGCATACCCAGTGTAATCCCACAACATGGGGTCTCGTAGGATGTACGCAGACCTTACCTTTACCTTTGTGGGACAGAAAAGTTGTTTTCGATAGACCCTCAACTCATAAAGAATATAGTCAATGCAGGATAGGATACGAGAAAATAAGACATCAAAATATCCAGATAAAGAATAAATGGAATAATACACACATAAGAATAATATCGAAATACTACTACTAAGACAAATGGAATAACACACATAAGAATAATACTGAAATACTATTACTAAGCCAAGGAGAAGATGAGATGGAGAGGCTATCCCCCACCTCTCTCACACATCGCGACAAAACAACTAATCACTAACCTTCTATCATAATCCTCGACCTCCAAATCTTCCTATCTACAGTCATGTCCTCAGTTTGCTGAATTTGTGTCATACCCTGTCTAATCACCTCCCCCAATTCTTTTTCGATCTACCTCTACCTCTCCTAACTCCTGCGACCACCAATTTCTCGCACCTCCTAACTGGCACATCCTCACACCTCCTGTTCACATGCCCAAACCATCTAAGTCGCGCCTCACTCATCTTGTCTGCCACGGAGGCCACTCCAATCTTGACTCATATAACTTCATTTCTAATCACGTCTCTCCTCGTATGACCACACATCCATCCGAGCCCTCATCTCCGCCACCTGCATCTTTTTAACGTGACAATTCTTAACACCACACTCTGCCCCATATAACAATGCTGACCTAACCACCACTCTATAGAATTTACCTTTCAGCCTAGACGACACTTTCTTATGCGAGCCTCCATTTACCCTGCTTTAATACGGTTTGAGACATCATCGTCAATCTCATCGTCCCCTTGTATTATGGACCCAAAGTACTTGAAGTTGCCTCTTTTAGGTATAGCTCGTGCCTCGATCTTCACTTCCACATCTGTCTTGTGCATCACATCACTGAACTTACACTCCATTTACTCCATCTTAGTCCTGCTTAACCTGAAATCTTTAAATTCTAGGGTCGTTCGTTAAACTTCCAGCCTGTCATTAACTCCATTACGCGTCTCATCAATCAAAACTTTGTCGTCCGCAAATAACATACACCACGACACCTCCTCTTGAATATGCTATGTCACTTCGTCCATCACTAAGGCAAATAGAAAGGGCCTACGAGATAATCCCTAGAGCAACCCCATCACGATCGGAAAGTGCTTTGAGTTCCCACCCACTGTCTTAACCCGAGTCTTGGCACCCTCGTACATGTCCTTAATTGCCCTGATGTAAGCCAGAAGTACACCCCTAGACTCCAAGCAACTTCAAAGGACCTCCCGAGAGACTATCATATGCCTTTTCCAGGTCAATGAACACCATATGTAAGTCTTTCTTTTTGTCCCTATACTGCTCCAACAATCTCTTGATCAAATGAATGGCTTCTGTAGTCGATCGCCCTGGCATGAATCCGAACAGGTTTTCAGATTTCGATACATCCTCCTCATCTTCACCTCGATCACCCTCTCCCAGACTTTCATGGTGTGGCTTAGCAGCTTGATACCCCTATAGTTATTGCAGTTCTGAATATCACCCTTGTTCTTGTACAACGGGAGCATTGTACTCCACCTCCAATCATCTAGCATCTTAGCCGTCCTAATTATGACATTAAACAACCTAGTCATCCACTCCATACATGCCTCCTCTACGCTCTTCCAAAAGTCTACCGGGATCTCATCTGGCCCAGTCGCTCTACCCTTCCTAACCTATATAACATTTATGCGTCTACAATACCCAAAATCTTCTACAGCTATCAGAATGCCGTAATTCCCCAGCACGATATCTCTGTCTCCTTCTCCATTCAAGAGATTATGGAAGTACGTCTGCTATCTCCGTCTAATGCGCACCTCATCTACCAACACTTTATCATTCTCATCCTTTATGCACTTCACTTGGTCCAGGTCGCGAAACTTCCTCTCTCTCGTCTTGGCGAGCCTATACAACTTCCTATCCCCGCCTTTGCACTCGAGCTCTCTATACAAGTGCTCAAAAGCTGTTGTGTTAGTCATTGTAACCACTAGCTTTGCGTCCTTTTTCGCTACCTTGTACCTCTTTTTGTCCTCCTCACCGACACTCTCTACTAACGCCGCATATACAACCTTCTTGGCTTTTACTTTTCCTTGGACTTCCTCATTCCACCACCAGTCCCATCTACGTCTACCTGAGTTGCCCTCGAGACCTCTAGCACCTCTCTAGCTGCTTTCTTGATGCATTTGGATGTCTTAGCCCACATAATATCAGCGTCCTCGCTACTCTCCTAAGCCCCCATATCCCCCAATTTCTCTCTCATCTCCTGAGCTTTGACCTCTCAGGCCTCCCCATCAAATCTGTGGATGGTCATGAGCAACACTCTTTTTCTTTATCTTGATCTCTAAGTCTATAACTACTAGCTTATGTTCGGTTGTAACTTTTACCAACAACTACCCAGTGAAATCCCACAACGTGAGGTCTAGGAGGGTAGAGTGTACGCAAACCTTACCTCTATCTTGATAGGTAGAGCGTTTGTTTTCGAAAGACCCTCTGCTCAAGACAAAGCATGCACAAGCAAAGCAATAGAAACGGTCAGACCCGGACACGAAATCTAAAGCAGTATGAAAATGAGGATACCAAAAGCGAATAAGTCATGATAACGCGTTCTGAAAAAGGAAGCAGTAACTAACACAGATAAATAAGATAAATAAAGTACACTAAAGAACCCAGAAGCAGAAATCAAGCGACAGAGGATATAAAGCAATAATGTGCCTACTAGTATGATAAGCTAAGCAGACCTACAATAATAACACTACAACTACCAGTTACCCGTTTGTAGGCGTAAGTAAGACTATACTCAACTACCTACTACCCTTCTACCCTAATTTGTGTTCTCCACAACCCCTATCTAAGGTCATGTCCTCAGTAAGTTGCACCTGCGACATATCCCGTCTAATCACCTCTCCCCAATACTTCTTCGGCCTACCTCTACCCTCCTGAACCCGTCCATAGCCAATCTCTCACACCTCCGCACTGGGGCATTTGTGTCTCTCCTATGCACATGCCCGAACCATCTCAATCTCGCTTCCCGTATTTTATCCTTCACCGAGGTCACTTCCACTCTATCCCGGATATCATCATTTCTAATCCTATCCCTCATTGTATGTCCACACATCCATCTCAACATCCTCATCTCCGCAACTTTCATCTTTTGAATGTGCGAAGTCTTGACTGGCCAACACTCCGCCCATACAACATAGTCGGTCTACCATCACCCTATAGAACTTGCCTTTAAGTTTTGGTGACACCTTTTTATCGCACAAAATTCCAGATACGAGCCTCCATTTCATCAACCCTGCCCCAATATGATGTGTGACATCGTCATCAATCTCTCCATTCCTCGATAATGTAATTCAAGTACTTGAGCTTTCTTTGGAATGACCTGAGTACCAAGCCTCATCTTCACGTCTGTCTCATGCTCGCTCCCGTTACTGAACTTGCACTCCAAGTATTCTGTCTTGGTCCTACTCAGCCTGAACCCTTTAGACTCCAGTGTCTGTCTCCAAACCTCCAGCTTAGCGTTCACTCCGCTGCGAGTTTCATCAATCAAGACTATGTCGTCTGCGAATAACATACACCATGGTACCTCCCATTGAATTTGTCGCGTCAGTCCATCCATCACCAAGACAAATAAAAATGGGCTAAGAGCTGATCTCTGATGCAACTCCATCATCACTGAAAAGTGCTCTGAGTCTCCTCCCACCGTCTGTACCCTGGTCTTAGCTCCATCATACATATCCTTTATCGCCCTAGTGTACGCCACAGGTACACTTCTAACCTCCAAACATCTTCATAGAACCTCCCTATGGACTTTGGCATATGCCTTCTCGAGGTCGATAAAAACCATATGTAAGTCTCTCTTACTCTCCTTATATTGCTCCACCAATCTCCTAATAAGATGAATGGCAAAAAAATGTTGAGTTCTAAGATTCTCGCTCGGGATAAACTTGCAGTCCTTGCAAATACCTCTATCAGTATAAAGCCCAAAAGTGCAATAATGTAGTCTAGTAACTCCCGAATAAAAATCGTGTGATATTGTGGATACAACGGAATCAAGATAAAAATGAATGTTGTGATAGCGTAGAAGTCCTGGATCAATTTATCCTATCTTGTGTATACTGTTGGCTTTTGCAAACAACTGAAGAATAGCCATTGCACAGAAACAAATCTGAGTTTAGTGTTTCCACTACTATGATAATTGTTTGTGTTACATGTAATAAAAATTCTATGATAATTGTTAATTTGTGCAAGTCCTTAGACTGGATTCAACTAAGTTGTTATAACTTTTGTACCAAAAGATCGAAAGGTCCTCTCCAAATTAGTGTGTGCCGTTGAATTAAAACAGAACCATCACTACATGGTATTTTTTTATAAGGACTCAATATGATAATGCAGTGTGAAATTCTTGGTGCAAATTTTTGGCTATGATAGCATTTTCTTCTGTCAAGTGCGCCACAGTTTTAAAAGCAAGCATTTAAGGCTAGTAAAGAGGACGAACAAACATTAAGCATGAAGTCACAGTTATTTACTTATCACGAATTCTAGCCAAAAAGAAACGCGGTATAAATGTGCACTTGTGTTGTACAATGCACAGTTCACATAGAGTTTTGTACACTACCAGAAGCTTAGGTTTTGCACCTCCGACGCTTACCTCCAGGAAAGAGTGGAATGGAGAATAGAAAAGAGGAAACTAATTCTCTGGCATTAACTCTCTCCATATATAATTTAGGTTGCAGGACTAAGTTTCCAAAACATAACATTGAGCTTAGAAGTTTCATTCTCTTTGTCAAACTAACCAAGGATTTACCAAAAAGAATGTGCAAGAAATACTTCAAAAGCTTTTGATGGTCGACAACCCTGAACATAATTACGTGAATGGTCCATGAAATTTGTAACTACTGCATTCTACAGTATGAGTAAAATAGTTCTTCAGTATTGACAAATCTCTTCAGAGACATACAGATAACGTCGCGTGGATATGCACAAATTTGTAACTACCGCATTCTACAGTATGAGTAAAATAGTTCTTCAGTATTGACAAATCTCTTCAGAGACATACAGATAACGTCGCGTGGATATGCACATATCTTCTTAATGGTTACACTTGACATCTCAGTGCCATTCTGCCATTAGTTCCAACTTCCAATTGGAAACTACTGAAGTGCAATGTAATATTAGAGAATCCAAAGACAGCGAAACTAAACTAAACAGTTCTGGTCTCCCATGTAAAATTTTACAAACATAGATAATGCCTCACCCTAAACTCCTCATGGACAGAAAAGAAAACAGTTAGAAAACCTAAAATCTATTGTCCTATTATAGCTCCTTTGCTAGCCCAATCCAAAAGAAGATAAAAATGACTAGAAAGTTGTTAGCTTGGTTTCCTGTACATATTCATATCCAGCAAAGTTATCTAGCCATTTCTAAGTCAAAAATGGAAAGGAACGTGTAGATTTTTGAGCAGTGTCAAGAAACATATTAGAAGAGAATGTACGCATTTTACAATGCATCTCTTACTTCTAAGTAAATCATACGCTCATCTCCATTTACAAGTCTTGGAAAAGTTCGGAAGTAAACACTGAGATTTTTCTTCGAGGCAATTTTGCATTTTAACAATGTGTTGCTTTTATTAGGCCTTAAACTAGCATAATGATGCCAAGCTCAAAACAGGGGCTAAACACATGAAAATGAGATTGTGTGTTTACCCTCGCATCTTTTCATGTCCATAACAAATAGGAATTTCAGCTCTCTGAGTTAAGGCATTGCCAGATATCCGATTAACTGAACCATTTAATCTTTAAAGGGAAAAGGAAAATAGCCAAACTTCAACTTTAGATCATTTCTTTGGATGTGCAACCTGTCTACATATGCAAGCAACAGGGTTTCATGTACCTTAAAAGCTTAAACATCTGGTGAAACATCCAATTATATTTAAAGAGATAGGCACTTTAGTAGTTATTTACAACATAATTACCTACAATTACTCATAATATAGGCATAAAAAATGTATTACCTACTTGATTTATTATTATAAAAATAGCAGATAAGAAAAGAAGGTACTTGGAATTAGTAACATCAGTGAAAAGGGAAAGACAGAGAGTGGTTCCACCGACTTCGAACGCCTTCATTGCTAACTGAAAACATGAAATTCCAAATTCGACTTTAAAATACCAAATAAATGAAGCAAACAGCAAAACAAGTAACCATGAAATTTAGAGTTTTAATGGGACCTAATATTTATAAAGGGATTTTCCGAAAAATTATTATCTTATTATCTTATCGAATTTGATGATTTTTTACAAAGGCCCAAGTCGGGACCGGAAGATTTTATTATTTTAGAGAGTTTATTAATTTATAGAGTATTAATTTATAGAGGTTTTACTGTAGTTATTTACAACATAATTACCTACAATTACTCATAAGATAGGTGTTGGAAATATTTATTTAAACGTGAAATAAAGTTAATCCTATTTAATTATGACTCGAACAATTGGGGCCCCGCACGTGGGAAACCTTGTTTCCACACACACGTGCACACGTAGTGCCAGGGATCAAAATTTCCTTAAGATATTGGTACATATATGAACTGTTTGAAACGTAAGATAATAGATGGTTATTGACCAAATGACGTTGGTTTCACGTTGGTAAATGAAGGAAGAAGTGTACAATGTGTTTAAAACGGCGCCAACTCTCTGAAGTTTGAGAGCCGCGGCGCGGCGGCGCCTCCCTGCAGGACCACGGTGCCAACTCTCTGAAGTTTGGGCGCCACGGCGCCTCCCTGCAGGGCCGCGGCGCCGGTAGTCCAGAAGCTGCGACGGGAGACGAAAAAACATGACTCTTGGGCTGATTTTGAGGCATTAAACCTCCATAACATCCCAAATAAATTCAGTCATTATTTGGCTGAATTAACACTCCATAATCAAGGCCATTACATGGTCATTCAAGGCCATTACATGAGCAATTGGAAAATCATCTTCACAACACTATAAAATGAGGCCTTAGGCTCATTTGCAAAACACTTGAAATCTGAAATAATTCTTCCTCTCTTGCAATCACAAAACACTCAAAGATCTTTCTTCCAAAGCAAACACTTGAGTTCCCTTTGCTCATTTGTTTGATTGTTGTTTTATCTTGGGAGATAAGTTGTCATTACAACCGTTGAAAGGATATACGGGGCAATATTATCTGAAGGATAGATCAAGAATTTGGTCGACTCAGCTAGCCCTTCTATTTGATCATTTCCAAGTTTTATTACAATTTGTTGTTGTTGTTATTTTCCCGTTCTACACATTACCACCCACAATAGGCATTAAAAATGTATTACATACTTGATTTATTATTATAAAAATAGCAGAGAAGAAAAGAACGTACTTGGAATTAGTAACATCAGTGAAAAGGGAAAGGCAAAGGGTGGTTCCACCGACTTCAAACGCCTTCATTGCTAACTGAAAACATGAAATTCCAAATTCGACTTTAAAATACCAAATAAATGAAGCAAACAGCAAAACAAGTAACCATGAAATTCTGGCTGCAAAGTGACAAGAGAGAAACTCGAGGGAGCAAAAAGGAAAAGAAAAAACAACCTTTTTCACACTACGCCTACCGGAGAAGACCAGCCACGTCGACGGGGATAGTAGCGCGCTGTATGGGCAGCTTTTTTGAACGTTTATTTAAGATTGATTATAGTCGAGTAAATTAGACAATGGTCTCAAAAGTATTGCATAATATCTTTTTCATCCCTGATGTTTTTTTCTTTTTCTGTTCCCTCATATTTGATCATGTCAATTCTTTTCCCCGAATTTTAACCTCTGTTTGTAAAAACATCCTCAATGTTCCCTTTTCATAGTTCTTTTTTCCTTCCTTTATCCTTCCTCTTTTTTTTTTTCCACCGGATGTCCGGTATATGCATTGGAGCTCAATTATATCCGGATACGCACGGTGTAAGGCCCTGAATGAGGGGAAATGCTCCCTAACAAGAATTTTTCTATGGTACGAATCTGAAACCTCTGATTAAGGAAGGAACGGAACAACCCGCTCCGTTGCACCATATCTTTTGGTGGTCTTATCGTTCCTCTTAAGTCTTGCGGAATAAATAATTTTTGAAAATAAATCTCTATCTATTACTGAAGGCTCTAATATGTATTTACAAGATAACTTGTGGAAATAGAGTTTCCAACTTATGTGATTGTATTTGGTTAAGCATAAGTTTTAAAAAAAAAAATTGAGAATGACTTAAAATTAGTCATAGATAGTTGTGTGACTATAAATCATGGATAAAATGAGTATTTTAAAACAAAATTGTTACGAAATATAGAAAGATGTCATTTTTCTCGCATTATCTTTAAAGGAAAAATGTTACATAAATTGGGATTAAGGGAGTAGTTGTTATGAAATTTCAAATTTCACAAGCAAAACTCCATAATAATATCATACAATATTACCCGTGGAATTTAAAATACCATGACAATGATTATTTTTCAATTACAATAATTTAAAAGTAGCTATGTTAAAAGCAATTCCTTTAAAGGAAATATATATAAAGAAATTAACCCTCACCTAGTACTTAATTAAAATTTGTAGTTCATTGTTCTTTCTCAATTCTTTAAACATAATAAAAGAATGCAACGTAAGGTGATCCAGCCAATCTCCGAAGAATTGAGTAATCTTAATGCTCAAAAGCCTTTAATTCCTTTCTTTCTTCCTCCCCTTTACCAGGAGCAACCAGGCCCTTCCTTATTCTGCCAATTATTTTTCAAAAATGTCCACTTCCATTTTCCTCCTTTGGCTTGTTAGCATTCCTCTAACAATTCATGCAACCACCATCAAAGTTGATCAACCCCAAGGTAAATTAATGTGCATTTCAATTTTAGAATATACATTAACATTTGTCATAATATTTTCAGAGCCATGTAGAGCAGGTTCTATGTTCAACTGAATCTATTGCTTTCGACTCGAATTATATACATATACATATAAAAAATTAAATGTATATATATAACACGATCATGCACATTATATGAATCATTGACTCTAGATTTTGGATTCGTCTTTGAATGTGTTTAATTGAGTTATGTTCTACTAAACCTATTGTTTTCGGCTCGAATTATATATAATACATAAAAAAAAATGTATACATATAACACGATCATGTTCATTATATGAATTCATTGACTCTAGATTCTGAATTCGCCTCTGAATATGTTTAATTGAGTTATGTTATTGCAGGTTTCCTCCTAAATTGTGGTGGAAGTGAAAAAATCGAACAAGATTCGCTTACATATGCACCGGATGATCACTATATAAAAACGGGAAATAAATCAGAGATAAAACAAGACGGGCTAGTGCCATTGTTATCCTCTGTTCGTTATTTCCCAGATGATGTGGAAGAGAAATTTTGCTATCATTTACCAGTGAACAAAGGGAGGAATATGCTGATAAAAACCATATATTATTATGGAGGTTTTGATGGAGGCAAAGAGCCACCAATATTTGATCAAATAATTGATGGTACAAAGTGGAATATTAATACATCGGCGGATTACGCAGAAGGCCTTAGCTCCTACTATGAGGTTGTTATGGTTGCTCATAATAAGGTTTTGAGTATTTGTCTTGCTAAAAATGAGCATACAACTTCAGATCCTTTTATCTCAGCTATTGAAATGTTGTATCTTGATGATTCCCTTTATAATTCTACTGATTTTGGGAAATACGCATTGGTCACTCTTGCTCGTCATAGCTTTGGATGTCATGATACCATAATGTACGTATGCATTTCTACCTCTTCTATCTTATTTATTTGGGCTTCGGAATTTTCTTTTTTGATATGGTGTTAGGGGGCAGCCTTGACTGCACCTCGATTATTCTATTGACTTGGGGAAATATGCATTTGTCCCCTAGCATTTTTGTCTCTGTTGGATTTGAATCGTAGATTGTGTTTGGAGTCTAAAGGGTTCAGGCTGAGTAGGACCAAAACAGAATACTTGCACTGGAGCGACCTTGAGACAGACGTGGAGCGGTGGAGGTGAGGCTTGGTACTCAGGTCATTCCAAAGAAATAAAGCTTCAAGTATCTTGGGTCTATTATCCAAGGGAACGGAGAGATGATGACGATGTCACACATCGTATTGGTGCACGGTGGATAAAATTGAGGCTCGCATCTAGAATCTTATGCGATAAAAAGGTGCCACCAAAATTTAAAGGCAAGTTCTATAGGGTGGTGGTTAGTCCGACTATGTTGTATGGGGCGGAGTGTTGGCCAGTCAAGACTTCACACATCCAAAAGATGAAAGTTGCGGAGATGAGGATGCTGATATGGATGTGTGGGCATACGAGGAGGGATAGGATTAGAAATGATGATATCCGGGACAGAGTGGGAGTGACCTCGGTGGAGGATAAGATGCGGGAAACGAGATTGAGATGGTTCGGGCATGTGCAGAGTAGAGGCACAAATGCCCCAGTGCGGAGGTGTGAGAGTTGGCTATGGACGGGTTCAGGAGGGGTAGAGGTAGGCCGAAGAAATATTGGGAAAGGGTGATTAGACGGGATATGGCGCAGGTGAAACTTACTGAGGGCATGACCTTAGATATGGGGTTGTGGAGGACACATATTAGGGTAGAAGAGTAGTAGATAGTTGAGTGTAGTTTTACTTACGCTATAGTTGTAGTGTTATTATGGTAGCCCTGCTTAGCCTATCATACCAGTAGCCGCAGTATTGTTTTATAGCCCCATGTTCTTCGATTTTTGTTGTTGTCTGTTCGTTTGCGTACTTTGTTTATCTTATTTATCTGCGTTGGTTACTGCTTCTTTTTTTCAGAATGTTTTATCATGACTTATTCGCTTTTGTTACTCTTATTTTCGTACTGCTTTAATTTTCTTGTCCGAGTCTGACCGTTTCTCTTGCTTTGCTGGTGCCTATGCTTTGTCTTGAGCCAAGAGTCTTTCGAAAACATTCTCTCTACTTACCAAGGTAGAGGTAAGGACTGCGTACACTCTACACTCCCCAGACCCCACGTTGTGGGACATTATTGGGTATGTTGTTATTGTTGTTGTGTTGTGTTGTGTTTGGTGCTACAGAGTCATTTTCCATGAAATGTTTCCTTGGAGAATGTTTTCCATGAAAGACGGTTTCCAGCATTCGATTGATAATAATATTTTTCAAAAAGCATATATACTAAAAATTAATGTATTTGCAAACTGGAGAACGTCTAATGAAAATTTTGAGCGCTACATATAAGTAACAATGGCTAAATAGTAGTTGCAATAAGTAATGTATGAAGTTAAAAGTTAAGATAGCTGTAAAGAATAAGATAGGGAAGTCATGTTCCCCTTTCCCCCCGTTTTGAGTAATAAACACCAGAAAATAACTTCATAATTGAAAACATTTTTATGGAAATTGACTTCTGCCATACCAAGCACGCGCATACTTTCCTATGGTTTCACCCACGAGTTAGGTGGCACCTTTCTGTGCTCGCTATTATAAAATCTATTTAATGTTGAAAGTTTCATTATATTCTTCTTTAGATGTGTTTTGTTACATGCATATTAACTGACATTTGATAGATTATGTTGAACTAGTTTTCCAGATGACAAATTCAATCGTCACTGGTATCCATTACTAGACGAAAATCCAGTTGTTACAAGCCATACCCCGATAACTCCTTCAACATTCTGGAATATGCCACCAGAGAAGGTGTTTGAAAAGTCAGTGACAGCAAGCAGAGGGAAGACTCTTGTGGTAAATTGGCCACCATTTCCACTTCCAAAGACTTATTACTACCTCGCTTTGTACTTCCAAGAAAACAGAACGCCAAGTCCCTTTAGCTGGAGAGTTTTTGATGTCCTAATTAATGGAGCAAAGTTCTTTAGCAACCTTAATGTCACAACCAGTGGTGTCACTGTTTATAGCACAACTTGGCCTCTTGAAGGGGAGACGAACATTACATTGATTCCTGAGATTAATAGTCCTGTTGGTCCAGTGGTCGCCGCTGGTGAACTTTTCCAACTTTTGCCTCTTGGTGGAAGAACTCTCACTAGAGATGGTAATGGTTTTTCTGCAATATTTTTCTTTAATCTGAATTGAGAGAGTGGGTTCTAAAATATTTATGAACTCTATTTATACTTATTATATATATATATATATATGGTTCAACCAGAATATGAATCTAATGTTGGATCGCCATTGTTACTCTATGTCTGTTAATTTAGTTGTTAGCTTCTACAGTAACACATTTTTGTTGCACTTAAATAGTGGCGGTGATGGATGATTTAAGGAAAAGCTTTAACAACAAACCTCAAGATTGGCATGGTGATCCATGCCTTCCGAAAGACAAGTCATGGACTGGAGTAACATGCTCTTCTGGCACAAACACACGAATCATCTCCCTGTAAGTTTAATTTTCTGATTTAATCCTGGAAGTATTAGTTATTTGATTACTGAATCAATAATATACTGCTTTTCTGAAGCAAATTTGTGCACTTGGTGATGTTTTTTTTTTCCTGAAGGAATTTAACAGATGCTGGAATTGCTGGATCAATGCCACCAAGCATATCTAAATTAACTGCACTCAGTCATTTGTAAGCTATCCTTTATCATATTACATTGCTTGGTTTTGTTATCTATCAATGTAATATACTAATTGAAAATAGCTCATTTTAAGGTGGCTTGGAAGCAATGAACTTACAGGTCAAATACCTGATTTAAGCTCATTGATAAACCTAGAAACTCTGTAAGTTCCTATTTGTTGTTCTTATTCCTACTTTTTTATATAACGGGAAAATCTCAGAGCACTGGCTCATGGTTCAGTAGATAATGGGTCTGCCTCTCCACCTTTCTCCACTTAATATTTGTTGGAAAAAGGAAAAAATACGAGATTTTTCTTCGTCCTACTTCTCTATTTCTTATCCTAATTTGAATTTCTAACAAATATATCCATCTCCCCTGCAACGAAAAAGGCACTTGGAGAACAACCAGTTGCAAGGATCAATCCCTGAACCATTAGGACATCTACCTAAACTTCGAGAAGTGTATGCT
Source organism: Przewalskia tangutica (assembly GCA_029844215.1). Classification (NCBI taxonomy): domain Eukaryota; kingdom Viridiplantae; phylum Streptophyta; class Magnoliopsida; order Solanales; family Solanaceae; genus Przewalskia; species Przewalskia tangutica. The sequence goes on along the minus strand of CM056731.1, from coordinate 5,578,728 downwards.
CCTTTTTTTTTACTTGTCTGTTTTTTTATTTTGTACATTTGATGATTAATGTTCCGCTCTGTAAGTCCATAACTAATATTTGTGGTTTTATAGGTTTCTCCAAAACAACCATCTCAAAGGGAGTATCCCAGAAAGCCTAAGAAACAAGAATAGCATAAACCTAAAGTGAGTAATCTTGAATTGGAACATGTTACTATTTCCAACCTAAAGTGAGTAATCTTGATAGGGTTTTTGATCTTATTGTTGTTATATAATCTGCTGTTTTAGGGTCTCTCCTGGAAATGTATCAAGTTAGGGACTGGCCTAAAGAGAGGATTAAATGAAGAACTACCAGAACTTGTGACAAACTTCAGGAGGAAATGGACCGAGTTATTCGGGACGAGAAACACAAGTTATAAAATGGAATGAAGGGATTCGGAAGAAGAGCTTTAAGTCTTGGTGTACTTCATGTATAGCATAAACATAATAACATCTAATACTTAAAAAACAAAATAATTAGCAAAGTAAAGGTGTATTTGTACATCAGTCATGACTAGTATTCATTTAATTAATAGAAGGTAGATGTAACCATGTTTTTCTACTAGAACATTTTGCTTTTCTCTTCTTTTTTTCATTCAAATGAAAGATATGTTTACAAAAATCTGTCTGTATTAAAGGGACTTTGCCAAAGTTATAGAGAAAAGTTAAAACTGTCATCGCCTATTCTAACCACCTAAACGTTGTCTGAACAGGGAAAGTTCAAACTGGGAAGAGCATGATCTTAATTCTAATAAGTAGTAAGCTTCTTACAAACAGTTAAAACCTTTGTAGACATGTCTCTAATTCCTCAATGAATCCTCGAATGATGCCTTGTCACTGCTGCTGCTGTTTCTTCCCCAAACTTGATTTCTGGAAATACGAAACCTTTTTTGCTCAAGAGCGTATCAATTAGATTCTCCAATGCCTCTGGGGTCAGTCGAAATCCATCCCAGTGTAAATATGAAGCCCTATCAGAACAAGTAGCAGCTCCATCCTCTCCGCACTTGTTCTTCACATCAAAGTTGAACAGACCGTTGCCACTACCACAACATGCCTTCATCAAAGTCTCTGTCTTGAATCCCAGAAAGGCGTGATTCTTAAGAACAGCCATGAATGCTTTATAATAATCTGCGTATATGATGTGAACTCCAGAATTGCTTGCCAGAGGTGATCATTGTGAAGCCTTGACAACAGATTCAATCCCTTGTGGCATCTATTTTTGCCAATGGGAAACATAGTCCGGAAACCAGGAAAGCAGCCCATTGGTAGAATTCCAGAAACCATAACAGTTTTGGCTTCAGCTTCTTTGATTAGCCTTTCCACTGAATTCTTAATCGTGTCCACCACTTCAAGCACCGGATGGGACACTTCAGAAATAGACTTTCCATGTAAAAAGGCCTGCTTATAGTCGTTCATTCCGGGTTGATCCATAAAGATGAGAGCCTTCTGAAGATCCTTGTTTTGCCACAGTCATGAAAAAAGGAGCAGGCCTTATAGAAAAACTTCATGAAGGTGACAATCTGTGTCACGTCATGAGACTGATGAGGTGGCGGGATGCCATTCTTGACGAAGAAAAAAGGGCTCATGATGGTTGCTCCGGGGGTCGCGAAATTGTGACCAGATTCAAAGAACCCAGTTCCTCGTTGGGTGAATGGTTGTGGAGAAGGTAAATTTAGGATTGCAGCAAGATGATCAGCAGCTGATGAAGATGTAGAGTCTCCAAGATTGTATAAGGAGTTAAAGGGACCAACAGCTTCTTTCGCCAGAGAGAAAGAAGAAACAACAAGAAGACAAGAGCAGAGTAATGCCAAGATCAACAAATTATGGCTGCTGCAATGGGAAGCCAAACAAAAATGATTGGAGAATCAAAGGCAAAAGAGAGCGAGTAAGTTTTGTTATGCAAAATTCTGAGGAGCCGTGAAGGATATATAGAGATGGTGAGGCTTCGCGTTTAGGCAAACTAAATTGTTTCCTAGGTTGATTAGGAGAAACAAAAGACTCCGTAGTTTAGGTTGATTAGGATAAACAAAAGTTGTTTTCATTTAGGAAAATACTACTCTCTCTGTCCCATTAAGTTGTATTTACTTAATCTAAAGAGTTTCAGTTTGCCGGTGAAAGGTTCTTGCCTCGACCCTAGGGTCGCTGGTTCGAATCCCCTCGATAGATATCCTCATTTGGTGGGTATGGAGAGCTTGGTCACACAAGTTTGAGACTCCAGGGTAACACCTTGGTCTGCCTACGCCTCTTGGGGGGAGTTTGTCACATCTGGCTTGCCAAGTGTAGTTTAACTGGCTGATTATGTTTACAGGCTATTACGTCAGTCTGTGGTTTACCCAGTGCGCACCTTCGGGTAACGACTGCGGGTTTCACGTTAAACAAAGTTGTATTTACTTATTCTTTCTTTTATTTTTTCAAAAATTTCTTGAAATTTACTTCTATTGACAAAAGGAAAAATCTTTAGTTGTAATTCTAATCTTTATTTTTTCAACTAGGGAGTTTTATCTAGGATTCTATAGCTTTAGCGGTTGAGGCTCCTTCCAAAAGTCATTCAAATCGTGTGTTCGAGTCCAATTTGCAGCGCAAAAGATTTTGAAACAGCCGCTTTATATACCAAGTTGGAGGTGAGGTCTGTGTACATTCTATCATCTCCAGACCCCACATTGTGGGATTTCACTGGGTATGTTGTTGTTGAGTTTTTTCTAGGATGGGACTTCTCGATTTTTAACAATAAATAACAGAAATTTGAACAGACAAGAAAATTCTAATATTTCTATATATATTTCTTTTGGACCCTTGTTCAAGAATGGCTTTTGTTCAATCAGACGCTCTTAGAAAGCTCTCGTAACCCTTGCTTGGCTCTTTCCTGTTGATGATTCCAGGCGGGCATTAATCTATCTCATGCTAGTGGCTCTTGTGCGCCTCATTTATGTTGGTGGCATACCGTATTGTGCGGAACACTCACAAAAGTCGTGGCCTTCCGCTATGTTAGCCCTCCCCTAGAAGTATAATGGTGGGTCCCTTTCATTCGGATCGACATGAGAGTCCAACTACATTTCCAGAATCCATGTTGTATATTTGAAGGATACCGTTCTCGCACCCGAGCCTGCAGTTGGTAGGTCAAATCCCTATGTCCAAGTGATTGAGTTGAAGCTTCGTCCCAAAGCTGTAGTGGATGTGAACTCTTTTCTAGGGTTTTGCCATTCCGGTGAGAGAGTTAAAGATAGTAAGCGGAAGCTGTGGTGTTTTCTAGAAGAAAAAGAAATACTAAATTAAATTTGAACATAAACTAAAGAATGAGTTGAAAATAATTTCTACTTTGCCTTCTAGATTATCAGCCTTCCTTCTATGTGATATTTTTATCCAGATATTTTATAATTGATCGTATCAGAATTATTTCACAATTTCAGCGTTTAATATTTCTAGTGCCTGCCTTGTAACAAATATGCTACAACCACCTCCAAAGGTGCAAACAGTGCATTAGAAGGGAGTTTATCCAATTTCTATAGTTTTGACTCAAATTCATTAAAATTATATAAAAAATAGATTTGAAACTCAATAAATCAAATAAGATATAAGTAGTGTTGAATTCAAACCCATTAAATTTAAATTGTGAATTGTAAGACTTCTCCATGCTTAAATTGTACCCTCCACGACATCGAGAGACATGTTACCCGCCGTAAATCGTACCGACCTTCTCTAGTATTCGATGTCTTCTCTCCGTCCATGCTTAAAATAAACACCCACATTGTCATTTTTCAATCAACTCAATGAGTTACTCTTCCGTATCCGATATGGACTCTTAACACTCCCCGCACGTTCAGACATTGTTAACTGAAGCGTGAATAATATAATTTGAGGGCCCAACATCGGTGAACAAAGAATTAAAATGAGTCTGACTCTGATACCATATAAAGAATAAGTTTGGCTCTGATAGCATATAATCTTGGGCCTAACTCAACCCCAAAAGATAGTATGTAGAGAGATGATTGTCCAAACACATATAATAAGTCCATTCGATGTGGTGCTCTTAACAATCTTTTCTCCTATATAAAGCCATCAATCAAACATTCGACACCACACTTATTGATTACTACAACAACAATAACATACTCAGTGAAATCCAACAATGTGGTGTCTTGGGAAGGTAGAGTGTACGCAGACCTTACATCTGCCTTGATAGGTAGAGCGGCTATTTCTGATAGACACTCGGCTCAAGACAAAGCACAAGCCTAAGCAAAGTAAGACAAACAAAGCGAGTAACTCATGATAGAAAATTCTGAAAGAGAAAAAATCAATAAATAATGCAAGTAAGTAAGACAAACAAAATAAACATAACATCATCAATCAAACGACAATGGACTATAAGGCAATAATGTGTCTGCTAGTATGATAGGCTAAGCGAGCTTACAATAATAATATTACAACTACCAGTTTGTACGCGTAGGCATGACTACGCTGGACTACCTACTACTCTTCTACCCTAATATGTGTCCTTCATTACCCTCTATCTAAGGTCATGTCCTTAGTGAGTTACACTTGCACCATGTTCCGTCTAATCACTTCTCCCCAATACTTCCTCGGCCTACCTCTAACTCTCGTGTACCCGTCCATAGTCAACCTCTCACACCTCCGCACTGGGTCATTTGTGTCTCTCCTCTGCACGTGCCCGAACCATCTCAACCTCGCTTCACGCATCTTATCCTCCATCGAGGCCACTCCCACTCTGTCCCGGATATCATCATTTCTAATAATATCCCTCCTTGTATGCCCATACATCCATCTCATCATTCTTATCTCTGCAACTTTCATCTTTTGGATGTGCGAAGTCTTGACTGACCAACACTCCGCCCTATACAACATAGTCGGTCTAACCACCACCCTATAGAACTTGTCTTTACGTTTTTGTGACCCTTTTTATTGCACAAGACTCCAGGAATTACTGAATAACTTAGAAAGATAGATATTACTGCTATGCGAGCCTCCATTTCATTCACCCTGCACCAATACGATGTGTGACATCATCATCAATCTCTTCATTACCTTGGATAATAGATCTGAGATACTTGAAGTTTCCTTTCTTTGAAATGACCTGAGTACCAAGTCTCACCTCCACGCCTGGCTCAAGGTCGCTCCCGTTACTAAACTTGCCCTTTAAGTATTTTGTCTTGGTCCTACTAAGCCTGAACCCTTTAGACTTCAGAGTCTGTCTCCAAACCTCTAGCTTTATGTCGTGTGCGAATAACATACACTATGGCCTCCCCTTGAATTTGTCACGTCAGTCCATCCATCACCGATGCAAATAAAAATGGGCTAAGAGTTGATCCTGATACAGCTCCATCATCACTGGAAAAATATGTGAGTCTCTTCCTACTTTCAGTACTCTCGAGTCTCGGCTCCTACCTATTGTATGACACATTTACAACTGTAACCTCCAATAACCTGTCATACTTGTTGATTACTATCTGATAAAAAATCACCTTATTTCTTCCGAATGTTGCCTATAATAAATCCTCGTTCAATCTTCACTCCTCCAAGTTCTTCAATTTCCACATTCCCTTCTCTTTTTCCATCTCATAAACCCACCTTCATTCGTTGCCACGCCGCTGCTGACCCACCAGCCGGCGGCCCCTCATCGTCTCGCTGGTGGTTCAACTTCGGCGCCGCCGCGAATGCCGCCTCTTCCACCGCATCTGGGGTTGGTAGAATTAGCCAAAACTCCGACGAAAGTGCTGATAAGCGAATTGGGAATAATATTAAGAAGAAGACAAAAGTGAATGCCAAGGAAAGGCGTTGGTCACGTAATAGAGAGAGCTATTTGACTGATGATAGGGATCCGCTTCCTCTTCCTATGACTTACCCTAACACTTCCCCTTGTTCGCCGGAGGAAATCGACCGCCGGCTCCAGTGTGATCCTATATTTGAGGTTCTTTTTTATACTCCCTCCGTCCTAATTTACATTGACTAGTTTGACCGAACACATAGTTTAAGAAATAAAGAAATAATTTTAAATTATAAAATAAGTTAAAAGATATTTGTCCCGTAAGTTAAAAGTTAAAAGTTAAATCTTTGTCAAATAAGTAAATGTGTCATTGTACTAAAAAAGGAAAGTGTGGTATAAATTGTCACCGAGGGATTATTTTGTTTAGTCTCTTTATGTGGAATGGTTCTTTTGGTTGAAGTATTTGTTGGGTTTCTTTTAAAGTTGCAAACTTGTTGGCACCAGTTGAGAATCTTGACGCCTAATTTGATATATAGTTGGTAATACTTTTATGGTCTATACTGACCTAATGCACGAGGATAAGGCTGTAAAAATATTTTGAATCGTTTGATTTGCTGACAATCAACTCATTACTTAAGCTTAATAGTAGGTCATCTCTTAGTATATCTACATTCTTCTAAAAATGTTAACTTTAAACTTTCTATATATGTATATATAGTCTTTGGGATTAGTTACTAGTTCAAATAAGGAAATGTGTCATGCCCAAAAAAGGAAAGTGTGGTATAAATTGCGACCGAGGGAGTATTTTGTTTAGAGTCTCTTTATGTGGAATGGTTCTCTTGGTTGAAGTATTTGTTGGGTTTCTTTTAAAGTTGCAAACTTATTGGCTCCAGTTGAGAATCTTGACGCCTAATTTGATATATAGTTGGTAATACTTTTATGGTCTATACTGACCTAATGCACGAGGATAAGGCTGTAAAAATATTTTGAATCGTTTGATTTGCTGACAATCAACTCATTACTTAAGCTTAATAGTAGGTCATCTCTTAGTATATCTACATTCTTCTAAAAATGTTAACTTTAAACTTTCTATATATGTTTATATAGTCTCCAATAGTTCATTATCTAATGGATCTTTCCGTTCTAATACTCTATCCGAGAGTTATCAGTATTTATCAAATATGGGATTAGTTACTAGTTCAAATTTGATACAAATTTATATTTTTTTTTGGAATTGTTTGGGTTGTTTTCCTATCTATCACTAATAGAATTTTGGTTTACACAACCTGTTGCGGCAAACGCTTGTCAAAAAGCATTTGTAAATAAATGTGTAGGGGGTTTTGGTTTATTATTAGGAATTTTAGGTTTTTATTGGCTAACAATGAATCTGAGAAAAATAAACATTTTAGTTCTCTAGATTGAGCTCTTTCATGTATGGAATGGACAATTTGGAGCCTCTAACACTAGTATAATTTTGGAATAAATTGAAAAGGAAAAAGTGATAGAGAGCGAGGAAGAGAGACTTGTAAACAGAACTTCTGGAGATCCTATGGAGTTCTGTTCTCTGTGTCTGTGTTTACATTGAGGAAGCTGTTTGCAAGAGACAGTTAAAGTTATATTTCAATCTAGGGTTGACGATTTTCTGTTGACCTTATTACTTTAGGATTGCAAGGAAGTCGTCTATGAGTGGACTGGAAAATGTCGGAGTTGCCAAGGGTCAGGACTTGTCAGTTACTATAACAAAAGGGGAAAAGAGACCATCTGTAAATGCATACCTTGCGCTGGAATCGGTATAAGAATCATACTTCTATTTCCTATCTGAATATTATCGCGTATGAATGTTTGCATAACATAGTTTATCTATACTGATTTGCTTGGAGCCCACAGAAAGCGTTTGTAGGTGGCTTCATTTGTTCTCATCGAATATTTATTGTAGGATTAAGCACTTCCGTCCTAGTATATATATATTTGGCAAGGTTTTCAGCTGAGTGGTCAGAAAGTAGGTTATAACACACTAAAGAAGTGCATATGGTGGGATAAATCGTGGGATGGAGAAAATTGAAGAGAAATTTTGTGGATGTAATGTGGTTTTCCTAAATATTATCAGTTATTCCTGTTTCTGATGTTATGACTTTGCAAGCAGCAAATTTGATCAGCCTGCACAGTGACGTGGAATGTCAAGTTTCTTATTTCATTTAGTTTCCTGAAGATGAATGAAAGGAGGAGGATTGTACTTCGGTACTTTTTGGACAATTACTTTGATTATAGAGTATAGATGATTTTAGGGTAAATATGTCTTTAGCAGTCTATCTCAGACATTTAATACTTAAAAAATGAAGTGCTATGAGAAAACTCTAGTGTTTTGATGTTTTTATTTTACCTTTATAAACTTTGTTTCTTCTCTTATTTGATTGAATTTAGGAGTATGACCAAGTTGGATCTCGTGTTTATGTGAGATACTATTGGTACTAAGAATTAGGGAGCTGTTCCATCCCTTGGTAAGTAAATTAATGAATTAGGATTTGGAAGGATTATATACATGGTTCTCGTTGTCTGGCGAGTTTAAATTTTAAACATAGGTTAGTTTATGGATTTCAGTGAGAGAATCTATGTTAGTTTATGGATTTCAGTGAGGAAGTAGTCCCGCGGATGCAGCATTTCTATTTGTAATCTTCAGAAGTTCTTTTTCTTAATGGCCTTATGAAAAAGAGAAAAATATAAAAGGATCTTCTCTTTACGGGCCTTGCATAAACTTCAAAAGATAATTAAGAAAAATAGAACGATGAAGCAATAACTTCCATAGTTTGTTCAAGAGGGAACTGATCTTCGTGATGAAGCAAATAACTTCCATCTTTTGGTTGTTTTTTCTTATTGCGCTTTTGTCCTATATTCTGTGCAATTAGCATATTTACTGTACTGGCTTAAATTTGTCCACTTGCACTTCCGACCTAAAGGAAAAAACGTGTTTCCTCCATGTTTTCCAGATTCCGCGTTTTCTGCTTGTAGTTTCAGATTTCATTCAGGTTAGTCCCTCTGAACGGTGAATAAATCCTGAGGTCATTCTTTCTCCAGCTGTCCCTGGAATTAAAGTTATCAACCACTATAATGGTATTTAAGTTCTCGATTCCTTCAGTATCTAATGTGGTCCACCAAAAGATGTAGATGTTGGTCAATGTAAATGAGAAGGTATACGTGAATTCGCTTCCACAGACGGTTGTACATTCATATGCACACAGAGATCTATACCTTATCAAAAATTAGCCCCTAAGAGTTACTCTGCTGCTTTTCGAAAATCAGGATTATGAATGTTTATTATTTGATTATTTCAGAACTGATAGGTGCCTTATATCTTTCTGGGATCACACTTCTTTTTAATTTTTGTGGCTGGGAAACCAATGTCCGGAATCTCAATCTCAGATCTAATACTTTGACATTTCAGGTTATGTGCAGAAAATAACACTACGCACGGATATTGAAGTGATGGTGGACTTGGATGATAAACCACCTTGACAAAAGAATACTTGTACCATTTTGTTTAAGCCAGTATACATTAGCAAGCTTTCAAGAGACATTTAACTTCGTGGAATTGTTGTATGCTTTGAGGAGCAAAGTGCGGGCGCAATACTAAACCAATTTTCTTAAGTCAAATAAAGGACAGATTCTATACATCCGTAGCAGAACAAAGTACTTTCGGGGAAAGAGAGAGACAGTTGGAGCAAGGATCTCAAATGTATTTGTAGCTTAGCTTTTTTTTACTTCAGCTCTTTCCTTCTTGGTTCTGAAAACGTTTTCATATATTTGGTTGAGAATCTTGGTTGCTTTACAAGTAGTTGAGGAATAAAAATATATTCTTCCTTATCTTCTTTACTTTAAGCATCAGAATATGTCTCCTTTTGTTCATAACCATTCTAATATTAAAGGTCCTCTGATCCAATGTTTTTCAGCAAGGTCATTCCAGTTTAAGCTTTAGATATATATGTGGAAAAAATGTCAAACCCGAGCTTTCTTGATTTCCAATACAACCTCTCAAAGAGAAGTTTCCTGCGTAAACCAACCAGGATGTTTACTCGAGAGAGGCAGAACTCACGTTCTTTGTCTGTTTACCAACCTAGTATCGATGAGCTAAAGAAAGTTTTTGATAGATATGATTCAAACAAAGATGGCAAGATTTCACCAGAAGAGTACAAGGCAATACTCAAAGCCATGGGGAAGAAGAGCCTCCTTACGAGGGAAGTTCAAAAGATTTTCGATGTTGCAGATGCAGATGGTGATGGATTTATTGATTTCAAGGAGTTTGTGGAAGTGCAGAAGAAGGAAGGCGGAGTTAAAACTAGGGATTTGCAGAGTGCTTTCCACACTTTTGACAAGGATCACGATGGAAAGATCAGTGCGCAGGAAGTGTATGAGTTGCAGAAGGGGCTCGGACAACATTGCAGCCTTCAAGATTGCAGGAAAATGGTCAAAGCAGTGGATGCAAATGGAGATGGTGTGATTGATTTGGATGAATTTGTGTCTATGATGACTCGCGCTATGACACTTTGTTAGAAGAAAAATCCGTAACGGAATGCCCCAAATGGAGATGGTGTCATCACAGTTCGCATAGTGTTATATGTTCCTTGTATAAATATGAGGTTTCTGCATGCCTTACTGCATGTTTAGTGGCAATAGTTCTGACTAGTTTGATACTTTATAAGAAATCTATAGTTTTAATATGATTTAAGGTCTCATCCAACAGGTTTGCACTTATGAAAAGTTAAATACCATTCACAAGACTATAAGTTTCATAATAAAATCCTTGGTGTGTGTGTTGTTCACAAGACCAGACCCCACATTGTGAAATTTCACTGGGTATGTTGTTAACTAATTGCCTCCCATGTTAATTTACATAGAAAAAGTAATTGCTGCAAAAAATGGACGTTTCAGAATCTGATGGAATGAAACATGAATCTAATAATAGGGAGATTGAAAGAGTTGCTGAATTATTTTTAAGACCGTGAACATTTTCCAGGTCTTAGAAACAGTGAAGACAGAATGTTGCATTTGAATGGTACCAAGGATGGATGTTTCACAGTTAAATCTGCCTATTCTCTACTCAAACACACAGGGCCGCAAGGAACTTTTTGGCCATGAAGTGCATCTGGAAAGTGAAGAATCAATACAAGGTGGCTTGCTTTTCTTGGGTGGTAGCAAAAAGGGTTTGTTTGGCCCAGGAGAACCTTAAAATAAGGGGCTTTCATTTGTGTTCTCGGTGTTTCTTATGGGGGCAGAATCAGATATCAGGTGTGGCAGTGTTTCCTTAACATAGTTGGGCTCTAGTGGATCATACCAAAGTCTACCTGTCAACTTCTAAAGTACTGGAATTACAATGGTGGCTATGTAAGACAGAATGGTGGAAAAAAGTACCAGCATGTATATGGTGAACTATTTGAAAAGAGAGAAATACAAGATGCTTCAAAGAATGCTATAGCACTATTCAGAAAATCAAGATAAGTTATAATTTTCTCTTTCATTTTTTGGTGTAAAGAGAGCTTTGTGGTAGATGTAGAACCTTCACTTCACATCATAGATTCCTTGTAAGAATAACAAGGGCTATTGTTTGGTCTTTTGAATGCTAATATAGCTTAAGCACGCCCTTCATGCAGATTGCCTGATAGTAATATACTGTTACCATTCTAAAAAATGAAGCATGTTAGTGTATCAGGAAGTAAGAGTAACATATGAAATGGGAAAGACATATCACTAGATATTTCTTCTAAGAACGCCGTTTTGCCATCCAAATGAAAAAGAAGTTATTGCATTATCTTTTTACAGAATAATTTATGCTACTGTGCAAGCTAGCTGCCGAGTTCTTGACGGAAATCTCAAAGGATGCACTAACATTGCCCCTTTAAAGCATTTTCCTATAAAGTGAGAGAACCAGAAAACAACGTGAAAACATTGTGCACATGCAATGGAACATTAATTTGACTGGCACTTGGCAGACTAATCTCTTGAACACAAGGATCCAAACTACTATAACGAGTCTTAGATATATCCACAAGGGTGCAAATAATCCATATATTGCAAGACATGCTGATATTTGGCATCATAATTAGCAATACATGCAAATTCTTGGTGATTCTGAACAGTGTCACAGAAAGCCTATAGGCATCTTAACATCGCGCTCATTCCAACATGCAGACTCATGATGATTTCTTGATGATCCTGAGAATTGTGGAAGCCAGCCTATGTATACTCGTTCTAGCAACCGTACTTCACCAATAATCACCACAAGAGCATTTTCCGTCCTTGAAATGATGAAACCGTTTGTTGTCCCTGACAATTAACTCTCGCCCAACAATCCTTGACATGATTTTGATGGCATTGTGACAATCACCACATACACGGAGATTCTTTATTATACGTAAAGGTGTTCTAGCAGGAGTACTAATCAGACCATATGCAATGGCTAAACGTTCGCTATGGTATAGCAAAGCCTGTTCCTTAGCTTCCTGATCAATATCATGAAGGACATATCTGGTATCAGGAACATAAGCTTGTTCTTTCATTGCAGCCCTCAACTTTTCGTCATCCTTGAAGAGGGTTGGATTGCGAAACTCTGCTACTCTATTTCTTCCCTCAAGCATATTAATCGATAACTGCTTCTTTGGTGGCGGAGTGGGAATCTTATTTGCAACAGCCTTAGAAGGGTCAAGACCAACCATTAACTCCTCAGCTCGATCCTCAAGATCAATATCACCGTGTATACGAGCATAATTCATTAATGCTTCCCAGACAACTGCTGTTGGTTCAAATGGAAGCTTTGAGATATATTCCTCTGCCTCAGCAAGATGTCCACATTTTCCAAGAACACCCATAAGTCCTAAATAGTGCTCCACCTGTGGAGCAATTCCATACTCAGTCTTCATCGACTCAAAATGCATGAAAGCTTCATCAATGGCATCTGCACTGGCACAAGCCTCGAAAACATAAAGAAAAGTTTCCTCATTTGGCTTCATTCCCAACTCCCGCATCTGATCATACAATGTCAACCCATCATCCCCCGAACCATTCAATGCATATCCATTTATCATCAAATGCCATGAGTCCATATTCCTATCACGCATATGATCAAAAACTCTGCGCGCATCTGTCATACTTCCACACTTGGAATACATTTTGATAACTTTATTGCTCAAACGAAGAACACTCTTGAACTTTGATCTCAAAAAGTAATCATGCACCTTTTTAGCATCTTCAAGTTTCTTCGAATTGGCACACAACTCAAAGAGCATTTCAAAACATTGTGCATCCGCAACCACCCCCTGTTCCATGTGTCCAATAACCTCCTTAACTTTACCCTCTTGGCACAAGCTAATTAAATCAACAGTAGGTGGAGGACCACTCGGGACTTGATTATGCACAACCTGAGCTTGGTTATGAGATTGATTATTCATTGGAAACCCGCTTCCCTGGTGGACCCTCTGTGCTTGATGATCTAGTTGACCCGGGCTTACTCGTGGAGCGTAATTTTGATTCTGATTATTCCACTGATTACCAGCACCAGGCTGTGGATAATTCTGATTCCTATTGGGGCTTTGTGCATGTTCCAGATTCTGATATCCACCTTGTGGATAACTTGGAGCAGCATTAGGGGTTCCATGTTGTCTAAAGCCTTGATTTTGATTGTTCCATTGGTTCACATTTCCAGGTGGCGGGTCGTTTCGATGCTCACCGGAGCTAGGCCTATACGGAATGCTTTGATTTTGAACATTAACGTTTACAGTGTGCCTCTGACCAGGATTAACATTTCCATAATTTGGATAACCTTGATTAACCTGATTAGGGTTTTGATACTGAGGATACGACATATTCATCTGATTATTATTCGGATAATTCGGGGTTTGGTTATTCCACTGTTGGGAAGGACCTCCAAAATCTCTGTTTTGCGGAACCCCATGTGAATCAGCGGGGTTTGGGAGAATTTGAACATCGTTTTGTGCTGCGAATGTTGTTAGGGGTTTCAAATGTAGGGATTTCGACAATTTGAGGTCGGAAATAGAGCGTGAATAGGAGTATAATAAGTGTACCTTGTGTGAGGAAGTGAAAATGGAGATTCGGGTTCTGCAAATAGCCATTAGAGAGGACATTTTTGCACCAGTGATTCAAGTGGAAAAGAAAACCCTTTGTTAAACCCTAGCGTGGGAGAAAAGCTTATAATTCTGGACCTTTTGTTAGAGTTGGGCTCGTCATCCGGATTGTGGGTCGGACTCGGACCTTCGTGAAACAAAATTTATTTGATTTTGATTTTCAATAATCTTTTATTGAAAATAAACGGGCAATTCCCAGGCCCTTATTTTGGGACGGTCTTTAATTTTTGCCTATCAAATTAATTTTTTTTAATTTTTATCATTCGCCTAAAATCCTTGAATTTCGTGTTCGAATTTTTGCTCAGATAAAAACTTAAAAAAAATTGCAAGCCAGAGTTTCAAACTCTATCTTAAGACACAGTTTACCTTAAAGGCAAAGTCTGCCTTCAGGTATAAAACAAACCCTTCATTACGAATCCAAACTCAACCTTGAGATTATTTTTTTGACTAAGAAGGGGTTCGAACCCGAAATCTCGGGGTATTTTTGAGCGAAAGACAAAAATTAAAGATTTCAAATTTGAGGGACAAATATTAAAGACACCCCTTTGAAGGATAATATGCGCAAAAAAAACCCATGTTCTAGGCCCTTTTATGAGAAATTTAAATTATCCGTTAATCCTAAATGATAATTATAATAAGTGTAAAACACAAATGCAAGAAAAGAATAAGCCGATCCAACTCCTAGGTACACACCTCGTTCTATAATTGTTACTTTAAATATGGATCTTATACGAAAATAAAAATTGATTGAAATGTACTGAGATGAAATGACTCATACTAGTGAGCGCGCTCTCTCACACTAAGAATCTCACGTGTGAATTCCCCACATAAGGCTCAAGTGGTTGCTTATAGCTAAGCAATAGAATTCATCCATTGTGCTCAACCATTAATTAACTAAAAATTTAGTGCGTTAATGCCATAAGTAATATAATTAACAAATTTGTAATTTGCTCACTTCTTTATTTGAATTTATTTAAATATTAAATCACATTATAATTTAAGCCTACTATATGGGTCCTCATGTAATTTAAATTCAAATAGAAACAATGATCCTAACTAATTAGGCTTTAAGATTAATCCTAACAATCTATGAAACAAAATGTCAATACAAATAGAAGCATCATCTGGGGATGATGTTGGCAATGTGTGAGATGCCTACTTTAGGCGCCTAAATGGGCTGATTTGGGTGCATATTTGGACTCCTTTTAATGGTTCAATTTTGGCTTCTAATCTTTATCATTGCATACTTCAATTTGGGGCATAAAATAAATAATTGATGTAAGCTTGGACTTGAAATTCCTGCCTTCAATAAAGTTATAATGGCATTCCTTTTTTCTTTCCAAAAAAGTCTTATATTCATGGATGCTAGCTATGTACGTAGAACTTGTTGTGATGAAAGAAAAAAAAGGTTTGAGTTTCAAATTAAACGGAGTTGAAGGCTAGCTCACTTGGTGAACTCTATCTTTTACAATTGAGGTAAATGATGCAAATCCAATCAGTAGTGTAGCATTCCTTCCCCTTCCTCTAATGTAAGAAAAAAAATCAAATTAAACATATTGGTTTAAATTCTAAAAGGGTGAAAATCATTTACGTTTTTTCAATTTGCTTTCAAAATCAAACTTTCCGGTACATCTTTTGGTCGTGAGTAGGGCTGTTAGCGGTCCGGATACTCCCGGTAATTACCCGAGAACCGGACCGGTAAACCCGGATCGATACTCGAACCAAAAAGTTAACGGTCCGGATACGAGTACCAAAAATTTATCCGGACCGGTAACCCGGTAAAATACTCAGTAACAATCCCCCTCCCCCAGCCCTCAGCAAGCCCTAATTATATTTAATTACAATATTCCCTAATGTTGGACTATTTTACATGTTTTAAATATATGTGATGTAAACTTTATGTTTTAATTTGAAGCATTGACATATAAAATATAGGTAGGAAGAGAAGAAAGTAAAGTAGTTGTAAATTAGTGAAATTTTAAATGATCATAAATCTGTGCTCGGACGTCCGTTTGACCTAAATTGTTTTTTGATTTCGGGTATTTTTTCGAGACGGGGCCGGACAAACTGCCATAAGGCGGTTTGTAGCAGCCGATTTCTCAAAAAACGTCTGTCTTGCCAATCAATTTCACTTTTCCCCCAAATTGTTACGTTTTTTCTCTTTTCAAAGCTAAATATCTCGCGATATACCATAAATTTCAACGTCCAAATTCCGTGGTAATGTGTTCGAGAATGTCAATTTCAATATTAGAAATTCAATTTTAAAAAAATCAAAAAAAAAAAATCCGGCCCCGATCCGACACGGAAAAATCTTACCGGTCCGGACCGAGAACCGGACCGATAAGGTTTCGGTCCGGTCCCGAATCTCGTCCCAGGACAGAAACCTTATTTGTCCGATCTCGGTCCGGGACCGATAACCTTATCGGTCCGGTCCGGATCTGTCGATACCCGGACCGAACCGATAACAACCCTAGTCGTGAGTCTCACCTAGAGCCAAGAAAAGAGTTATGGAAATTATAAAGTTATGACTTGGTTATTTGGTTTGGTTGGCTTGTTTGGTTAATTGTGGATGTTGACAGTCAATTTTGACCCGTTTTTTGTATATTTGTTGCAATTCTAAGTATTTTAGCACATCGCATTTTAATCAGTATTTTTGCATTTTTTATCTTTTTATGTTAAAATAAGCATCATGTCTTCGTTAATATTATGTTTTTATTATTGTTACACCGTCGTTTTATTTTAATAATATTTGCATCTCTTTAAATAATTAATTAGCATCCCGTTTTACTTTTAATTAGGCATTAAACATTTCTTAAATATCGTTTTATTATTATTATTATCGCATCGGCATTTGTATTTTATAATTTTGCATCTTTTTAAATAAATAATTAACCAGCCTTGCATTTTTGTCAAACCAGTCCAGTCCAAGACACAATTGGAATCAGTCCAATCCAACACCATTTTTGTTTTCATCCAAACACTCTTTATTTTCCCCCCTAAATTTTAAACCCCACTTTTCATTTTTCCCCCCCAAAAACAATATCCCACTTTTCATTTTCCCCCCAATACCTAACCCTAATCCTACCCTATAAAACAAAACATTCCCCCCCCCCCTTTCATTTTAACCCTCAGCCCCCACTTCAGCCCTTACACTATAACCTAGCCGCCACCCTCATTACCCCTCTCCCGTCGCCGTCGACCACCCACACGCCATCGCCGGCGAACCCCTGCCCTCACCTTCACCCCCCCGCCCCTCACCTTCCCTTCTCCTCACCTCGCCGTGAACACCCCATGAGCAACAAGACAAAAGTGAGCGCATCAGCCCATTTTTTTACTTGAACAAACCAAAAGAAAGAAAACCATCTTCCTCCCCTCTCCCTATCACTCGTCGAACCAGCACCCTCTCCCAGTCTCACCGGCGAACCACCACACCACCATGACCATCGCCGCCTCAATCTATCGGCGAATCACGCCTCGTACACCCTTTCATCGTGCCGAACCATCGCTTTCCCACACCTGGCCGTGAACCTCACCACAGTCAACTCCGCCATCACCGTCGAACCATCACCTCGTCCCACTGTCCCGCATCCCTGTAGCACTGCGGTGGCGTTGCTCCGGTGACCTCGTCGTGGAAGCGACGCCGCTGCTCGCTGCCCGCTGTTTGTTTCTACTTTCGTTATTATTACGTATGTTCCTTTGGACTGGTTCTTTTGGCTGTGATTCGGCTTTATGTTCGATCTGTTGCATATTGCTGTTGTGGATTGATTTGATTCTGTTTTTTGGATAGCTCGCCGAAGTGTTGAAAACTTCTAGATCGTGTTTGGTTTCTTATTGGGAGTTTCGTTGGCTGTTGCTGGCGGATATTTGATTTTTTTCTGATTTTTTCGATATCTCGCCGGAGTGCTAGAAAACTCCGGCGACTGTGTTGATTTCGTTTTCTTGATATCTGTTGTTGGTTTTGGTTCAGGGACTGATTGTTTTGGTTATTTTGATGTCTTGCCGGAGTTCTAAAAAAGAAAACTCCGGCGACTGTTGTTGGTTTTCTGATTCCGATTCGGGTTGTCGGATTCAGGCGAAACTATGCTGCTTTGTTCCTAATGTTTTGCGGACCCTCTTGGTTGCTATACCACTGTCACTGATTCTGCAATGTTGCTACTGTTTTGGCCATTTTACTAACTGATTTTGAACCATTTTTGGAATATCTAGCGATGTTGTTGGCCACTATTTTGCTATTGTCTGGTGTTTGTTGGATTGATTTTCGTTGGTCTCGGAAAATCATTTTGCCGGTCATTATTTTATTAAACTGATTTAGAACAATTACTACATTGCTGGTTTACTGATTTTGAACATGATACTACACTTTGGTATTAAGCTGATTTTGAATAGGATACTACACTTTGGCCGATGAAAAAGTTATCCGTCGATTTTTGAGGCCTCCACAGTTGCAAAGACGGAAAATAAAATAAATGAAGCTTTCTGGGCAAGGATGATTTCTTCCACTTACACCGGATAACCAACATGCGGCTGGCGAATTCATCGCAACGCACTTGTTTAAGTATCCACTTTATATATTTTTCATATCGAGCCCTCCGTGTTTAAAACTATTATTGTTTTGGCGCGGATATGAAGGTTTTATTTATTTTATTGCTTTTAATAATATTGGTAGATGAAGGAATCTCCGTCGATTTCCAAGGCCTCCTGCAAAAAGACGGTTATTTATTTTTGCTTTACTTATTAAATTCTGTCATTACTTTAAAATTATTTATTCGATACTAACACTTTTACTAAGTGTTTATGCAGTAATAGGAGATCATCTTGTGCAGAAAGCCTAAAAAGGGCTAAAAGATGTCCCGGAATGTTATTTTATATCGCATTTAATTTAGTTTTATTATTGTGTAGTGCACTTTATTTTAATTATAAATGCTTAGAATAGGTATAATAAAAAGAGCAATAAATAATTAACCTAGGTTTGAACGAACAACCGCAAGTTAGCGGATCTTAAAGGATGCCTAACCCCTTCCCTTTAGGATAATAAAGAACCCTGATCCAGAATCTCACTAATTTCGCAGACCATTAAATGGAAGTCATTTATAGCATTTTTATGCTATTTAATAAGTGTCCTAATTCACTATAATAATTAGGTGGTGACTCTTTAAATACATTTAGGAATCAACCATACGTAGTACTCCCGTTTCGACTCCGGTTAAAATGGGGTGTTACAGCATGGCGACTCCACTGGGGATATCAGGTTCTTGATCATAGCAAGCCCAGGTTAATTAAATATTGCGCCTTATTTTGCTTTTATATTTGTTGTAAATATTTTATATTGCTTGCTTTTATTTGTAATTAACTATTTTAATTGCTACATTATTTTCTTGCTTTCCTTAAATCGCATTCCGCCATATTTCCTCCACTGAAAATTCACACTGTCACACACTACACGCTACCGGTGTCTTCGCGCACCCGCAAATTTCTTTCAAGAACACCCAAAATTTAGGAGAGTTGGCGCTTGCGTGGAGTTAGATCGGTTCGTCTGATCAGCCACGTAGCCTTCTCACTCGAGTTGTCCGCTCGGGAACCTTGCGTCTAATAGGCCAAATCTTAGAAAGCTTAAGATAGAGCTATACCACCCTTTTATATTAGTCATGCATGCATAAACCTTAGGTGGGTTAATCCTTGGTATTAACGCTACAATTAGAAATCCTGTTGACACCCAATTTTGACCCTCCCGTCCAGCCATTAACTATAAAATTACACTAATTTTGTAAAATAATTTTTTAGGATTTTTATAATAAAATGCAGCGAATAAAACATTAAATACAGGCATAAATAATTAATTTAATAATGACATCGCGTCTTACGTAGAGTTTTAAGCACTTAGAGTCTCGCGTCCGCATTAATTAACTTTAAGCTTTGTCGTAATTCTTAAATAATTAATAAATGCATAAAATAAATAATTTAGCGATAACGTCGTGTTAGGTAGCATAGCCGCATTTATTAGTAATCATTTGTAATTTAAAATCAATCTGATATATGCATTTAATAGCACCGCATTTATAAAAAGGCTTTAAACGATTCTTAAATATCATACTTGCATTTAGCATTTAAATAATTTAATCTAAACTCAATTCAGTTTTTATTTAACTTAATAATAATGCACAATAAATAAGGTTTTAAATAACAGCACCGCATTTTAAAATATTAGTTTATAATAATAACTTAGGCTAATAAAACACCTAAATAATTTAATCACATTAGTTTATTGGGTTATCACTAATTAACTAAGCCTAAAACTAATTAATCTATCACTAATTTAATACTAATAACTCACTAATTAAAAGCCTAATTAAAACTAACCTAATCAGCCCACCTTTTAATAATACCCCAACCCAATCGCCCGCAAGCCCACAGCCCAATCGCGCGCCAACACCACCGCCCTATACTCACCCACGCCCACCGCTCTTATACTTATACCTCAACTTATTTGGCCATTTCGTCTCATCCATGTCGAAAACCTTCACGAAACCCTAAAAAAATCTAAGTTTTTTCAGTCGCCGCCATGCCCGGATTCTCGCCGGAGAATCCGGGAGCCTTCCTTACCCACGCTGACCCTTTTCCTTACCATATCCATCACCCCAAATCCTTCAAATCATTTACATGATCGAATCATTTGAAAACCAGCAAGGATCCTTCAAATCTCTCAACGATTCCTCACCATAACCTGCACAAAATCGCACTAGGAATATTACAAAATCAGCAACCCAAAGCAGCCTTTATAGCTTACCTAATGGGGAACCCAAACGAGGGCTATATAAGCACATGCAATAGGCATTCGATGGGCAGGCAGAGCAGAGCACAGTAGAGCATATACGAGAGAGCTCAGGGAGAGATTCAGAAATCGGGGGCACCCAAAACCGACAGTATCGATTTGCACCCCTAGCGATCATCGACTCGAGCACGATGAGGCGTAACATCCGAAAACAATAGAAGAACCAGCAGTGATACACATTTCAGAATAAAAGCACAATTTTAGTAGCCAACCATTCTTTCAAAACCCTTCCTTTTCCACTGCATTAGCAAGCCTTCCGAGCGGACCGACGACTTGATACGCTGCCCCGGGTCGCTGTCCGGAGAAGGTAAAACCATTACCCTTTTCAATCTTAATGTTGTTCAATATCAGTATGTGAAATATGTGCGATTATTTGAGTATGTGTCAAATCAATATTTACACTTGCTTATACTTTGCGAATCACTGAACATACTTAGTTAATGCTAACTGTTATTGACATTTTTTCAACTGAAGTGTTAATGTGTGATTGTGATTGAGTGTATGGCTTAGATTTAAGTAGTATGACCTATGGTGTATTAAGTCGACATATTGTCTAATGCTAGTCTTAACTAAATGAGATTTTTGGATACTTGCCAATTATGTTAGAGTCAGCTAATACGGAATCATGTCTTATTTTGTTACCCTTCTTAGTTGGGTCATCCTAGTAAGATGTTAGTATTTATAAGATAGATGCTAATCCATCTATCTTAATGTTGTTCAATACCCTTCTGATTTAAGAAACCAATGCAGTAATCCTTTAAGCATGACCAATACATCAGGGGTTACTAATAGATCAATCCATGTCTCATTATGTTTGGTATGCCATTTAGTATTAGTTTAAGATTTAGAGTGAACTAAACACGTCTAGCGTCTGATAATATACTATTCTGAAGGCTAGCTTGTGAAACCTTGTCTATAACAATTACCCCTAAGTCAGCATGTTTGTCACTTCATCTTTTTATACAACAAAGAAAAAATGAATGAAGTGGTGTTCTCATACATGTGTGAGTGTTAAAATAGGCAATTAGCTCATCCCTGATTGGAACTAGATGCTCCCTATTACTAAACATGATTGATGTCTTCTCTTAGCCTTGAAGTATTGTTCTCTTGCTTGTGATCTGAATTTGCTCATGTCGCGGGTTTTCTTGTGCTTTTTCATCTTGTTCTCTATGTGTTTCATGCTTCTTTGTGCGAATTTATATGTGTTTTCTGCCACGCCTTCTCTTAGCATTGCAATAGTGTTCCTTTTGCGTTTCGCTCAACTACTGCACCTGTGGCCCGATCGCCTGGGCGCTTCTTTAGCTCCTTGAGTCATTGTGATATGTTATGTGCTCGTTATAATTATCAATTATTATTTGGGCTCGTACTAATCCTTATCTTTTCTTTATTTAGCTATTCATGTTTAAAGTGAAGTTATATTTGATTAATTCAGATTGGTATAATGATATATGTGGCCTTTCATTTCTTTGTAAAGGTTGTGATTTTTAGGAAGTTATGAGTTAAGAGGGAATAAACATGTTGGAAAATCAGTTTCTATATGTGATGTATGCTTGTAGTTGAGCATATATATATTATTCATGTACTTCATATGCATCATCCCTGTTTAAGTTGAGCCTTAGTGTAAGTGTCAGTGAAGTGTTTTTATATTCTTTGGGTTAATCGGATCGAATTTCGCTTGACATGAATGCGGTCTAATGAGGTTCTATGCGTGGATGCCATAATGAGTTATTGTGGTCCCAAAGTTCAATGGATGTTTGTTTGGAATGTTTATCTGTATGGCCTCATGTCTTTTGTTTGTCTATTTTTTATAAGTTGTATTAACTTTATGAATATTCCCAAATAATTAGATTGCATTATAATTGATATTTTGTTTTCCCTCCCTCTGCATGCTTTAAGACTATACTTTAATAAGAACCTGTTGTTTGCTGCTTTGGTCCAATTCCTTTTGGATTGCCGAACTAATATTTTTTATGTGCACTTCTATTTCATCTTAACATTTCTTTTAGAACACATGTTAATCCTTATCTTTCTTTATTTTTACATGGCACGCACCGGAGCAAATAAAGAGTCTCACGGCGAGACTCATCGCAAGTCATTTCAAATGGCAACCCGCACCCGCATTTGCATTCCCGCTTCAGAAATTCCTAAGACAAAATAGGATAAGACGATGTCGCCACGCATCTTGGAAGCCGCGATCATATCCACCCTATATACTATTTGTTTGAAATTTGTTGCCTAATTATTTAACTTTGTAATTAATAGGATATCTAGAATAATTAGCCTTTAAACATATAAGTGGGGAAGGTAATTTAAAGTTCATCGCTTAATTTACTTGCCTTTTAAGATTGTCATGCATGTCTAATTTTTGCCAAAATGATTTAACTTGCATTATAAAACCAACATTTTACGTATTAAAATTCATAACAGGTTTCTTCCTAAACTCTCAAAAATCATCTTAAAGCATCGCTTAAATAACATTGTATGCAGGCTAGGCAAGATTAATTTAGCTAGCATGAGCATATAATTAGTCTATAAAGCACTTTAGCATTTAACACTTTCTAGTATCTTAACAGTTTTTGCATTCTTAGCCCCTCTTTAAACTTTAGTAACATTTTAGCACCTTCCTAGCATTCTTTGTACTTTAGCATATAGCACCTTTTGCCCTTTCAATACTTTAAGCACCTTTTAAACATTTTAACATGCTAGCATCTATTTCCTAACATTCAGCACTTTAGCATTTAACACTTTTAAGCACCTCTTAGCACCTTTAGCACCCTTCTATCATTTAATGCCTTTTAGCAACCTTTAGTATTTTAAGCACTTTAAACATTTAGCATTTGACTCTTTTATTTATTTATAACACCTTTCGCCCCTTTTTATACTTTAAGCATCTTTTAAACATTTTAACATGTTAGCATTTTTATTAAGCAGGAGGAGCTTTCATTTTGCATTTTTAAAACATAATAATTACCCTAGGTTTGGCATGACAACCGAGTTAAGCGGATCTTAGAGGGTGCCTAACCCCTTCCCTCTAGATTAATAAAGAACCCTTACCCGGAATCTCATTAAGTTTAGCAGACCATAAAAATGGAGTTAATGTTTTACTTCAAACTAGTTAAACATTTAGGTGTCCTAATTCACCCAATTAATTAGGTGGCGACTCCGCGAACCCTTAGCATTCTAGCAAACCTTTAGCATTTTAGCATCCTTTTTAAACTTTAGCATCTTTGGCAATTTTAGCATCCTTTTAGCATTTTTAAAACCTTTAAGCCTCTTAAACCTTTTAGCATTTTATTATTATTTTTCTAACTTTTGCATTTTATTAATCAGGGTTCGCTATTATTTAGAAAATGCCGCGGCCGAAAAAGGGCGCGACAGAAATGGCGACTCCACTGGGGATTTTAGGTTCTTAACCACAACAGACCTAGGGCTATTATTTGGCAATTATTTTGCATTTAATTTTTTGTGTATTGTATTTTGTTTATTTTTTGCTACTTGCTTTACTGCTTTCCCTAAACTAGCATTCCGCTCATATTTCTTCCATTCTGGAAAATTTACACAAATCACACACTCACGCGCTGGTGTGCTCCGCGCACCTGCAAATTTCTTTCAAAACACCCACATTTAAGAGAGTTGGTATTCTGCGCGGAGAATCCGGTCCAACCGGTGGTCGCGTAGCCTTCTCACTCGAGTTGTCCGCTCGGGAACCTTGCGTCCAGAAAAGCCAAATCTTAGAAACTTAAGATAGAGCTATACCACCCTTTATTTTAGGGCATGCATGCATTTACCTTAGGTGGGTTGGTCCTTGGCATCGACACCACAATTAGGAAGACACCAAACTTGTCGACGGGTTTCTCAACCCAAACGACCAACCAGCATATTATGTGTAGCGTGGCAATGACAGACAAATCCAAACCCAATCATGACATGCTGAAATTGGGAAAAGTGCACCGTCATTTGGTCGCCATTTCCAACAAAGGCATTATAGTTGGACGACTTGGACAAATCCGTCATGATCTCGCATAAGTGACGTTTAGGCTTCCTCCGCATAAAGAGGTCCCCCTGCATGTTAGGAAACGTTTGAATGTGCTATGTGCGATATATCTGCTACATACCTGCAAATTATGTGCTTTATGCTAACACCGTTTGTTGCATTTTTAGAAAGATTTATCATCTCCCCAAGGGTCGATTTGTATCTGACTAAGCAATGACAGAGCAACAATATTTCGCAAGATCAAAGGCACGGTCCAGCGACATTACCGATTCAAGGGCATCTGAGCGGAACGAGTCGGAACCTGTCTTGGTTCCTATAGGCAAAGCAGGGGTCTCAGAAAAGAAGAGCAGCATGACACCTTCTCAAAACTGGGACAATGTAGGAAACCAGACAGGGGTTGCAAGTCCAAACAAGCCAGGCGCGCAGATATCAAGGAACAAGGCAGCGAAGTCAGATACGAATCGACCCCCCCCAAAACTCACAAATTTTCTTTGAGCGCAGGTCTTTTCATATTAACAAAAGCAGCAAATGCAATAGCCGCGTAAAATACGGCAAGAAGTTTCTTCGCAAAGAAAAGCAGAGGCCCTAAACGATGCATTTCATTTTTAAGTCTATCTGGCGGCCGTTCATGTTTCGTCTGCAACGACGAGCATCTGCATTCGTCCAAAACGACGTCATTTCATATAGGCCTATGCACGGCTTCATCCATGTTTCGTCTATGCAACGACGAGCATCTGCGTCGCGTCCATGCAACGACGTCATTTCATTTTAAGCCTACTGGCGACTTCATTCATGTTTCGTCTACGCAACGACGATCTGCGCATCGTCCACGCAACGACGCCTTTTCATTTAAGTCTATGCAACGGCCGTTCATGTTTCGTCTATGCAACGACGAGCATCTGCGTCGCGTCTATGCAACGACGCCATTTCTTTTAAGTCTATCTGGCGGCCATTCATGTTTCGTCTGCAACGACGAAGCCGCATCGCGTCTACGCAACGACGCCATTTCTTTTAAGCCTATGCAACGCCGTTCATGTTTCGCTTATGCAACGACGAGCATCTGCGTCGCGTCCATGCAACGACGCCATTTCATTTTAAGCCTATCTGGCGGCTTCGTTCATGTTTCGTCTGTCGCAACGAGCGTCTGCGTCGCGTCCATGCAACGGCGCTTTTCATTTTAAGTCTATGCAACCGTTCATTCATGTTTCGTCATGCAACGACGAGCATCTGCGTCAGCGTCCATGCAACGACGCCATTTCATTTTAAGCCTATGCAACGACCATTCATGTTTCGTCATGCAACGACGAGCATCTGCATCGCGTCTATGAAACGACGCCATTTCATTTAAGCCTATGCAACGGCTTCATCCATGTTTCGTCTATGCAACGATGAGCATCTGCATCGCGTCCATGCAACGACGCCTTTTCATTTTAAGCCTATCTGGCGGCCGTTCATGTTTCGTCTATGCAACGACGAGATCTGCGTCGCGTCATCTGCAACGACGCCATTTCTTTTAAGCCTATCTGGCGGCTTCATTCATGTTTCGTCTATGCAACGACGAGCATCTGCATCGCGTCCACGCAACGACGCTTTTCATTTTAAGCCTATCGCGGCCGTTCATGTTTCGTCTACGCAACGAGCATCTGCATCAGCGTCTACGCAACGACGCCATATCTTTTAAGTCTATGCAACGGCGTTCATGTTTCGTCTATGCAACGACGAGCATCTGCGTGCGTCCGAAAATGACGTCATTTCATAAAATCTATGCGGCTTCATTTATGTTTTCTGCAGCAACGACGAACATCTGCATCGCATCTATGTTTCGTCCATGCAACGACGAGCATCTGCATCGCGTCTATGCAATGACGCCATCAACATCTACAATAACCTTGTCTTTTTCAGCACCACATCACCTGCAACCCAGTGTCAATCATACTTCGACACTGGGACATTTTTAATCAGCGTCAGCTTTGCTTTTTATTTTTTTGCATCACAACGACCCAGTGTCATCATGATTTGACACTGGGACATTTTTTGGATCTGCATCATCCCTATTTTTGAGTTCGGTTTATAAAAGCAGACAAAATTGGCTCTGATCAACATCTTTGTCCGAAGACTCTTCCATCATCTCCGTACAAAGAGGGACATGCTGTTGACAGTCAATTTTGACCCGTTTTTTGTATATTTGTTGCAATTCTAAGTATTTTAGCACATCGCATTTTAATCAGTATTTTTGCATTTTTTATCTTTTTATGTTAAAATAAGCATCATGTCTTCGTTAATATTATGTTTTTATTATTGTTACACCGTCGTTTTATTTTAATAATATTTGCATCTCTTTAAATAATTAATTAGCATCCCGTTTTACTTTTAATTAGGCATTAAACATTTCTTAAATATCGTTTTATTATTATTATTATCGCATCGGCATTTGTATTTTATAATTTTACATCTTTTTAAATAAATAAATAATTAACCAGTCTTGCATTTTTGTCAAACCAGTCCAATCCAACACCATTTTTGTTTTCATCCAAACACTCTTTATTTTCCCCCCTAAATTTTAAACCCCACTTTTCATTTCCCCCCCCCCCCCCAAAACAATACCCCACTTTTCATTATCCCCCCAATACCTAACCCTAATCCTACCCTATAAAACAAAACATTTCCCCTTTCATTTTAACCTCACCACGGCCACTCTTACACTATAACCTAGCCGCCACCTTCATTACCCCTCTCCCGTCGCCGTCGACCACCCACACGCCATCGCCGGCGAACCCCTGCCCTCACCTTCAACCCACCGCCCCTCACCTTCTTCCTCACCGCTCGTCGCCGTGAACACCCATGAGCGTAGACAAAAGTGGCATCACCCGTTTTTACTTGAACAAACCAAAAGAAAGAAAACCATCTTCCTCCCCTCTCCCTATCACTCGTCGAACCAGCACCCTCTCCCAGTCTCACCGGCGAACCACCACACCACCATGACCCCACTGTCGCCCCAGCCCTATCGGCGAATACCGCTGCTCCTGTACACCCTTCCATCAGACGTTGGCGAACCATCGCTTTCCACACCTGGCCGGCCGAACCTCACCATCACGACTCCGCCATCACCGTCGAACCATCACCTCGTCCCACTGTCCCGCATCCTCGTAGCATCGCGGCGTTGCTCCGGTGACCTCGTCGTGGAAGCGACGCCGCTGCTCGCTGCCCGCTGTTTGTTTCTACTTTCGTTATTATTACGTATGTTCCTTTGGACTGGTTCTTTTGGCTGTGATTCGGCTTTATGTTCGATCTGTTGCATATTGCTGTTGTGGATTGATTTGATTCTGTTTTTTGGATAGCTCGCCGAAGTGTTGAAAACTTCGGCGACTGTGTTTGGTTTCTTATTGGGAGTTTCGTTGGCTTTTGCTGGCGGATATTTGATTTTTTTTTTTGATTTCTTCGATATCTCGCCGGAGTGCTAGAAAACTCCGGCGACTGTGTTGATTTCGTTTTCTTGATATCTGTTGTTGGTTTTGGTTCAGGGACTGATTGTTTTGGTTATTTTGATGTCTTGTCGGAGTTCTAAAAAAGAAAACTCCGGCGACTGTTAGTTTCGATTCGATTCGGGCTTGATTCGAGCGAAACTATCGCTTTGTTCCTAATGTTTTGCGGACCCTCTTGGTTGCTATACCACTGTCACTGATTCTGCAATGTTGCTACTGTTTTGGCCATTTTACTAACTGATTTTGAACCATTTTTGGAATATCTAGCGATGTTGTTGACCACTATTTTGCTATTGTCTGGTGTTTGTTGGATTGATTTTCGTTGGTCTCGGAAAATCATTTTGCCGGTCATTATTTTATTAAACTGATTTAGAACAATTACTACATTGCTGGTTTACTGATTTTGAACATGATACTACACTTTGGTATTAAGCTGATTTTGAATAGGATACTACACTTTGGCCGATGAAAAAGTTATCCGTCGATTTTTTAGGCCTCCACGATTCTGCAAAGCGGAAAATAAAATAAATGAAGTTTTCGGGCAAGGATGATTTCTTCCACTTACACGATAACCAACATGCACCGGCGAATTCTCGCAGCCGCACTTGTTTAGGCTGTCCCACTTTATATATTTTTCATATCTGAGCCCTCCGTGTTTAAAACTATTATTGTTTTGGCGCGGATATGAAGGTTTTATTTATTTTATTGCTTTTAATAATATTGGCCGATGAAGGAATCTCCGTCTGATTTCCAAGGCCTCCTCAGGCAAAAGCGGATTTATTTATTTTTTGCTTTACTTATTAAATTCTGTCATTACTTTAAAATTATTTATTCGATACTAACACTTTTACTAAGTGTTTATGCAGTGTAGGAGATCATCTTGTGCGTAAAGCCTAAAAGGGCTAAAAGATGTCTTAATGTTATTTTATATCGCATTTAATTTAGTTTTATTATTGTGTAGTGCACTTTATTTTAATTATAAATGCTTAGAATAGGTATAATAAAAAGAGCAATAAATAATTAACCTAGGTTTGAACGAACAACCGCAAGTTAGCGGATCTTAAAGGATGCCTAACCCCTTCCCTTTAGGATAATAAAGAACCCTGATCCAGAATCTCACTAATTTCGCAGACCATTAAATGGAAGTCATTTATAGCATTTTTATGCTATTTAATAAGTGTCCTAATTCACTATAATAATTAGGTGGCGACTTCTTAAATACATTTAGGAATCAACCATACGTAGTACTCCCGTTTCGACTCCGGTTAAAATGGGGTGTTACAGTGGATACGCACATAAACAGAGGAGATGCTGTCCAATTTTTTATAGAAATAGGAAGCCGTTATTCAATATAACTTACATTAGAAGTCCTAGAATTAATGATCGTATTATTATTATTATTATAGGCTGACATACTAGACGAGACGTGTCCTAGTATTGCATTGGTTGTGCGACTAAGAGGTATGTGAACTAACTTCTTTCTATTGGCATGTTTATTCTTGAAGTATACTAGCCTTGATTATTAAAGTATACTTGATTTATTTTGAAAGTCATAAGACTCGATTTAATTTGAAAGTTACGAGAATTGATTAGTTTGAAAGATATGAGACTTGATTTTGGAGAGTATATATGACTTGAATTTGAAAGAATATATGATTTGATTTTGAAAGTAAGCGACTTGAGTTATATGAAGTATAAATGACTTGGTTTCAAAAGATGTAAGTGACTTGATTTAAAGAGTAGAAATTACTTGATTTTAAAGCCTCGAGTTAAATTTAAAAAGTATATGTTACTTGGTTTTAAGAGTATATGTTACTTGGTTTTGAAAGTATAAGTTGATTTATTTTATAAGTGGAAATGACTTTAAATGTATAGGTTATTTGATTTTGAAAGTAGAAGTGTCTTGATACTACGGGTGTTAGTATCTTGGGGTTTATTACATGAGAGAATTCTTTTTTTTTAAAAGGATGGATGTACTTAGTACTGTTGGAGTCCAACTCCCTAATGTTACATCATATGATAGTGTCTTGGTTTTATTAAAAGGAAAGAGGTGATAGTGCCTCGGTTTGTGTAAAAAGAAGATGTGGTAGTGCCTTAGCTTTCTAAAATAAAAGTTTGTTATAATGACTTTATGGGAAGTCAGAAGATGGTTTAAATTGTCATATGATTGCATTGTTACACCGAGTCCCATGGTGGGTCGGGACACGTTGCATGTACCTACCCGAGAAATCATGTGAGAATGTCCATGATTAAGACTTATATATTATACGGAAATCACGTGAGAATGTCCATGATTATGACTTATATATTATACGAAAATCATATGAGAATGTCCATGATTATGACTTATATATTATACGGAAATCATGTGAGAATGTCCATGATTATGACTTATATATTATACGAAAATCATGTGAGAATGTCCATGATTATGACTTATATATTATACGGAAATCATGTGAGAATGTCCATGATTATGACTTATATATTATACGAAAATCATGTGAGAATGTCCATGATTATGACTTAGATATTATACGGAAATCATGTGAGTATGTTCATGATTATGACTTATATACACTTACGGGAATTATGTGAGAACGTCCATGATTATGATATAACTCTTATTGTGAAAACAGTATTGTCTTGGGTTATTTAAAAAGGAAGGCATGGTATTGTATTGGGTTTTCTAAAAAGAGAGTACATTCTATTTGTTCTAATGAGAGTCAAAGATTGTTTTAACTTGCATATGTTTACTCATATAGCTATTCGTGCATGTGAATTATCTGTGAACTTGTATTCACGATGCAGGATAGATTCCCATGAGATGTATAT
Source organism: Przewalskia tangutica (assembly GCA_029844215.1). NCBI lineage: Eukaryota > Viridiplantae > Streptophyta > Magnoliopsida > Solanales > Solanaceae > Przewalskia > Przewalskia tangutica. Next base: position 5,547,722 of record CM056731.1, on the reverse strand, counting down.
AGAGTATAGAATTACATGACTAGACATACATGGTTTTAAAAATAACTCTCTTTGAAAAAGGTACAGTTGGCTTATTTTATATAACATGGTAAGATCTAGTATTTGGTTTTCATACTTGCCCCTGTCATTCCGTTGTACAGTTATGATCTGATTTACTGTACTTCTTGTTTACATACTTGGTACCTGTTGTAATGACCCCCTTCGGGGGGCTGCGTTCATGCCCGCAGATATAGGTATTCAGTTTGGAGATCCTCGAGCTTAGGATCCGTGCCCAGCTTTTTCTTGAGATAGCTCCCCTGTTCCGGGGCTCTGTCCCTTCATATGTCAGTATTGTACTCTTAGAGGTCTGTAGACAGTTGTGGGTTGGACGTTTGTACCTTGTTTTGGTTTTTGATGTTGTATACTCTGTGTTGGGATGTTCCCGGTTATACTTGTTCTTATCTAGTGGCAGTCTTGTCGGTTTGCCTATTTTAATTATTCTTTTGTGTATATGATGTTATTTGGTGGCAGCCTAGTCGGCTAGCCTGTTGTGATTGTTGATTAGTTGTGTAAGGCAGCCTTGTCGGCTCGCCTATTTTGGAGATATGTTATAGAAGCAGCGTTGTGCTGCCGAAATTTCTACAGATCTCAGTATTAAAGGGATCGAGAGTGACAGGTCAGTAATGACGTCCAATTAGGACGTTTAGTCGCGGTCCGTCGGGTCGGGTCGTGACATGACCCCTTGTCAAATGACCTAGGCAAGGATTCAGTGGGAGTATTTGATGATGATTGTGTACTTAGAGTACACCTTTCAGCCAGTGAGAGTGTTGCGAGGGATAATGCAGAAATGCAAGACTCTCATGCACAACCAATGGTAGATGACACAATAGTTATGCATCATCCTATTCAAAATGATATTCCTGAAAGTTCTCAAGGTGGTGGATTGTCCAACACACAAACATCTTCTCAAAATCAAAATACAAAGAAACATCAAACACGTAATGTTCAACTCCGCAGGACCACTAGGACTCATCGTGCACCTGAAAGACTTAATCTCCTTGTTGAAACACATAATGAGATATTTATTCCTGATGATGATGAGCCTACTACCTACAGCGAAGCAATGTTGGACATTGATTCACAGAGATGGCAAGCGTAGCCCCTTATTCGATTTAGATCATCTATATGCGTGAAATAGATTCAAAGTAAGGTGCCTCAGGGTGTGTGTAAAGTCGTCAGGAAAGTGACCTTGAGATCGAGTTATGAAACTGAGTTAACTCGAAGAGCTGAACTAGAAGCCATGAAATCCGAAATGGAGTCTATGTACATAAACCAAGTATGGAACTTGGTTGACTTGCCAACAGGGGTTAGACCCATAAGATGCAAATGGGTCTTCAAGAAGAAGATTGATGCATATGGCAAAGTACAGACTTATAAAGCAAGATTGGTGGCTAAAGATTATAATCAACGGCCTGGGGTCGATTATGATGAAACCTTTTCACCTGTTGCAAAGATTAAGTCCATTCGGATTTTACTTGCAATAGCTGCATACTATGATTATGATATTTGGCAAATGGATGTTAAATTTGTCTTCCTCAATGGTAATCTAATTGAGGAGGTTTATATGATACAGCCAGAGGGTTTTACATCCAAGACTCAACCCAAAGCAGTATGCAAACTACAAAAGCCCATTTATGGACTTAAGCAAGCCTCAAAGAGTTGGAACATTTGTTTTGACAAAGCAGTCAAATCGTTTGACTTTGTTAGAAGAAAAGAAGATCCGTGCGTTTATAGTAAACGCACAAATGAGAGCATTGTCTTCATTGTTATATATGTAGATGACATATTGATAATGAAAGACAATAAGTCTCTCATGCAATCAGTCAAAGAATGGTTATCCAGAACCTTCATGATGAAGGACTTGGGTGAAACTTGCTATATTCTTGGAATTAGAATCTACAGAGATAGACCTAATAGATTGTTGGGGCTGTCACAGTCCGTATACATAGACAAAGTGCTAAAACGTTTCTCTATGGAAAATTTCAAGAAAGAGAATTTTCCTATGGGTCAAGGCATCAAGTTGTCAAGGAAGGATTGTCCTTCCACATTTGCAGAACTTGAACGCATGAAGAAAATCTCATATGCTTCAGCTATAGGATCAATCATGTATGTCATGACTTGTACAAGGCCAGATGTGGCCTATGCACTTAGCATGACTTGCAAATTCCAGCAGAATCCTGGGGAGAAACACTGGAAAGTAGTCAAAAGTATTCTTAAGTATCTTAGAAGAACTAAAGAATACTTCTTAGTCTATGGCGGACAAAGAAAGCTAGTAGCTATTGGGTACACTGATGCTAGCTTTCAGACAGATCTTGATGACTTCAAATCTCAGTCTGGTTATGCCTTCATTTTAAGTGGTGGAGTAGTTAGTTGGAAGAGTTCCAAGCAAGCTACAACTGTCGATTCGACAACAGAAGCAGAGTACATTGCTGGATCGGAAGCTGGTAAAGAAGTTGTCACAATAACCGAGTTCTTAAAGGAATTAGGGGTTGTTCCAAGTGTCAGTTGTCCAATAACGATTTATTGTGACAACACTGGTGCGATTGCTCAAGCTAAGGAACCAAGATCAACGAATAGAAACAAGCATTTACCAAGGAAATACCACATACTCAGGGAGATGGTGGAGACAGAAGAAATAAAGATAGACTACATTCCCACCGATAATAATCTAGCAGACCCATTTACTAAATCATTAAGCTTAGTCAAGCATAATGGTCATTTTGAAAACATGGGCATTTGATACGTTGGTGATTGGCTCTAGGACAAGTGGGAAATTGAAAGTATATATGTCCTAGAAATAATCATTTTAGGAACAAATGTACTTGAACACATTCATAATATTAATGAGATTAATATATTTGGCATTTTGCAATTATTGAATTATTATTTGATTATTTATATTATTCATTAATGTGCATCCCTTGAACTTACATTGTCATTAATAGTGTGAGATATTAATGATAGAGTATAGTTCTTAAAATAGCCTAGACTGATGATCATTGAGAATGAGATATCAATGATATGTTATAAGTCGACATGTGGTCTGCATCACATTCTTAGAGAATGTAGTATATCTCACTTACTACTAGTAACAGTTGCTAGTGATGGACACATGGATACTTATAGAGAGGTGTTGACACCAATTTTGACCCTCCCGTCCAGTCATTAACTATAAAATTACACTAATTTTTAAAATAATTTTGAACAATTTTTTACAATAATAAAATACAACAATAAAAATTAATACACGCATAAATAAACAATTTAATAATGGCGCCGCATTTTACGTAGAGTATTAAGCACACCTTGAGTCTCACGTCCGCACTAGTCATTTTTAAACAAGCAATTTCATTAATATTATTTGCAATTTAAGTTAATTTTAATGTAATACATGCGTTTAATAATAGCGTCGCATTTAGAAAAGTATTAAGCAGTCCTTAAATATCATATCATTTTAGCATTTAAGTAATATTAATTTAAAACCCATTTATTTATCACTAATTAAATCTAATACTAAAACAAATACACTTAAAACTCTACCCCTTAATTAATTACTCACCAGCCCACACACCCATCCCACACCCGCAGCCCACAACCCTTATGTCCATTAACTTCACCCTCTCAGCCCTTATCCCGTTCCCCCATCGCCCAACAACCCTTAAGAAAATACCTTAACCTAAACCTAGAAAAGTTAAGAAATCCACCGCACCAGCACCAGTACCCCAGCCCGAGATTCTCACAGGAGAATCCGGGTTTCCCTTACCCACGCACACCCAGCCAGCTCACAAGAATCGTGTCCTAATAAACACGAAATCGCAGTAAGAAATCGGGCGGGAATCTCTCCAAAATCAAACCAAATAACCCGTCGATTTCTCGCCCTATTTAGGTATCCCGAAAGGGGTATAAATGGGGAACTGGGAGAAGAGAGGAGGGCATGGGTGGATAGCAATCGAGACTCCCCCTTTCACCGTCAAAAACCAATCAATATGCACATGCATGTGTATGGAACAGCGAAGAACCCGTCCAGAAATTTGACTACGAGATCAGCAGAGGGAGAACAAAGAATCAACCCTTCGAAGCGCAACAATATCTTCTCACAGTCAAAAACCAAAAAATACAAATCAGTTACAAGAGCCTAAAAATTGCAATTTTAAAAGCAAAATCGTCCAAAGCTTCCCTCAAATCGCATCGCAACTCCGAGTGGGTCGACGACTTGATACGCTGCCTAGGTTCGCTGCCTGGAGAAGGTAAAATCAAAACCTCTTTGAATTTTGCTCTCGTTATATGAATTTGTGTGTGTCTTGTTATATATGCACTAGTTATTCTTGTTAGTATTGCTTCACCTGTTAAATCTGCTTTACTTGTCTAATTCATATTTGGATTATAAATATCGATTAGGTTATATCTAAACAGTAAGCTATATAGGTTGTTTAATTTCGAGTTATGATAGGATCGGTTGTACTGTCTTAATATATTTATGGTCATGTAGTGTCTGTCAGTCGAGATCGCAACCTATGTCGTTAAACATCTCTTGTGATAATCTGAAGTTTCCATATTATTTATCTTTGTGTGGAGTATATAAGTGGTATATTTTCAGAGTATATAAGGGATATTATTCAAGTATGTATCTGTGTATATCGAAGTTATACGCCCCTATATGTTCCCAGGTATATCACATATATCATTGTCCAATCTTCTGTTAAGGTTTTAAGTCCTTATGAATCCCTCTCTTATCATGCTAGCTGTGTCTTTAATCCTTGCTAAGTCAAGCGCACTTGTCCAAGTTGCCTACTTATGAATGATTGTGTTTGCTCTTAGTTCCAGTTCGGTGTATGGTAGTAATAACCTTCTGTTTTCCTGCGTTGTGATCTGTAAATTGTCTTTTTTTGTTGTTTGTATATATAAGGGTGTGATTGATTTGTATCTAGATAGTGTATACAGAGGTGAGAAAAGTAAATGCATTCATGGTCTTGACATGGTTACTCCTCTTTGTTCATTCTAGAGAAGACCTTAAAATCATCTCCTTACTGTTCTTTCATCTCAATTTCCTGTTAGGAATACAAATTAGTTTCATGGTATATTCAGCATTTTCCTTGTATAATGGCTTTGCTCGCTTCAATGCTTTCATGTCTAAGATATTGCATAAATGAAACCTCGCATATATATATATATATATATATATATATATATATGTTATCACTCTGTTAATCGCATACTTGCTGAAGCGCTAAGGACTATTTTTCAAGTTGGTCATCACTTGCTGAATTTACTTATTTGTTTCTTGGGGATTTATATAGAACGTGTGAGTCTATCTATTATCTGAAAGTCGGTAGATTAGGGGGTTTATTTGATATATTCTGCACGTTGTGGGTTCTGTCCCAACCCAATGATAATATATAAAAAGAGTAATGAGGCTTACTGGCTCGATTAAATTGTTGTGATTGATATATATGCTCAGTTGCATCATTTTTTAATTTATTCATATCCGACATTATTTGGATTCATGCTAATTCTTTTTTATTTTTATTTTACATGAAATGCATTGGAGCAAAATGGGGAGTCTCATGGCGAGACTCATCACAAGCTACAACAAATGAAGACCCGCATCTATGTGCATTCTCTATCCACGTCGGAAATTCCAACCGGCGGGCTAAAGGACATCGCCATTCTTCGAGTCATCCTTATTAATTCATATCCTCACCCCATTTATTTGTTGTAATTATTTGACTAACATTACTCTAATTAGTAGGACACCTAGAATAGTTAAACCTTGAATCAATAATTAAAAAGTAATTGGGTATTAGAAATTTGGTCTTCCCCTAGTTGCTTATTTAGGATTGTCATGCATTTCGAAATATATTTTTATCATTGCAAAGAGAGTAATTAAAAACTAAACTATATTTTTGCATAATTAACAAAGCAAATTCATAAACAACTAACTTTCCATTTATTTTCCATTGCCAAAAAAAAAAGTATTTTATAAACAACATTAGTGCATATTTTGGAACTTTATACTATGTTTTATGTCATGCCTACTTCCGTAAAATGCATTTTTATCAAGAAACCGATTCTTGCATTATTATCTTTGCATTATACTATGCAATATATATTTTATATAATATAACAAATTTATATGTTCTTTAAGTATCTTATGAACATATATTTTCATCCAAAATTAATTTCACTTTATAAAACCATAAACCTTTTATGTCATCAAAGAACACATTTTTTCCTTACTTTATATAAAACACTTGCAACATTCTGTACTTCAAATACTCTTTTTTAAACATGTCTTTCTTAGCATAATTAACCTAGGTTTGAACGGACAACCGCAAGTTGGCGGATCCTTTAGGGTGCCTAACCCCTCCCTTTAGGATAATAAAGAACTCTTGCTCAGAATCTCACGCTAGTTTTGCAGACCATTAAAATAGAGTTAATGTTGACTTCAACCTAGTTGATATTTAGGTGTCCTAATTCACCCAAACTAATTAGGTGGCGACTCCGCGAACCCTTTAGCACTTAGCACCTTTTTAAACTTTAACATCCTTAGCACCCTACTTTAACCTTTTAGCACCCTTTTAACATTTTAGCATTCTAGCATTTATTTTCTAACATTTTTATTAAGCTGGAGTTTTATAATGTCGCGGTCGGAAAAGGGCGTGACAGAAATGGCGACTCCGCTGGAGATTTAAGGTTCTTAACCACAACAGACCTAGGGTTATTGTTTGACATTATTTTTGCATTTAATTTTTATGTACTGTATTTTGTTTTATTTTAATTGCTATGTGTTTTACTGCTTTCCTTAAACTGGCATTCCGTCCATATTTATTCCACTCTGGAAAATTCACACTATCACACACTCACGCGCTGGTGTGCTTCGCGCACCCGCAAATTTCTTTCAACATATCCAAATTTTAGGAGAGTTGGCGCCTGCGCGGAGTTAGATCGGTTCGTCTGATCAGCCGAGCCTTCACTGAAGTCATCCGCCGGAACTCAAGGCCTAGTAAAGCCAAATCTTAGAAACTCAGGATAGAGCTATACCACCCTTTATTTTAAGGCATGCATGCATTTACCTTAAATGGGTCGGTTCTTGGTATCGACACCACAATTAGGAAAAACACCAAACTTGTCGACGGGTTTCTCAACCCAACGACCAACCAACATATTATGTGTAGCGTGACAATGATAGACAAATCCAAGCCTAATCATGACATGCTGAAATTGAAAAATGTGCATCGTCATTTGGTCGCCATTTCCAACAAAAGCATTACAGTTGGACGGCTTGGACAAATCCATCATAACCTCGCATATGTGACGTTTAGGCCTACCTCTGGCATAAAGGGATCCCCACGCATGTTAGGACTCGCTTGTAATGTGATAATTTATGTGCAACATATACTTGCTAAATGTTATTTACACCTTTGCAAAATCACGTGCTTTACACTAACGCAGTTTGCTCCATTTTGTTTTAAAAGGATTTATCATCTTCCCCAAAGGTCGATTTGTATTTGACTAAGCAATGACAGAACATCGATATTTCACAAGATCAAAGGCACGATCCAGCGACATGACTGATTCAAGGGCATTTGAGCAGAACGAGTCGGAACCCGTCTTGGTTCCTATAGACAAAGCAGAAGTCTCAGAAAAGAAAAGCAGCATAGATCCGATTGAACACCTCGCCCAATTACCGCAGCAGGTGGCAACCCTGCAGGCCGAAATTAAAAGGCTCAGAAACCTCACTAGAGCACTCGTCACTGTAAATAACCAAAACAATCAAAATCCTCCGAATTATTACCAGTACCCTCTTACTACATATCCCATTTACCACACTCAGCCAATATACAATGCACCCATATATCCCACAAAAAACCAAATGCCTACCATACCCCAGCCAAACACAAACCAAGATAAAAGGCCACCACAAACCTATTTTCGCAATACATACGACAACCCTCGATACTCCACGTGTATACGCCACGACCAAAAGCCCGTCCACTAAACATCTTCACACCCCACCTAAATGCCACAGAAAGGCCAGCCAAAATATACACCCATTTAGCCGAGCCTTTGTCGCAGTTGTACGAGAGGTTGAGAGTTGCAGGGATACTCCAGCCAATTCCAAAGAATGTTCCCAAGTCCAAAGCTCATGATGAGAACAAAAGTTGTGCATACCATTCTGGAGCCATCGGACACGACATGGAAAGGTGTTATACACTCAGAGACAAAGTAAGGGAGCTGATCAAAGAGGGAGTCATTCAGGTGGAGGATGCTGTCACGACCCGACTCGACGGGCCGCGACTAAACGTCCTAATTGGACGTCATTACTGACTTGTCACACTTAACGATTTAGTATCGGGATTTATAAAAATTTCGGCAGCACAACGCTGCTTTTACAACATCTCCCCAAAATGGGCGAAATGGCTGCGCCAAATCAACAACGACAACAATCATAACTAGCCGACTAGGCGCCACTAACCAACATTACGCATACAAAGGAATATTCAAAATAAGCAAGCGCCGCCACTAGATAACAACAGAATAACCTGAACGCCCCAATACAGTACAACAACATTACAACCCAAAACAAGATACAAACGTCCAACCACAATCGTTACGGACTTCTAAGAGTATGATCTCGACATATGGCGACAAGGCCGCTGTGCCCAAAATATGCATAAGTCTGAAAGATGAAGATCTGTACCAAAATAGCTGGCTCCGGAACAAAGGAGCTCTCCAACTGCTGTACAGAAGTCCTAAACTGGAGGGTCACCTGTCTGAACACCTGAACCTGCGGGCATGAACGCAAATTCCCAGAAAGGGGTCGATGCGAAATAATGTCGAGTATATAAGACATGAAATCTGAAAATGAAATCACAATTGTGTCAAGTAAAGATGAGAGTCATCAAGCTTAACAAAATGAGAGTCATATCGAAATCATGAATGCTTACTCATACCGCTACTATGTCTATGTCAGATATCAATCAGATAACATGTCTCGGCCTCAGTGAGGACTCGATGGAAAGTCTGTATATGTGCGATATCATGTCTCGACCTCTGGAGGACTCGATAAAATTTGTATATATGTATATAACGTGTCTCGGCCCTCTAGTGAGGGACTCGATGAATTCTGTAAAGCTGCGCACGAACATGATCCGGCCCGGGACTCGGTGGAGTGAAATAATAATACTTAGCACGAGTAGATATCATGAGCAACCATATGCAATTAAAAATCATCTTTGACTCTCGATAATTTCATCATGATAAACTCTTTTACTGAAAATCATAGACACTAATCAACAATTATCCTTTAAAACTGAACTTATATGAATTACGTACGTCCACCGTACTTTCATTAAAACTATGCCAAAAAGAAGGAAGGAAGAGTTTTACATACCTCTTAGTCGCTCAACCAATGTAAAACTAGGACGCGCCTCGTCTAATATGTCAACCTATAATAACAATGATACGATCATTAATTCTAGGACTTCTAACGTAAGTTATTTAAATAACGGCTTCCTAAATTCTATAAAAAATTGGGCAGCATTTCCTCTGTTTATGTGCGTATCCACAATTAACCAACAATCCAAATCAACCAGCAATTCAAATCAACCAATAATTTAAATCAACCAACAATCCAACCATTTCAATATGTAATCTAACTAGGCTCCATATACCGCATATACGCAGTCATATAACCCTTTTCTCGTTACTTATGAAAGACAATAATTTAAATCATCAAGGTGATTATCGCACCTATTTAGCATATTCATTCAATACTTAAAATGTTACGACAATGTCTAAAAAGATTTCATAATTCCATTCTTGATTTCTTAAATTCATTTCGTCTCACGTCACCTTATATAAATAATTACATCACCAAGTACCAATGCTTCTTTCAATTGTTAACACACAATTAGTGACGATGTAAATAATAGCAACAACGATTATATGGCACCAAAACAGCCCGTAAAGGGTCGCACAATGTCCGAAAGTTATTCATGAGTTTCAGGTCATTTAACATCCAACCATTTACTCTTTCCTTAATAAATAATCCAACTTATTTTCCAACAACTCCATATAATGAACACATCTTAAATCTTCACAAGTTATTCTATTTTTAACACGCAATTAGTAATGGAATTTACAACACAACATACAAATCCAACGCATGCCCAAAATAGTCCAATTTCGGTTCAACATCCAAATTCCACATGCATTGTCTAAATTCAAGATTTCTTCCTAACACAAGTTCATTACTTCAACTACAACAATATGCAACTTTGATTATATCATAGAAATAAAAAAATTCATACCTTAATTTAATTCCCAAAACAGTCCCGATTTTTAGCCACTGCTTCGTCAGCTGAACTTGTAACGTCGATAACTCTCTACTCCAGTGTCCTATCGACGAGAGGTTTGTTGCGTTGAAAACTAGACTCGGCGAAATTCATTTTAGACTTTTGAAACACCCAAAAACTCCTAATATGCTAGGAGATATTCCCTTCCAAATTTGACTAAAAATCTGTCCAGCAGTCCCGAAAATCTGCTCACTGTCCCAGCGAAAAATGCCACTGTTTTGGTCCTTTTCTTTCCCAATTCTTCATTTTCTTAACTCCAATTCAACATGCAATCATTCCATAATGTCAACCCATCATTTATACATGGTTTCCTTCGAAAATTTCATCCAAAAATTCGAAATTTCTGGGCTACAACTCTCGGCAGTGGCACATTTTTTTGCCACTGTTTTTGGGTGATTTCTTAAGCTTGTAATTGTAGAGGAATTAGGCTAGAAAGAAGAGAAGTAAGAACCTAATTTGACTATGGGATTGAGGTTAATTTCGGATTTGGATTTGAGAGGAAATAGATGAGAGTTAGTGTTTAAGAATGGAATTGAAATTGAAATGAAAAAAGGGTTTGGGGTGTTTTAATTTAAAATCTGAAAATAGCTTTAAAATTTTACACTTTGGCCCTTTTAGTGCCCTCTTAGTTAGAAACAACCCAAGTAGTAAATCTTAATTTAATCTCAACCCTCGTTGCCTTAAATTCTTACCGCCGTATCTCATATACCTTACTAATCCATGACGGGATTCATGCATATATATAAACCATTAATATTAAAGAAATTTTCGTCGCCACATACGTTATTACCGAAAAGTATTCCGTACCCACACGTAAGAATATACTTAAATTCAAAAATTGAATCTTAATCCTTAATGACGTTCTTAATCCTTGTCTTAAACTTACGAGGTGTAACGGATGCCTTCCCCAATGAGTACAATGAACCCCAAAGGAAGAGAAGTGTTCCCTGGCCAGAACCCGCTCCGCCTGAATCAATCATTTATCCAAGCATGCACCACGCAGAAGTCAAAAGAAGGAGATACTGATAGCAGAGCATGAAGACCCAGTCAGTCGTGATGCAGAGCAAGAAGGCATATTGGTAGATTGGATTTGCACCCTTGTTCTGGTCCGCCTAGAGTCTAGATATGAAAGAGCAATTTAGTTTAACAGAATAATTTAAGACTCATATTTAAGTTTTAATAATGTTTTACTTAAGTTTTCATGTAGTTGGAACTACGTGTGACCTGATTCCCTCGTGGGGATATGTAGGCGGCCATATCGGCTTCGGTCCCACCTTTAGAAAATCTCAATTTCTCTTTCGCTTGTAATGAACTACGTCATGACCTAATTCCATCATGGGGATACGTAGGCGACCTAAATCGGTTTCGGTCACACTATTAGAAAACTTTCCCTTCGTTTTGAAAATAACGAGAATACACATAATATACAAGCAACCTCATTGAGACCCACTTTAGGCCAAACACCCTTTGCATATTCAAAACTGGGACAAGATAGGAAACCATACATAGGTTGCAGGTCCAAACAGGCCAGGCGCGCAGATGTCAAGGAACAAAGCGGCGAAGTCAAATCTGAATCGACCCACACAACTCACAAGTTTTCTTTGAGCGCAGGTCCTCCATATTAGCGAGAAAGAAGCGGCGAGGCGGAGGATATATCAAAGTTCAAAGTCGCAGGATGAAGCGGCGAAAAGGGACATCGACGATCAACAGTCAAAATTCAAAATTTCGCAACAAAGTCTAGCGCATCAGCTCGGGCATAAAGTCAAATTTGCAACCCACGCATCGCACAAAGACATCATGGCAATTCGCCAGTTGCAGCATTTAACATGTTCGTGCAAGGACAACATCTCAGTATTCACATCATCTTGCATATCAGGGGCGACATCGCTACCCACATAATTGCATTTCTCATATATTTATCATTTTGTTTTAACAGTGATACACTAATTTTTCTCAAGATTAGCTCGCAGGAGCATATATTCTACAGGAGCATCAACAACACGTCCAGGCAACGACGTTATCAGCATTATGTCTACGCAATGACGCCATTAGCATTACGTCTACGCAACGACGTCAGCAGCAACACGTCCAGGCAATGAGGTCATCAACATTATACGCCCAGGCAACGATGTCATCAGCATTGCGTCCAAGCAACAACATTATCAGCATTATGTCTACACAATAACGTCATCAGCATTACGTCTATGCAACGACGCCAGCAGCAATACATCTAGGCAACGACGTCAGCATCAACACGTCCAGGCAACGACGTCATCAGCATTGCGTCTACGCAACGACGCCAGCAGCAATACGTCCAGGCAACGACGTCATCAACAACATATCCAAGCAACGACGTGATCAGCATTATGTCTACGCAACGCCGCCAAAGAACACGTCCAGCAGCGATGTCGCCGGCGTACGTCTACGCAACGACACCGGCGTACGCCTACGCGGCGCCCAGAACACGTCGGCGGCGGCGTTATCGACCGCAACACGTCCGAACGACGCCGTCGACAACAAGTTCAAAAATGACGCCATGTCCGAAAACGACGCCAAGTTCGAAAACGACGCCAAGTCCGAAAACGACGCCAAGTCCGAAAATGACATCATGTCCAAAAACGACGCCAAGTCTGAAAACGACGCCAAAAACAACGCCGAGTCCGAAAACGACGCCAAGTCCTAAAACGACGTCAAGTCCGAAAACGACGCCAAGTTTGAAAACGACGCCGAGTCCGAAAACGACACCACGTCCAAAGACGACATCATCAGCACATCACATCTACGCCAGGACGATTTCTCTACTCTCAAAATTGCATTTCTTATATATTCATGCTTTGTTATTCTGTCTTAGCAGTTACACACTAACTTTTTCTTGAGCTTTAGTCTACAGGGGCAGTTGCAACAAGGACAACATATCCGCATTCACAATCGCAACACGTCTGTGCAAGGACAAAATCACAACATTGACATCATCACATCAACACAACAGGCATCACATTTTTACAGGATAGCATTTTCTACTCACACAGTTACATTATCTATAAATTCATGCGTCATCGTTTTGCCGTAACAGTTATGCACTAACTGTTTGCTTAAGTCTTAGCATGCAGGAGCACACCGTGGATTTTCTCTTACAGCGAACCGGAGCAATTTGTTGGGGGGCCAACCTTTCCAACGAATGGCAGAAGCGGCCTCAAGCGTCGGTCCACTCATTCCACATCACCAATAAACTCAGCATCATTATAAGTCGATACCGGTACACCCTTAAGTTCAAGCCAGTTTATTTTTATTTTAACATCACGTCGACCCAGTGTCGTCATAACTCAAATTTTGAGTCCGCATTAGCCCACCTTGGTGTTTTGACCATGGTAGTCCAGTGTCGTCATAACTCGACACTGAGACAGATTTTGAGTCTGCATTAGCATGCCTTGGTGTTTCGGCCATGGTAGCCCAGTGTCGTCATAACTCGACACTGGGACAAATTTTGAGTCCGCGTTAGCTCACCTTGGTGTTTTGACCATGGTAGCCCATTGTCGTCATAACTCGACACTGGGATAAATTTTAAGTCCGCTTTAGCCCGCCTTGGTGTTTGCCCATGGTAGCCCAGTGTCGTCATAACTCGACACTGGGACAGATTTTGAATTTGCGCCAGCCTTGTCTTAGTTGCCCAACATTTTTTAATTATGAGGATCGAGATAAAATTGGCTATAAGTCAACGTCTTTGTCTGAAGACTCTTCCATAATCTCCACACAAAGAGGGACAAGTTGTTGACACCCAATTTTGACCCTCCCGTCCAGTCATTAACTATAAAATTACACTAATTTTTAAAATAATTTTGAATAATTTTTTACAATAATAAAATACAACAATAAAAATTAATACACGCATAAATAAGCAATTTCATAATGGCGCCGCATTTTACGTAGAGTATTAAGCACACCTTGAGTCTCACGTCCGCACTCGTCATTTTTAAACAAGCAATTTCATTAATATTATTTGCAACTTAAGTTAATTTTAATCTAATACATGCGTTTAATAATAGCGTCGCATTTAGAAAAGTATTAAGCAGTCCTTAAATATCATATCATTTTAGCATTTAAGTAATAATAATTTAAAACCCATTTATTTAACCACTAATTAAATCTAATACTAAACCAAATACACTTAAAACTCTACCCCTTAATTAATTACTCACCAGCGCCTCACCCACATGACACCCGGGCCCAACACGCTGACAACCCTTATGTCCATTAACTTCACCTCTCATCTTATCCCCTTCCCATCGCCCTTCTTAAGAAAATACCTTAACCTAAATCTAGAAAAACTTAGAAATCCGCGCACCAAAGACGCGTCACTGAGATTCTCGTGAGAATCGGGTTTCCACCACGCCACCCAACATTTCGCAAGAATCGCGTCTAATAAACACGAAATCGCGATAAGAAATCGGCGGAATCTCTCCAAAATCAAACCAAATAACCCGTCGATTTCTGCTATTTAGCATCCCGAAAGGGGTATAAATGGGGAACTGGGAGAAGAGAAGAGGGCATGGGTGGATAGCAATCGAGACTCCCCCTTTCACCGTAAAAAACCAATCAATATGCACATGCATGTGTATGGAACAGCGAAGAACCCGTCCAGAAATTTGACTACGAGATCAGCAGAGGGAGAACAAAGGATCAACCGCCGAGCGCGTGATCTCTTCTCACGATCAAAACCCAAAAATACAAATCGATTCTGATAGCCTAAAAATTGCAATTTTAAAAGCAAAATTGTCCAAAGCTTCCCTCAAATCGCATCGCAACTCTGAGTGGGTCGACGACTTGATACGCTGCCTCGGTTCGCTGCCTGGAGAAGGTAAAATCAAAACCCCTTTGAATTTTGCTCTCGTTATATGAATTTGTGTGCATCTTGTTATATATGCACTAGTTATTCTTGTTAGTATTGCTTCACCTGTTAAATCTGCTTTACTTGTCTAATTCATATTTGGATTATAAATATCGATTAGGTTATATCTAAACAGTAAGCTATATAGGTTGTTTAATTTCGAGTTATGATAGGATCGGTTGTATTGTCTTAATATATTTATGGTCATGTAGTGTCTGTCAATCGAGATCGCAACATATGTCGTTAAACATCTCTTGTGATAATCTGAAGTTTCCATCTTATTTATCTTTGTGTGGAGTATATAAGTGGTATATTTTCAGAGTATATAAGGGATATTATTCAGGTATGTATCTGTGTATATCGAAGTTATACGCCCCTTTATGTTCCTAGGTATATCACATATATCACTGTCCAATCTTCTGTTAAGGTTTTAAGTCCTTATGAATCCCTCTCTTATCATGCTAGTTGTGTCTTTAATCCTTGCTAAGTCAAGCGCACTTGTCCAAGTTGCCTACTTATGAATGAGTGTGTTTGCTCTTAGTTCCAGTTCGGTGTATGGTAGTAATAACCTTCTGTTTTCCTGCGTTGTGATCTGTAAATTGTCTTTTTTTGTTGTTTGTATATATAAGGGTGTGATTGATTTGTATCTAGATAGTGTATACAGAGGTGAGAAAAGGAAACGCATTCATGGTCTTGACATGGTTACTCCTCTTTGTTCATTCTAGAGAAGACCTTAAAATCATCTCCTTACTGTTCTTTCATCTCAATTTCCTGTTAGGAATACAAATTAGTTTCATGGTATATTCAGCATTTTCCTTGTATAATGGCTTTGCTCGCTTCAATGCTTTCATGTCTAAGATATTGCATATATGAAACCTCGTATATATATATATATATATATATATATATATATGTTATCACTCTGTTAATCGCATACTTGCTGAAGCGCTAAGGACTGTTTTTCAAGTTGGCCATTACTTGCTGAATTTACTTGTTTGTTTCTTGGGGATTTATATAGAACGTGTGAGTCTATCTATTATCTGAAAGGGTTTATTTGTTATTTTCTGCACGTTGTGGGTTCTGTCCCAGCCCAATGATAATATATAAAAAGAGTAATGAGGCTTACTGACTCGATTAAATTGCTGTGATTGATATATATGCTCAGTTGCATCATTTTTTAATTTATTCATATCCGTCATTATTTGGATTCATGCTAATTTTTTTTTTTTTACATGAAATGCATTGGAGCAAAATGGGGAGTCTCATGGCGAGACTCATCTAAGCTACAACAAATGAAGACCCGCATCTATGTGCATTCTCTATCCACGTCGAAAATTCCAACCCGCGGGCTAAAGGACATCGCCATTCTTCGAGTCATCCTTATTAATTCATATCCTCACCCCATTTATTTGTTGTAATTATTTGACTAACGTTACTCTAATTAGTAGGACACCTAGAATAGTTAAACCTTGAATCAATAATTAGAAAGTAATTGGGTATTAAAAATTTGGTCTTCCCCTAGTTGTTTATTTAGGATTGTCATGCATGTCGGAATATATTTTTATCATTGCAAAGAGAGTAATTAAAAACTAAACTATATTTTTCATAATTAACAAAGCAAATTCATAAACACTAACTTTCCCTTTATTTTCCATTGCAAAAAAAAAAAAAAATTATAAACAACATTAATGCATATTTTAGAACTTTATACTATATTTTATGTCATGTCTACTTCCGTAAAATGCATTTTTATCAAGAAACTGATTCTTTCATTATTACCTTTGCATTATACTATGCAATATATATTTTATCTAATATAACAAATTTATATGTTCTTTAAGTATCTCATGAACATATATTTTCATCCAAAATTAATTTCACTTTATAAAATCATAAACCTTTTATGTTATCAAAGAACACATTTTTTCCTTACTTTATATAAAACACTTGCAACATTCTGTTACTTCAAATACTCTTTTTTAAACATGCCTTTCTTAGCATAATTAACCTAGGTTTGAACGGACAACCGCAAGTTGACGAATCTAGGATGCCTAACCCCTCCCTTTAGGATAATAAAGAACCATTGTTCAGAATCTCACGCTAGTTTTGCAGACCATTAAAATGAAGTTAATGTTGACTTCAACCTAGTTGACATTTAGGTGTCCTAATTCACCCAAACTAATTAGGTGGCGACTCCGCGAACCCTTTAGCACTTAGCACCTTTTTAAACTTTAACATCCTTAGCACCATACTTTAACCTTTTGGCACCCTTTTAACATTTTAGCATTCTAGCATTTATTTTCTAACATTTTTATTAAGCAGGAATTTTATAATGTCGCGGTCGGAAAAGGGCGTGACAAGAGGTATTGACATACTCTGCTGATAAACTATTTGTTATACATGTCTAGAGTATTATTCAGCATGTGGGAGATAGAGGTCCTTAGACTTGAGGTCAATACCACCTTGTTTACGGAGTAATGTACTTTGATCCTGTCCTAAGCTCAAACGCCTTATAGGTTGAGACGCGACTTGTTTTGGGTACATTACGAAGTAGATTGAAGGTGGTAGTTGAGCCAAGAATAAGATTCATTCCTCGATTGAAATTTCGAGAGAACACTTTCTCCGGAGATGTTAGGTCGACAGTCATTGGCGATCTGAAGACATATCTAGGATATGGTCTAGTTGTCGACTAATATAGATGAGATAAAGTGATCAAATCATTTGGATAGACACTTGGCAAATCTTAAACTTGATCGAGTGTGTCGCGAATGAAATGATTTTATCATCTCACATAGAGATCTGTTTACTTGAGTCTTGTAAACGTACTTTACATTGGGTCGTCGCGTGTGCCACAGGAGTTCCGTGTAAACCTTGATTTGATCAAGTGCCGATGTGTGAAAGCCTAAAGGGTCACACTAAGTCGATTGTCTTTTTCGGTCTAAGGGTATATTGAGAGAATATAAAATATCGGATTTAGAATCAAGATATTTTATTTAATAATAAATTATGGGATAATTTTCATTTGATGGAAATTATATAATTAAGTCAAAATTAAATCTTGAATTTAATTAGAACTAACGTCACGAGAACATAAATGGAGAGCGCGTGATGGGCTGATTCGGCCCATCGCCCATTGCAATTTAGATTTGTGGTCTTGAAGCCTGATCCAAATCTAATTTGATTTAGGATTTCCTCCACTATATATTTGGCACTTAACCCATAATTTTAAGGTTGCACTCACTTTTCACTTTCTGAACTCAGAGTTCAGGAAATAAAATTCTCTCAAACCTCTGCCAAGATTTTCTAGCTTTCTTGGACAAAGGAATATACCGAAGTAAGGCTTGCACCCGAATTGACAATCGTGTGCGCTCCCTTTAGTAAAGACTAATAAAGCTTAGATAAATATCTTACCAGACCAAAAGGTCCCATTAATGATAGAGAGTATATCAAGAAAACATATTGCCAAAAGGCAGTAAATTGCTCAGACTGAACACTCCCTCACTTGGAAAACAACTCCTATTATACATCACGAGATACAGGACACAGCTACGAGAGGGAAGAGTACAAGGGGGGGGGGGGGGATACACATGTATATACAGAAGATAATTACAAGAAACAATGTTGTACAGATGGCAATTCTGCCAGCAAAACCAACTACAATTTGCACATAAGACAGCTGAGATAGCCAAACAATTGGAACTAATGGCATGGCCCCGCCGTATGAGCAAAAAATAAGATCACCACTCTGATATTTACATTATTTACATGATTACCTGTCTCATTAGATAAAAGAATCTGTCTAATTGTCCTATGATCTGTACACCTGCCATCAATATAGGCAAAGCAAATAAATGCAAACTACATGAGCACAAAAAGAAAACCTAAACCAAAAAACTATTGAATCCTGTACATTTTCAACCATGTTTTCATGATTAAAGAGATGAGAGGGGGAAGAAGGTTGAGTTATTGACAAATGAAAAATCAACTGAATAACTAAAGTAGAAGTCGAAAATAGCAGGGGCGAAATAGCATTTTATTCAGAAGAAAGAACTGAGTTAGCTTCAAAGTTTTACTTTTACCAGCCCCTGGGCCCAACGTATAAATAACCTCCAAACTCACCTATACAAAACTAACGCTGGCTTGCAAATTTTGTTGGAGCTCTTGATGGAGAGACTTCCCTATGCAAACAAGAATAAAATGTGTTACTGCTTCTAACCCATTTCAATCTGGAAGTAAAAGCTTCCAATGTCTCGGTTCGTTATACTGGTTAAACCGAAAAATCAGCTGTATAAATAGATATAACCATGCTTGAAATGCACCAATAGATACAACTAAGGTCTAAGGTTGAAGCTGCATACCTACTGCATGTACTGCTGCTGAGGTGGAGAGGTCCCCAAATATTTCTCCAAAGACTCTTTCTTACGCTCCGGATTGAGGCTGCATGGTACTATGAGTTAAAATTCAACAGATGGGAATATAGACACCTTGCCAAAGTCACATCGCATTATTTCAAACTGAGAGCAGAAGCTATGAAATTGAAGAAGTTATCTTTGAAGGTTTGGAACGAAGAGAAAATCTCAAAAAGGAGTAATAATCAATAACCACTGATCAATAATAATAGAGGCAAACTATAATGAGCTATAAATTGATTGAAAAAATCTAACTATTCAAAACTCCTACCTTAAAACTTCAAACTTAGGAAAGACTCTTTAAGGTAAGATTTCTCATGAGAGCAAGGTTCTTCAGTTAGTCAAACTCTTTATTTATCCAAAACACAACCACATAAAAAATAAATTTAAAGCATTAAAGTTTGACAAGAAACTTAAAAAAGTAAAACTAAAATAGTAATGCTCAGCATTAAGTGCCATTAACTAATTGATGGTTTTGTTATTCTACATGGATAAAAAATGAAAGTCGGTTGCCCTACAACACAATTTGATAAAGAGAGAGAGAGAGAGAGAGAAGACCTGTTCCTTACACCTAGAAGAGCACAATGAACAGCTCGTGCTGTGGCAGAAGCCGGGGCAATGGCTGCTGCTGGAGCTGCTTGGACAGCAGTTGCAAAAGCAGACCCCATTCCAGCACCACGCTGATATCGTTTGATGGGAGTGCGTACTAAAGCAGAAGCAGATTTACTAAAGCCGTCACTCATACTTTCATAAGCCTGCCAAGACTTTCAGGATCAGTACCTTAGTTGGAGTACAGAGAGTATATTCTAGTACAAATAAGACTGTTCCAATAAAAATAAAATTGCAACACTAACAAGAATTACTAAGCTACTCTCGCTGCCTCAATTTCAGTTTCAAAAGTGGATATAATTCTTAACAGCAGAAACTGTAGCATTGATAGACCCTTGATCATTAAAGGTTCACGTTCATTAAAAAAGATAATTCACCGACCACTCATGATGCACCTCAAAAAACTACTCTAACTCTTGCTTAATGACCCATGCTTAGTCCATGTCATCAACTTAGATTAAGATGGAGACAGGCTTCAAATGGCCACAAGATTTGTTTAAACCATGTTGCTGTCCAAACCCACAAAATAACTTCAGTGAATATCACAATATATGGTTACTTCAGTAGAAAGGAGTTGCTATATTCCATCATAAATTGAATTTCATATTTCTTAACAATTTGAGGAAGAAAATCCATAAAAGACTACAGTAACTTGCTTATCGAAAACAATGCATTCAATTACATGTTTTTTTTAAAAACAGTTTCAGGCTTTGGAACTAGAATTCAGAAACGGAGCTAACCAGACAAAAACTAAAACAACAGTATGTTTCAGAAAAAGGATTATCACCTGTTGGATCCCTTGTCGGGTATCTGTAGGTTGATTAAATCTCACACTAGTGTTTCCTCCACTTTGCATAGGCCATTGTACTGATGGTGGAACACTTGTAAGAATATATTCTGCTTGCAGAAGGATTTCATGAGCACCAGCAGCCAAATGCACTCCAAGCCCAATTGCTTCAAGTGAAATACCTCTAAGGAATGCTATTGTACCTGCCAATGATTGAAGCCTTTTTGAGAGCTATAAGCAGCAACTCTCTTGGCACACAGGATAGATATACTTTTACACGGCTTATAATGTCCTCTAAGACAAAAAAAACATTTATGTCCAGTGGCAGAGTTGTCTCTTGTTACATTTGAAGAAAGTAAAGAGTTCAAAAAATCAATCCACCTCTTTTAACAGAAAACAGCAATTACAGCAGAGGTACTACCATTTGTCACCAAATACTAAACAAGACAAGTATTTCTCGATCAGTGATAGATGTTTCCTCTTAGTAATCAGAGATGTTTTGGATAAGGGAGTAAAGTTGTCTCTGTGTGACCTATAGGTCACGGGTTCGAGCCGTGGAAGCAACCACTAATGCTTGCATTAGGGTAGCTGTCTAAATCACACCCCTTGGATGCGGCCCTTCCCCGGACCCTGCTAACGCTGGATGCTTTGTGCACCGGGCTGTCTTTTTTTTTTTAAGGTAGTAATCAGAATTTAAACATTCACAGCATTTGGTTGTCGAACTTTTACAGAAGACAACAAATATGGAAGCAGAATAAAGCATAAGACGAGGTCAGAATTATCCACCAGCTAAGCATATAATCTAAGATAATAGAATTTTCTACTTCAAAGAATAATACGATCAAGCTATTCAATATAGGTGCACTCTATTGTGTTAAGCAGTACAGAAATATTTTGGGGCAATTCTATGGATACACTAGGCTCAAGGAATAAGTGATTTCCTGTCTTTCTTATGTGAAGATACAGGTCTCTTTCAATACCTCCTTCGCCGATCTCCAACGATACTGGAAAACTCTGCTGTCTTGATGTAATTACACAAAGCTTTTGCAATAACATCTCTCGAAAGATATTATAATAATAAGAAGAAAAAGAAATATTTAGGCTCTTTTACTGCTTGAAGCTTGATTGCTGGTTAATAATCCTATGTCAATGGCATTGATGAGTAATAGAATGACCTTACTTCATTCTGCTTCCATTTTCTTCTGAAGAAGAGAAATTCTGTTGCTTTTATTAAGAGGTTGGCAAAGATCTTGGTCTATCCTGAACCCACTCAAATGTATTTATCACTCCATAGTTACATGGCTTTGGGAAATTATTTAAGAACGGAAAGAAGACTCAAATATTTACCATCAACAGAACCCTAGTGGCTACTGGAAACCACCATTCACCGTCTTTTTCCATTCATTCTATCTTTGATTTTCCCTACTAGGAGTTTTCATTCTTTTTCATGCATATTCTAGATTATTTCTAATTTTATCTTTCATAAAGTTAAACTAATTTTTTATAGTAGTAATTTGTCTTAATTCAATAAGTGCATAATGTTAGTCTCTACATGTTGGAAGTTGGGTCAAGTTTCACGATAGAGTTGGTTTACTTAACGACAGCTTAGAAAGGACACTTAAAGCCGGAGGATGGTGCATCCCTTTTTAGCTTTTCCCTTTCAACTAAAGCTTATAACAAGGGGAATTGCTAAAACAACAACATACCCAATGTAATTCCACAAGGTGGGGTCTGGGAGGGTAGAGCGTACGCAAACCTTACCCCTACCTCGTGGAGGTAGAGAGTCAGTTTCTGAAAGACCCTCGGCTCAAGTAATGCATATCAAAGCAGTGCAGAAGTAAAGTAGGCATAGCAACAACAACAACATACTCAGTGAAATCCCACAACATAGGGTCTGGGGAGGGTAGAGTGTAAGCAGACCTTACCTTGGTAGGTAGAGCGGTTGTTTCCGCGAATAATAGGCATAGCAAATAATAGAGAAATCATTATATAGCATACAATAGTGGAAGATAACCGAAGCAAAGAAACAAAAGGTAGTAATAGAAAATCGAAGGACACGGAACTATGAGACTAGTACAATAAGGGGAATTGCTGTGGTATGAAATATTCTGTGTGGGAATCAACTTAACAATTGCATCATCTGCATGCAAAACATAAAGGGAAAATCCTTTCTTACCATTATTCTTATAAAGAATTCCTTTTTATAATTTTTGGAGCCTCATATCAACACATTATCTTTTATTAACATTTCCTCTATATCCTTAAAAGAATTTGCTTTTTTGTATCATGTTTATTGCATCCCCATTAAATGCAATAAGCCAAAAGAAGATTATGCAAAGGCGAAAGACATGCTTATTTGATAGTGACAAAGACGCTTTCTTCACATTATTTTATCTAATTCGTTGGAGAAAGAGAAATTAAACTTATATGGCATTTGATTACGAGAAAGCACGAAGAGTTGGCACAACAAGAGGAACGTGCAAATTAAATGTAAACAATGAAAAGAGTTTTAAAAAATAAAGCAAGAAATTTGATAAGTCTAAACCTAAAGCAGAAGTCATACATTGTGCAGAAAGCATGACCGTGAAGTAGCCAGCAAATCACAAAAGTTAATACATCTCCCCACCACCACTATGCCATCCCCCCATCCCCTTCCCCTCTTATTGTCGGTCCTAATGCAGACCAGCTTATGCACTGTTTAACTTACTGAATTAAAGTCACTCAGCCTGACATCATCTCTACTGCAATTTATACCAAAGATCTGGAATATTTCTCACAAGTTTACATTAGTGACAAGTCGTGTAGTTTTTCACATTCAGTTCTCCATGCCAATCAGCACTTCTCTCCAGGCGCTTCAAATTAGACATACTTCAAGCATGGTAATAGAGATGGTTATGTTTTCAAACATACTAGGGCAGAGGAGTATATATTCGGGGAGGACATAAGTGGAAAGAAGGGAGATAAGGAACACTAACTTCAACCTGAACCAGGAACCAGAAACATGAAACACTAACACTTCTGAGTTAGTTGACAATCAAAATTCTAAAATTATGGAGGAAATTACTCTGTTCTGGAACTCCCATAAGACTCTACACTATCAAAGGGAAAATTTCTTAAACACTGTCAGTAGAAAATGTTCACTCTATACACACAAAAAAAATCCCACAAAGGCTAATACACGCTCACATCATACACACATACACACACACATTTACACATATATGTCTATGTCTATCTACCATACTTCTGTTGCTACATGCTATAGTTTCAGCTCCTTGCATGACAATAAAGATATAAAACAGTGCAAAAAAGCAAATATTTTGCCAGCACAAAAAGTGCAGAATTTAAGTTCCTATAATAAGCACTGCACAATCAGGAAGAACTTAATCAGTTCAAGATTCACTAAAATACTGGAGGGGCTTCTAGAATTTAAGTTACCTCTTTGCATTCCTTTTAGCAATTTATGATCCTTCTTGTAACTCTTCACAGGCAGAGATACCAACTTTGCTGCACTAGAACCAACAGATACCAATGACCGAATAGGAGGAAGGCCTTTCAATAGCTTATGAATCTAAGGGAAACACAAGTATCAGGATCAGTACCCACTGCAAAATTTGACATGCAAGCGTCAAATTATCCACTATTCTAAAAAATTAGACAAACCTGATTCTGGGAAATATCTTCCAACCATTCGCCTATTATTATTTCACATATGCCACTCCAGCCATAGACACCTAGAGCTTGAACATGTTTGAGTTGCAGGTCAATCCCCTGCATCAGAAAGGTATTGGACACACTATATCATGAACTTGTATGTAAAAATATTTCACCTCATGTACATCAAGTACAACAAAATATACTGCTGGCTATATCAATACGCAGTTCAACTAATGCCAAGTCAAAGTCATATCTTTCATTTTTAGGTAAATGAGATTTAAAGAGAAGGGGATGAATTTGGATGTCATGTTAACCAATTTGAATCGGCTAGAATTTTCCATTATTGTTAAAGTTAATATGGCCTTAAAATATGACAACTCATAAAGTCAACTTCATCTGAATAATCTGAATATGCCTTACACGACAAAAGAATAAGAAGAAAGAAGAAACTCCGACCAGCTAATTTCTAAAACCACACTACAGCAATAATGCCAAAGCAAATCTATAAGGGAAATCACTAGGGATAAGTGAAAATACCTTCCAAGGTACAAGGTTAACAAGTTCAACATACTTGCCACTCCTTAATGCGGCTAAATCAACACGGCAAGGGCTATAATCAACCCGAAGATGAACAGGCCACATATCAAATTTCTGCAACCAATATCCAGTAAAATCAGCTTCAGCTATCAACAAATGCACATAACTGTAACAGACTGATCAAGCAACCAGCAAATCCACTCTCATACTAAAGATGGTATGTCCACAGATCAAAGGATTTGGAAAAGGATTCAAATGAAGGCAACAATAGCAAGTATTTATTGGAAAGAAGCAACAGTTTTCTTTTTCTGGTTTCTTTTACCTTATCTTCTCACAAAGATAAACAAATTTATCCAACTGCGTGTTTAAGTTCACTTGAAAGGAGACAGTTATATGTTAAATTTGGTAAAAATGAGCCTCTAATTTCTCACCTGAAAGTAAGGGAGCAATGCCTCTTCGATGACTGCATGACCCCCAAATTTAGTGCTCTTTGCTACTATTTCCGATTTACTCAGATTTTGTGAAGAACTTTGGGAGGGCGTAACTGTTGACTTTGTTCCTCCGAAGAAGCTGATGAGAAAATCTAACTGGTTTTGATGAAGATGTAAACGCATTGGGAGGAAAGCGATGCGTAACCTGAAAATGAGAACATCATATCAATCCAATTCCACCTTTTTTGATATCATATCAGCCCAATCACTACGTACATAGAGACTATAGGGTAAATTCTCTCAACAAGTTTGTGTTGAATTTTTTGGAGGGAAAATTCTATGAGGAACTTTCTGTTGAACAACAATGAATGCTAAAACCATACACGTGAGCAAGCGTGTCTATACAAACATATATCATCATCATTGCTGGCCCTTAACCTACAAACACATAGGAGTACCACACAAACATATATAGCTCAGATACTTTTATTTTTGTTATTTCATAAGTAGGTCTATAATTCATTGATGATAGACCAGGTCTTGATTTCACAACAGGTTATAGTTCAGTTGACGGCTTTGTCAAACCCTCCACAGGTCTAGCAGCCTTCCACCACCCTAACCAATTTATACTCACCATATTATCACCCATTTTTTCCACCTCTAAGAACAAATAATTTGGCATTTGCATATCTCTCTAATAGACAGATAAGCAGCAGATTAAACACAAAATGGACAGATACAGTACCAAAAGAATATAAACATACAATGATACATAAATGGCCTGATAGGAGGAAAAGGAAAGATATGTGAACTTCTGTGCGAAGTATACTAAACTAAATGAACCACATCAAATGAATTCATAATAGTAAAAGACTAGCATAAACTCCTTTTCTATATGCTGGGTGAAAATAAGCAGTATATGTCATCTTGCCGGATGCCCTGTGCTTCTTTACATCCCAGGCCCTTTTTACCCCTTCATATTTTAAAGCACAGAATCTCAAACTACTCTCCAATTACCATTTTTATGACCTAGAACTCAGGCACTTCACTTCTGAGTGCATCCTAATGAAACTATACATGCACATAAAGGTTACATAAAGACCTGCTCTCAGAAATAAATTGAGCAAATTACAGAGACAGCAAAATTTCCCAGGGAAAGAGACAGGTGCCAAATTGAGGAGAAGTTCAAGGGAAAGAGTAAATGTACCGGTACTCCTCGAGAGGGATAGCAGGATCAGGTCTTACTGCTTCAAGATCCAGCTTAAATGCTTTGGAAGAAGACTTCCTTTGACAGCCTTTTGATTGATAGTATCCCAGCACCTTGATAATCCAACAGAAGAAAGAATTTTAGATCCAGCATAATGGATGTAAACTATTTGCAATTCAAATAAGTGAAGAAACTTTCTATACCAGTTTCCAAGGGGCAGTGTTGCTGTTGTCTTTAAGACAGAAATCATTTACTGTTATGGACTGCCTAGATACCCAAGTTCCACCATCAGGAAAGACGTCATACTGAAATCGCATTCCAGACAGTATCAGTTCTAAGCAAACAGTTGTATCCCGCCCACAAGTTCCTGTAGATTGCTGTGCATTACTCTGAACATTTTGCCAGTCGGATCCATACAATCTCCAGGTGATATTCATGTTATTAAGAACTATGCGACACTTAACATTTTTATTTTCATCAGGTTCACTGAGAATGCTAGATGCCTCAGACTCTGTCAACTCCTGTGAACCGGCTTTTCTGTTGACTTCTGAAACATGATCCTCTAAAATTCTTAAACAGCTGTCCCCATACCATCCAGTATTTCCCCTTAAGTCATCACCACCCCTTAAAGGACTAGGTGTGTATCTAGGAATATCCTTCGACGATTGGTCTGTGAATGCTAGTTCAGACAGAGGACATAGGTCAGACAGGAAATATTCTTCAATAAACTGAGGTAGCTGTTCGGGTGATAATGGAATCTCATCAGTTTTTTGTCCACCTACAGGAACTGAGCAATTGAGAGGCGAACTATTCAAAAACCTTGGAGAGTCCTCATTACTGTAGTAAAAAGTCTCGCCAATGAAACTATTATTCGGTGACAGATAAATGGGTGATTCACGATGATCAGCTTGGTCATCCTCCTCATGGTCCAGTTGAAATGCATCTTCACATATTTCATCCATCAAGTTGATTTCACCACATTTGCTACTTACATCGCCAGTCATAGCCTGCATATCAGAAGTTGATGCTAAAGAATCCACGTCAGTGCAGAATTCTTTGCCCTCACGTGCCTGCTGAACATTATTCCACCTTGTCTGCAAGTGAACCACAGATTCTTCCAAGTCAGGTGCAAAAAGCTGTTGCAATTGAGAAGCTAAACACGTCAATCCACTAGCTGTATCATGGCAAGTGTTCAGAACAATCTGTGACTCAGAACAATCAATTTCCCAAAGACCCCCATTATCAGAACTGATCCTCAAAAGAGCTTCAACATCTGCCCCTTGAGCAACTTTAGCATATCCAATCTTGCGAAGATGCTCCACACTGTAGACACTGCCAGCACAGTTTGGTACGCGCATAGCAGAAAGAAGCAGACCCAGATCCTGCACAGTAATTTTGTAATCCCTGATAACAGAATCAGCAAAACTTGTACTGGAAAGCCTCAAGGAAGATGCAGCCAACAGACACGCTACATACTGCTCATCTATTGCTTCCTCGCATTTGGGAGAACTTGACTGAGAATCAGCGCATCCATGCATCATCACTTTAGTTAGGTATGGCTCGTAACTCAAGGCAATGTCTAGCAAGCTAAGGATAAAAGAAGATTCAAAAGGGACACTAGTTTCACCATCCTCTTTCTGCACATTACTATCACATAATTGAGTAGTTTCAGGAGAGGGTAGAGCAAAAAAGGAGAAAATTGTGTCAAACCAATCCAAGCGTCCGCCAACTGCAACAACAGTGCCACACCTGACAGTGATGGACACGGCACTGCTCTGTGTATCGTGAAAGTGGATAATATCTAAACCTGACAACTTCGAAGATAATACATTTGAACCTTCTCCATCACCACGGCTGCTAGAAGAGTCATCGATGGAGATGAGGAGAAACTCTTCACCTGGAACCCCTGTAACTGAACCCCACAAGTTTCCCTCACCATGGGTCACCCAGAGAAAGCTAGCACCATTTGTTCCTCCAATATCTGAAACAGATAATAGACCAAAATTCAGAAGTTCCAGTGTAAAGCTATGCCAAGAACCAGTAATTTCATTCTGTAGTGAACCCTTATTATTGTTCTCTACGGCTTCCTCATTAATTGATATGGTTACAGAATCACATTCAACAAGAAATGATGATTGAGAGCCAGCAGTCACTTCTTCAGTATCAACAGGAACAAAGTCCAGTCCTGATAACCTATCAATCACCTGACTCAGAAGATCATTCAACTTCACAAATACTGATTTGCTTAAAGCAATTGTAACAGGAGATATATGTGAATGAATGCAGAACTCAGAGCTTATAATCATTTCTTGTCTACTATTACCGAAGTTCCCAGAATCCTTGACAGCAGTTACAGACGAAAATTCATATCCTTTTCCTCTGAACTTCTCTAAGCACCTTGCATTCTCTGAACAAGCAAGTTGCCTGGCTCTCTTCATTATCCAAGGACCAGTCCTGGCACAGTCCTGCCAAGAAAAGGCAACAACAGAAGGCCCTCTTCCATTTGATGTGGACATTATTTTCTGAGCTAAAAGTCTATACTTTAGAACACTTCCACAGGTACTTTCGGCATTCTCTCCAGACAATTGTGTGATTAAGTTGACATCAAGCTTCCCAAAATTCAAGTACAAAGAGCACAATTTAGCCACAGAATTCTGACTCTTAGAACTAGAAGCAGCACTGTTTTTACTTGCATGAGTTGCTTTCTCCCCAGGAGCTGATGGTGAAGATACATCAAGAGAAATAAACTGGTGCCAAGAGTAATAGTTCTTAAAATCTCCACAGTTTCCACGAGGAAAAGACAATATAATCCTGGCAGTTGGAAGAGATACAGTGCCTCTGAAACTTTCTTGTTCTGAAACTCTTCTAGTATCAGAGCAAGGGCTAGTCCTTTCATTCCCTTTGGATGAAGCTATACACCTATGTTCATGGGACAGAATGCTAGTCGTTTCAATAGGATCCTTAATTTTCTTGAAAAATTCTGAGATCTCACTTAACAAATCAAAGTTTACCCAGAAAATAAATGGCGGGAACTTCAATGAAAAAGATGTTGGCCCAACAAATGATTTTCCTGGACAACTTATTGTGGCTTGGCAGAGGCTAGCACCAAAAGTCTTAAGCAATTCTACCTGCACTCCGTCGTCACCAAAAAGACTTATTTTGTTCCTTGGATGACTGAGCCCATCTGTAAAATTAATCCCAAATAGATTAGGAGCAGCAGATGCACTCTGATTATCCAGATCAACATTCTTGGTGGACCAATCCAGAGGTGGGATGGCAGTTTGAACTGCATCTTGAATTTCTTTGATGTTATTATAGGTACGCAATTTGAAATCAACTGTGTCATCCTTTCTTGAGAAGTGATCAGTAAGTGCCACATGCTGAACTGTTGCTTCAAAATTCATTTCCTGGCGTCGTACCTATTAAGCCTTAATGTTTTTAAAGTTAATAGAGAGCTACTAGATGTCCAATGAATTTTAAATACTACTATGAAGCAAAATCAACAACAAAGACACAAAACATTACCTGCAACACCAGAAGCAAATCTTGAAAAGTTGCACTTATATAATGAACATAAAAACCAGCATCCACGGTGCAGCGATGTCTCTCTTCCTCATCAATAAAAGAAAAAAGAAGAGATACTTTGGCAACCGTTGCCCTAAGATTGGTTTCAAGATGCTGCTGACCTGCAGTGAATTCAAAAGAAATAAAATCAGTTTCCTGACAAAGGGATGAGGTAAAATACTAAGAAGCCATTACTGAGGTCCCAACTAAAGTGACTAAACAATCTCAATGACTTTCTTCACTTTTTGAAATGAATAATATACATTGAGCTGTATAATCCACCCAATCCAAGTGGAAACAGCAAAATTAAAAATATAAATTAATGGGAAATACAAACTAACTCAAGTATCAGCTCAGTCTAATAATCTTAAGAGATAAAAAAGAATTTGTAGTTTGAGCTTCTCCCTGTACTCGGCATGTATATTTTCTTCACTAAGAATTATTAGCCTTGTGTACAATTACTTTTGCGATGTTTAGAACACTCCATTCTAAAATGCCGATGGTTTATATGAACCATTTTTGCACAGAAATAACTAATCACAAGGCAGATCAGCACATTTTCTGCCACGATGAAACTAGAATAAAATGTCTTGTGTGTTTGTGCACGTGGGGCCCAAAGAACATACCAGAAGGAACAAGCAACGAGCCAGAAGCAAGGTTAGAAGCAGCTGTTATTGCACTAAAAACAGAACAAGTCCAATTCCACATCCCACTGTTTCCTAAAACTGACTGCGAGTTTCTCAGACCATCAAAGCATTCAAAAAACTGGTGCACGCTGCAAGATACAACATAAGAGCATAAGGAGATATCGTTTATTAAAAAGAACATAAGAGCATAAGGAGATATCAGCATTAGTAGATCTTGCTGCCGTTAACAATTTGTTGTGATGCTATCAGTATAGGAAATTGAAGATTCCAAGTTTCGAAGCAAAGTTACTGCATAAAACTTCCACGTCCAACTTAAAATGAAAATGATTATTGGAAAGAGCTACTATTGAATTTGTGACCATCCGTCTAAAAGCTTAAGCGGTTAGAGATAGCACACTTTTAATTACTTAATTATGTCTTTAACAAGCTCCCTCATGTGTGGATCTGATTCTTTTGTTAGATCAAACAAGTGGCTCGGGTTCCGCCTACCCTGATATCATATTAAATTGTTTGACCATCTCATCCAAAAGCTCAATTCGCTAGAGAGAGCACACTTTCAATTTATTAGTTATGTCTTAAACAACTACTATGAGGTAAAGGTGAAAAGAGCTCAAGTTTTTGAAAGACTAAACTATTCAAGGCCATGTACCTCGTTTACAAAAAAAAATTATAAGGGTGCAATTCCTACAAGACATTGCAAAGGGTTGAAGAAACTACAGGCAGACCATTTATTATGTTTTCCCCAAGATGCATGTTGTTACAAAAAGCACACAGAAACTTAGCAGCATGTCAAAAAAATTGTATTTCTTTAGTCAAAGCTTATAACACATCTAAACACTCATGAACTCCCACTAGAATTATCATAATTTAGAGGTGCTACTGCATGATCAGTAAAATGCAAAAGTGTATCAACCTTTCCCCAAAATCTGGTTCCTCTTCATCATTCACTTTCTGGCTTCTACTCACCCAGTCCGATATAAGACACGACTCAGACAGCAAGGCCTCCCTCACTGGTTCACTCTCGAATGCACATTCAGCAGAAAATGCTTTAGAACCTGGAAGGCCCTCGTTCATACTGAGCATGGAAGTATCTGCCTTTGTTGAATCACAGGGGGGAAATTCTGTATCCTTCTTCTGACCCACATCTTTGAAAATCCCCCACAAATGTATTAAGCATCTGATGCTACTAGGTTGAAGTTTGATTACCAGAGGATCAATAAAAGCATCTGCCTCCACTTCGTGGATATCTAGGGAACCATTTCTCCAAGGTATAGTCAATTTTAGGTTCCCAGAAAGTCCGCCTCTTTCCCCAGTTATTATTGGGGTTGTGACATTTGGTGAACAGCTTCTTGACCACTCACCTGTAGTTCCTGAAGCACATGGATTTGTTGTCTTATCAACAACCTCATCAATTTGAAGGAATTCAAGAACTGCTCCTCTAAATTTGATAAAATTTGTCATTTGAGTCAACCCCAGAAAGTTAGCATCCGCTACTTCAATATCCAGAGAAGCCCCTTCCGAGATACATGTCCCACATTCCACCTCACTTACTCTTAATACTATGGTTCTGCAAAGCCCTTTCCGTTTTTCCTCACCTAAACAGGGATCAAATGCTATGATCAATTTTCTAACTTCTACGTGAAAGCTAGTGAGCAACCATTTAACCATTTTAGCAATGGTCTTGACTCCTTCATGAACATCAAAAGCAGTTGTTTTTATACCACAATCATCAACAGCGTCATCATTACGGTTTCTCGAATCTTGGTTGCCTGAAGCAGCACCATCTTGAGTTGATAGACAATTTCCAAGTGTGCTTCGAGAAAAGTTTGCCTCAGGAGCAAGCACAAGCTCAAGTTCATCCACCTCTATCCGACAACCATCCCCTTTCCAAGGCATTGTCATAAGCAGAGAACCAATTGACCCTTCTTGCACATATACTGCTGCGGAACCAAACTGAAAAATGCAACAGTGTCATAATCAGTAAGAATCAAACATCTCTTCGGATAATGAAGACCGGAAGATGTAGAAGGTTGGAGATAGGCAGGAGGGAAATTCAAATATACCAACATACCCAGTGTAATCCCACAAGTGGGGTGTGGGGAGAGCAGAATGTACGCATACCTTACCCTCTACCTTTACGGAATAGAGAGGTTGTTCCGGGATAGACCAAATTCAAATATACAAAGTATAATTGATGCTTTAGCACCTGACTAGTAAGATAAAGTGAGTAACATATGATGTTGGTTCTCTAACCCTCCCTCCCCCACCCCCACCCCCACCACCCATCCACCCCAACTGCCCAAAAAAACAGAGGTTTCAGGGAGAATAGGCAATGCAATCCATAGAAAGTAGGTGAAAAGCAGGAATCCCAAATTGTTCGGCTCCAACATATATACAGCTCATGACACTCCTACGAAGTACCTCAAAATCAGCTAGCTACAGGTGAACGGGGTTAGCATGTAACTTCCAAGTAAGAAACGCTTAAAAAGCTTGAAACCTTATGTGGCTGACAAAAAATCCCACTTCTACCCCAAAAGGATACCATAACTTAATTTTTAAATTATAAAAGAGTTCTAAACTTAATTTTTAAATTATAAAAGAGTTCTATTTTCAAATAATCCACCAACCAAATCATGATACGCCTGCAAAGAGGAAAAGTTATAGCTAAAAGGAAAAATGTGAACCTAAAGCGCAGATCGAGACTATTACCCTCACCTTCCAGAATGCAGGAAAATAGATAAAAGAATCCCAAAACCACCACTACCTAGCTCCAAAGTTAAAAGAATTATATAAACCTACGACTCACCAAACATAACTCAAACTTATCCTATGAACTAATTTGGGTCGGCTATATAACCCAATTTGTTTGGGACTGAGGCATAGTAGTTGTTGTTGTTGCTGGGGTCGGATATACATCCATATTTGTATACACACACACACACATCATATGTGTATATAAGTATGTGAACTAGTAAGTTAATTGCTCATCTGGTACTGAGTTAATTAATCAAGTTGATTAATTAAAGATAAATAGAGATCAAATAATACAAGTTTTAGTATCAAATTCAAATTCTTTGCCGAATCACAAAAGAGCTACAAATAAGTTCATATCAACCAACGAAATACAACAACAACGACGAAATTCCACACCGTGGGTCTATCAACCAACGAGATGAAAAATATAAAAACACAAGGCGGTACCTTTTGATTGAGATAATCAACATTGAGAGCAAGATCTGAGAGCTGAATAGTACCAGCACTGAGCTGCACATCGAGCTGATTAAGATCAATATCACCAAGTATAAATTTCCCCAATTTCTTCTTCAACAGGAACTTACAAACCCTCTTGATTGCCCAGCGAGAGAACAACGTCTCCGCAGACCTCGCGAAATTCCACGGAAACATGTCTACCAAATTTTACACTTCAATTTAGGGTTTCCAATTAACAGTATCTGCACCTCCATCAAATTTGGGGTTTAGAGAATTAAAAAGAATAGTAATAAAAAGAAAAGATGTGAAGGAGGATTTTAATTTGCGATTATTGTTGTTTTCTTGTTAACGGTAATACTCCGCTAATTTCAAGATAGTAACTCGTAATCTGCGATTAATTAGACATGCTAATGATCATTTGGACCTGCTGCTTATGATTAATTAGACTTGAGATTTGTTTAAGTTGATTCCTCACGCAAGTTGGCAAATTGCTTTATTCTTTCAATATAAAATAACCTGAATTTTTTTTGGCGCGGTAGGTAAGTGTTTGGTCAGAGAAATATTTTTTTGACCAAATACATACTTATCGAGAAATATAAATATTTTTTTTAAAAAAATATGTTGATATGGGTTTAATTATTTACTTGCGTTTTGGACCAAATTGATGAACTTTTTTTAATTTGGTTTAATTATTCACTCTTTTTTTTTATTCAATTGAGTTTAATTATTTACTGAGTTTTTTTGATAATTAGGTGATATGTTATTTGTTTGCTTTTTCAAAATTTTATTTATAAACTTAATTCAACTGGGTTTAATTATTCACTGGGTTTTCATAATATTTCTATATTCTAGTTTATTAGTTGTGTAATGATGTAATATATTCAACTTTTGGACATATTAAGTCATTGACTATCATATTTTCGTTACATTTCTTATGTACAATATAATATTATTTTTTATTAAATGTTGCAATTAAATATTTTTCTAAAAAAATATTAAATTGTAAAGATATACTAATTTTTAAAAACATAGGATATAAAAGAATATTTTAATAGTTTTAAATCTATTAAAAAGAATATTCTAGCTTTTTTGCATAAATGTAGGCCAAACAGAAATCGTACATTTCTCGTAAGATTTTTATAATTATTGGCCAAATACCCTAACAAATTTTCTATAAACAATTTCTGCAAAACTACTTTTAAGAAATAAAAATTATTTTAAAAAAAAATTGGCCAAACAAACCCTTAAGTTGGATTCTTGTTGGCAAGTGTTTTAAAACAATCATTGTTCTGATTTTAAAAGGAACGGAATTTTTCTTTTAGACGTCTCGTTTATCTCATGATTCATTAAAATTTTATCCTAACAGAAGTTGTTCTTTTAAATTTAGATAAATGTTTTTGACCTGAAGGAAAGAGTAATTCATTGGAAGGTCTACTGCCAATTTTATTTATACCTACTTTTATATTTCTATAGTTTTCTAGATATATGCAAATCCAATTATAGAGAACAATATTTCATTATAACGTCTAATTTTCTCCGAAATCGATTTTTCATGTTATATTTTACTTCTCTATAATAACATCCTATCTATAAACAACAATGAAATTTATTATAGCGACACATTCTTTGTAAAATTATCTCTCTATAACAGTCATACTTAAATATTGTGTAATAATATTCTTTAAGAAATATTATATGCAGAAAAATAAAATATTAAAATAATTATGTTAAGCTCTTAGACATACTTCAAGGAAAAACTATTGAATTCTCTTTTGATGAAAATTTGGACAAAATTCTTCGCCAATTCAATTGTTATGTTATCAATAAGAGACTGAAATTCAGGAAATAATGTCAAATTCTTACGTCAAACTTAAAATATTTAAATTTTCAATTAATTATAAATGCATATGTTCTTTAGATTTTAATTCTTTATCGATACGGTACAACTAGTCATGAAATTATTAGTAATTTATTAATCTTTTCAATTTATATTAATGATATATGAAAATCAATTGAGGTTTTTAAATTAACAAACTATATTATTTCCATCTGTAACATAAAATATACAAAAGATAATTATTTGCATTTTTATTTATAATAACTAAATGAGATCTAAATATCAATATACATACATAACAATATCTCACTATAGCAAAGCAACCATGAAATTTTCGGACAAATATCATCATTATGGATATATATATATATTACTTTTATTTGATGGTACATTATGTTGTTTAAGATTTAAACTATTTTATTTTATCATATCAATGTTATGTATGATATATAGTAGCTATTAAAGTAATATTATTTTAACAAACTATCGATGTATCAAAAGTAAAATAACCATCAAGCTTTTGAATGCAGTAATGATTCAAGTGAAGATCAAGCCATCAACGAAGAAGATCACACAACACGATATATTTATTTCATCAATAATACATTCAAGAAAACAATTGCTGCAAAAACATAAAGAAATAATAGATTATCAATCAAAATGCAGAAGTCGATAAAGATCAAATAATCTCATTAATAATACATTCAAGAAATCAATTGTTGCAAAAATATAAAAAATAATAGGTTGTGGACCGAAATGCAAGAAGTCGATATTTTCAAAAGATTTGAATAATATATGTCAACAATATTTATTAAAATAAGAAATGTTCATCCGATTGACTCTAGGTGAACCCGCTTGGCTCATGCCTATAATATTTTTTATTTTCATAAACTCTCGAGGGATAATATTCATAATATTTATCTGTCGATCAACTATTTGTCAATTGCAATTTTATTAGTTAAGATAACTTGATATTTTCGTACTAAGTCATCCCTAAGTCTCCATTGCAATTGTTTGAAAAATACAATGTAGTTAACTTATATACTAAGTGAAAAGCACTAATTGAGTATATAAATTAATGATATTATATAATGAAATAAATGAGCATAAGAAGAAAAGTTACTTTCATTAATAATAATCAAAGCTTTAATATCTAATTACACAAGTGAAATAATAGAGAGTGATAACTTTATAAATATATTTCAATGTAGGTAATACAAAAATAATTAACAACGTCATATAACAAAATTAAAAAGATAATCTATTTATATTGTAAATAAATTTTAAATTATAATTTAAAAATATTTCATTTATGTCAACTAAAACTCGTTTTTCTAGATAAACAACGGAGAAAAGTAAAACTTAAATATATAAACGCGCATGCACACATATACTCCCTCCGGAATGATTTATAAGCAAAAATGAGTTAAATTACGCAGATTAAGAAAAATAGTCAATCACATAATTTTATGCAGAACATTATTTATATTACTCAAATTGCCCTTGATTTAATTTTATTAAAAAAA
Organism: Przewalskia tangutica; assembly: GCA_029844215.1. Classification (NCBI taxonomy): domain Eukaryota; kingdom Viridiplantae; phylum Streptophyta; class Magnoliopsida; order Solanales; family Solanaceae; genus Przewalskia; species Przewalskia tangutica. The sequence goes on along the minus strand of CM056731.1, from coordinate 5,510,019 downwards.
GTGAACATTTATTGAATCAATATTTAATAAAGTTTGACATTAATTAAAAACAGTTTCTAATTACTCCACGTAAACCTAAGAGTTGCCCACCTAATTTTGTGTCTAAGAGTAAATCCTTTAAACTTTTCATATCCCTACTCATAAACCTTAAAATTATATGGCGCCAGATTGTTCAAAAAATTTAAAATCTGAATTTTGTGAAAAAAATTATATGGCGCTACAGTTTAAATTTTAGAGTTTAAAATTGAACCAAATGAAAAAACCGCTTAAATTATTTTCAATCATCCGTAGAGTCATTATCAATGCCCAAATCAAAAGATGGTTCTTTCTGCAATATTGCCATTTTTTTGTCATTTTTTGGTAATAAATAAATAAGAAAAATAAATACAATGCTATCTATTGTTATAAAGGAAAACAAAATTGAAGGAGCATTTTCATACATCTATCACAAAAGTAAAACAAAAATTATTGAGAACGCATTAATTAAGATTAATATCCATTGGACTTAAAAACAAATGTTGAATTAAGTTGTATTCAATTCTGATCATTGAAAATTAAAAGTTCCTTATTTCAAAAGAGGAATAAATAAGTTGTTGAAAATAAGAAAAACTATTTTAGTACTAACAAATAACTTTTGTCTATATTTCATTTCAAAAAAATTAGCCTATTTTCGCTTATAAATCATTTCGGAGGGACAGCAACAATCATAACAAATAACGTTATGCACACATAACAAACCTCGAAAAAGATGGAACTCTAGGCATGGGCTGGTGACTTATAAATGGAGTATTACGTAAAATGTAAATCTGTAACAGAACAAACTAAATTTGCCGTCTTGGCTGACCAGTTGATCAAATCCACAAACACATGGAGCTCAAGCCAGGCCTATCAGCTTTGGTCACCGGCGGTGCTTCCGGAATTGGTATTTTATTACTTTTCAACTTTAATTCATCATAAATCTTTTATATTGCTATTTCACTTTGTATAACTGTATTAGTTTGATATTGAGATAGTTATGACGTGCCGACACACTGTCTGGACTCTAAAAATGTAAATCGTGTTTGTATCAATGGGAAAATAGGTGTGCAATACCGTATAGGAGCGAGCATTTGCACTTGCTCGACTATTGGACGATAAGTGGCGGATCCAAGATTTTCACTAAAGGAGTTTGAAAAATAAAAATGCAGTGCCTGTGATTTGAACTTGGAACCTCTAGGTGAAGTTTGAACCCCCTCATCCACTTGTGTTTAGGGGATTCAAAATCAATTTATGTACATAATTTTTTTATATATATACCGTATAATTTTTTACCGAGAGGGTTCAGGTGAACACCGTCCCGCCCCCTAGATGTGCCCCTGTGGACGATCATCCTTCAATCAAATTTGTATCAGTCCTAAATTATATTTCATTAATTTGGGTCGGCTATATAACCCCAATTTGTTTGGGATTGAGGCATAATAGTAGTTGTTGTTGTTGGCGTCGGCTATATATTCATGTTTGTATACTCATATACATAGACACACACGCACACATCATATATGTATATAAGTATGTGAACTAGTAAACGCTATGTTAATTGCTCATATGGTACTGAGTTAATTAATCAAGCAGTTGATTTTATGTTTCAAGATGGAGGGCTCTAGTTTAATAGGGATGCCAGTGCTGGTTTTATTGAGTCTTGCTAGCTCTAGTTTAATAGGAGTGTCAATTCTTGCCTTTATATAAAAATAGGAATAGCAATTCTGTTTTTCTTTTTTCGTTTCATAAGCAGAGTTTTCTGTTATGCTTGCTTAAAAAGATCCTGTAAAGGTAACATTCGGGTTAGTCAGCTAAATGTTCCTTTCTATGATGCGTCGAGAAAGTGCCTTTTTAAGATTCTACGAGCTGTGAAGCAAGACTTCTAGATGTTAATATGTTTTCTGTATGGTTCACGTGCAGGTAAGGCACTTAGCTTGGCTCTTGCCCAGAAGGGAGTTTTTGTTACAATTGTTGATTTCTCATAAGAGAAAGGCAAAGAAGTTGCAGCCCTTGCTGAGAAAGAGTGCGCCAAACTCCATTATGGACTGGAATTTCCAGTTGTTATGTTCATCAGATGTGATATCACTGATGCAGGTATGTAACATGTTTAAGTCGTTTGCGTCAAAATTGTTGAAGTGTGTGACCGTCTCATCTAAAAGCTTAAGCTGTTAGAGAGAGCACACTTCTAATATTTGATTATATTCTCAACACGCCCCCTCACGTTATGACCTGATTTTTTTTCATGGTTCAAGCACTTGAAAATTCTTTTTGATAATGGATGACGTCGAGATTCGATCTCAGGACCTTTGACCTGATACCATATAAGAATGAATTTTGGGCCTAACTCAACCCCAAAAGCTAGATTGTAGTGTGATGATTGTCCAAGTTCATATAAGGAGTCCATGTTCCCATTCCATATCCGATGTGTGACTCTTAACACTCCCCGCACGCCCAGGCCTCGTTAACTTGACCGTGTATAAATATAATTTGGGTGCCGAACATCGGTGAATAAAGATGGAATGAGCCTGACTCTGATACCATGTTGAAGTGTGTGACCGTCTCATCTAAAAGCTTAAGCTGTTAGAGAGAGCACACTTTTAATATTTGATTATATTCTCAACAAAAATGAATCTTATGGTTGGAAAGAGAAGTGACAAAATCAACTGCATTATTCATACTATTCCTTTAGTTTGAAGTTCCTTTTTTCTTTTGAAGGAGTGACATGGTTAATGAGGATTCATATAGCCACCTCCACTTGCTCAGGATTGAGGCATAGTTGTTTGTTTGTTTATTTGAGAGTCTTCTGCAAAATAAAAACACTCACACACACACATTGTATATGGAAGTTTGTTGATGCATAATTTTCATCAAGTCATCTTCAAAATAACAACCTATCTCTACAATAAGTAATGTGTCTTCAACATCTGTGCAGGAGAACTAAAAGCGGCTTTCGAGAAGCATTTTGTAACATATGGAGGACTAGATATCTGTATTAACAGTGCAGGCATTGGCGATATTATTCCATTCCACAACGATCGAACTGATGGGTCTAAAAGCTGGAGACACACAGTTAATGTGAACCTCGTCGGAGTTATATATAGCACTCGTCTTGCGGTAAATTCTGATTCACTGTTTTATGGTTGCTCAAGCTGATGGATATCAATGTTTACCATGTTACAGCTGTTAAGAAGCTTCATTGGAACCAAGAAAAAAATCTTCTTTTATCAATATTCTTGCACATATCTAAAATTGTGGAGAGATAAATGGATGGTTGTCTTCTCAAAACTTTTAGGATTGATGTGTACTTGTGCTAGACTAAGATGTTCTCTCTATTAGGTGAAATGTTCACATTAGATTGGTTATTAGGATTTGAGCTACAGAATCATTTATCTCATTTGGAGCTTTTATAAGTGCAGTTGCATTAGGCTCCATTTGTAGTCTTTAGGTGCAATTATGTGAAGGAAAAAAAAGGTGCAATAATGTGACAACTGAAGGCTACAAAAGAGGATACAACTACGAACAAAATATAATGGAAGTAAAAGATCCATACAAGTTAGAATCTTTACATTTACATTTGATCCAATCCAATGTTTGTCAAGATATTTTTATTATGGTTAGAGACTTGTTTATCCGTGTAGGGCTTAAGTGTGAGATTTAGAGAATCTGTAGCTTTAGATAATCCCTAATTTTCCGTGAAAGAAAAATTATTTAGCATTGGAATGGATGTTATGTTAGTGGACGAATACTACAACTAGATCTTACAATTCTCTGTTAACACTATTTATCTTGAACTCCATTTGACATGTATGTTTCAAATTTATAAGACATGTTACTGGTATGAATCTCTCAAAGTAAAGTATCCCTGTAATATACATGACAGTAAAGGCCCATTCTCTATGCACTCATGAGACCAGGCGGTGTTCATGGCTGAAACGAACACAACCGTGAGAACCATAAACGGTTGAGGGTTGATTATGTGTCTTATGTTGTCTAGGTATACAACAAAGTTCGACGGTTCAAAGATCAAATCTACCGATTGATCGAGTATATCCGATATAAATTCACTACGAAAAGTTCAAAGGGAAACCTACTTATCGGATCGTTGATTCTCGCTTGTATATCACACTCGTCCGTACATTCATTTTTAATTTTTCAATCCTGAATTTCAGTCTTGAACTCAAAAATTATTTTGTCTTCATTCTGTGTGATATACTGCCGTTGAGTGGTTACGCTACGAATTTGAGTACTACTATTCGTAAGATAATCGTCTATCATGGGAGGCGATATTAGTTAACCTCAATCTTGTGAGAATAATTTCCTTAAGGACACACTTTGAACTAAGTGGACTCGATTATATTCTGAAATTATTTTCCAAAACAGATTCTGTTTTCGTTTATTGTTTCATGATCAATTTACTGTTAAGTACTGTTTATATCGTGTAATCTGTTTCACTAAGTGATTAAAAGATTGTGTTGAAACATTATTTAGCCAAATACAGATTATTATACCAACAATCTTAACGAAATTATGTTTATTTTATTTTAATCTGTATCCTGGTTTGGAGATTAAAACCTGTGGTTTTCTACTCCGTATGAGGTTTCATATTCTAACTTGAAGACATAAAAACTTCGTTGGAATATTAAAAGTCCAGGAAAAAGTGTTTTCCAAAAGGAAAAGAAAGTGTTTTTTCAGGAGAAAAAAAAAGTGTTTTTCTTGTATGTTGTTTGGAGACTAAAATCTTCGGATTTTCTACTCCGGTTGAGATTAAAGTTTTCATAACTTTCTACTCATTTGGATACTTGATTTGAAGGTATAAAAACTTCATCAAGTATATAACATACAATCTACTGCACTTCGTTTCTATCAAAATTGATTCGGTTTGAAGAAATAAAATCTTCACCGTTGTGTATGATATTTGTTGCAACGATTTGAAGAACATAAAAACTTCATCGTTCTGTTTAATGAGATTAAAACTTATATAGTTTTCTACTCCATATGAATATTAGTATTCTGACTCGAAGATATAAAAACTTCGTTGGAATACTAAAGTTTCATAATTATACTACGATTTGAAGAAATAAAATCTTCATCGTTTAAGTTCGACTGCGATTTGAAGAAATAAAATCTTCATCGTTGAAGTCTGTGAATTAATTGTTATTTTGGTTTTATTAATTAAAACAGTTTGTCGATTTGACTGTGACAAATAATGACAATTGAAATTGGAACTACCTCTGCAATACTGCACCAACGGTTACTACTACAACCCGTACCGCAGTACCACCGGCTGAGAAACCTGCGAAGTTCACCGGTGCCAACTTTAAAGGATGGCAGCAAAGAATGTTCTTTTGGCTTACCACCCTTGGTTTGCAAAAGTTCATCGATGAGACCTCCCGCTACTGCCGACGTGCCTGACAACCAGCAGTTCATGGTTACTGAGGCTTGGAAACCGGCTGATTTTTTGTGCAAAGGCTACATTGTAAGTGCCTTAGAAGATGACTTGTACAATGTCTACAGTGCAGTAGAAACTTCCAAAGCTCTATGGAGTGCACTTGAAAAGAAGTACAAAACAGAAGATGCTTGCTTGAAGAATTTTGTGGTTGCCAAATTCCTAGACTATAAAATGGTTGATGGGAAAACCGTTGGAACCCAAGTTCAAGAGCTTGAACTTATCTTCCATGACCTTATTGCTGAAGGTATGGTAGTGAATGAAACATTCCAAGTGGCTGCAATGATTGAGAAATTGCCGTCTTCGTGGAAAGATTTCAAGAATTATCTTAAGCACAAAAGAAAGGAAATGAAGTTGGAGGATCTTGTGATTCGTCTCAAGATCGAGGAAGATAACAAAACCGGTAAGAGGTATCGTAGAGTTCACCAATTGAAGGGCCAACATCGTTGAAGATCGCTCAGAAAATGAACAAGAAAAGAAAGAGGCATACGGAAAAGAAGGGTTCTAACAGAAAAAGTTCAAGGGCAATTGCTTTAATTGTGGGAAAGCGCCACAAAGCCCGTGATTGCGTCTCAGAAAAGGACAAGGAAAAGACAAGCGATATGGTGGAAATGAATGATGATCCGAATGATACGTGCGATGTTGTCGAGTGTAATTTGGTTGGAAACCCGAAGAATTGGTGGTGGATTCGTGCCACTCGACATGTTTTATACCGCAAAAGAAGCATTTGCAACCTATGGTCCATTGGACCCAAGAGTCTTGTTTAGGAAATCTTTAACAACCAAGGTTGAAGGATATGGAAAGATACTTTTGAAGATGACTCCGACAAGGTCGACTCAACAATGTTGCACGCGTTCGACAATTCGAAAGAATTTAGTTTCAGGACTACTCGTCAAAACGGGTTTAAGTGCGTGTTGGTTAGTGAGAAAATTGTAATAAGTAAGAATGATATGTTCATAGGAAAGGGCTACCTCACCGGAGGCCTTTTCAAACTCAATGTAATGGTTGTTGGCGATATTAATGAAAATTCGGCCTTACTTATCGAGTCAAATGATTTATGACATGTTCGTTTAGGACATGCCAATTACAAAACTGCGAAAATTGATCAATTTAGAAGTATTGCCTAAATTCGAGTGTAACAAATCAAAATGTGAAATTTGTGTTGAATCTAAGTTTGTTAAACATCCATATAAGTCTATTGATAGGAATTCAAATCCTTTAGACTTAATTCGCACGAATATATGTGATATGAAGTCAATACCGTCTAAATGGTGGGAAAAGTATTTTATAACTTTCATTGGCGATTGCACTCGATCTTGTTATGTGTATTTGCTTAATAGTAAGGATGAAACAATTAATGCATTTAAGCAATACAAGAACGCAGTGGAAAATCAATTGAATAAAAGATCAAAATGATTAGAAGTGATAGAGGTGGAGAGTACGAATCTCCTTTGCAGACATGTTTGGAATATGGAATTATTCATCAAACTATCGCCTTACACACCACAATCAAATGGAATTGCGGAAAGGAAAACCGAACATTAAAGGAAATGATGAATGCCTTACTAATTAGTTCTGCCATCGCGAGCTTGTTGGGAAGCTATTCTTACAAATAATCGAATACTCAGAGTACCCCACAAAGAAAACACAATCTATTCCATATGATCTATGGAAAGGAAGGAAACCCAACTTGAAATATTTCAAAGTGTGGGGTGTTTAGGGTCCAAGTTCCTTGGCCAAAAGGGTAAAAATCGGACCAAAAGCAGATTGTGTTTTTATTGGCTATCTACAAATGAAAGCTTGTCGGTTTTGGTTCACAAATCGGACAATCCGAAATTCATGTTAATACGGTAATGAATCGGATAATCTTGAATTCTTTGAAAACATCTATCAGTATAAAACCGAATGTGAGTCGTCAAGTGAAAGATCTAAACGACATGGGAAGAACCAAAGGAAAGTATACCAAGTAAAGAGGATCTAAGGCGTATGAACGTCAAAAGACATCTACTCTTTGGACCGCACTTTGTAACATTCTTGCTTGAAAATGAGCCTCGAACATTTAAAGCGACAATGTCATCTTCGATTCAACATTTTGGAAAGAAGCGGTCAATAGTGAGATTGAATCAATTTTAAACAACCATACATGGAATTAGTTGATCTTATCCGGAAATAAACCTTTAGGATCAAAATGGATCTTTAAAAGGAAAATGAAAGTTGATGGTACTATTGACAAATATAAGGCAAGACTTGTGGTCAAAGGTTATAGACAAAAAGAAGGCCTTGATTACTTTGACACATACTCGCCGGTAAAAAAGAATAATATCTATTCGGGTGTTAGTGGCACTGGCGGCCGTATATGGTCTTGAAATCCATCAAATGGATGTCAAGACAGCTTTCTTAAATGGAGAACTGGAGGAAGAAATTTACATGGAACAACATGAGGGTTTTGTGGTTCATGGTAAAGAAAAGAAAGTGTGCAGACTTGTTAAGTCACTTTATGGACTTAAACAAGCACTCAAACAATGGCATGCGAAATTTGACCAAACAATGTTGACAAATGGATTTAAGATTAATGAGTGTGACAAATGTGTTTACATTAAAAATACTCCAAATCATGAAGTCATTGTTTGTTTGTATGTTGATGACATGTTGATAATGAGTAAAGATATTGTCGATGTAAATGCTACGAAGTGTATGTTCGCTAGCAAATTTGACATGAAAGACTTAGGGGTTGCTGATTTGATCTTAGGAATTAGAATTCATAAAACTCCACAAGGTCTATCATTATCACAGTCACATTATATTGAAAAAGTACTTGACAAGTTCAAGTATTTAAATTTCAATGTTGCAAAGACTCCAATTGATGTAAGTTTTGCACTTCAAAAGAATGAAGGCGAGAGTGACTCACAATTGGACTTTGCACGAGTATTGGGAAGTTTGATGTATATTATGACTTGTACACGATCAGATATAGCATGTGCTATAAGCAAGTTGAGTCGATTCACGAGTAATCCCAATCAAACTCATTGGATGACAATGAAACGATTCTTGGGATATTTACAACACACCCAAAACTATGTTTTGCATTATAATAAATATCCCGCATGATTGAGGATATAGTGATGCAAATTGGATCAGGATCGTTTGAAGTTAAATCCACGAGTGGATATGTTTTCACCAGTTGAGGAGGAGCGATGTCTTGAAATCATCAAAAGCATACGATCGCCCGCTCTACAATGGAATCAATTTATAGCTTTAGACGGTAGGTGAAGAAGGTGAATGGCTCAGAATTTCTTAGAAGATATTCCATTCGCCCAAACCTTTGACTCATATGTATACATTGTGATCAGCGATAGGTAGAAGTGGGCGTAATGTATAACGGAAAATCTCGTCACATCTGACGGAGACACAATCCGTTAGACAACTCTTCTAGTGGCGTTATCACGATTGATTATGTAAAGTCAAGAGATAACGTGGCCGGATCCGCTTACAAAAGGCTTATCTGAGAGGAGTTGGTAGATCATCATAGGAATGGGGTTAAGGCGAGACAAGTCGTCATGGCGGTAACTTTACCTAGCGGTGGAGATCCCAAGAGCTGGGTTCGAGGAGATCAAACAAAGTTGTATAGCGGTTCAACATTGTCAAATAACTCAACCCGTTCTCGGATGAAGACAATGTTGAAATAAGGATAAGACTTTATGGCTTGTTAATGAGTTAATAAAGCATTAAGGTTTTTAATGGTTATCTAAATGCAGCAATGTATGACCGGATAATGTGGCTATAGGACCACGTGTTTAGAAATCACCTATGTGAGTGTTAAGTGTAAGCCGCTTTAAAGGAATGATGAAAGGCCCATTCTCTACGCACTCGTAGAGACCAGCGGTGTTCACGGTGAAACGAACACAACCGTGAGAACCGTAAGCGGTTGAGGTTGATTGTGTGTCTTATGTTGTCTAGGTATACAACAAAGTTCGACGGTTCAAAGATATCAAATCTACCGATTGATCGAGTATATCCGATATAAGTTCACTACGGAAAGTTCAAAGGGAAACCTACTTATCCAGATGGAGTCAATTCTCGCTTGTATATCTCACTCGTCCGTACATTCATTTTTAATTTTTCAATCCTGAATTTCAGTCTTGAACTCAAAAATTATTTTGTCTTCATTCTGTGTGATATCTTTGCCGTTGGTGGTTATTTGCTACGAATTTGGAGTACTACTATTACGGTAAGATAATCGTTCTATCACGGGAGGCGATATTCCGTTAACCTCGAAGTCTTGTGAGGAATAATTTCCTTAAGCACACATTTTGAACTAAGTGGGCTCGATTATATTCAAATTATTTTCCAAAAGCAGTCTGCTTTCGTTTATTGTTTCATGATCAATTTCTTGTTAAATCTTGTTTATATCGTGTAATCTGTTTCACTAAGTGATTAACAGATTGTGTTGAAACATTATTTAGCCAAATACAAATTATTATACCAACAATACATACTAGCATAAATGAACCCGGTGCCCACATCATTGTCCATGAGTGATATAATTTATTTTGCTTGAACCCTAAAATTCTTAAATCTGCTCCCTATCAGCAGAAACTCCATTTACAGCCTCCTACAATCAATAATGGGCAGATCAGGTGATATTACTTTATAGTCAGCCTCTTAAATCCGGGTGTGTCATATATACCGCTAAGTTTGTTGGTCTAAAGTTACATATTTTCTTCTTACTTCTAATTGTAGATTTTAGTTTATGATGACATGCATTAGCTTTAGAGCACCTTTAATGTGCAACAGGTTCCAAATATGTTTTCTACCATTTTCTATATTTTAAAACTCTTTGTTGTTCATCCATTCATGGTCAGATAGCCATAAACGCATGTTATGCAGATTCAAGCCATGCAAACTGCCCAAAAGCCAGGTGTAATAATAAATTTAGGCTCTGCTTCAGGACTCTATCCGATGTATGCAGGCCCTATCTATTCTGCCTCCAAAGGTTAGATGTTTTATGCTAGTACATATTGACCATATCATTTACAACCAGCCCCCATTTAGGTCTTAAATTAGCTCTTGATTTCCTGTCTTCTTCATTCATTTCTATTTTCTTCTCTTATTTTTTGCTGGTCCAGTACAAGAAACACAAATTAATTTGTTTCTCTTTGCAACATTTGAGTATAATGAGAATAATTTTTGTTATAGGGGGTGTTGTAATGTTTACGAGATCACTTGCTCCTTTTAAGCGCCAAAGAATCCGCATCAATGTGCTCTGCCCTGAGGTACTCTGATTTTTTGTATAAGGTTGATAGAGGGAAAGTGACTCTCCCTCTCTTACACACTACTACAGAGATTTTAGTCATTCTCAGATATGGCCCATATATGCTATCTGTTACCCCTATTTTATCACTGCCATTTGGAGGCCTAATAGCTTTAGTATCACCATCTCTCGAGCCACTGTTTTGCTCCACGTAAACAAACAGTTAACCTTGAATAATGGAGAGAAAGAAAGGGCACAAAAGAGAAGGAAAGAAAATCAAATGGATGAAAAAGAGAACATACAGCCAATATCCAAAAATGAATTACCACCACGATTCTAAAATATGTTAAATTCCAAAGAGGAAAAAGGGAAAAGTAAGGCTGAGTGTGTTCTAGAAATCAGTATTGGATTCGCGCAAGTAGGTCACTATTCGTACTTCACGACATGTTTTGAACTGTTCAGTCATGCCCCAACCCGTCATTCGACACTTAAATTTGTGAATTAGAGTTTGATTAAAGAATTTATGTTTCTTGGAAGTATTTAAAATGGTTAAATATTCAAGCTAAAACAAAAGAAAGTACACTTTGATTCAACATGGATGGAGTATTTGCTTGCAGAAGTTACTTTGGAGCAGGATGGATAAGACACCTTCTACTACCATGATAATAGCTGCAAAGTGATGGCAGTTTAGATTTTCTCGCTAAACTATTTACCAGCTTGGTCATGACATGCTTTTACTGGACGGAAGTTGAATAAACCCGGATGCTATATAAAACTGAACACCAGCAGAAATGGCTTTTATCCAATGTGTGCTGTATTTTCTCAAAAGGCTTTTTATCCTTGCGAAAGATGACCATTTGGATCAATGAAAGTCTAGTTTTTGTACAGAATTTTTGTAGGGCCGTGACCTTGCTGGCACCCTCCCCAATCAGAGCATAGATATAAGTTAAACAAGAAGGATTTTGGGTGGTGGAAGCGGGAACTAGGGTCTTATTAAAGCAGATTTCAGCTTCGTAACACTTTTGCGTGTTAGAGGTAATATGCTTTTGAGAAGTTGAACTACTTAACCGAAAAGAAAGGTGAGTTTGAGTAGAGGGTGTTGAATTATGTTCACCTCTAAACGCTTGATATTTTTTTGTGTGTGTGTGGGGCGGGGATATTGAATTGTGCGCTCACTTTCATCTAAAGGCTTAAACTCTTGGGGAGGATACACTTTCTTAATTATATCTTCATTGCACCCCTTATGTGCAGGAAGAATGTGGATTCTTAGTAGCTTTGATACTTGAATGAGGACCTAAGTTGCTCGGACTCGGGTGCGGGTATCCGTGTGCGGATCTAGAGGTTGGATCCTTCATGATCTAAATTTTAAGATTCGGGGATACGGATCCAGGTATGGACATGGGTACGGAGATTTGACTAAAAATAATTCAAATATCTAAAAATAGAGTTATATAACCTAAATTATGAGATATTATGTGAATAACTTGAGAAGAAAATGTTGATCAAGAGGATAATCTCGTAAGGAGATTATAGGAAAAGGAGTGACATAGAAATTTCTATATACAAGGTATTCCATTTTCTTCAATTTCAACTTAGCTTTTGTTTTGATTAAAGAAATCATTGAATATGTACGGAATTTCTCCGTCGATTTTGATCAAAGTACCCAACATCATTTGACCAGATCGGGTACGGATCCCACCCCCACACCCATGTCGTGTCGATACGGGTGCGGCACCTAAAGTGAAGAGTCCGAGCAACATAGAATTCAGGACCTCTGATACTAATTGTATCACCACCTCATATGAAAACGTTAATTTGTTAGAGATGATACACTTAACAACAACAACTACGCCTTAGTTACAAACGAGTTGGGTTGACTATATGAATCCTTACTGATCATATTTCTCCATTTAAATTTGTACCAGGCCAACATTATACAAAAAAAATAAAAATAAACATTCCTAGAAGATGTTTATATTTTCTACTGGCATAAAAATATCTAATAGGGCTAAAGGACTCCTTGAAAGCATAGGACCTAAAGTAAACACTTTAATATACTTAATTATCTCTTCAACATTGGGACACTATAAAGTTGCCTTATATTGCAAACATGATATTGTTGATGCGAAGAAAGAGCACATAACAAGATTGATGTGTGTTAACCTCAGACAGGAATTTACTGTTTACTTGTCGTACACAGTTTATCCAAACTGACTTGGAAGAAAAGGTCAATTCTTCAACTATTGATCAACTTGGAGGGTATCTTCCTATGGAACTTGTGGTGGAAGGTATGTTTTACTGCAATTCTGTTGCCTTAGAATTATGTTTTAACTGTCAATACCAACCACTGTGTTTATTTGGGCATACACATGATATGAACTAGTAAGCTGCATGACTGATACCTTTCTTACTCCACCTGTGGTCCACTTAATTCTGTGTTTGAAGGACGAAAACAAGCAAAATCTATTCTTTCTTTGGGGGAGGGTAGGTGAAATCCTTTGCACCAGTAAAATATTTCAAATTGCTTTGTTTCACTTGGAGAATATGGAAAAAGTATGTCATTCAAGACAGAAGTAAATCAATGATATTTCTTTCAAAAACATAGTCTGAACTATAGCTTTCCAGTTTTAATGTAATACATGTTTTTTACAGGTGCTTTTGAACTAATCAGAGATGAGAGTAAAGCAGGGTCATGTCTTTGGATTACTAACAGAAGGGGCCTGGAGTATTGGCCAACTCCTGCAGAAGAAGCAAAATACCTCCTCCCGAAAGCACGCTTAAAATCTTTGGTCACAGTTCCAATGGATCTTCAGATTCCTCACAGCTTTGAAAAAGTGCAAGTAATTGTGTGATTTCTTCTTCTACTCTTGGAAACATCATCTGTATGATTGATTGTTTTCTCTTGTTGAAGACATGTGAAATTTCAACTGCACATGTTATCACGGTGCCGATCTACAAATGTCTCCTCCTAAAGAGGAACGTGAGAACAAAAAACAAAAAGAGAAATAAAGAGAAAAGGAAGAAAGGAAAAGAAAAGAAACCCCATTATCATTGTTCCACCTCAACCTCTCTTTGGCATATGCAGTTGGTGACTGCCAATGCTGCTAGTGTTGGAAGATTTCCCCTTTCTTTATTTGCTTTTGTTACTTTCGTTTGTTACTTTATTAATTCTGCGGAGGTTTTCCCTTGTTATTTCTGATGATTTTGACACTTTTTGCTTCTGATTCTTGTTCTCCAGAGTCGTTCACACATTTGAGTCACAATTTTCGTAGTGCTACCAGAATTGTGCGCACTGAATTGAGGTTGCCGCTCAAGCCAGATCACATTCTATTAAAAGTCATCTATGCTGGTGTGAATGCTAGTGATGTGAGTTTTTTTTTCATTTCTGCAATGCACAATTTCAGTTTGTTGATATCAGACTAAATAATGGCATAGACTTTGTGGTTCCCTGTCCTCATGCAGTCTGTGCAAGCTGTATTTATATGTTTCGTAACTGGAAAACACAAATTCATCTCTATGAATCAACAGAGAATTTTGTACACTTTTTATTTGCTTAATGTTCTGCCTGTGTGATACATACTTGTAACTAGCTGATTTATTAAGGTCCTTTTGGGGCAATGCATATGACGGACATGTCCACCAACAACAATGTCACGACCCGACCCGACGGGCCGCGACTTGGCGCCCTAATTGGACGCCCTTACTGACCTGTCATACTTAATCCATTTGATACCAAGATTAATAAAATTCCGGCAGCATAACGTTGCATCTACAACATGTACCCGAATAGACGAGTCGGTCAGTGTCTTACATAAATTACCGCCTCCGGAGGAGTCACAACTAACCAACACAATATAATAAGCAAGCCGACAAGGCGCCGCCACCAACATAAGGAACATCCCAAAGCAATCAAAGCATGGCTAAACAAACACGTCTACACTCGCCATAAGCCAACCCACATCCTACGCACCTGCAGGAGTACAAAAATGACATATGTGGGACGACAGACCCGTCGTGCCTAAGATATACATAAGTCCGAAATATAAGAGTGCATGTACCAAAGTGGTAGCTCGAACAAGGAGCTCTTTGCGGTGGTAGATGTCCTAAATTGGAGGGTCACCTAACCGATCACTGTACTGCGGGCATGAGCAGCCCCACGAATAAAGGGTCGATGAAATAATTTCTGAGTATGTAAAACATGAATTCTGTAAGGAGGATTATGGCCGTAAGATAACATGAGACATATATGAAAAATCGAGAAACGATGCAATCGTATGCCATATGAAAAGAAAGTCAGCAACTAGTAGCCCCCGAGAAAGAACTCTAGGGAAAGGTGCCTATTTGGTGCATCTTTCTCCCATGCTTTCCGTTGGTCAACAAGCACGTTTAGTACTTCAGGTGCTTATGTTGCGTATAATGTATGTCTTTCTTGTTCCACTAGCTAGGAGATAATTGGCAAATTTCCCTTTCGTTATTACTACCCAAGAATCCTCTTCTCATTTCCACGATATCGTTATGATCAATTAATGGGACGTGGCCGGAAAGTGTTCTTGCCTCTATCATTAGCTCGGGTAGTCCCCGTTTCTGGTGTGTTTTAGAAGGTTTATTAATTAAATAAGTGTCTGGAGACATTTGTTTTCATGTCCCAAGCGGATTTCCCCGTGCTACCGAGTTTTGAGCAGACTACGGATCCATTCGACGCTCTTTTTGATAATATATGTGAAAGAATAATAGTGTTAGTCCAACCATTTCCCGACCCTCTCCCTATCGGTCGTTCATACCTTTCGCGATTCTCGAGGGCCCGAGCTCCCCGTCCCAGCCAATCTCCTTCTGGATCAAGGCCAGACATGACCCTGAAAATATCGACCTTGACCTCGAATAGGTCTTTCCGGAGTCAGCCTCAAACATAAGTAACTTAGTGCAAGTGCTGGAAGAAGAAAATGAAATAGGAGCTTAACTTCACTTGACTTCGGTTTCCCCTGGAAATGATGGAATAAGCTTTTCTTCCTCATACGCCCTCATCAGGCGATCCCCTAATGTGGTAGCAACTTCAGCAGTTGCAAGAGTAAATGGCCGAATTGCTATGCATGTCTAACAATCATCATAATCAAGATCAGCTCCATACATATAACTACCCGACCCATCCTGGGACTCGGTCCTCATGCTTTATACATATAACTACCCGGCTCATTCTGGGACTCGGTCCTCATACTACATACATATAACTACCCGGCCCATTCTGGGACTCGGTCCTCATATTCTGTACATATAACTACGCCCATTACGGGACTCGGTCCTCATAACATCTGATCACAACTTACACAAATAGAATATCATGAGAAACCATATGCAATACAAATCATCATCTGAGACTCCATGTAATAATCATGTGCATTTCAAATCATCATATAAGACTCAATGGAATAATCATATGCCTTTTTAAATCATCATATAAGACTCAATGGAATAAGTAAAATAAACTATCCTTTAGAAAATCAAGGCACAATCTCATGAATCATTTTAAAACATCTTTTGGAAAGTCAAAGCACTTATCATATCATATATCATTTTATTAAAACTATACTTTGAAGGAATCACGTACGTCCGCCGTACTTTCATTAAAATCATGCCAGAAGAAAGAAAGAAGATTTTCACATCATGCCAAAGAAGGAAAGGATAGTCTCACATACCTTTTAGGCGAACTAATCAACTTAATGCTAAGATAAGCCCCGTCTAGTATGTCAACCTATAATAAGGAATAATACGTTCGTCAATTCTATTATTTCTAATGTGAGTTATATGAATAACGGCTTCCTTATTTCTATAAAAATTTGGGCAGCATTTTCTCTGTTTATGAGCGTATCCACAATTTACCAACAATCCAAATCAAACCAACAATCATAACCATTCCAATATGTAATCTAATTAGGCTCCATAAACTCCATATACGCCATCATACAACCTCCTTTCTCGTTACTTATGAAAGACAACAATTTAAACCATCAAGGTGATTATTCCATAACTCTTTTCTTGGTTTCTTAAATCCATTTCATCTCGCGTCACCTTATATAACTAATTACAACACCAAGTACCAATGCTTCTTTCAATTCTTAACATACAATTAGTGACGATACTAATAATAATAATAATAACAATTATATTGCACCAAAACAACCCGTAAAGATCACACAATGTCCGAAACTTTTCCATGAATTTTAGGCCATCAACATGTAACAATTCTAACTCTTTCCTAACTCTTAATCCGACTTACCTTACCAACAATTCCATATAACAATTACATCAAAATCTTCACAATTTCTTCCATTTGTAACACGCAATTAGTAATGAAATTAACAACACAACACACGAAACCAACGAATTGCCCGTAACAATCCACTCTTGGTCCAACACCCACAATTATCACATGCATTGTCTAAATTCAAGATTTCTTCCTAACGCAAGTCCATTACTTCAACTACAACACATGAAACTTTAATTATATCTTAAGGAGAAGAATTATTACCTTAATTAACACCAAAACAGTCTGTAACCCGAGCCTACTGTCCACGCGAGTTGCTCGCTGTTTCGTCGACTTTTCTTCGCCAATTGATCGTCGTTTCAACTCCAAATTGACTTGTATATAATATATGATGTTAGTCCAACATCCTAACACGTTTTTCTCCTCAAAATCTTGTCCGAAACTCTAAGAATAAATGCTCCTAAAATCGGCCAGAAACTGCTGAGTTTCTCACAGTTCTGTCCGCTGAATTTGTAACATCCGGAATTATCTACTCCGATGTTCTATCGACGAGAGGTTTATTGAGTTGGAAACTAGACTCGACGAACTTTATTTTAGGCTTTTGAAACACCTAAAAACTCTTAATATACTAGGAGATATACCTCTCCAAAGTTGAATAAAAAATCTGCCCAACAGTCCCGAAATCAGCCCACTGCTTCGTCGATTTCTCTCCAATTTCTCACTTCTTTCCACTCCAAATTAACATGCAACCATTCTACAATGTTAACCCACCACCCTTACACATTTTTCTTCCCAAAATCTAGTCCAAAGACTTGAAATTTTTGCTCCTACTTTCGGTCCAGTGGGGACCGAACTGCTCCCAGTTTTTGGCAAATTTGGGTTCTAAATTTTTGCTTCTAATTTGGTAAATAATGTAGTGTAAGAATAGCAGATGAAAATACAATTTTTGGTAGGGATGGGGTGGGTATCGGCTGCAATGGAGAAGGAGGAGAGGGTTTTTCTTTGAAATGAGAAGGTGTAAAATGAGAAGATGAGGGGTTTCCTCCTAAGTCTTTAAAATCTGAAAATTCTTTTGTATAAATACACATTGGTCCCTAATTATTTGCTTAAGTTAAATCAATCCCCCAAGTAATAAATCTTAATCACACTTCTTTTAATTTTAACTCCCGTTTCCTTTAATTCCCGAGAGTTCCATAAGGTCTCATTGTCGTAACTTATATACATTGCTAATCCATAATGGAACATATATATATACACACTATACTTAAAGAAATTCCCGACGTCCCACTCGTCGTTTCCAAAATTACTCCGTATTAGCATGTAAAAGAAAATATACTTAAATTTCAAAATTCGAATTTTTATTCTTAATGACGTTCTTAATTATCGTCTTAAAATCACGAGGTGTAACAAACAACATATCCAGTGTAATCCCACACACTAGTAGGGTCTGTGGAGGGTAAGATGTACGTAGACCTTACATCTACCTTTGTGGGGTAGAGAGGATGTTTCCGATAGATCCTCGGCTCAAAAGAATTATGGACATGTCCACCCCCCTAATCCCTCCACCCTACAAATGCTCAAACATGGTTAAGTTCTTCACTGGCAGAAGCATTTTTGAAGCCCCTAATTCCCCCACCCCACCAAACATACACACAGACATGGTTAAGTTCTTCACTGACAGAGCATTTTGCAATAGGTCAACTTCAGCTCAGGGCGGTATTTCAGTGGAAATGGCAAAGACATCACCTCCCTCCTTCCACTGGATTCTGGCTTCGAGGTACAAAAAGAACTTTCTAAATTCTTTGGGTTTGTTTGTGAAATTTGGAAAATTTCTGTAAGAGAAAGAATAAATGCATGTAACACGCGCACACACATAAAAACTACATATTATGCGTATGTGTCTATAAATGTGTTTTTTTTTTGTGTGTGTATATATATAAATAGAGGGAGAGAGATTGGAGGGAGCAGCATAGGAAAACCATATAGCTGCTGCGATCTTTCGTTTTTATTATTTTCTGTCAAAATGCATGATTTCTGAGATGTCATACATAAAAATTGTAGATTGGAATACGGATCGATAGGAACGACAGCCCTACCCACAGCTACAACTACTAGCACTTGGAAAAAATAAAAAAGCAGCAGTTTCCTACACTGTCTTTCAAGCTGACATAGATATTGGTCAATATTTTTAGTCAAGCAGTTAGCAGAAAATGTTTGTGTGAGTTTGTACTTTGTAGTTGTACTGATTTAGTTTCATTGAACTCTTACTTTCATGGTCAATGTTTTATTGATGCACATTTTCACTTGAGATTCTGTATCTTTTGCCCTATTTGATTCGACTAGGAAATCTAACATAGTGAACCACAAGGATGAGAGTCTACTGCATTAGCTCTTTGAAAGTACTTTTTTTTGCATATTTTTATTACTAATTGCTGATGCTTTTCTTTGAGCCAAAAAGTAAAATAAAAAATGAAAACAAAGTGGTGGTGCTTTCCGGGAGCTGCTAATGAGACATGGGTAGGGATGTGCACTAATCAGTTGGAACCGATTTAACTTTCCACATCAACCATTTAGTGAAGTTATTTCAGCATTTTTGCAAAAAAAAAAAAAAATGGTTGACTCAATGCAGGTCAAGATATTCCACCGACCCAGAAGAATTTTAATAAAAATCATCTCTTCAAGGTTATGCTAAAAGTATTGACTGGTGCAATGGTTTCAAGTCTCGATCACCTTCCAATGTCAAGTTTTTTTCCGCCCTTTAAATTGTTCTTCTTTTCTTTTATTTATTGAAAAGGAATATTTAAAGAAGCAGACTCGAGGCAACATTATTCTTCTTATTCTTCTCCTTAGTTTCCTTCCATGTCTACATGAACACCCCCTCCATTGCTCAGTTTAAAACCACTTGTCCGTACTAGTCGTGATGCTGGAAAATTGAATTGGTTTCTGAATGTGTTATGCAGTATTTCATGAAAATCAGTTTTCTACTTTGATCATCAATTAATTCCTTAAATTGGAGTACTTCTGTGCTTTGTTCATTATATATTTTTGTAACTCCTAAATTTGCTTGCCTCAAATTTAAGCCTCCTGTACTGCAGGAATAATTGCTGCAATTGGTGATGCTGTTAGAAATTTAAAGATTGGTATGCCTGCTGCCATCATGACTTTTGGCGGTTATGCTGAATTCGTCATGGTAACTGCAGCTTTGCACATTTATTCTTCAGGTTTGAATTGTCTAATCTTTCACTGTCCTTGGTGTGGTTTATGTAATTTGGCTTCTATATTCAGGTCCCTGCCAAAAACATCCTTCCTGTAGCAAAACCAGATCCAGAAGTACTTGCAATGCTTACCTCTGGACTCACTGCATCAATTGCTTTGGAAAAGGTTAATTTAAGCTTTCTTTTGTATAAGTTCTTTGTAGAATCTTTTTACCCTGTTTCTGTTGCCTCAGGTGAAGAAGGATCACGTACAGCGTGCACAGTATTCTATAACAATTGGGGTTGATTTATGAATGTTTTAGTTCATTCTTATTTGATTATTTACCGTTGAATCTGTAGGCTGCTCAAATGGAATCGAGAAAAGTTGTTCTTGTGGCTGCTGCTGCAGGAGCGACAGGGCAATTTGCAGTGCAGGTATGGCTTAAAAAACCTGCAAGAAGAGTAGTTAGGTTAAGACCTCTTGTCCACGACATATATAAGAATAAAAAGTGTGCTCTACCATGTCATGTAATAAAGAAAATAATAAGTGGTTATTGACCCGATAATTGAATATTTTTTATCCCGTCACATAATTTGCAGTGAATATCAAAAGTTATTGTACAACTTCTCTTTTATGTTTCTGCCTTTCCCTTTTGAAAATGGGAAACTAGCCGAGCAAGTTTAACTTAAAAAATGAACAAGCAACTTGCAAAAATTATTAATTTTCATAATGCTTCTTTCCTACTAGATTAGTTTTTCTGGTTGTGCTGCTTTTCTTTCTATATTCCCCCTCTCTACATTTCAAATGGTTCTCCCTTTGGAAGTGTCTGTATAGGTGAATTCATGTCATATCTTATCTTCTCTTCCTTCTTCTTGTATCTATATATATTGTGTTGTGCAACTAACACATTCTGAACCAAAAATAGCTGGAAACACAGTAGTTGCAACTTGCGGAGGTAATGAAAAGGCCAAGCTTCTTAAGGATTTGGGAGTTGATCGAGTCATTGACTACAAAGCGGAAGATATAAAAGCTGTTAAGTTTCTCAAACTCACTGGCTATATGTGCTTATAACTTGCATGCTGCTGTCTTGGGTAAATATCACATTATTAGTTTTGTCATTCAAGTGTTATTGCAATGCATTAAACATGTAATCCCTCCCGGATAGTTCTTATAAATGTCAAACTCTTAATGGGGAAAGAGTTCCTGAATAGTGGTCTTTCGGGAATATCTAGTTTTAGAGAAATCACTAATTTACAAATAAATCATGTCGTAGCTGAGTGAAATTGACCTGAATAGAGTGGAATCGATTTAAGCTTTTGTACAGCTGACCCCAATGGATTGATGTTTTCACCTCACTGTTGAAAAGGAATGGCATCGTAGTACACCTTCTCTACCAGCCATCATTAGTAGAAAATTTTGTGCTGAGGGGCTGGATTTCTCTCACCTACTATCACTAATTAAGAACTCATTGACAGAGATGAGTGTCTGTCCCACTATGCTTTATATACAGAACTCTCATTTGCTGTCACGTTTCTTCCTGAAGGGCTCAGAACATGTGCAAAAATAAAATCAGTAAGTGGACACCGAGTGTTATGCAATGTTGATTTGGTAAAGTTTTAAGTTCATGAAGTAGAATTTTGAACACTGTAGTGGGTGGAGAGTGCAAGTTGACCATTACCATGTAGATATATTAGCAGCAAAAGTGAGTACCTAGTGAAGTATTGGCTTGGATGTCTAATTTCAGGGTGGCTACTCTGTTTTTATGTTGCTTATCTTCCTATTTAAACAAGTTCTTAAATGTTGCTGCCATTCTGATTTTATGGGTGAGCCACTGTGAGCATATGATATCTTAGTTTCAGATTAGAGATACTATTTGTAATTAGTTGTATATACATATTTTCTTTACCAGGTTTTAAAGGAGGAGTTCCCTAAAGGTACTGATATCGTCTATGAGTCCGTTGGTGGTGAGATGTTCGACATTTGCTTGAATGTGTTGGCTGTCTATGGACGACTTGTTGTCATTGGAATGATTTCTCAGGTTAACTTCTCATAGTTGCACTCTCTTATTCTTCTTTGGTGGTTTAATCTCGTTTTCTTCTCTTTCTTGCTGGCTGCTGTGATGATCTCTTAGTAATACAACTTATATCGGTGTCTCAACACACGTATCTTATTAGTTTGACTTTGAAAGCTAACTCACTAAGTTCTGGTTTCAGTATCAAGGAGAACATGGGTGGAAGCTTCGGAATTACCCTGGAATATGTGAAAAGCTTCTAGCGAAAAGTCAAACAGTGGTATGTCTTGCTGTCTCTTGTTTCAGTGATCTATGATTACAGTCTGACCTCTCTATTGTTCGAAACACTAAGAGATTCTTGCTGCAAATTTGAATTGGTCGTACCAGAAAACTGCTGCATTTTGTATTTTTTAATTGATTTGGAGAGAGAAGTTAGTAGAATTTTGACGGAGTTACTTCTTAAAAAATAATTTCTTATGAGGGAGTTCAAAGTTCTATGACGAACGAAAATCTAACTTCTTTTTATTGGATTCGTTTTACGACAATAGAGGAACAAACTTTCCTCTTTGTCCCCCATATTTGGTGTTATGTTGTATCTCCATAGATAACCTTCTATATTGTGCAACGACTATAGAGAGGTATCCTGGTCGGATGCGACTCTGATGACTACCTACATTATTAACTTTACCCAAAGAAGTAGTGTCAGTAAAGAAGTGTCTTTAGTGTCCTAAGGGATCTGGAAATCTGTTGTCAGAAACTCTTCTTTTGGTGGATCGTAAAAATAGGATTTTGACATTGCTTGTGATCTTCTTGTTTAATTTTCCTTTACTATTTCACAGAAGCATGCTTAGCTCTGTCTGGATCTCGGGGTTTCAAGTGCATGGTATTTGTATTATGATTATCTTTGGCTAATTTGGTTGTTTGGGTTTGTTCTCAGGCTGGATTTTTCCTGATACAATATGCTCACCTATGGCAAGAGCATTTGGATAGATTGTTTAATCTTTTCTCTTCTAGAAAGCTTAAGGTCGGTATATATGCCAGATCAAATTTCTAACCTATTACTACCATGGCATGAATAAGTTGAATTGGATTTGTTAAACAACTGATGGTTATCCACCCATTTTTGATGAATTTATCTTATGTACTCCAAAGAGTGGTTTGGCTGATAAAATAACAATTTTCTGTCATCTATGTTTCAAAGATTGCCATAGATCCCAAACAATTTGTTGGCGTACATTCAGTTGCCGATGCGGTTGAATACCTTCATTCTGGTAAAAGTGTTGGAAAGGTATGAGAGAAGATTGTTTAGTTGTTTTTATTGTTTTCAGCCTTCCATTAGTTCTTATTATCCGTTTTTGTGATGTGGAAAACCGTGTAGGTTGTTGTTTGCATTGACCCAAAGTACGCTCAACAACTTGCAAAAACTATAGGTACAAAAGGAGACCAACTATATCAGAGTCCAAAGAGAAACAAAGATGCAGTAATACACTTCTGAAAGTATAGCCCTGTTGTTGTGTAAGGTGTTCTGTACAGCGACAAAACAAAGGAACTGTGATATTCGTTTTGTAGAAACAGTACTCGAACTTGTTCTCCAGTTATAAGGTGACTGTTTTGCTTCAACCCCGTTTTTGTGTAAAATACATGAAAGACTTGCCAGCTTGTATAGCACTGTTGTGTAAGGTGCTCTGTACAATGACAAAACAGAGGAATTGTGATATTCGTTTTGTAGAAACACTACTCGAATTTGTTCCCCTGTTATAAGGTGACTGTTTTGTTTCAACCTGTTTATATTAAAAATTCCTGAAATTAAGAGACTTGCCAGCTTGTATAGCCCTGTTGTTGTGTAAGGTGCTCTGTACAATGACAAAACAGAGGAACTGTGATTTCTCAGAACACCCACTGTATTCATGTTTATCAATCTATCGTGGATATTGTTGTCTTAATATCATTTCATTAGTTAACAACATACTGCTATCTATCATGGGACTTTCTGACAAAATCAAAGGCATCCCGTAATTGAATGAAAATAGATAAATAATAACTATTGATTAAATACATCCTGTAAACTAAATAGAAAAGCTACAGGATAAACAAAACTACTGCACGATAAGAATCGCATGGTTGAGTTTTGGCAGTTGAGGACTTTGCCGTCATTAGTACTATGTCATAATGTCCAAGGAGTGTTCAAGCAGCAATAATAATTACAATGATGCTAATTCCAGGTTCTTAATAAATAGACGTCTACACAGAGAGAAAGGTGGTCCCAAATGCTACGCTCAGGGGAATTGCATTTTGTTCCCTGCCAATTGTGAGTTACACAATGGATGTACGAGAATAGTATACAACTATTACAAGTGTTTCGAAAGGGTAAACAAAAAGGAATTACAATAATTAACAATCTTGTAGCCAATAAGAGTTGTGGCTACAGTAAACTTGTGAGTTCTTGATCTTTGTTCTTGAATCTTTCGTCTTAGATCTTCTGTCCAATTGCAACAAGTTCTTGATAACCTGAAACCAACAGACACTAAATCCCTACTTGTTATAGCTGTGCTGAGTCGAGTGTTAGTACTCTGTCCTTAACACATTATTGCCCAGTATATATCATTTTACGTTTATGGGCAACTGTCTTCCAAGATAAAACAACATCAAACCCATTTCAATCTTACACTTCTTCCTTCATTTACCAACGTGGAACACGCGTCATTTAACCAACGAGTGTCCATCATTTTATGTCTCAAACGTTTACTCACGTACCAATATCTCTTTCACTAACGAAATTTACGATACTTGACATTACGAGTGCATGTGTGTGGAAACGATGTTTCCGACGTGCGAGACCTCAATTGTTCGAGTCATAAATAATGGGTTAACCTTAATTCTACATTAGTAAATTTCCAACACCAATTACACGAAAAGAAAACATTAGTACCAAATATTATTTAAGAATTAGTGCTTAGTGGTTTTCTCTTCTCTTTTTCGCTTCTTCATATGAACTACATTTTAGCTCTTCTAGGTGTGTCAATGTTGACACAATTGATTTCTAGCAATGAATCATTCAACTAAGACGAAGAACTTGAAATCAAAGAATGAGGCGGCGGAAAAGAGCTAGTCTGCCGTGATCCACCATAGGTTGCGTTTTAGAGCTGTGCTCCTGTGCTAATAAGCCAATGAAATGGAGTCTATGCCTTGAATGAATCAGCAACAACGGATTTGTCAAAGAAGCATAAGGGAGGGAATGACTTATCAATCATTGGTTGACCTTCCCTTGAACCAAACACAGAGCTCTCAAATGAGTTTATGAATGATTCCAGCTTGCTTGGCTATCTGCTTTAAGAAATGGTACTGTTTCAATCAATCAACTAGGGTATTTGTTAAAGCAGTCTTGTTTTGTTGCTTGTTTCCAACTAGGTCTCTGACATACTTGCAATCTTTCCAAGTCTTTGGACATTCAACAGTGGCCGATTAAAATTGTGTATTCCTAATGGATTGCTCGCAATGCATATATCTTGATTTCAAGTTCTTCCGTCTCCTAATCTTCCGCTTGATTAACTCTTATGATGTAAACCTGAAATTCCGAGTGGAGAAACCATGTAAGATTCAACATCTGTGAGTATCCTATCACACAAGATTCAGAATCCAGAACTATGTAGTACATTTATATATTTCAGATGTAAGGATGCAATGGTAGTAGAATACATTCTCAGTTTACCTTAAATCTTGTAGGTGCAATCAACTGAAAACCCAGTGCATCACCGTCAACTAATTCATGATCAATGGCGAAACCCCTCCATCTACCACTCAGCCCCGACTTCAATGCAAGGTATTTTGTTTCAGATTTATCTCCATTCTCATCAATCAGAGTGAAATATTCGTCACGTTTAGGGAGATGTGTCTTGCAAAAGTGATTAGGAAGACCCTAAAAAGAACCATACTTGAGATCAATAAACTATACCTTATCACAAACTAGTTTGGGTCAATAAAAACTGTAACAAAAAGAAGTATTTTCTTAACAATGCTTAAGCTTTCGGAAAAAAGAGAACTTTATAACTTTTCAAGGATTACCATTCAGCAAGTTTATGAGATCTCAGTTGAATTTTGGAAGAGCGCAGGCAGGGCAGGTTTGGAGTGGCTGACTGAGTTGTTTAACGTCATTTTTAAGACGGCGAGAATGCCCGACGAATGGAGGTGGAGTCTGATGATCCGTTGTGCAAGAACAAATGTGATATCGAGTTGCAACAACTATAAGGGTATCAGTACATTAAGCACTATGAAAGTTTGGGAAAGGGTCGTGGAGATGAGGGTGAGAAGAGACGTGTCTATTTTCGAGAATCAGTCTGGATTCATGTCGGGGCGTTCGACCACAGAAGTCATTCTTCTTATTATGAGGTTGGTGGAGCAGTATATGGAGAGGAAGAGAGACTTACATATAGTTTTCATCGACCTCGAGAAGGCATACGACAAAGTTCCTAGGGAGGTTCTATGAAGTTGTTTGGAGGTTAGATGTGTGCATGGCGTACACTAGGCGTCAAGCAAAATTATGATGGAGCAGACGAGAGTGCATCTGGTGGGAGGAGACTCGGAGCACTTTCCAGTGATGATAGGGTTGGACTAGGGATCAACTCTTAGCTCATTCTTATTTGCCTTAGTGATGGATGGACTGACGCGACAAATTAAATGGCAGGTGTCATAATGTATGTTATTCGCAGACGACAGTCCTGATTGATGAGATTCGCAGCGGAGTGAACGCTAAGCTGAAAGTTTGAGACGATGCAGAATCTAAAGGGTTGGTGAGTAGGACGAGACATAATACTTAGAGTGCAAGTTCGATGCGGGGCGCCGCGAACGAGACGTGGAGGTGAGGCTTGGTACTCATTTCATTCCAAAGAAAGGAAGCTTCAAGTACATCGGGTCTATTAACCAAGGGGATGGAGAGATTGATGACGATGTCACACACCGTATTGGGGTAGGGTGGATAAAATAGAGGCTCACATCTGAGTCTTATGCGACAAAAAGGTTCTACCAAAACTTAAAAGCAAGCTCTATAGGGCGGTGGTTAGACCGACTATATTGTATGGGGCGGAGTGTTGGCCAGTCAAGACTTCGCACATCCAAAAGATAAAAGTTGCGGAGATGGATGTGTGAGCATACAAAAAGGGATAGGATTAGAAACGATGATATCCGGTACAGAGTGGGAGTGGCCTCGGTGGATGATAAGATGCGGGAAGCGATGTTGAAATGGTTGGGGCATGTGCAAAGGAGAGACACAAATGCCCCAGTGCGAAGGTGTGAGAGGTTGGCTATGGCCGAGTTCATGAGGGGTAGAGGTAGGCCGAAAAAGTATTTGGGAGAGGTGATTAGACGGGATATGGCGCAGATGCAACTTACTGAAGACATGACCTTAGATAGGGGTTGTGGAGGACACACATTATGGTAGAAGGATAGTAGGTAGTCGGACGTAGTCCTACTTACGCTTGCAAACTGATAGTTGTAGTGTTATTATTGTAAGCCCGCTTAGCCTATCATACTAATAGACGCAATATTGCTTTATAGTCTCATGTAGTTTGATTTTTGCTGCTATGTGTTCTTTAATGTACTTTGTTTAGCTTATTTCTCTGCGCTAGTTATTGCTTACTTTTTCGGAATGCGCTATCATGGATTATTTGCCTTTGATACCATCATTTTCATATTGCTTTAAAAAAAATCTGACCGAATCTGACTGTTTCTCTTGCTTTGTTTTGTTGTTGCTTTGCTTGTACTCTGTCTTGAGCCGAGGTTTCTCGGAAACAGCCCGATCTACCTATCAATGTAGAGATAAGGTCTGCGTACACTCTCCCCTCTCAGATCCCATGTTGTGGAATTTCATTGGGTATGTTGTTATTGTTATTCTGCGGATGTGCCACATATTCCTCCCTCTACTACTCTATTTTAGTTGAGATTTCTTTCCAAAACAAGATCATCTTATCCAATAGTAATATTTTACATCGATCGCAAATTCGACTATTGTCTATTACTGCCATTTCTATCAAAATCTTGATATCTTGAGACAAATAAATCTGCGATTATATCGTCAAAGAAAGATATTTGTGTAAAGAATGAATCTTGAGCCTAACTCGACCTCAAAAGTTAGCTCATAGGGTGAGGATTGTCTAAGTTCATACAGAAGATCAAATCTCCCGTTCCTCGCTGATGTGGGTGATCGGTGTATTTTATATACACGTTTTGAGTCATTTTAGTTAGTCTTTTGTCCGTTTTGTACAAATACGTGTCGTCTTAGGATAGATTTTCCTTCTTTTAGTCATATTGGTTTAAAGTGGCTCATTGGCGGAAAAGGAGCAAAGAGAGCGGCGGAGGTTCGAGCTCAGCGAAAGTGGCGAACCGAGCACGAAAAAGGTCGGCGCAGCTACTCGGCCAGCGGGCGAGGCGCCACGGCGCTAATCTTCGAAGGGCCTCGGGAGTTCCAGTAGCATGGCTGATTCTGCGCGCATGGCGGGAAAAATCGAATTTCGAATGAATGATGGGCGAACGAAGGAAAACATGCATCACGTTTGGAGGCTATAAAAAGAGGACTTTAGGTCAGATGCATGGGTTCCTCTTGCCAAATCACACAACTTTTGGGAGATCAAGATTGGAGACCTTTTTCTTAGTAATTTCTTGTTCTTGTTTTACTTTCTTTACAGTTTATGTTGGATATTGATTTAGTTCTTGTGATGTCTATGGCTAGGAACTAAATCTACTTAGGGTTTTCCATGTCAATTCACTTGAAACTTATCTTTATGAATTAATGCATGTTTTTGTTCTTTGCATTTGTTGAGATTTATTCAATATTTGTTTTGATTGTTTGGTAATTACTTGATCACTAATTATCATAATTTTTATGATTTCTAACCGAAATCCGAAAGGGGAGGTTGTGAATATGTTGTAGTTGGATAAACATAGATTAAATCGTGGACGAAAGTACCCCGATACTTGTGTAGTTTTAATAAGGTTTTTGGTCTTAATCCTCATACATAGTCAATCTTATCAGAAAGGTAGAAATGTGTTATCTTTGGGGTTGAGTGTTTATATAACCTTAGCGAGTATAAAACGGCTTAGTTAACCTGCTATCTCAAAATAGAAGAAGGACCATAATTAATTGCATTAATAAGTAAGTTAAGCGGATAGTTGAGGAGATTTGGAAGCCCTATTTCCACATTACTGAAGTAAAACAACATAGTTTAATTAGTTTTCATAATTAGAGTCATAAACAACATATCAATCTTCGGTCACCAAATAGATAACATAGAATAGAATTTGGTACTTGAACACTAATCCCTGGGGACGATAACTCTGTCTTCTAAGACTATATTACTTGACACGACACGTGCACTTGCGTAAGTGTATGCATAAATCGCGCATCAGTGGGGCACTTATATTCCTCACGCCCAGGGCTGTACATCTGGTACGTGAACAATTTAATATAAGGGTCCAACATCGGTGAACAAAAACATTGAAATGGGTATGATACGTCTGTGTAAAGAATGAATCTTGAGTAACTCAACCAAAGCCTTTTGGAGTTAATTAGGCTTAAGATCTATTCTTTACAACTTGAAGTAAAACACGAATCTCAACCCAAAAAGCTAGTTTACAACTTGAAGTGAAACATGGATTTCAGCCCAAGAGTGGATCTTGAGCCTAACTCAACGGTTGAGTTAGGCTCAAGATCTATTCTTTACAACTTGAGGTAAAACACGAATTTCAGACGAATTTGAATTTGTAATTTTCAAATGAAGAAATTCATTGAGTTAGGCTCAAGATTCATTCTTTACTACTGGAGGTAAAAAATCCAGACGAATTTGTAATTTTCAAATGAAGAAATTCATTGATTAGTATTGTGCAGATATGCAACTACATTCCCGTGTGCGTCTATGTACAAATATCTCAAAATTACATCTTTCAAACCTATAGGACAAGGTATTAACCTTTTGTAATAGACAAACTCATTTCAAGTTTTAGAAGCTCAAAAGCATTATACATCCAAAAAAGATCTCCACTTTAAGGAGTCAACTTCTGCTTCATTCCAGCCCTTTGCCATATATCTATATATATTCATCAAATGCTTCTGCTCAAAAACTTTTTTCTTCACTTTACTTCTGATGTAACTATAGGTTGTATTTGTTGTATTTCTTCACAGCTTCTCGTGATAAAACTTGTTAGTTAAACGAATGGTCAGAGTCCTCCGCCTTCTACATACAAGTTATGCTCTTTTGACGATTATAATGTAAAAATGATGTTTCGGAGCAGCATATTTCATTAGATTGCAAGCGGTTGGTAACATCCGAACCTGCAATGTTCCCTGTATATCATAATGGTTTCGGAAAACATTTGAATGCAATGGAAATAAGAGTGCCATTGCCTTCTGGAACCTCAGAATCCAAATCTTCTCTGTTATTTGAAGGTGAAACATTCAAATCAACAGCACTATGGATGCCATTCTGAACATGCTCTTTTGGTTTAGAAAAATCGACAAAACAAGGCTCTGCCAAACGCTTTGCTTTTTTTCGCTTCCTATTATCTTTCTGCACAAGATCTTCTCATTCCAAGCAAGAAGCAAAGAAAGAAGAAGGCAGATCAACAATCAAATCTGGAGATCCTTTACCTTTAAAGTAATACAAGTGGACAAGCAGAAAGGACAAAATTACCAAACTCCATTGATTTCTTCTCAGTATCCAAATTCATGAGGCAAAGAGCTGCATCTACTACGTCTTGTCCATTTACTCTGACTATATAGACCTAGAAACACCATTCTTAAGTCTTAGCAATCAGAAAATACATAAATGAACCCTATGCCTTAAGATTATTGTGGTTGAGAAATAAAGCGGGAGGATTGTAAGAGTTCAACAGAGCCCCACTTAATCATACTATCAGAGCTTCTAAGAAAATTAGACTTGCTATTGCTTTCCTGTCTCAATTTACCTTCTATCATTTTCGTTGCCAAAAATCCATGAGTTCTTTAAAAAACTGCTGAGGCGATCAAGTCCAGTTTTAATTTGCAGTTGGTCAATCAGTAGCCACTTAAGTAAAATTATCATATTCTACAACCTAAATTTTAGAAGAAGCAGAATTTATCCAGAGTTTTAGCCCCTAACCTGTTAGCCTCAGCTGCAACATTGACCCTTACTGGCCAAAATCCATAGTCAAAACTGGATTTCATTATATACTTTTATTTTGCAAATAGCCAATAGCAAGTAGGGCACATTGGCAAATTGGATCCTTATGTTAAATCTAGCAAGATTTTGGAAGATCCAGCATTGGGACAACGGTTTTAGTGATGAACAATCTTTTTGTCCATCAGATCCATTATATATAGCAGATAAACAAGACCAGTTGTGACCATTCACTAGAATACAACAAGAACATACTCAGGGTAATCCACACGGTGGGGTCTGGGGAGAGTAGAGTGTACGCAGACCTTACCTCTACTTTAGGAAGTAGAGAGGTTGTTTCCGAAAGACCCTCGGCTCAAGAGAAAACATGACAAAGAAGGTCAAATACGGTTTGAAGAAGGTAAAGTAAAGTAAAGTAAAGCAAAGCAAAGAGATCATGGCACAACAGATAATACCATGAAATGAAGGACGAGAAACTACACGAGTAATACAAGGGATGGCATGCCCAACTACCTACTAGCCCTCTACCCTGATCCGAGTCCTCCATATCCTCCTATCTAAGGTCTGATGAGCTGAAACTGTGTCATGTCCTGTTTAATCACCTCTCCTAAATACTTCTTCGGTCTACCTCTACTCCTCAAACCATCCATAGCCAACCTTTCACACCTCCGCACTGGGGCATCCGCGTCACTCCTCTGTACATGGTCGAACCATCATAGCCTCGCTTCCCTCATCTTGTCCTCCACCGAGGCTACCCACCTTGACCCAGATATCTTCATTCCTAATCATGTATCTCATCGTGTGTCCATACATCCATCGCAACATCCTCATTTCCGCCACCTTCATCTTCTGAATGTGAGAGCTCGACCATTCACTAGAATGATATTCTAAAATGAAAGTTGAGGACAGAGAGTTGCCGACACTGTTAGAAATTTACCTGGCTCAACTAGTTTATCCTTTTCTTTTTATCAAGCAGACTCAACTAATTTATCCTTTTCAAACAGATGTTTCCTTGGGAAAAAGAACAAAATGCTTTCGCACTAATTGGTCCATAGGCCAATCTGATGTAAACCATTTTAAACCCATTAGTAAGATGGAGGAAATCCAGGTTAGTAGCTTCTACTTGTCAGTTGTAAGTTGTAACCAATACACTTGACCTGACTACCCATGCTGCCTACATTCCTCCGTAGTCTTTATCTAATCTCATGGCAAGACAACATGGACAATTTCCAATTGTCAGCATTTCAAAAGCCATCATTGAATTCTAACAGTCTGTCAGTCCCTAGCTTCATATAACAGCATAAGTTAAGGTTAAACAACTTTACATTTTTGACACACTCCGACCAATTCCAACAACATACCAAGTTTAATCCCACATGGTGGGATCTAGGGAGGGTTAGTGTAAGCAGACCTTACCTCTACCTTGGGAGGTAGAGAGATTTTGTGATGTCGGATAACCACAAACATGAAAAAGAAGGTCAGATACGATTTGAAGGTAAATTAAAGTAAAGCAAAGTAAAGTGATCATGGCACAACAGATAACAGATGTAACGACTCGAAAAGTCATTTTGCTTGTTTTGCCAAGAAACCCCTAAATTACCCTTCTCGAGTCTTTATTTGCTTGCTTGTGACTTGCGGGGATGGGTGGCACGGTTTCTGAGGTGATCGGATATGTTTCGGACCCCATTTAGTTATGTTTGAGAAATTTTAAGAGAATAGAATAGTTTGACCCATAGTTGACTTTTGGGTAAACGTGCTCCGTTCGTAGTTTCGTCGGTTCCATTAGCTCCGGAATGACGTCTATGACTTAGCTGAGCCTTTGCTTCGGGTCCCGAGGCAGCCCGATGTATTTTGGAGTTTAGTTTGTAAAATTGTAAAATTAAAACTTAAGTGTTGACTTTAGTCAAACCCAAGCCTTAGAGACCCTTTTCAGGAAATTTGAGTGCGCAAGCAGGTCTAGAATGTGTTTTCTGATATGGTAACATGGTTGGTTTGTATCTAGAAGGTCTCGGGAGTGTTTCAGGTGGTTGACAGAGGTTTGGATAACTTCGGATTGTTGAAAGTTGTTGGCGTCCGCGCCGGCGACCAGGAGTCCGCCTCGACGGGTCCGCCTCAGCAGAGACTTGGCTCGCCGAAGTGAGATTTTTCCATCGGTAAGGATCCACAATAGCGGATAAGTTCCTCGTCGGGACGTGTGCGCCTCAGCGAAGATTGCTTCTGCCCCAGCGGATGTCTAGGATTTAAGTGACTTCCGAGCGAATAGGGTCTCCGCCGGAGTGGGTCTGCCGCAGAGGAAACATTGTTCGGGTTATAAAATGTTTTAAGACCTAGTATTCATTCATTCCCCAAATATTCTCCTTCGGATTGGAGCTCGACCAATAGAGAGTTCTTGAAAATTTCAAGTGTTAGTTCAACATTAGAGGTATAATCCTACCCCTTCCCTTTAATTATAGTATGTGGGTAAAGTTTTCATCTTAAGCATGTTCTTAAATGGGGAAATAGGGGAAATGGCTTGTTGAGAATAAGAGAGCTGTAATGGGGGATAGGGGATTGGGTGTTGATTCTTTGATGCTTATATTATAAACTCGTGTTGTATTTAACTAGTAGATGATGATTATATGACCAATTTCATGTTATAAACCCTTTAGGTAATTGAGGAAAATTTTAGGGTTAGAATTGGGGCTTTTCACTAATAAATTGAGGATCTTTTTGGGCTTTGTTATTCAATTAGTATGTATTGGTGCTAATTGAGTAGAAAAGTTAGTATTTTGATAATGTAAGCCTGAGGTTCCTTTATAACCTAGCTTGGGGGATTATGGGTAATGATAAACTCTAATCTGATGTACTCGATGTAATTGATCGAAATGAGATCGAGAGGAGGCTCGACGAAAAGAAAAGCGGTTGCATGAGTCTTCGGCTAAATCAGGAAAGTTCAGACTTTCTAAACTACAGTAGAACGTATTTGTGTTGGTATACTTGTAATGAACTAAGGGAGTAATGGGGATTTAGGGGTGTCGTATTAGTGAGACTACGAGCACTACTTGTAGTATCGGGTGAACTTTAAAAGATAATTAATGAACTAATATAGAGCAAGTGAAGGAGTTTGTGTTTAACCTTCGGGTCACGGAGCGCGGTGCAAGAGTTTGCTTAGCTGGTATGATTGTTGTTTACTTGGGCTTGTAGCCATTTGATGTGACAATCTAATTTGATTGTCATGCATTCAACACTACATCTCGTCTGAACACTTAAATATGACTGATAATTATTGATAAATTGATTATGCTGATTGTATGATGTATTCATATCCATCTCATTCATACATTACATATACTTGGCATTGGTTTACTGATAAATCGCTAAGAATGACTTGGAAAGTCGGATTAAGGGATATGGTACATGGTTATGAGAGTGATGACTGATATGACACTTCAGCTCTCGTGTTGGTATTCGATAGAATCAAATGGATATATGAACCTCGTGAGTCCCTCATGGGTCACGTGACAGCTACTGCAGCACCGTGTGTATACCAGGTATTTATGGTCATTTGCACTCATACATGTCATCCTGCACTGCATTCATTTATATTCATAATATGTGTTGATGTTTTATGTGCCTGGATTTGAACTCTATTATACTAGTGATATTTAGACTGCTAGAAGGAATAATGTTAGTTTATGCTTAACCTTGTTGTGAGATTTAGTAGAGAAGCTTGAGGGATCTAGACACCCTGAACGGGGTTTAGATTGGACTTGTGCGATGTGTGACCTGAGAGTATTTAT
This sequence comes from Przewalskia tangutica, assembly GCA_029844215.1. Classification (NCBI taxonomy): domain Eukaryota; kingdom Viridiplantae; phylum Streptophyta; class Magnoliopsida; order Solanales; family Solanaceae; genus Przewalskia; species Przewalskia tangutica. The sequence goes on along the minus strand of CM056731.1, from coordinate 5,474,917 downwards.
GCTTAACTGAACTGTAGTTTTACTGTAGGTTGGTTAACTGAATTATTCTTATACTTAACTAACTAACTAGTAGAGAGAGGTATCAGAAAGTACCAGCCTTCGCCCCCTTTATAGCTAGGGTCGGTCGACGATGCTTGTTGAGTACACATGTTACTCGTACTCACTCTACGCTTGTTGCACTCTATGTGCAGGTACCGAGCCAGGCTCAGTGAGCGTGATATTGGAGTCCAGGGTGAGTCACAACTTGTTCCCCAGCACTAGAACTCCATTCTACCTTTATATTTTGTTCTTGTTATTTTCAGACAATGATGTATTGCTATATTCAAACGGTTTATGTATTTTTTATTTGTTTTCAGATATTACTAGAGCTTATACTCATGACTACCCGATCTTGTTGGGGATTTCTTTAGACTTATGTCCTTTTATATTCTAAGACTTGTTAATTATTTCTCTTGTATTTCTTAATTTTCCGCACTTAATTCCGCTTATTCATATGATTGTTGTTGGTTGGGTTCGCCTCCGGGTTAGAGTAGGTGCCCTCACAGCACAAATGGAATTTGGGGTCGTGACAACAGATAATACCACGAAATGAAGGACAAAAAATTACACGAGTAATACGAAGCAGGACATGCCCAACTACCTACTAGCCCTCTACCATGATCCGTCCAATTCCATTAGATGAAAATCCCCCTCTCCCCAATAAGGCAAACTGATATAAAGCTGGTAGTATTTTTTATAACCAATAGTATAAAGTATAGTTTGTTACTGTTATTTAAACTTAATATGGCATTCTATCAATTTACTATTTTACTTCTTCAAATCTTGAACAAATAGATGCCCCTTTACCAAACTCAATATAATATTATACACAAATATAAAAGTAAAGTTACAAGCATGTCATCTTTATTAGGTTGAAACAAAAATATATCATTCCTCCAATATCAAAAATAAATTTGGCTTAACTAAGTAGGTATCAAGATATTGAAAGGTTACCTTCAGTTTGCAAGGTTCGATCAAGCGAAAAATCAAAACATCTCCTTTAAGTAGTCTGTGAGAGATGGAAAATCCTCTCCAACCAGCACTTAAACCGTTCCTTTCTAAAAGATAACTGGTCTTGTACTCATTGTCCCACTCATCAACCAAAATGACAGTGGTATCATGACTTGGTAAATGCATGTTGCAGAATGACTTTGGAAGATGCTACCGTTGCAAAAAGGAAGGAAAAAAGTTGAAGTTAGAAGAAGAAAAAAATGTTTAAATTCTATCTCTATGAAATTTTTGCTCCAAAGAGGTTATGTGGTTTCAGGCTTACCAGCCAAAATCCATGAGCAACATTCGAAGGGAGCATACACTTTCCAAAGCTGGGAAATTCATCTGCCAAGCTTGATAAAACCCTTTCTCCTCGCTCCAGAACAGAATATTTAGCTTCAACATCATCATAAAGGTCATTCATCCTTGTCCTCTTTGTCCCCTTACGTTTATTGCTATGAATTCAACAGATTCAGAAATTTGCTTATGAGTTACCATCAAGAAAGAGAGAAAAGTGGAGATTTGGGGGTAGGAAAGAGGAAAAACAAGTCAAATAAAATGCCAACCTCTCAGCCTTTCTGGGATGATTAGATTTCACCTGTGCGACAATGCAAAAATTCGGTTAAAATTTCATAGTCAATCAATAAGAAAAGAGCTCATACGCGAGCGTACAGAAGTTTCAATTGTGCCTCTATATTGTTAGAACTGGCTAGCTAGTATAGTTCAAAATTCAAATTAAGACAATTTAAAAAATTACAACACAGAATGCTACACATTATCAGCAAGCAATAAACAAATGCAGGCTTCAAAAGAGATGTTATGCCTCCAATTGAAGAAGTAAAAGACACCTATGAGAATAGTGGCAGAGCCACATAGGCTCAAGGGCGGTCAGTTTAACACCTTCGCCACCAAGTGCCGAGTATATAGGTCAAATATTACTACATATTAATTTTGAATACCCTTAGCGAAATTCCAGGATTCGCCACAGGATGAGAAGTAACAACGTACTTATTTCTGCAAGACATTCCAGCGGAAGCGGAATACAGTAGAACTTCATTTAAGAACTACACACAATTAAATCAAGTAAAGTTTTGTGCATAGACATGGTGAAACACGTCATGTTGCCAAACCAAGTGAACAACGTGAGAATATTGGCCCGGATACCACTATTATCCAAAAAGGAAGAAAAAGAACTAACGGGAAGAAGATCAAGTGCTTTTAGGATATTTTCCTACAGGCAGCAACCCCTGAATTATACAACCAGCTTCTCAGTGAAGATGGCTTTTTCCCAAGCTTCAAGTTCAAAAATCTCCAATAAGAAGATCGTTTCCTTTCTTTCTACAGATTGTTCACGTCATTTCATCAAACATTTTGTGCTACACGATTTACACATTAGACACTCTATTTACAAGCCAATAGCCTCAAACCTTGCGTTCTACCAGACGTCCAAATCATAAAACATAAAATAGATATTTGGACGCCCATGTAAGAGTTTAATGCATTATGAGGTAGAGCAAGCCCATGTAACATGTGGCTTTTCGAACTCACATTTATTCCAACTATCAAACTTGTGTAACCTCTTTATCTCTCAAGGTAGGGATAATGTCCGCATACACTCTACCCTCCCCAACTCTACCCTCTCAGACTCCAGGATTACACTGAGTATGTTGTTGTTGTTAAACTCGTGTATATGAGCCAATATAACCCAACTAACATTAGAAAAGTGCATCATAAAGAAAGTCAAGAAATGAAAGTAGCAATAATCAGTGAGGGAATCTAAAGCTCAATATCAAGTAACCATGACGATCAATTTTAATTCGAGTAACAAGTAACAAGCATCTTTCAAGACTGCCGTTATAAAAAAACTATTGCATGCTATTACACGGAAGAACAATCACCATCAACATGCCATAGTAAGTCTCATCAACTTCAATCATTTATCTATCATAGATAAGAGGAATGAGTAACTAAACACCTTATCCAACACAAGATAACTAAACACTGAGCACCACTATAGGCGACCAACCCAGAGCACTATCCAACAAACTAGCAACCATATCACCTATGACTTATCCGCCAAGAGGGGACACATATATACAAAAAGAAAGAAGATACGAGTCAGTGACCCTGCACACGGTCATAAACACTCTACGCTCTACAAAGGCTACACCACTGCGAGCCTTTTGATTTACGTCTTCCATGCCTTTTGTTTACTCCCTTGACTCGGGTCGTCTTTTATAAAACATCAGTGACTTAAGATTAGAGTTGCACGCTCACACTCTGACTCCTCGAAGGCGCCTCTTCGTTCTTCTCTTTCCTATCCTTCAGTACAAGTAGGATTGAGGAGGAGAACAACTCACAGAATCAGTTGCAAATGGAGGAAACCGGCACCAGTGTACACATCTAGAGCGTGCAGTCGCCTACCCCATCTCCTTCCCATCCAGACCCATTTTGAAAACCACCCTATACAGTTGGTGGTTAGGGATCCGTCTCATTCGTTAACAAAATATCAAAGAAAGAAAACTGAATAATCCTACAATTACCAAGCAGGAAAATATATCTATCATCCGACGCCGGAGGTAGAAAGCCCGAATACAGGTTCGGCTGAACCGAATAGCTTTTGCTCAAACAGTTTATCTGCGTTACAAAAATTCATTAGCACTTAAAGTTGTTGCCATGTGACCAGGATGGCACGGGTTCGAGTCGTGGAAACAGCTTGACTCTTGCAGAAATACAGGGTAAGGCTGCGCACAACACACCCTTGTGGTTCGGCCCTTCACCGGACCCTGTGTATAGCGGGAGCTTAGTGCACCGGCTTCCCTTTTTACTTAAGCTCGTCGTTCTAAAATCCAGAACCCGTAAAGTTGAATCTGCTATCATCCACATCCATAAGAAACTAATGGATTCAAGCAGAGCATTCATGGCCAATTAGGGGGAAATCTAATCAGATCAGGAACTCAAGAAACATATCGAAAACGCACAAAATATCACACATAAAAAATATCTACCAAGCAAATAGAAATAACACACTAGATCCTTAAGCAATACAACAAAACATAAATAAAAAAAATGAATATTCTTACTTGCTTGGCCTTAGATTTAATACTCCTAGGCTTTTTAGGAATCATCTTCTTCCTATCCAACTGCACCGTCTTAATCTGCAACCAAAACAAACACAAAAAGAAAATAAATAATAAATAAAACCCTGACAGCACAAACAAATAGTAGAGAGATTAAACCTTTGGTGAAGGATCAGTTTGAGTTGAAGTAGAAGCAGAAGAATGTGAAGTGGGTCTATGTTTATGAGTTTCTACTTGTTGACTTTTTTTACTGATTTTTTTCACAGGTTTTACACAACTAATATCTTCCATGGATGTCGATTTAGGTTCTTTGACTACCTGGCTGAAGCTGAAATACGTAGAAATGTTTTTTTGAATAGAGAAGACAAAAGAAGAAAGCAGGAAATACAGCCAACCGAGACAAGGACAGCGAAATACGGGTCCAGTCAGAGGATGCTGCTATTTGCTACTACTAGTTGTATTGTAGGTGGTAGCCTGGTCAATCTACCACAGCGACCAACTGAGTTACGTCCTATTATAACTTTGTAATACTAAAAAGAATATGCTAAATGCGGTGGTCTATTTCTGAATCTATTTAATGAATTTATTTAATAATGTTGAGGGCGGAGAAAATACTGAGGGTCAAAACACAAATATAAACCTTGAAAAGTTACCAGAAGTTGAAATAATGACTCATGTTGACACCAATGATGAGAATGAAATCATTGAAGATGAGAATGTTGAGAATAGGCCTCCAAACATTAATGATTCTACGAATTGGGATAAGTTTAAAATAAATTTTCGAGACTTCATAGTTGAGAAAGGTCTAGGGAGAATATTGAAGATGACATTATCCTCGTGATGATAACTATTGACACCCAATTTTAATCCATCTTTTGGTTATTTTTTTGCAATTTTAAGTATTTTAGGACACCACATTTTAATCATCATTTTATGCATTTTTTATATATTCTTAGCCAATATTCTATGTTGTTTTATTTTTCGCAAAATGATATCGCATTTTTATTTCTAATTAGGCATTAAATATTTCTTAAATATTATGTTTTATTATTATTATATCGGCATTTTCATTTTAATAATTTTGCATCGCTTTAAATAATTTTCTTTTAAATAATAAACTCGTTTGTATTTTTACTCAAACCAATTTTATTAAACCAGTCCAAAACCATTTTCAAACCCCTTACCATATCCCACCAAATCTGAAAATTAATTTTTTCCTCTTTTTCTTTCCTCTCATGTCTCATCCTATTTCCATCGTATCATTTCATTTCTATAACACTCCACCCCCCAATCCCCATACCCCTTTTATCATTTCAACACACTTCCCACTTATTAAAAAGTAAAAACCATCAGCACACTCCACACAAGAAAAGGAACCACACCAACACTCATTCAGCGCCGCAACACCCATACCCTCCCCTTTTTTCAAATTTTCAAACACTCTCCTTCTCCATTTTATAGATAACAACAGCCACAACACTCCCCATAAAAAACTCTTTGAATGGACTAGCTATGATATCAATTGAGAAGAAAATGCTAGTGAATTTCAATTTCGAAAGCTTGATAAATGATTTTGTTAGCAAAAAGGCGAAAAGGATAATGTTTTAATAAAGATCTTTCATTATCTTTCGTGGATAATATTAACTATACTATTTTGAATAAGGTTGCAACATCTATTTTTATTATATTAGGTTAATAATCATATTCATGTGTTTAAGTCTAGCTACTTATTAACTATTTTTTATGTGGGGAATTTGTGATGGCTTAGGGCAACCCAAATCTCAGGGCCGGCCGCCCAACGAAATTGAGAAAGGAAAAGAAACAAAAAGTGAATATCAAAATGTACTGTCCCAAGTATCGCACGTAAAAATCCAACTCCCATGCCTAAACACTCGAACCCTTGCAATGTATTGTCCCAAGTATTAAGATATTAAAGGGGTCGATATCTTGGAAGCTCTAATGTCATCAGCAATGTTGACAGTTTCAGTAATCATTCCAGCAGCTAACTTGACATTTAGGCCACCAAGTAAATGGTCATGGATAAATGAATTTTGGGTGCTGCAAAGATCATAGTATTTGATCTGAATATGTGCAGGAACCTCCGAGTCAATGATCAGGCCATTGAAGAGAATGTTTAAACCAGAATAGTCCTTCACATATTCAGTTCTTGATTCTGGAAATCTAATGCCTTCTAAAATTTCAGAGCCATTATCGCTATCGTTTTCACATTGATCCGTTACAGGGCCGTGGTCCGAGTTTGGCATCAACATGGCTTCTTCTTGTTTGTCATCTTGATAAATATCTAGGACAGGAGGCCCCAAATATTTCTCCTCTTTTGCTTCACTTCATCTTGATCTATTGAGATAATATCAGCTAATAGAAAGTTAGGTTGTACATCTTGATTGTGATAGAAGTTAAATATACTGCTTGTAACCATACCAGATTTGATTGGTCTAACATGAAAATCCAGAAGAGTATTAGCACCATCAATTTCTGTCAAGCTATTTTCTCTTATTATGTTTACCTAAAACAGGGGAAACAACAATTTTAGGCCATTGCTTTTACTGTCCCTTTCAGCACATCATAAAATTGGATCATACAGAGAATATTAGCATCATCATTTTAGGATAAAGGGTAGTTTAATGTACTAACTCCATCTAAGTGAAGGGTCTGGAAAAAGATCGAACCACATTGTGCCTATTGCACACAATAACATGGTCACATTAGGATGACACAATAACCGTCCCTTGAAGTTGTCGAATTGTATTAATCTCTCTTGGAGAGCATTTCTCATTAATATAAAATATATATGTGTACAATGTTGAATCCTTCTTAAATAAGAGTCTCAATTCTACCATAATTATACAACACAAAATATGGTAAATATGTGTCTTATGTACACGTGCATTACACCCCCTCAGCCTGAGCGGGAGGAAGCCGGACGTTAAGACTAGATCTGAAATCAAGGAAGAGCTGTCTAAGAAGGTTTTTTGTGAATATATCCGCATACTGATAAGAGGAAGACACATGTAATACTTTGGCAAATGGCAATCACAAGATTTCTTTGGGAAACCCTGTTATATTCACAAAGTAAGACCATAGCACTAACAAAAAATCCGATTTCGTTTTTATTCTATCATAAATAAAAAATTGACATATGAAGGGAGCATATACTTGATAAAACTAGGAAACTGTATAGGCAAATTTGCTTGAACTTCTCCAGCTCGCAGCATGGCTGATGAGTTTGCTTCAACAGATCTGTGTTTCTGTGACTTCTTTCCAGTGCTAGTAAAATTAAGAATCAAAAGTATTTTTAACAAGATAGTAAAACCAGGACATATTAAGGGTCCATTTGGACATACAAGTTTTTTGCTTTTTTTTCTTCTTCAAAAAATTAAAATAAAATCAGAAACTATTTGGTTATACATTCTAGCAAACATTTTTAATCCAACTTGAGAGTTAGAGTTCGAGCCTGAAAAGCTGGTTCTTACCATTTTTTTCAGCTAAAATTTGTCACAAAACCTTCAACTTTTTTTCAAGTGCTCGCATAACGTCTTTCATTTAACTTCAAATACTATTTCTTTTCAAACATCATCAATTTCATGTCCAAACGCCTACTAAGGGCAGCCCGATGCACAAAGTTCCCGCTATGCACGGGTTCGGAGGAAGGACCTTAGAATTTTGGGAGAGCAAGACAACACAAACAACACTAGAAAACTCACTAGAAGAGTCTAGAGAAATGGAAGGATGATTTTCTATTCAACTTGACTTAAATCTTTAGCTACCACTTAATCTTTTGCCTATAAGGAGGGATCATTCCCTACCACATTTAGCTATCACTATTATCCACCACAACTATCAACAACTGCCATAATCTTTACTGTCAGTCAAACAGTCATCATCACCACTAGCTACTATCCAAAACAACTCCATTAGACAACACCATCCCCAATTGGGATCCACAACCGCCATTGCCGATCATCACCATCATCAACTGTTATATAATAATTAAAATATTTTTATTAATATAATATTAATTAAATATTTTATTAAATTTTTGTATTTGTTGATTTGTAATTAAAAAACAAAACGTATATATTCAGATATTAAAAACGAACAATCTTAGTTATTTAATCTTCAAATTTTAATACATCTTAAAATTCATTTAAAACTTAATCATAATAAAACATTAACAAATGAGGCCTTAGCCTCTTACATCTATCAAGAAAGCTACTTTGAAAAATTAATTAAGAATGTTATTGGCTATATTAACTTCCATTTTTTCTCAAATTTACTCATGAAAAATTGTAAGGATTTCTTATAAGTTTGTTCAATCATTTATTAGACAAGGATAATATTGAGTGTAAAACAATTATGATCTTCTTGATTTCATGAAAAATTACTTATTTTAGACCAGATTTAAAAGCAAGCAAGTAATCAATACCTTCTTGATTTAATAAGAGTATTTTGGATCAGATTTAAAAAGCTAAGAAAGTTACTTAAAAGAAACGATGTTGGAATCAAAATTTTAAGAGACAAAGATCATCGTCGTTCTCAAAAACTATCTCGTCAAATTATCGAGAAATAAGAATTAGACGCGGAAGCATACCTGAAACTATGAAAACGGCTAAAACCCTACATCCAGCTTGGGGATCATAGTCTTGTATTTATAATGACACAAATCTTGTATTTCTTGTTTAGTCCATTAAGCTAAAAATCATACAAGAACTTATGCCCTTCGGGTTGGTCTTTAATTTTGCCCCTAAATGAAATTTATGACTTCCGGGACATAAGTTCTTTACGGGACAGACACAACTTGTGTCGAATTATGTAAACCGAAAAACAAAAGTTTCAGGCAAAAATTAAAGACCAATACAAAATAGGGCCAAAAATGTAAATGACCCGAAATTATAATGGGCTATCTACACATATGCCCATACTTTATGAGCTATCCAATAGTCCCACTAAATTTTAAGAGGGTAAGAGATCTAATTTTCTCCGGGAGAAATATTTTGTAGGTCACATATAAAACGTTTTTATTTTTATGTTATTTTTACAAGAAATATTCATTTTTACACATAAGACATTAAAAAATAATACATAAGAGAACTGAAAATGTCATTTTTTTTAAATTGTAAGAGAGTCTGTCCTTAACTTTAAACATAGTAGATCATCTTAATTAGGGCTGACTTTATAATGATAACAAACAATGTATAATTATATCTGTGCAAGTCCATAAATTCTAAGAAAGGAAGCTCCAAAGTACCAGAACTTTTTGTAACATATATTAATATTTATAACTTATTCCTGTAAAAAAACATGTGGTACTTTCCCAGCATTAATATTTTTAAAACAACAGTATAGTCAATTTGTATTACTCAGGATAGCCTATATGAAAAATAAAGATTTTACTTGAACATCAGGAATCATCACCAATTAGATAAAACAAACATATAATCAAAATTGACCGTGGAAAAAACGAATTCCTCTTCTATCTCTTGAATAAATAGATAACATAAGTAACACCAACGAAATTGAGGGAGGAAAAGAAAGAAAAAGTGTCCACTGCATTCATTAGTATATCATATGAAAGGGAGTAAAGTTCAAAAATAGTCATTGCCGGTTTTGCAATTGACATACTCATCGAAATTCATGATATTATCATAAAAATTTTGCCTAGAAAGTGATACTTTTTAACGAAGAAGAGTAGTGAAGTAGACGAAATGTACATTTTCCTCGTGAAGTAAACAAAATGTACAAACTACAGGAGTTGTTATAGAGTGGTAAATATTCATTAATCCTTAATCAGAGGTCTCAGATCGCTTTTGTTAGAAAGTGTTTTAGTCCTTACGTGAGATTTTTCGTCGCAAATTTAAATTTAGTCAGACCCTAATACGGATAACGAACACTAGTAGAAAATAAAATAAAAAGTACGGCTTTGAATCCATAGCTTTCGTCCAACTCTCGAGCTGAAAAGTTTATTTTTCCACTTGTCCACTACACCACCTCCAAAACTTTCCCATTTATCCCCTTTTTAATTCTACAACCACTATTTCCACTGTCCACACAGAAAACTCCTTTTTTCTCATTTTTTTCATAGCAATTTCTTACGATAGTGCCTAGCAAACTCATTCTTGTATTTTCTCATAAATAAATAAATATTTATTGTCATATTAGTCCTTTGTTTCTCCAACAAAAAGTGATTGCATCCGGTAGACAGTTAGAGCTCGTTTGGTACGTCAGACCTGATCGTATCTTAATTTATATTGAACTGCATCTTGTATTAATATATAATGGACGGTATTAGACTATTAATATATAATGGACTATATTTTTTAATTTTTAATCTGATCGGAAGACCCACCGTTAGATGGGTCTCAAAATAACAATTAACTGTATTATCTAAGATGATCAGGCGGTAACGCCCACCAAACGCTGTATTATTTTTTTGTCCAGTTCACCTTAATACAGCGTACCAAACGTGCCCTTAATGCCAAAAAAAACATAAGCCACGATTATTTTACATGATTAGGGGCAGTAACTAGCCAAATGAAAAATAAATCCTTTTGTTTCACATTCATCATCAATACTAACCTTCTCCCACGTGTCCTAACAGTGATTATTTTTTCAATTTCTAAAAATTTGTTAATTGTTTGGTGTGAATCAATGTTGTAAAAGACATATTCTGCAAGCTTCGCCCTAGGCTAGACATTTACACAACGGTCTTGAGGTACATATAGAAAAGCCAAACTAACTAAACATTTTTTGTTTCACTTACAAAACAGAAAAACTCTGATTTCTTGTACAATTATTGAACAAAAATATAGGACATAAGTTTTGGGTGTTTTTATTTGGCATGTGAACAAAGACATAGGAGAGCAAATTTTTGGAATGAGAAAAAAAAGAATAAATAGCAGAGATCCATCTTTTAAGGAGATAATATTCTTGCTAGGAACCTAAGCAGGCTTCTTCACAAACTAATTATACACTAATATTACTCAGGACAATTTTTAAGAAAGAAATCTTTACCATGGAGCAGCTGCCAATGCCTTGAACTTGAGCTCAAACTTTGTATCTTTCATTGAATTCTCAATTTCAGTATTTATATTCCTTATCAGTTGTTTCACTTTCAAAACCTTTTCTTCAAGATTCCTCATTTCCTCTTTTGCTTCCGCTAGCTCAATTTTCTTTGATTCAAGAAAGTTTTTCGATTCACATGACAAGCTAACAAGCTTACTAAGCCTTTCACGTAAAAATCCAACTCCCATGCCTAAAAACTCGAACCCTTTCAATGTATTGTCCCAAGTTTCAAGATACTCGCGAGGTCGAAATCTTGGAAGCTCTAATGGCATCAGCAATGTTCACAGTTTCAGTAATCATTCCAGCAGCTAGTTTGACATTTAGGTCACCAAGTAAATGGTCATGGAGAAATGAATTTTGGGTGCAGCAAAGATCATAGTATTTGGTTCGGACATGTGCAGGAATCTCAGAGTCTATGATCAAGCCATCGACAAGAATGTTGAAACCAGAATAGTCCTTCACATCCTTGAATTCAGTTCTTGATTCTGAAAATCTAACGCCTTCTAAAATTTCAGAGCCATTATCGCTGTCGTTTTCACATTGATCGGTTACAGGGCCGTGGTCCAAGTTTGGAATCAACATGGCTTCTTCTTGTTTGTCATCATGATGAATATCTAGGACAGGAGGCTCCAAGTATTTCTTCTCCTCTTTTGCTTCACAAATTTTCATCTCTTCAGCTTGTTCTATTGAGATAATATCAGCAAATAGAAAGTCAGGTGGTACATATTGATTGTGATAGAAATTTAAACTATTGCTTGTGACTTTACCTGATTTGATTGGTCTAGAATGAAAATCCAGATTTAGGAGCATAATGGCACCATCAATTTCTGTCAAGCTATTTTCTCTTATTATGTATACCTAAAAACAGAGGAAACTGCAATTAGGCCATTGTTTTACCATCCCTTTCGACATAATCCAATAAAATTCCAGCATACAAAGAACATTAGCATTGTCCCTTTAGGATGACATGCACAAATAACAAAAAACAAGTTCTATAACAGGTTACATTACACAGTCAAATCTCTCTATAACGGTATCGTTTGTTTCAATATTTTCTGGCTATTACATGTTGTTATAGAGAATGATATAACATAACAAGAAAGATCGGTTCCACAAAAAACATAGTTGTTATAGTAAAATGTTGTTATAGAGGATGACTGTTATAGAAAGGTCTGATTGTGCAAAAATTCGTTTACATTGTCAGCACATATAAGATAAATCAAATGAAAAATAACTTTTGCTTTAACAAAATGACCATAATTTTAAGCACTTTAAAGGTGTAACCTTAAATTTGCAGGGTTGTATCAATTGGAAGACCAAAACATCCGCTTCAAGAAGGCTGTGAGCAATGGAAAAACCTCTCCAACCCCCACTCAATCCATTCTTATCAATAAGGTACTTGGTAGCAAATTCTTTTTCGTTTTCATCCACCAAAACAACGGTATCATCATGTTTTGGCAAATGGCAATCACAAAATTTCTTTGGGAAACCCTGTCGTATCAAAATATTTATAAGAAAAACTATGTAGCACCAAAAAGAGTTCCAATATTGTTCTAATTCTAAGGAGAAATTAGACTTACCAACCAAAATCCCCCAGTGACATGTGAAGGGAGCATATATTTGAGAAAACTAGGAAATTGTAAAGGCAAATTTGCTTGGACTTCTCCAGCTCGCAGCATGGCTGATGAGTTTGCTTCAACAGAGCTCTGTTTACGTCCTTTCTTTTTAGTGCTAGTAAAATCAAGAATCAAAAGCATTTTTAGAAAGATAGTAAAACCAGTATATTAAAGGCCCATTTGGACATACAAATTTTCTGCTTTTTTCTGAAAAAAATAAAGAATAGCAGAAAACAATTTGGCTATACATTGTAGCAAAAAAATTCAGTCCAACTTGAAACTTAAAGAGTTTTTCGAGCTTGAAAAATGGTTCTTACCATTTTTTTCAACTAAAATTTGTCACAAACCTTCAACACTTTTTCCAGTTCAAACGAAACTTCAAAACCCCTTTTCCACATAATTTCAAAATACTATTTTTTTCAAACATCATCAAATTCATGTCCAAACGCCCAGGGGAGGATTTAGGTTGTAGTGAGGGTGTTCACCGGCAAAAAATTACATTATTATATATATAGGGTAGATTTTCTGTATTTATTTACATATATTAACTTTTGAACACCTTGAACATTGTAAAAGGTTAGCTCAAGTGGTCGGGGGTGGTCAAAATTATCTCCGGCATCTAAGTTCGATTCTCAGGGACAACATTATTTTTATGTTTAGCTTTTGTTGTTTTTTTCGAACACTGGATCTGCCACTGCAATCGCCTACTAAATATATAAAAGAAAAGCATTTTCGCCACTCACCATATTTGAACGTTCTTTTTATCTCCATTTTCCACCTGCAAGTGTATTTGTTTCATTAGCTTTAAACGTACTACTATGTCACAAGGATGTTTTTTTTTTTGAATTTAAGTTTTATACTCCGTCAATAAACAGCTTTTTACAATCATGTCATCCAAAATATATTTACACGTACGACTTCCAGAAATCTTATAAATAAAATATGTTATCTGCCGTAACAAATAAAGATGACATGATAGTATATGTTTACACTGACAGTGTACATTACTTTAAACTCTTTTTTTTCCAACACACGGAGTCGAAAATGGTTCTCACCTTGCAGGTTTTACTTGGACCCAAAGCCCTTTTTCTGAGTAGCTTTTTCTTGATTTCTAGTGCCTTGTTCTGGTTAAGCCATCAAATGGGAGAATAAACAGTAGGGGGCATCATTATAAGTAAAAAAAAAAAACAGACAAATATTCAGAAAAAAAATTGAAACAATAATAGAAGGAAGATGGAGTACCTTTGAGGAAGAAAGAGGGCTTTTCTTGGAGGAATATAGAGATGAGATCGCCATTTCATAGAAGGTGAGAGAACTAAAAATATAATGTTCAGTGGAATGTTTCTTATTTTAGTTTTCACCGAAAAGAATTTGAAAGTGGAGAAGTGACATGGCAGTTTAGGACAAGTGAAAGAGGCCTATATTGGAGGCAAAATTTGAATTAGTTGGCATAATACTAGGTATGAAATGATTTGTTTTCTTTTCCCAACGCTATTTTTCCCGTTTCATTTTTCTGTTTTCTTTTTCAATTTTTTGGGAGTAAAAGGCAGGCATTCACGAAAGTTCAAACTTTTTCATTATTTAAATATTAAAAATATATTATTATACATTTTATACATCATAAAATAATACCATAAGTAGAAATGCGGGAATTACAATACAGGAATCAGGTAACGTGCAATTTGTAATGCAGAGATTATTTTTGGCATAATACATAGACAGACCTTCAAACTTGGTCTCGGCTGATAAGTACGTTCTTCAATTTTGTGTGTGCACAAGTAGCCACCTCAACTTGAACATGTAAACACAAATGCTGACATAACACATAAATTTTGAAGGTGTCTGGATGTGCCACGTTAGTGCCTCGTCGGCCTTTGTATTTACGTGTTAAATTTTATACAAGTTAAGGTGCTTACTTGTGGACACCCAAAGTTGGAGAGCATCTGAAACCAAGTTTGAAGACTTGTTTATGTATTATGCAATTATTTTTTATTGGATGTTTAATTTGTATACTTAAAAATTACTCCTATTATTATATTGTAAGTATAATTTTATACTATGTAATTAATTTTTAAACAAAATAAAAGAATGTTTATTATTCTGAGGGTATTTATGCATAACTTATGTAAGTACTATGCTACTATTATTTATGAGGGAAAGAAAAGTAAAACCAAACATTACTATACTAATGCAAGATTTTACGTGGAGATTAGTCTCCTTAGTGCATCAACCAAATGACCCCTAAGGATATTGTTGGCATGTGTCAAAATATACGTGTACATTTGGACTTAGCTCAACATTTGAACACATATAAATTGTGGTTGCCTCACAAGTGACAAGTCACAGCAGTAGTTGGATATCCACAAGTACAACCAAAATGAGTCCACATACAAACAGTGCTAGTTGCAAACTTGCAATTCGTATTTTCAAGAGATGTTAATAATGTCTGTACTACATTTTTCAAACATAGACATAGTTTCTTATAACATCTCATCCGTTGCAAATAAAACAGACCACTTTGCACTATGCACTTCCAAGGTGAAAAATCCTTGTGGGGTGGGGATGGGAGTTTATGATTTATATTTTATGCACGACAATTTTTTTTATACTAGTTGACCTACAATAACAGGTAACTCTCCATATACAACCTAATATTGTAACTTGGATAATAGAGCGAACACTCGCTATACGTTCAATTATATTGGTGTAAAACGATTTTACACCGTCATTATATATAACGTAAACTCTACAGTGAAAACAGAAGACAATAGGTGCAGCCGCATTCACGACCCGAATACCATATCTGCCCCTGGTAGGGTTAAAGTTGGTTCAATGGAGTATCCGGCCGAAAAGGGTCTGATCTCTAACTGCTCAAGTTCCGGTGGCCTTGTGTTTATACCAGTTGGAGGTCACTGAGTTTTCTGGCTTTTACTGTTGGATAATAATGCAGTACGAGAATAGTAAATAACTATTACAAGTGTTCGAAAGGATAAACAACCAGTTAAGATAATAATCGTCGCAAGCTTCTTGTGAATAAGAATTGTGGCAACAAGCCTTTTGCTTTCTTGAATGTTTGTACCAATTGCAAAAAGCTCTTTGAATCTTGATAACCTGAAATCAAGAGACACTAGAACAAGAAGGGTTATGACACTCTGTCTTTAAGACAAGATTGTCACATATATATCTTTTTACGTTGATAGGCAATAGTCTCCCAAGATAAAACAGCTACTAACACTTGAGCAAAGGAAACTCAAGTGCTTCTCTTAAAGAACTTTAAGTATTGAATATGCTAGAGAGGAAGAAGATCAGAAATTTCTAAGTGTGTTTTCTAATTGAGCCAAATTCTCAATTTATAGTGCTAAGGAAGATGACCTCTCAACTAGCCAATTAATGATTTTCAATAGCCATGTAATGACATTTATTGAGAAGTTACAATCAGCCAAATAAATGGTTGAATTCATGTGCCAAATAATGGAGATTCAATGCTCTAACACCCAGCCCAAGAGTCAGAAATTTCAGCTTTCCATCACACATTCTGCCTTGGTAGCGCTGCAGAATTAGCGCCGCGGCTCCAGTAGCTACTGCCCATTAAGCGTCGCGGTGCTGGCTTAGAGGCGTCGCAACCCTCCGACGCCGCGGCCCTTTCCGACTCGTTTCATCTTACACTTCGCACACTTCTTTCTTCATTTACCAACGTGAAATACTTGTCATTTGGCCAATAACTGTCTATCATTTCATGTCTCAAACATTTTGTTTACGTACCAATATCTCTTTCATTAAGGAAATTTACGATCCTTGGTACAACGAGTGCACGTGTGGAAACGACGTTTTCGACGTGCGGGGCCCCAATTGTCCGAGTCATAAATAATGGGATAAACTTTATTCCACATTAATAAATTTCCAACAATCCCCTCTTGAAAGAGATTTTGGCGCGCTCACAAGGTGTCTTTCTAGCAATCTTTTAACGGACCGATGTTGCATTTGGAGAGGTAGCTTCAGGTTTGAACCTTCCATAGTTGAATACCATCGGACTTACTTACTGCGCGGTGAACGTGATGTCTTGAACCGTCAGTGTTTAGAGTAAGCCAAGACAACGGTACCAACACAACAACTTTCCTTACTCTGTTCTTCATAATATTTTGTTTGTTGTGTCCGTGGACACTCTTGAATTCTTAAGTGCGTTCATTTGAGGCGGTCTGTCCTCACACTTAAATAGGTGGTCTCCTAAAAGGTATCCTGTTATCCCCCACTCCACAAGTGTTAGGAACCATTAAAAGTTTTCCCAAACCTAACCTCAACCGTTGAGGATAATTCAAGATTTTGGAAACTTAACCTCTACCCATCTGCAGATAGCACTTAAAACCAGTTGAACTGATGGAAAAAAGTAGACACGTCTGCTCTGACATATTCAGAGAATGTGGTTAAATTTTTTATTTATTACAGAAAATAAACTTAGATATTCATGGTTAGACTGAAGTCATTGGAGATTGGAAATACCTTAGGAAAATGGAATCCATCTCAAACCTCCCCCTTTCTCGTACATATACATGATAGACAGTTTCAGTCCCTCTGGTACATTTGCAGGGACGCTTCAGAAAATTTGGACTCAGCTCTTCTATCTCCCGGATCCTAGTTCCCAAGAAGATGCACAAACGACAAGATGAATGAACAGCTGCCATATCAACCAGGGCTTTGAAGGCATCAGACGGGCCCTCAAACTTCCACCTGATAGATGAAAGCAAATCATTTGTTAGGTATCCAGTAAAAAATAAGAAAGCATTTATAAAACTTGAAGAAGAAGTGTTTTATAACTAGAGACAAACAGAGAGCGAGAGCCATTGTGTTGTCGTCCCAAATCATTTATCCAGCTCAGATTATAAAGCAGTATTTATATTATAAGTTGGCCAAAAACTGGAAATACAGTAGTGAAATGGGTCGGTAGTAATTCTATGTTGAAAAGGTATCAGATGACTTAGAAATAGAGTCTACACTTTGGGACAGTGGATAAAATTTTGGGATAATCCGAAAAGGAAAGCCAGATAATCAATTTGCGATGGAGTCAAACAATTAAGAAGAGCAGCAACCAATTATCACGTGAACTGGAGCCAAAAGAAAAAAAAATTGTTGATGCATACCTTAATGACTCATTATATGCAATAGGGTTTTCAGCAAGGTACTTCATAGTCTTGGCAACTGATTCAGCGTCTTTTAGCTCTTTAATGTGTAAGAGTGAAGTAGGAGAAGGAGCAAAGTCTTGGATGTTTGGAGCACCAACCACCACAGGGATTGATCCTACAAGTTTTATAATCTTACATTTGTCAGCAACAAAGAGTTGAAACCCTTAAATCTCAATCCTGAACTAATAAAATTGTCAAAATCTTACGCATGGGATAAACCTTGAATATATATATTTAACTTTTTTTTTTACTTTTATTTGGTATGATTATGGCGTGAGATGAGTTTAAATGGAGAAACATGATAAGTGAGGATTCACATAGCCGACCCAAACTAGTCTTGGGACTGAGGCGTAGTAGTTGTTGTAGAGCATATAAAGAAAATGCTCAAATTAAGATGATACCCCCTATAGCATATAAAGAAAATGCTCAAATTAAGGTGATACCCCGTAATCATCTGAACAAATTCCAAAATCTTTCTAGTCATTTCAGTGCAGAGCACATTGTGCATTCTACAGAAATGGAAGTCCAAATCCAAACAATTGTTGAATGTATCAAGCAATTCATCCTTCCGATAGACCCTCGCCTCAAGTAAAATCATATCAAAGTTCCATATCACCCACATGATTTCTAAAGGGGAAACACTCCATGCCCTGGGCTTTTATTCCCCCTCTTATCTTAGATGCCCTTAATTAAAAAAAAATAGGCGGTCGTGCACTAAGTTCCCGCTATGCGCGGGGTTCGGGGAAGGGCCGGACCACAAGGGTCGTAAACAAAAAGAAAAGAACTTCTTTGAAAGTAAAATAGGAAGAGCTTGACTAATACCACCTACAAACTACGTTCGAGCTTGATTTGTACGGGCAAATAACCAAACCATGGTACATTCACATCTTGACTTATCAAGAAAAATGTTTTTAGCATCTTTAGCTCCCAATTAACTTCAAAAAGTACGGTTTGGTTTCTTTCATCCTCAAAATGCCCAAACAGAAAACTAGAGTTCCTATTCTTTTGCCCTTCCAAAAGGAATGAAGAAAAAGAGAAAGGAAAACCGACAAAATCCACTCGTAATATCACATCAAACAATGAAAACGGAAAATGCAGGGCCCTGTGATGATTTCGTCAATCTGAATCTTAATTATTTTCTACAGGAAATATATTTGGTGCCTAAAGAGGCATTGCATTAATGTTATCAGTTTTTAAATATCTTGCCTATGGCAAAGTTCCGGACAAGGATCTATAGCTGTCAATGTGCTTATAATGCAAAAGCTATCTAAACTAATAGCAATGCATAACCGACAAAAATAAGAAATATTGAAAAGAAAATTGTCTATTGAAAGAGGGAAATGCAGTAAGACTTTTTCACAATGTGCTTACCCACCGTCGTGCCAAAGTAAGGTTGTTCTCAGGATAGTATAGAGTTGACTCCATAGATCGTAGCACCACGAGCAGTGCCATTTTGTTCTGGTGGCCGAAATGTTGCATCAGGCTTCTTATTGGGATCTGTTCCAAACTTATATTTACATCCCACGGGACATGATTTCAATGACTGCATAGTGATTGAATAGACATCAGAATTCTGTATAGGGCAGAAAGGCACAGGAGTAGGGAATGTCTCTTTCTCTTCCGCACATAACAATCAACACGCAAGTCTATAGATGGGATACCAAGAACTTGTAAGCAATAAGAAGTGATATTTGCATTATAATAAATATTTCTGGTCATTTCATTAGAGTTTCTACAACAACAACATACCCAGTGTGATCCCATAAGTGGGTTTTGGAGAGGGTGGGATGTAGACAGACCTTATCCCTACCTTGGGAGAGGTAGATAGGTTGTTTCCAATAAGACCCTTGGCTCAACAAAAGCGTTTTTAAAACAGGTTTGAAAGATACAAGAGCAAAAAGCTATGATGAAAATATTGAAGAAGAGAAGAGTATTGACAACAAAATAGTAAAGATAACCAAAGTAAAAGGAACAATAACAGTAATAAAATTGAGGAACATGATAATTTCATTCGTGTTGTGTGGGAAAAAAATTGTGATGAAATAATTAAAAGGGAACATAAAGAAAATATGCACCAAAAGGCAATCAATTTGGAAATTCACAAAGCTTCTCCACTTTTTAATAAAAGGATCAGAAATGTTAACCCGTATCTAAAGTCTCCAGGCAAACGAAGCATAACAACCAAAATCCATCAACTAAGCAAACCTCCTGCTATGACCGAGCTACAATAATACCCAAAAATCTGACCTCAACCTTGCACTTTGAAGCATACTCCTGATAATGGGCAGAGCTAGGGTACCTCAAGAGGGTTCAAATACCCTTTGTTGGAAAATTAAACTTTATATACAAGGTCAAAATTATTTTTTATGTATATATAGTAGATGTTGATAAATGATGTGTATTAGTACTCCATTGATGCATTTGTTTTGTAACTTGCTTATTTGCTGTCTATTTTCTTACCTTGCATTGGATACCTTTCTTTTGTGTCCGAGGGTCTATCGGAAACATCTCTACCCCACAAAGGTCTGTTAGGTCTGTGTGTACATCATACACTCCTCAGATCCCACTTGCGTGGTTACACTGGGTATGTTGTTGTTTGTATAGTAGATGTTAAATCACATTGACTTCTTGTATATTTACTAATTATCTAAAGAGACTTAGGCATATCAGTGAAAACAGTGTTACAAACGAAAAGCAATTATGCATATATCCCAAACTAGAAGGTTCCATTATATAGATTATCATTATCCAATTCTCTTAATTTGGCCCATTCAATTCCAATATACTAAATAATAAACAGAAGTGAGAATTAACCTGTTCAATCCCTTGAACAAAAATCGGTTATTCGCTAAAATCTCTGGAATAGGCGACTGAATCTTCCCTATCCAACCACTTTTCGCAGCTCCAGGGTACGAATCCCTGACCCGACCCGGTTTCATAAACAGCCCGTTTAGAGATGGACCAAGAGGACGTAGTGAACTGATAGAAAGAGTCGGCCCAAGAATTAACAAGATTGGTCTTTTCAGCCATGTCAAGTTTACCCAGAAAAGAAATCTCTGTTATAAACACAAGGGCAACCAATTGCGCCATTTTTATTGGGTGGGCGTTTGAGATTGAAGTGGGTGATTCATCTGCTCTAGGGAGTCTTTGAATTGAAATAGATGTGGCCATGAATCGCTAAAATTGATGGACAATGAAAGAAAAATAGAGAGGATTTGGAATTCATGCACGTTATTATCAAAGTGGGCCAAACTGGAGAGGGTTTTAAAGACTTGTATTTAATGTCCAATTTAGTTGAACTTATCCCATCAAAGTTAATTATTCACTATTTTTAATTTTACAATAAGCTTACAATCCCTGCTAAACAATAACATGTGCTTACAAACCCCTGGTAATCATAAAACCAAAATGACTTCAAGTCAATTTTCAGCACGTTCTGCAAGCAGATGCAATTAGTGTAGCTTGATGAAGCGCGGGGCCATGGTCGCGAGTTCGATCCTGCATCGCGTTGGTTGGCGCATCGCACGTAGCGCCAAGTGTAGTTTACATGGCGGCGTGGTTTGCGTCGGTCGGGGTTTATCGCGTGCGCTTCGAAAGAGTAGCATTGCGGCCTTCGCCGTCGACAAAAAAATTCAAAGCGTAGATATCGATGTTCAAAATTTTCTATATGGACCAACACGCACACATTGTATCAAGGGAAAATGGGCATATTTGCCCTCCAACTTTGAGAAAAGGGGCATATTTGTCCTCCGTCAAAGTTGGGGGACAAATATACCCCTTCTGTTAATAAACTTCCACCATGTGGCATATTTTCATAACCTTAACTGCGATGCACAGGTGGAATCCACGTGGACGCCACCTGAATGACCCGACCTGTTACCCGACCCGAAGGAAATTAAAAGCTATCAATATATGGGAAGTAGGCCCAGCTCAAAATCCATTTCCTTCAGTTCTAATATTTTAGCGTACACAGGAACTGCGAAGATTTTCAGTACAAATGATATAGAGCGAGCCACTAACAACTTCAACACTAAAAGGATCCTTGGAGAATGTGGTTTTGGATTCGTGTATAGTGGAACCCTTGACGATGGAAGGAAAGTAGCAGTTAAGGTTTTAAAAAGAGATGATCGCCAGGGAAGCCGTGAGTTTTTGGCAGAAGTTGAGATGCTTAGTAGGCTGCATCACAGAAACCTGGTCAAATTGATAGGTATTTGCACAGAGGAAGTTGAGATGCTTAATTTCCTTCGGGTCGGGTAACGGGTCGGGTCATCCAGGTGGCGCACATGTGGCGTCCACGTGGATTCCACCTGTGCATCGCAGTTAAGGTTATGGAAATATGTCCACATGGTGGAAGTTTATTAATAGAAGGGGTATATTTGTCCCCCAACTTTGACGGAGGGCAAATATGCCCCTTCTCTCAAAGTTGGAGGGCAAATATACCCCTTTTCCCTTGTATCAATGTTCATCATATTTTTTTTATAACAGAGGTAAATGATTAGCTTGAGCACACTTTATTTATTTCATCAATTGTATGCTTAGCTTGCACGCACTTTATATCTTTAAATGACTATATGTTATTTTCTATTATAATTATCGAGTTCTCTGTGTTGGAAATTTATTAAATGTGAAATTAAGTTTAATCTATTATTTATGATTCGAACAAGGTCTCACATGTCGGAAACGTCGTTTCCACACACGTGCATACATAGTGTCAAGTATCGTAAATTTTATTAAGTGAAAGAGATATTGGTGCGTAAGTGAAACGTTTGAGACATAGAATGATGGACGGTTATCGGTTAAATGACATGTGTTCCACGTTGGTAAATGAAGGAAGAAGTATACGATGTGTAAAAGATGAAACAAGTCGGAAAACGCCGCGGAGCCTCGAAGAAATGGCGCCTCGTGGCGGCGCGAAACTCTGAAGTTTCATTGTGGCGCTACGGCTTATTTTAGACCGTTGGAGAAGAAATAAAACTGATTTTTAGGCTGACTTTGGAGCATTAATTCACCATTATTTGGCTCATGACTAAATTATAACTTCATATTCAAGGCCATTACATGGTCATTCAAAATCATTACTTGGCTAATTGAAGAGTCATCTTCTCAACACTATAAAATGATGTCTTTGGCTCATTTGCAAAACACACATAGACACTCAACACTTAACAATTTTCATAAAATTGTCTTCCTCTCTAGCAATATTCATACACTCAAAGATCTTTCTTCATAAGCGAACACTTGAGTCTCCTTTGCTCACTTGTTTGATTGTTATTTTAACTTGGGAGATAAGTTGTCATTACACTGTTAAAGGATTACACGGGGCAATATTATCTTAAGGATAGATTGAAAAATCAATCGACTCAGCAAGACATTTTCCTTGTTCTATTTTCAGATTCCTAAATAATTTGTTGTTGTTATCAAGGTCAAGAAACTTGTTACAATTGGAGCAAACACTGAAGACGAAATCAAGAACTACTCAAGATCGCAGATTCAAGACGGATCAAGAACCAAACTTTGTTGTGGTTGTCACAACTTTTGTTAGGCTTCAAGCTACTCTATTGTACTGTAATCGTTTATCCTTTCTAAGCACTAGTGATACATGTAACTCACACTCTGTCCAACCAAATTTAGCAAAATGAAAAAACCCAAGATCTTTTTCTAAACTCTGTGGACTTTTGGAATTTAAACTCTTTATTTTCCGTATTTTTCACCCATTTTGTTAACTAATATGTCACACGCTTATCATTTCATACTAGAGTTGTAGTATTACTCCTATAGTTTCTTGTTCTTTTATTTCTGCTATAATCTATTATTTCTTGTATTTCGATTATAGTATTGATTTGTGTGGATACGCTGCCTTTTTTTTCTTTTCAGACAACTTTATTATTTTTATAGTATTTTTCGATGGTATTATATACTGCTTTGAATTGCTTATTCTTGTGCAGAGGGTCTACCGGAAATAACATCTCTACCTTCTAAATGTAGGGTAAAGTCAGCATACACTCTACCCTCCCTATACCTCACTTTGTGTAATTTTACTCGGTATATTGTTGTTGTTGTTATGTCACGCGCTTAAGCGCATACCAATGTTCATAATGCTCGCAAGACATGCATCAGTGCAAGTACATCCTTCTCAACCCACTGCAAGGGTAAATTTATGGCTATGGGATAGTTTTATGGGGCAAGATCGCATCCATGCCAAATTTAACTGCTATTGACAATGATTTTTTGTGTTGGCTTTCAACGATCACCGATTAATGGAATACAATTTTATCCCACTGGTAATAGAATTAGTCATATGTAGGAAGCTCAAGAGAAATTTCCATGAGATTGTTAATATGACTGTAACCAGCGTGCAGAACAATTTAATTATTTGTTTCCTAAATTAACTTATGCTAAGTACCAAGCAATATTGAAGCGGTTACTCCTATTACTTTGTTTCATACACCCTCGGATAAATCTATTTTGAAAATTGCAACAGAGGACTTCGTTCTGCAACGAAGAAGGAAACAGCTCGAATGAAAGAACAAAACAGGAAGACGAAAAAGACGTTGAAGGCACAGTAAAGGATCGAAAGAGTTCCACTAAATATACGTACAACAGCGCATACGCATCATCAAAAGGAAAAGAAGAAGAAAATAACAAAAGAATCAGCTACTGATGTCCTCCAGTTAAAGTTTGTATAGACATCTGCTCTATAGGCAGACCACAGAGATCTGAAAATTGATAATATTCTAGTTCTTTCCCATCTTTTCTTTCTCTTGCAAAACACTTACGCTTGAATTAGATAATTATCTACATGTCATTTACAACTTTAGTGGTATATCGCAAACCTTATGCAAATGCACGCTACACTATTTCCTACTCTATATTTTACCCAAAAATGAGACGCTAACACTTTAAGGAACAAGTCTGATTTCATCAAGTAGACCTTCTCAAGTTCGCCATCCTCCTTTCAAAATGCACCGACAAAATTACCAGCTCCTTGTGTTTGTGAGTCACTATTCTCCAGTAATTTCACCACCCCTCGTCTGCCTTTCAAAAAGTTGTCGAGGACCAACACATTCACCAGTCTTCTGATGAATTTCGAGTTTTACTTGGTCATTACTCTGGAACATGGAACTAGCAACTCCTGAACTCCCATGTTCCTTGTTGGAACAATCTAAAGTACACATGTAGCGGTTAGATATGGGGTTCTTACAACCGTTAAAAACCATATTTTTCAAAGATACTGGAAGAAGTTGAGATGCACATTACTTGATCTTGGTCTGTAGTTTCCGCCGAAGCTGTCTTCATCTTTTTGCACCTCGAGTTCTCGTTAAAATCTTCATCCACAAAATTTTGATCTGAACCTTCTGCAGAATTTCAAACAACGTCAAAAAGAAATACTAACAAATGTAGAAATAACACAAGCTATATTGTACATATATAATGTACCTTTGGTCTTTTAGTCTTCACGAAAGAAGACCCGTCCTCAACCCCTAAATTAAGAATAATTTCAACACAAACTTATCAAAGTGCTTACCAGCAAGTCTACAGACTGTTTTCTGAAGTTCTGCAGGTTTGGAATGTGATCTTGTTTCGTGTCCACAAGATGAAGACCTCCTATCTCTTGTTCGTTTCCCCTTGCAGTGGAGTTCACAAGAAGTTTGGCGATCCAGAACGTGATGATGCCCATCACTGTGCAGATATTTTAGGCAATCATGAGAATAAGCTGCGATATACACAACAGGTGCCTTCCTCACGGTCTTCTTGATATTCTTCCAACAACCATTATGCAGAAAAGGTAACTGGAAGAAAAGGTAAAAACTATGAAGCAAGATCCACTGAGAGGTTTTCTGATATTCTTTTTAAGAAGGGCACTGTGCTGTTTTCATTGTCATGTACAGAGAACGAGTGGGGGAGAGTGGGCAATTTTGTTCCCTCCCGAGAAACCAAAACAGAAGGGAAATAAAGAGGGAATTAGAAATATTATGCAAAGTTTTTATATTCTACCAGGATTCCTTTAGAAACATGAAACCTACGAACAAGTTTTCAATTTGGAAAGGAAGCAGAATATCTTCCGAAACGAGAAAGGATATCCTGTATAAAATTTAACTTTACCAGTTTCAAAAAAAAAAGGAAATTATAACGGATCATGTACACTTCTAAAGTAAGACCGGGATCCTCTCTCCCATTCTCTCCATACCCTCCGATTAACGGCTATGTCTGACGTTAATTTTTCCCTCTCAATTCTTGAATTTTGGCATCTCAAATCAGTAAAGCAAGACACCAAAATTTGTTCTTTAAACTTTAGAAGTCGTTCACGAAAAGCCAAAAAATGAAGATCACATCAAACACTTCATATGTACTTCATCATTGTAATTTCTTTTGGTTGGATATGCTATTTGTATACACTTATTTAACCCTTTTTCTTATAAGTTGCTTATTTAACCCTAATAATTATTAGTGAAACAAAGTAAATATAATTTTCTATGACCATTTTTTTCCTTCAGTTATTTGCTTAAAATTATGTAAATGATGATCACATCAAATCAATGTTTAAGCTATCTCTTCCACAGCAAAATTTTCACAGTTACTGATACACACACACACACACGACAACCACATTTATGTATATGCATATGTATATGTAAATGGCCTATACCCTATAGATGTTCACCAAAAAGGAAGCAAAAATAATTTAGAATATAGGCCCCGCATTCCTGAATTATTTTTCTTCTTAATGTTGCATGATTTACACTTATTGTCAGATTGGTGTCAGATTGGTGTCCGTATGACTAGTGTTTGGTGTGAGAAAATACTGCTCCTCCTCAAAATATACGTCTGCCTCTGCCCCAGGTCATCATGAAAATGCAGCCAAAATGGGTCATGTTATAGCTCTAGAAATAGAGAATGAATAAAGTTAGTCTCCTGACCTGCTCTGAAGTTTTGTTGAC
This sequence comes from Przewalskia tangutica, assembly GCA_029844215.1. Taxonomy (NCBI): domain Eukaryota; kingdom Viridiplantae; phylum Streptophyta; class Magnoliopsida; order Solanales; family Solanaceae; genus Przewalskia; species Przewalskia tangutica. The sequence continues at coordinate 5,447,996 of CM056731.1, read as the reverse complement.
ATGTGCAGATAACTTCTCTGACGAATTGCTGCAGCTCTTGTTCAGTTCCACAGATCCAGCACGCAAGGCCATCGATCTGTGCAACTGCTTTACAAATGATGCTTCAAGACAGTCCAGAAATGTATTGTGCTTCTCATTTGTCCATCCCATGTGCTTGTCCTGAAGTCAAAACGTGAAATGTGCAAGTATTATTATCCTAAATTCCGGCAGGTTAGTGAAAAAGAGGCATGTCAGTTTCAGTTTTGAGCTTTCTTGTTTTGGTCTGTAAGTTCCACACAGCTTACGAATAAAATTGCTGCAGTCGAGCTAAGGATAATCAAGAATGTGTAGGATTAAACCTCCATGACTATACATTAATTAGAAATCAGCTATACATTAATTAGAAATCAGCTATACATTAAACAGAGAATGCCCAGTAAGGAAACATTAGAAAGATATCAAGAAATATGCACACCATATTGCAATAAGCAGCTTTTACAGATGAGCATTTCAGATAAGCTGGCATGAAAGAATTGATCACGTGTCCATATACATGAATAGAGTGTGAATTCCATAGGAAGAATCTAATGAATTTCATGAAGGGGAGTCTTTGGAGTAACTGGTAAAGTTGTTGTCATGTGACCAGGAGGTCATGGGTTCAAGCTGTGGAAACAGCCTCGTGCAGAAACGCAAGGTAAGGATGCGTACCGCAAAGACCCTTGTGGTCCGGCCCTTCCCCGGACCCCGCGCATAGCGGGAGCTTAGTGCACCGGGTTGCCCTTTTTTTTAATCTAATGAATTTCACATGCATTAAGTAGGTTGCAAAGATCCATCCATATTCAAATTTCATGTGCATTAAGGAGGTTGTGGAGGACAATAGTCCCCCACATCTTATCACAGGAAGAATCTACTGAATTTTGTAAAACCCAATTAAATGCAAGTAATTCAGAAAGTGGAAGTGGAAGTGGACGAGGAAATACTTCCACTTGACATAATTAATAATAACTATAAAAAGATAAAGAGTATCTTGCTCACCACAAAGCGAACTCAGAACCCCTAGTAAGATTTAAAGCTCCATTCTTATTCATTATTTAATTCACCCCCCCCCCCCAACCTACATAATATGAACCCGCTACACCGCATATGACCTGAAAGGATGAACCCAAAAACAAGAATGTGATAATATCACTAATGGAATTTTTCCTCATTTGCTTGAATGGGTATATTAACCTTTATCAGCACCCCAATATGATGCCCAAGGAATTTATAGAAAAAGAATTCAATTATGCATAGCACATAGGCACATACACATAAGTTTTGTTTGAACACATGTATTATGCACTCATGCACAGGTACAGTTAAAAACGATTTATCAAAAAGTAAAAGTTTTTGTGACACAGCAAGTAGGTATGACGGCGAAAAGTCTACTTTTAAAAGAAAGCTATATAAATTATCATGGTTAAGAAATAAGAAGCATGGCATTCTAATCAGGAACGAGGCAACCCTTTTTCTTGTTCTTTTTTTGGGTGGTGCAGGAAACAGCATTCAGAATCTAGAAGAGGTTATCTTAATAGTTATGTGCAATTCAATGAAATTAGTATCACTGCAAAAAACTTAAAGAATTGAAACTCTCTGGCCCTATCACCTTCATCTCTCTTCTGATGGATGACGAGATAGTAGGGAAGGATTTACTTCGATTATGTCAAACTTTTCGCTCATTAGATGAAACCAAGCCTCAATTAGAGGTTAATTTTCAGCCATTCTCAATCGTTAAAAAAAAGGAACATGAAAACCAAAAAAGCCAAGTCAGTAAATAAAGGTTGAAAGATTACTTTAGTTCCATTTGTAACAAGAGGACTCCAAGAAACCTAATCCTGAACAATCTTAATTATTTTCTTCTTTTTTTCTATAAATATCTAAGATACCTAATTCCTGTTAATCAATCAAGTACCAAAAGGATGAAAAGAAACAAGTTCTAAACAACCAAAAAATGAAAATTACTTATACTAAATAACCAATGACTAAAAGTCCAAACCAAAAAGATGAAGATGATACAAAAATCCGCTTAGTTTCTCACATGAACTATAGTACTTGGTAGAGAGATCTATGAACCATGCTGACGAAAAGCATTTTAGTTGTCTCCTTGTTCTAACATATTGAAACTAGGTCTCCAGCTTCGGCTTGGATCCATCAATAGGAATTCAGTGCTATCAGTGCACTCCTTGTTTCCTTTCTAGAATAACTGAAGTGTCTTCACGTGTAATTCTTCTAACGTATATCTGATTAAGTTTATCTTTGTAAGTTTCTTCCAGTAGGTGATCATTTTCTCACGTTTGAGCTATGGTAGATGTAGCATGAACAATTCACTAGTAGCATCTTTTCTAAGTCCATTTTCTACAAATCTAATGAAGCTTTAAGAAATATGTTGAAGTTCAATCATCCTATTCAGGAATCATGAGAATCCTCCTTGAAGAAGAACCATTAATATGATTAACAGATTCAAGAAGTTCCTCAACCTGATTCAAGGCGATTTTTAAACCCTAAGCTATCCAAAAGTTTATCAAGCCTATAACATTTACTAACCCTAGAAGCTTGTTCTTTTCTCATCATCCTTCAAAGGAAAATCAGACAGATCAAAGTATAACCCACTCTTTTCATCCAAGTAGACAATCATAAATCCATAGAGATAAACATTTTAGTCACCAAATGAATCAACATTAAATCTTGTTAAGAAGAAGACACCAAGTACCTTTATCCTAAAACAACTAGAACTGCTTTTTTAAAAATAAATCAACAAGTTCCATCAAATGAACAAAACTAAGACACCAAATACTTGTCCAACTAAGACACCAAATTCTTGTCAATAAATAAAGTACTTAAAAGGTATCAAATAACATAGTTTAAGTTCTGACGGAACTACAGAAGTAACCTAAATAAATAACCAAGTCCGAACTCTCAGAAAATGCTGTTGCATCACCCTACAGTTTCACAAGAACAGTATCCCATGAACTGCACCTTTACTATGACAGAATAGGAACCATGCTTACCCTCTGTTCCTCCATCTTCTCCACTATCCCAGTCCTTGCGCCTTTAATTGCTTCTTTGAAAGCTGCCTGCCACTACTTCCAAGAGTCACTTTGACAACAGAACATGTATGTAACTGCTTTGGTTTCTCTTTCATCTCTTCCTAACTTTGTCTCCCAACAATCTAGGTAGCATGAAGCCATACACGCAAACTGACAGACATGCTAGTTCTAAAATGTCCAGACAAAGCATGTCGACATGTAGTTGGAAGAGATGGAATTGAATACACATACATCGACTCATAAGGTTATTTCAAAACTAAAAACCATCAAGGTAGGTATTCAGTTCGCAATGAAAAGCAAAAAATAAATAGAATACTCACTTTATCCATTCTTAATTTCCTTATATGAATCAGCATAAGCAAGAACTGAAAAATGTGAGTTGTTTTGTATTTATTGAGGAAAAAAGTAGGGCAGTTTGTATTTTGGACAGTAGAAAAGGAGAGAAAGAAGAGGGAGAGAGGTTGTCCCTCATGATTATATATGTGATTAAATTGTATTGAAGCTCTCTTTTCAAGGATAGCGGACTAACTGAAAAAGAAGTGTATGTTTAAGAGACGGATAATTAGAATAAAGTTAAAAAAGTACCAACATAAGACTTACATGAATTATTATTAATTTATTTGATAACCAAGATTTGTATCAATTATGAAACCCAAATTAAAGATACTAACATGGTGACCATCAATCAAGAAGCTTTTGGGGAAATCCCTAGAGCTTGGAAACCAAAAACAAAAGCATTATGTTACATAACAAACAAAATCAAACCACTTTCAAAACCAGGATCCATTCTAACTAGAGCTTCAACTCCCCCCCCCCCCCCTTCTTCTCTGGAACAAAATTTCCCCACATCCGCCCGGGTACACTTGAGCTTCCTATCTAGTGACAATGGCGTCCAGGATAAGAAGAGCTACCTTTCATCCTGCATAAAATGCTTTCTCCTTGGTCTTCCAGACTATGTTTCTTGTTTTTTTCCTCTTCACTGGTGGGTGAGCCTAGGGTTTCATCCCTAGTGTAGTAGAAAATGTCCCTGAAAGGAGGACTTAATCTTTTGATGGTCTTGGCAGAGAAGAAGAAAGGCAGTGACAGAGTTTTTGAAGTTGCTAATCAAAACTGATATGTCTCCAACACGTAATATGTTGCACATTTAGGCTTTTCTTCCCTCTGTAATATTCATTTTCTCCCACTTCTCCTTTCTTTCTTGAAAGTTGAAATACACTTAATTTTAGATAGCCATTTCCATCCTTGAACCAAACACTTTATAACTAGGTTGTTTCCCTAACGTTGCAGTTAAATTTTTGCATGCTTGATGTCAAGCTTTATCACAGCAGTTGGAATCAACCAAGTATCTGCTATTGAGCACTCAGAGAGATTAATGTTGTGGAATCACTATATGCAAACAATGTGTATATCTTGGAAGCACTATCAGATTAACAGCTAAATGAAAACCCAGAAACTTAGGGGTTCTAAAATCTCTGAGAAGACTGGCAGTCTCAGAAAAGCAGCTTTTGGAAGTAACCGTACAAATAACGATATTTTTCCAAATCAAGGTACACTTCCCACACATGCTGCAGTTTCAACAGAACATTTCAATCTATTTTCACATTATTAATATTTAACTGCATGTGCAGGATTATTGCATCAGCATGACTAACCAAGAAGTGTGACAAAAGTTTTAAGCATTCAATGCTGGTTATTTAGAAATGCAGCTTTAAAGAAACTGGGTTCTAAAAGTGACAATGTAGTAACCTTTTTTCTTAAATAGGAAATACAGCCAACTTGCGGACTTGTAACACCGGGTACTTTGTATCTTCCATCAGCAGACTGACTGCGATCCTTTTTACTAGTAAGAGCTTATTAACCGAGTATACATAATAAAAAATCTGATATTCCCAAACTAGCATATAGAAAGAGGCAGTTTCAGCCAGGTACACCATACCCTAATGGCATTCCGAAACTGCTTTACACAAGCCTTAGTATAGTAGTTTGAATCTATAGGTGAAAGTCTCCAATAAAGACCCTGACAACAGTGTCGAGTAATGCTCAATCGGGTAAAATTCTTTTTGATTAGATGTGAAAATAGGTAATTTTGAAGGACAAGCTAAATATTCATGATTGGTCATCTACAAGCTCCAATTGTCTCCTTTCGTATGCTACTTTTACAGTTCAGCCTTTAAACAAGAATTAAGCAACAACCCCTCGTGACTTCAACGAATAACGACCTCCTTTCCTCCTCAACGCGATAGAAGAGGTGGATCGAAACGGAGAACTATAGAAGCTCAATAAAAAAAGAATTCTTGTGTGTAACCTGCAGGATACACAAGATGGTTATAATTACACCATCCTTGCCACAAGAACTGTTTTTTTTTATCCACCAAAAAGTAGAACAACTCCACTCCTTCCAACTCCAAAAACACACTTACGCTTTGTTTGGATCGTTGTTACCCATCGTCTCATAATATATTGTACCGCAATGTATTGTATTGTACTGTATTGTTCTGTAAATTAGGTTATGCTAGATATTTCCTTAACCAGATCAAAAATAGAGTTGAACTAACATATCACGCATAGATCCTCAACCTGATCTCTAAATTAGTAAGCCGTTTTTTTCAGTTTCTTCCTTCAATCCTAAATATCCTCTCTCTACATGTCTAGTCGTTGCTACAACAGAGAACTCATACGGTCACCATACCATCATCTACTACCTACACTTTAAGTAAATAAACGAAGAAATAACCTTAGACTTGAGATTCAATAAATTAAGGTGCTAAATCACAATATCTCCGAAAATCAGGGGGAAATTCTAAGCATATATCAAAAGATAAACGAGATTTAACTACGAAGAATCGCAAGGAAACTATTACCGTGGTAGCATTTCCACTCTGCAACATAGTATCTTTGGAAGATGACGCACTGGAATTCGACCGGGTCAACTCATTAGGGCAACTCTCCGGCGACGACCACCGGTAGCTCTCTTCCATTTTATACACTCCGATAATGTAGATTTGAAAAATCAGCTAATATCTCTCTATATTAACAGGCAGGGATAAACGTGAAGTTTGGGGTATAAGAGGGGGGGAGGCTACTGCGGAGGGGGGGGTGTTAGTTGTGATAGTTTTCGATAAGGGGCCAAAGTGGGCTCCACATGGCGACGCTTTTACACGTGTCATGATATTGGCGTTTTGCCACGTAAGCAGTAGCTGATAATATCTTCAGAAAATGTCAACCAGATATTTTAGGAAGCGAGGGAAAATAGCGTGGGGTAGTCAGGTAATTTTGGAACTGTAGAAGGTGTTGATCACGCGCCACGTGCCTGACAGCTATGCAAAGCGCATTTGGAAATACTCGGAGGCGTTTGGTTCGCACAGGTAAACGAAATGAAATTCAGTAAGGAAATTAAGGAGAAAGAAAATGAATGACCCTGATTCTCCCTACATGTTTGTTTCTGTTTCAGAAACGGAATCAACTGCACCCTGATTCCTTTTGTGATTGTTTGGTTAAAAGAAGGGAATCAACTATCAATTTTCGGCGATAAACAATGATCGACGCGACGCATCACCATTTTCGGCCACCACGGAGCTCCATTGACGACGGATCATATACCAATCGATTCGTCTCATCAAGACCGACATTTCTATACTACCCATCACCCTCGATTCATCCTAAATCTCCCAAATTTTCAGATAAAAAAACTTGAACTTTTTCGATCTGTTTTTGCTAATTTCGGCAACTAGAAGGTACGGGGTGCTACCAACAGGTTCATCATAACCTCCCCGTCACTTCTACACCAAACTTGTGGTTCGACTCATCCTCTAAAGCTATAACCATCAGATCGAAACTCAACAAACCCTACGCCGCCATTTGATGGAGTTCGGGGGTTCGTCGGAGCTTGGAGCTCCGGCGGAGGATGGTGGAGAGGGATGACAGGCAGGGAAATGGGGGTGTCTTTGAAAATGAAAGCATTGGAGTATATTAAAAAGGGAGTGGTGCGGCTGAGTTAGAGATGGGAGGAGGAAGGGAATGGAAATATCTAGGGGGTGGGGAATTAATGTAGAAGACTTTGGGGTAAAGTTGAAAATAAAAAAGGGTAAAGGAAATGTTAAAATAGGCCCAACAAACAACTTCAAAAAAAATCAGGTCATTTCATTCTCTTACCCTTAGAGTATTATCCGAACCAAACGTCCCCTTATTTACTAGGCTTTTCTAATAATTTACAGAGATTTACTATGAGTCAAATTTTTGGAGTAATTGCTAGTGAATTATGGAGTTGCAAATATTAGGTAGGTTTCTTCTTTTTGGTAACAACGACATTCTATTTATAAGCTAAGGCGTTACATCATGCATAGCAGGTACTAGAGCACTATCATTGATAGTGGTTTCCAAAGCTAACCAAATTTTTAATATATTATTTATATTCTATCATAATTGTAGTCTAAATTAAGGCTTGTAAATTTGTATATAATATGACATTATGGAATGAAATGGTTACGAAAAATATTTCCTTCATAGTATCAAAACCCAAAAATTAACCCTAGTCCAACCCTAATTTTTTCTTAAGTGACCTTTCTCGGCGGAACCCTAGTTCCGCCTCAAACCCTACTTCTCTTGCTTTTCTCTTTCTAGGACAATGATGGCAACCATGAAATTACATCCCGATATTGCCGTAAATAACATCAAAAACTTCATTCCGGTAATACTTGAGATGGAAAAGGGGTAATATTCATCTTGGGTGGAGTTATTCAAAATTCATTACCGCGCATACCAAGTCATCGGCCATATTCTTCCTCTTAAATCTCAATCGAGGTTCATGAAAAAATTCACTGATATTGATATGACTCTTTGATCTCGCTTGGGTGGTATAGTCCTTCAATGGATTTACGACAACATATCAAATGACCTTTTGCACATCATTTTGAAACATAATTCTATGACTCAACAAACATGGGAGCGTTTACAAAATATTTTTCAAGATAACAAGATTTCTCGTGCGATTTATCTTGAAAATCAATTCACTAATGTCAAATTGGATGAATTTCCAAACGTCTCCGCATATTCTCAAGAGTTAAAAAGCTTGTCGATCCACTATCCAACGTTGGTGCACCCGTGACAAATCAAAGGTTAGTTCTTCAATTGCTTGCAGGCTTAAATGAACAATATGATGGAGTTGCTACGTTCATTCAACAAAGTAACCCGTTACCACCATTTTATGAGGCTCGTTCGAGGTTGATTCTTGAAGAAACCCAAAAAATAAAATAGGAGGCGACGACAACAAACAATGTCGGCACCACCCACCTTTCCACCAATGCATATTTCGATGATTTTGGCCCTCAAAATTTTGGTTCGGCCAGTGGTTCAAATCGCAACAACAATGGACAAAACGAGGTCAAAATCGCAACAATAACAAAGAAAAAAATAATAGATGAAGGGGGGATGTGGCGGCGAGAACCACTCCATCGGAGGAGACAGGGCGGCGAACCAGCCGACAACCACACGATTCAACGACAACGGCGGTGGGGTCGGTTCCGCCATGGTTGGAACCCAAAGTAGTGGGGCCTCTACGCGTCTGAAAGCCTTAGAACTGTCATTACGACCCGACAGACCGCGACCCTGTGCCATAATTGGACACTCTTAGACTGACCTGTCACGTATAATCTGACTGATACCAAACAATATAAAAATCTCGTGAAAATAAGCTGCTGACTCATAACATCATGTATATCAGAATAAACCAGTCTCCTGAGGAGTCACATAATTTCAACATAACAAAATAGGCAAGTCGACGAGGCCACCATCGTAGAGATATCCAAAACGGCTCATGCGTATCATATACAATACACGTCTACCACGCAACCGCTTCTGAAGAAACGATAATGGAATATGACGGGACAGGGCCCCGTCGTGCCTCTAAATATGCATAAGTCCAATAATAAGGTTCTGTACCAAAATGACTAAGCTCTGAATCAATGAAGCTCTTCAACCAGCTGAACAAGAATTCTAGACCGGAGGATCACCAAACTGAGCACATGTACATGCGGGCATGAATGCGACCCAGGAAAGGGTCGATGCGAAATAATGTCGAGTATGTAAAACATGAAGTACTATAAAAAAAATCATAACTGGCCAAAGGATAGCAGGAGACATATATAATAATCAAAATCCCAATACAACTGTGTCATATAAAAATGAGAGTCAATTGTGCCTTATCAAAATAAGAGTCATATCAAAATCATGGATGTTTGTCCATATAATCATATATATATATATATATATATATATATATATACATACTATCATGGGTACTTGTACCCGCATCATGGATACATGTCAATGGAATCATCATATACTATCATGGGTATCTGTACCCGCATCATGGATGTCTGTCCATGGTCACCCAATTTTGTCTCCCTCTTCCGATTATTTATCGTAAAATTAAACTATTTTTTGTTATACCATAACCCACTATTAAAATAAAATACCTAAAACTCTACCCAAACAAATAAAAATCCCAGCCCAATACTTCTATTTTTCGTTCAGCCCATACCCCCTTTAATCATTTAAAACACCCCACTATTTCAGCCTCCACCGAGCCCAGAACTGAAAGCCCACTTCGACCAAGCCCATTCCCTTTTATCCCCCAAGACCTAAATCCCCTTAAAACAAAATCAGAAAAGAAAAACTAAAATAAACCCTAAACGCCTCTCTGCCTAAAGCTCCAAAAACGAAAATCCCAGCAGCTGCGCCCATCACCTCTCTCTTCCATTTCTAGCTAAAATTCAAGCTCATCAACCATAGACATAAATCGTATACCCCTTTTTTGTGATAAATCGTTTTCAATCACGTGAAGCATCGAAAGTTGCCCCAGCGTTCATATTTGAAACAAAAATTGTGGTCCCATTTCGAAATCAAAAACCAAAATCCCGCTCAAGATCTGAATCCTAGCAACCCTAATGTCATGCTATAAAAGCTAGCATTCTGGCCGCCGCTGTCCCTCCTCTCAAAATCCCAAAACACTTCTTATTTTTTAGTCTTCTAAAATATAAGCTTAAAATACTTTTCTGGCCGCTGTTCTTCACAAAAGAAAAATACTCTGGAGCCGCCATTCTCCCCTTCGAACTCTAGAATACTTTCTTATTTTTCTCATTCAACTTTTCTCAAAAAATACAAGATATAAGTCCTAAAACAAATTTCTTTCTGATTCGATATGGATTTTAAAAACAAGTTATTTTCCTTCGCTAAGTCGATTTGAATTCGAAGGACCCTTCTCAGTCCGCTGCACCCCAAACAGGTCAGTTTATCGATTTTAATCCTTTACTTATGTCGCTGTTGTGACTTTTGGATTATGTATAAGAAATTATGTATTAAGTCTCATTTGTTTTAAAATTTGTCGTTAGGAAATTTATTATGCTGGTTGTGTTAATCAAATCGTGGATGATAATTTTAGTGTTCATATGTACGATGAGATTTATTAAAAAAAATTACATTAACATTAACATCATACTTGATTTCTACTTCTATTAATCGCTCCTACTGTATTTACTGATTTTCTATAATATCTTGTAAAAATTATAACAACAAAAATCGAAGAACACGGGGCTATAAAACAATACTGCGGCTACTGATATGATAGGCTAAGCGGGGCTACCATAATAACACTACAACTACCGGTATGTAAGTATAAGTAAAACTACACTCAACTATCTATTACTCTTCTACCCTAATATGTATCCTCTACAACCCCCAACTAAGGTCATTCCCTCATTAAGTTGCACATGCGTCATATCCCGTCTAATCACCCCTTCCTAGTATTTCATCGGCCTACCTCTACCCCTCGTGAACCCGTCAATAGCCAACCTCTCACACCCTCCGCACTGGGACATTTGTGTCACGCATGGGTTAATTTCGTTATATATATTTCCTTTAAAGGATTTGCTTTTGCAAATTAGACTCATGCCCAAATGACCCGCCCAACCCGCCCATATTTTAATGGGTTTGAGCATTAATAAATGGGCTAAGTTTGGGTTAGCCCAACTTAACTCATTCATATTGAATAACCCAAATCAACTCATTACATTAGCCTAAATTAACTCATCTACTATTCTATTATTTACCCATCTACTATTCTATTGTCGAATTAAAAATGTTGGGCAATTGAGACAGGGCTGACGCGAATTCAAAATTTGTCTCAGTGTCGCGTTATGACGACACTAGGCTACTGTGCTGACACTAGGTTGTTGGTATCGGAAAGTCAAAACGGCGGACAAACGAGCTGACACAAAATTAAAATTGTCCCAGTGTCTAGACAAATTAGCTATAAGTCAACGTCTTTGTCGGAAGACTCTTTAATCCTCTCCATACAAAGAGGTACAACTGTTGACAGCCAATTTTGTCCCCCCCTCGATTAATAATCAATAAACTAAATTAATTTTCTAAACACCGCAAAATAACTTTAAGTAATAATAATACACACATCTATAAGCATATACACGTAAATAAACAATTTAATAATGACGTTGCATTAAACACTAATTAAATAACACATCGGCATTTATTATTTTTAATAATATTTAAAATAATTTATAATTTAAAACCCATTAAAACTCTAACACCAAAAACTAATACCCAAATTAAACCCACAAGCCTTATTTTCGTCCAAAGCCCACACCAATTCCTAACCGCGGCCCAACTCACCCCAAATCAGCCCATCCCATTAAACATCCAAAATATCACACCATTCTTCATCCTCCAAACATTCCAAAAATCCCAATTTTAGGCGATTCACAAACTTTTCTAAAACCCAGCGTTTATTTTCCTTATTTGGCCGATTCGGTCCTCAATTAGAGGAGTTTGAATCCATAAATACACCTCTTGTGTTCATCCAAGGGGGGGGGGGGGATATCATCAACCATTGAGAAATACCCACAGCATCGGTTCTATAGAAAACACTCTCTTATATCCAATTTTGCTTTCATTTTCTTGCTCGCAAACAAGTTACTAAGAACTCTTACTCGACGATTCGAGGGAACACTTGTCGTCGCCTCAGATTCACCACACATAAAAGGTAAAACTATCACCCTTCCAGTCTTAAATTCGCTTGATATCAATGTGTTTCTTTATGTGACTGATTGAACGTATATTTGGTCAATATTGATCAATGTTTTAGATAGTATTGATTTGCTATTGGCGTTCGCGGTTGCGACTACTGATGTGCTTCACTAACAGTTGTTAGTATCTGGATACATGGATGAATATAGTGTTTATCGTCTGGGTTATAGGGTCGACTGAGTGAGTGGTATTACTAATGCTTGTTAGACCTATGGCCATTATTGGAATTATAGCAGTCGTTTGTGCGTATTAAATGCTCATCATATTGAAACAGTTGGTGGAACTAGTTATCCATAAGTTGATTCAGGGTGTTAAAACTGGCTATGAACCCTCTATGTGCGATCTGGATAGCTGCAAATCTGTATAGCAGACTTAGGGGGCATATTTAGATCTTAGGAAGCATGCCTTGTTTGCTAAATGGTTCACTATTTTGGTAAGGTGCCTTAATATCAGTCTCAACTAAAAAAGGGGATTAAATAGAGTTATATTAGAACTAGCCGGAGCATTGCGAATGATAGGCAGGGTAGGGTGAATATGGATCTCGGCCTCTGCTGTATAATTGCATACGAATCCGGGAAATAGTGTTTTTATAGGTCTGGTTTTGGTCCATACTCGGCAGAACGTCAATCCTTATAGTATCCCCTCCCAGTATAACCACATACCTTTGATATTGTGTATACCTTATGTTGGATTGGCACTACACTATAAAATGTGAACATCGGTTAGGTGGTTTTATCATGCGTGGGTCTGTTTGTTTCAGATTTTCTTACCTGGGCGTGAGGTCCAAAGTGTACTATGCTCTCGTTGTTATTCTCCCATTATAAGATATGTATTTTGGATCTTGCATGCACTAGCACTGTATATTTATTTTAAATGAATGTGCAATGTGGGTTTAGATATCTTTGAACCTTAAAAAATGTACTTGGACCTGCTTTGTATGGCTATCTACTGTTCGATGCCCAATTTGGATTGTTGAATAATCTCCATGGTCTTTGTTTATTTAAAATGTCATTGCCTTATATGATTAGTTAAATCAAGGAGCTTGGTATATTAATTCAAGATCGGTATTAACCATGTATGAATTGTTAAAATCAAAACTCACTGCACACACTATTTCTTGCAATTCTCTCTATTATAGTTAGTGGGGAGTAAAAGGGATTATGAGGTCTAATCCCAAATTTTCAAATTAAGTCGATGCGCTCCCGGAAATAACAACAACCAAAATTCAAAAGGATTATGTATGTATATTTATTGCCTTGTTCAAAGATTCGAACCTCTTATTTATTTTTCAAAACATTATAAGAAAGATTCTGTGTTCGTATGTATGTAACAACAACTAAATTTCAAAAAAAATGATTACGTGTTTGTATGTATGTATATTTGTGTGCCTATGTTCAAAAGATTCCAATCTTTTCTTACTTTCTAAAAACATTACTATCATACTTTAATAACTTAAGACCGGCCTCCAAATAAAGATGTTACTAAGATCAGGATACACGATTTACAGTGTCGTGTTATCATCTCGATAAAGTAACAAACATTCTAATTAAAAATAAAATATGTACGTTCTCATTTCTTAAAATGGCTAATGTATTTTACTCTTAAGTTAACTATACGAGTTTAATATCCACCATAATGTATTTATTTTACTTTGTTTCCATTGTTTGGAGTGGTTGATAATTGCATGAATTTCAATAGAATCAATGTAAGCTGGAATTGTATTTAACGACGAATAAGAGTGTTTATGTCTGTACTCTGGTTTATTTGCATATTAAAACAGTCTTAGCTAATGTGCGACTCGCGTTAGGTCCAGATTAGAGGCATAAGTTTTGGAAGTCCAGAAACTACTTTGAAGTCTTTTGCGTGTTGATATACATATGGGTCAAGAAACCAGTCTAGAGCCATCTACATGTTAACTTAATATGCTTAAGTCTACGGGACGGCATGGATCTGGTAAAATGGTCTAAATGATTTGTAAGTCCCAGTTTGTTACATATACCATATACAAAGCAGGAGCTCATAACTGTATTGTTTCAAACGACTAGATGAATAGGTAGTCATGATCAATGAAAAAAGAACTCGGAAAAAGGAACATTGAGGATGTTTTTACAAACAGAGGTTAAAATTCGGGGAAAAGAATTGACATGATCAAATATGAGGGAACAGAAAAAGGAAAAACGTTATGGATGGAAAGGATATTATGCAATACTTTTGGGACCATTGTATAATTTACTCGACTATAATCTATCTTAAATAAACGTTCAAAAAAGCTGCCCATACAGCGCGCTACTTTCCCCGTCGACGTGCCTGGTCTTCTCCGGTAGGCGTAGTGTTAAAAGGTTGTTTTTCTTTTCCTTTTTCGTCCCTCGAGTTTCTCTCTCGTCACTTTTCATCCAGAATTTCATGGTTACTTGTTTTGCTGTTTGCTTCATTTATTTGGTATTTTAAAGTCGAATTTGGAATTTCATGTTTTCAGTTAGCAATGAAGGCGTTCGAAGTCGGTGGAACCACTCTCTGTCTTTCCCTTTTCACTGATGTTACTAATTCCAAGTACCTTCTTTTCTTCTCTGCTATTTTTATAATAATAAATACATTTTTTATTCCTATCTTATGAGTAATTGTAGGTAATTATGTTGTAAATAACTACTAAAGTTCCTATCTCTTTAAATAGAATTGGATGTAAGTTGGAGGTTTCACCAGATGTTTAAGCTTTTAAGATACATGAAATGTTGCTTGCATATGTAGACAGGTTGCACATCCAAAGAAATGATCTAAAGTTGAAGTTTGGCTATTTTTCTTTTCCCTTTAAAGATTAAATGGTTCAGTTAATCGGATATCTGGCAATGCCTTAACTCAGAGAGCTGGAATTCTTATTTGTTATGGACATGGAAAAGATGTGAGGGTAAACACACAATCTCATTTTCATGTGTTTAGCCCCTGTTTTGATCTTGACAGCATTGTGCTAGTTTAAGGTCTAATAAAAGCAACACATTGTTAAAATGCAAAATTGCCTCGAAGAAAAATCTGTGTTTACTTCCGAACTTTTCCAAGACTTGTAAATGGAGCTGAGCCTATGGTTTACTTAGAAGTAAGAGATGCATGTAAAATGTGTTCTCTGCTAAAGTTGATTTAATGACTTGTGGTGTTGCTGATACGTTTCTTGACACTGCTAAAAATTCTACACGTTCTTCATTTTTGACTTAGAAATGGCTAGATGAGTTTGCTGGATATGAATATGTCACAGGAAAACAAGCTAACTACTTTCTAGTCATTTTTATCTTCTTTTGGATTGAGCTAGCAAAGGAACTATAATGGGGCACAATAGATTTTAGGTTTTTCTAACTGTTTTCTTTTCTGTCCATGAGGAGTTTAGGGTGAGGCATTATCTATGTTTATAAAATTTTACATGGGAATTTTTATCATGTTTTACCTTAATATATACTCAGCATCAAGCATCTGAAAATTTGTGTCTTTACATTGTTCTCTCTGATTTTAAAATAGGCTTTAGCTCATTGACAATCAACATGTGGTGCAGCTTCAAGAAGATTGTCGTATAGTTGCTTTTTATTGAAAACTACTTGTATTGTGCATTTTCAAGGTTTCCAATGATGCATGTTTTGGGTGGCAATATGAACGAAGTCTGCTTTGCCATAATTGGAAGATGCTCATTAAGTCTAACTAAAGTAAATGACTACAGACTACTTCAGGCAAACTGAACTAGTAATATCAGAGAAATAAGTTATGCTTCACCTGAAAGTACATTATTGGATAAGGTTTAACAAATCTAAGAGATTCATCTTTTGCAGAGAACTACTTGACTTGATGCAGTCTGCAACACTGGAGCCAGAAGTAGCATTTCTGAATGCATCACTTGTAAGCACTCTCTTCACATCCAAAGCTCACTAGTTGTGCTTTCTGCATTTCAGCTGATTTCCTCTTTGGGCATATTACAACAGATCCCAGATGTATTTCCTGTTTTGGCAGCTGCACACAAGACACTTGTAGCTAAATCACGTGATTCACTGACTACAAGGACCCCCCATTCGAGCTTGTTTACAACTACTCGGGATCTAAGCATGTAAGAGTAAATGCTTTATCTAAATTGAATGGATTTATCCTTCTATGGTCAATTGACTTTTACTTGTCTTTATCATTAGTAGATTTCAGAATCTTTGAAAAGATGTGGCATTGCAGACAACACAAGCTACATCCTGGCAGCACGCTTTAGTGCTTCAGCTGATGAGGTGAGGCGGCATTATTATGTCAACAGAGCTGATTTTTTTGTTTTCATTTTCCTGACAGTTATAATGTGTTCTTACTCGGTAACTAGATGGTGACCATAGAAAAACTCATAAAGGGCAATGAGATTGACTTGAAGGAATTGGAAGAAAGGAAAAACCAGGCCCAGATTCAAAAGGTGGGTTATGGGTGAATATTTGTCTTTCCAAGTGGCTTTTGGAGTATGGTTGATGGTTATGCTTCCTTTTTTTATAATGAATTAATAATTCAAAATTCTGACAGCATTACAAGATATCTAATCTGGAGCTGGAGGTATCATCACTTGCAGATGCTATTACCTGTAGAATTGCTGCCAGAGACGCTTTATGAGCATTTCAAGCCTACGCCGCTATTTATATCATCTTTTTCCATATGTAAACTATTATGTCGGGACTTGAAAATAACTTTTCAAACCCTGTGTGGAGATACTGATTTGCTATCTTGACTGCTACATAGACAATATGAAGCCGGGATAAACCTCCACCGATACTGTTGCAATTGTTTTTTGCTAGGTTAACTTGTGTTCATCTCTTGAGAGATTCTGTTAAAAACTAGAGATGACTAATCTGACCTTTCAAAAGTAAAATGTGACAGATGGACCGATTTATAACTCAGTGACCAATATAAAGGCCTCCATAATCTTTGCATCACTATTCACCTGGTTTCCAACAAATAAGAGCACTGGCAAATAAGAATGCAAACATCCTTTGCGACCTGACTGTTCATGCACAAGGGAAAACAGCAGAATCAATACTACAAGAAAATCGTAGGGCTTGAATTGATAATCACTCACTTCTTCATTCAAACATTCTGACATAAAATCATGCACCGTTTAAAGAATTCCACTCATGCTTACAGTCATACAGTGTGCGGTTTAAAAAGAAAAAGAGGTCTACTCAAACAAAAAGCAAACAAACGAACAATCAAACAATTATGGATCGGAAAAGGAAAAAGAACTAGGACCTCCCTATATACACAATAGAAAACACATTGATCAATCACATTGATCAATCACCAGTCAACTAGTTCCATGTCCGCGCTTCTTGCCCGACATGCTGATGGAAGTAACTTTCATCGGAGTTGCTACAACCAGGGGAGCCTCTGGTGAGTCGTTGACGGCATATTTGTCATGCATGAAACGACTCTCAATAATGGATTCATCCTTTGGCACGATCTTGTAACAATAACAACTCTTTAGCCCTTGCTGATTCTGATAGCAACGATGAGCACTGTCCTTCACCTGTTGGAAATTCCATATCACGCTGAATTTGCCTACTGCTGCAACCAAATGGCGTTCTTGTTTTCCACTTTCAGTAACCTGGGAAATGATATACAAGGCAGTTCAGGTTAGTCGCTCACTTTCAGCTCAAGCAAAACACAAGCATGTGCTGTTACTACAGTATTGTCTTACATGGCTGGCTACATCACAGAAGGGAAAAAAATAAAAAGGGTAAGACCTGCTAGGACAACAAATTTCTCATGCAACAAACATTAACCAGATCTTCGGTGGATCTGGTGCAAGTAATAACTATAGCCAAATTCAAATTATATTTATCATTCGACAGCTGTGGGAGAGGTCATACACCATGCCAATGAATTGCATGCTGCACAATAACAAAAGATGGCAGGCAACAAATGACTCGCGGGTGGTATAGACAAATGTGAGAAGCTTGGTAAGACAGAAGTGCAACAGTTTATTACTCTATTGCCAACTTCCGCAACCTGTTTCAGAATTTAAAAAGAAATCCTCTAACCAAACAAAATATGGAAGCAAAGAAGATATCGCATTGTCGCCCATTTGAGAAATTGCTAGTTCAGCGTCCAATTGGAGTTTGCACCTAGAATACATAAGGCTTTTAATGGACAAAATGCTTATTTTTCATCAACCAATGAGTAGATATTTTAAAACTCTAATAGCAGTTCAGTTTCTAAGCTAGAGGCATGAGGTTTCAGAACATTTCCCGTTTGTTAATCATCCTGAGAGAGAAAGAGAGCTAACCTTTTCACAGGGAACTTTTAAGCATATGGTTCATTCAGAACAGATAATTTGGTCAAAAAATAAAAAGAGGGGAAGGACTATTATCACTATAACAAAGAAACCAAAGGCTGATGACTAAAAAGATAGTGACTTAAATCACAGCATAGTCTAAGCTGAGGTGAGAAAAGTTGATTAGAAAATCATATTTTGAAGAAGCTAAATATAGCACAAGAGGAAAATGAGCAACCATCAATGGATACAGTAACCTCCAAGCTATGGCAAACAGCAAGTTGAGGACATCATATATGCTAATCTTCCATAACTTTATGGCAAGAGTAGTAAAGCTTTAGACTTATAGCATATGAGACACTTTCCAAAGAGCTAATCAAAAACTGAAGGATAACCTCTCTAGCAAACAAGAAGAAAGTAGTGTGTGTGTGTGTGTGTGTGTATATATATATATATATAACCAGAGCAACAGGGCAGTTACCTATATCATACTAACAACAACAACAACATACCCAGTGAAAATCCCACAATGTGAGGTCTGGAGAGGGTAGAATGTACACAGAGCTTACCTCCACCTTGGTAGGTAGAGCGACTGTTTCTGGGAGACCCTCGGCTCAAGACAATGAATAATCAGGCAAAGCAAAACAAATTATGAGAAACGATCAGACTTAGACGAGAAATTAAAGCATTTTGGACAGCGGATAGTAAAAATCAAATACGCAATGGTAGGGCATTCTACCAAAAAGGAAGCAGTAGCTAACACAACTAAATAAGATGAATAAATTACACTAAAGAACACATAGCAGCATGAATCAAACTTCAGAGTACTATAGAGCAATAATGCGCCTATAGTAATAATACTACACTATCATTTTGTACGTGTAAAGAGGACTACGCTCTACTACCCTTCTACCTTAATCCGTGTCTTCCACAACCCCTATCCAAGGTCATGTCCTCAGTAAGTTGCACCTGCGTCATATCCCGTCTAATCACCTCTCCCCAATACTTTTTTGGCCTACCTCTACCCCTCTTGAACCCGTCTATAGCCAACCTCTCACACCTCCGCACTGGGGCATCTGTGGGGAAGGAGCAACAACCAACTGATATGAATTCACAGCACTAAGTACAACTTTCATGAAGTTAACATGAATACCAATGTATAGCCACTTCAATATACAAGCAACATAACAATTGCATTTACCTGAGCAACATTTAAATGCTAAACAGCTAAATAAATTAATTCTTACCCATGAGAAATGGCCGCCATGGAACTTGTTATTTGCACCAGCCATATGCGCATCAACAGGAGTCAGCTTTAATAATCTTGGAGCAGGAATCTTATTTCCCATTCGACCAGTAAAACCAGTTTTGGTCTTCCCATCCTTGTCAGTAAACAATGTGCATATCAAGATCAAGTATGTATCAGTCGTCCCCAGGATCCATTTGCCATCATAAGTAACATCAACGTGTGTAATTGGGGAGCCAAGTCCAGGGAATGCAGTCTTTGCTTGCCTCATCGAGGTCTTAGAGTACAAGCGAATCTTCCCATCAAGTGATCCAACTACGATGGAGCCATCACCAGTCGTGGCAAAGCATTGAAAATTTGTTCCTCTTGAAAACTGATGCCCCTGCGTCCAATTCAACACAGGAGAACTCGCATTTGCTAATGTCTGAACAATTCCCTTCTTATCACGCATGTCCCACTGACACAGTCGGTTATCATCCAAGCCCAAAAATGTTGATTCGGAAGGATCCAACTGTGACCCTTTGGTATCGTTTGTTATATCCTTCATGGTAATATCAGTCCCGTCCTTCTCAAACTTCCATTCAGTAACGATCTTCCCAGTCTCAATGTCCAATTGGTGAAGTCCAGTTGAACGAGGCTTCCCTTCCTTGAAAGGACTCATTAGCATCATATTAGTTTCTCCACGCATCAAAAGAGCCTTTTTAGGCGTCGACCCTCCTCCTCCCCACTTATCCTTTTCATCAAACTTCACATAAACACCTTTCCCATGGATTCCATGGCTGAAATTTTTCACAACTTGAACTCCCGAATCATTCACAAGAAAACTATTATCCAAAGCCCCTAACGCCAAACTCTGTATTCCACCACCAGTAGCAGCTTCCTCAAATTCCTCCAACAAATCTTGACTATCCCTCACGGGCGTCTTTCCACTACCCTTCCAAACTCCAGAATCTGCATCTTCCCACATTGCATCATCTGATTCCTCAGGTTCTAACCACCCAATAAATTCCTTTCCATAAATCTTCATTTTATTCGCCTCGGTAGCCCCCATTCCATACACATTCTCAAACAAACAGTCCTGGAACTTAGTAATGAAATTCCTATACTCATCATCCACAAAAAACTTCAAAGCCCATACTCCATTATCCACAAAATCAACTCTCCTTTGATCTCCAAACATCTTCAATTGCATATCAGTTGAAACTTTAGCCCTAATCTTATTATTCCCCACCTTTAATACCCAAAAACCTTCATCTTCGTAATCGTCTTCACTATCCCCTTCGATTTTCAAAGTTTTAACAAATTCACAGTGAGCCAGCTTCTGAGAGACTATCCATTTGGCTTTCGGTGTGTTACCGCCGACATGCAAGTACAATTTAACGGCACTTTTTAGATTTTTTGGTGTTTCCGAGGAACCGTACTTAAGTTTTAGGGATTTCAGTTTGGAATCCAAGTCGTCTAGGGTTTTGCTACTCACCGTCGGAGAGTGGTCATCGGCGGCGTCTTCATAATGTTCTTCACTTTCCGTTTGGGTGCTTCCTTCGTCGTCCGATTCATCGGAAAGTTCTAAACCTTCACGACTGTGAGAAGCTCCCATGATTGCTGTATTCCGATCAAATGATCAGCAGTTGATCGCCGGAAAAGTAGATTTTAAATTACTAAGGTGAGACGAAAAGAATAAAAATTCGAAATTCGGAAAAAGTGGAAAGTTAAAATACGAAAGAGGGAATTTGATTAGCTTTATTTTGGAAGTTTTCAAAAAGCGAAATTGTTTAAATTAAACCAAAGATGAATATATGTATATGTATTTGAAGATGGCGTACATCTGACGGTGACACGTAGCTTCGTCATTAAGTAAATGGCGGCATTCTTTTCTTCTTTGCGCGTTAACAACTCTGTGCTTTGAGGGCCAGGCACCTTTCAATGCGAATATTGGGCTCACAAATAGTTGCTCTTTGATTTTTGGGCAGTTGTCCTTATTTTATTTTAGGTGCTCTTTAATTTTTGGCCTTCAAATTCAGAATCTTTAATTTTTTATCCTTAGCGCAAAACTCCTAAAAAATCGAACTCCCGTTCAGATAAAAATTTTAAAAAAGACCCGCATAATTTGTTGGAGGTAGAGTTTCAAACTCTACCTTAACGTAGAGTTTGCCTACAATCAACCTTGTTATTTTATTTTTTTGATTGAGAAGGGATGCGAACTCGAAATCTCGAAGTATTTTTAAACGAAGGAAAAAAAATAATGGTCTGGTCTTTAATTTTTGGTCCTTCAAATGGTTTAATTTTTAATTTTTGCTCTTCAAAATTAAACTGTTTCTTACTGGGGCATAAGTTTTATAAGGACGCAGGGCATAACTTGTGAAATATTATAATGCGCAAATATAAAATTATGTCCCACGAAAAAATTATTTGTTATGAGGTGTGAAAATTAAAAATCGGCACAAAATAGGAAAAAAAGTGCAAATGACCTAAACTGAAATTAATTAACCAGTTGGGCTGGATTGTTGTAAATTGGGTTCAGTATAGCTTTAAAAACAAAATGAAGAGGGGTCATTTGCACTTGTTACGCATCTTAATATTCTTAAGTTATATCAGCTCCTTTAAAGAACGTATGCCTATTCAAGCATAAATTTAATTTTGAAGGACAAAAATTAAAAACCAGGCCATTTGAAAACAAACCGTGCAATTACTTCATGAGTATCTTTTTGGCCCAAACCGATTAGGTTCTTGAGGGAGAATCACAATCGTCTCTAAAATTACTTTTCGTCTAATATAATCACAAATGTAGAATTGGTCAGGTGGAGGATCAAATGAACGAACTCATTTGTCTTGATCTAACGATATAAAAAAGTAAGAGGGTGATAACTCTTTTCGTTGAGGAAATATCATCAAAGAAATTACTTGTTTTGTAGAGTATGTTTTTACTTTCCAAGAAAGGTCAATCTTTTCAAAATTGACATATGTTTAAGTAATGGCGGAGTCAGAAATTTGGTGAATGATGTGCATATTTTCTTCTCAGTTGTGTTAAGAATGTATAAAATTAAATATATACTCATAATAACTAACATTTTACCTATGTACATCACATAATTTTCCGGTAAAATATGTACATTTGACCACCTTTTGCCTAAAGTGGTTCCACCCATATGTCTCGGGTCTAAACGTGGATATGAAACTCATTGTTTGGCTTATATTCTTTTGTTCAAAAAAAATATTTAGTAAATAGAACAGTGGACCTAAAGCAGAGAGGGCGAGAGTAGTTTTTTATTTTTGTTGACGAAGGAATCCGCAGCCGCTGCTCTTTCGAGTGCGCACAGGGTAAACCCCGGACTGACGCAATAGCCTGCAAACCACGTCAGCCAGTTAAACCACACTTGGCAAGCCATGTGTGACAGGCTCCCCCAAGAGGCGAAGACAAGTCAGGCGTTACCCTGGGGTTTCGAACTTGTGACCAAGCTCTCCCACACCACCCAATGAGGATACCCTATGCCTTCAAGACCAACTGGTCTAGGGCTTCGGATCAACATGAAGAAGGGTGGATTTTAAAAAATTGTGTGGATTGCCCTTCATATGGGTTGTTGTTTAATTTTTTCCCCTCAACTCGTTGGTCTTTAATTTTTGTCTCTACTTTTTTTTAATAAAAAATTATGGATTAAAGTATCCTTTATTCGTTGGTCTACTAAGTCGGAGATTTTAGATTCGAAACCAACAGAGTAAAAAACAAAAAAACAATTAATCGCAAGGCAAGTGTGTATTAGAAATTATGTATATTCGGCGAAAGTTGCATAGAAATTAGAAACTATGGGCATAGTTTCTATGTAACTAGCCAGACAAGACATAATCTTAATTTTCAACAAAACTTTGCTTTCAGGCATAATTACATTAAGGCATAGTTTTTATATAACTTTGTCAAATAGGCATAATTTCTAACAAAATCTTGTCTTGCGATTTTTTTTTCATTTGACTATGCGAAGACTCAAACCCACAACCTCAACGGTATTTCGAAGACATAATTACATAAAAACTATGCCCCTTAAGGCATAATTTCTATACAATTTTGACCGAATAAACATATTTTCTAATGAAACGTTGCCTTTCTATTTTTTTTTTTTAACTCTACTGAGATTCGAACGCACAACTTCAAGGATATTTTCGATAATTTTTTTTAGAAGACACAACAACTAAAGACCACCGATTAAAGGGGCAAAAATTAAATACCACCCCAAAATAGGGGCAATCGTTGGAATTGCCGGGTGGATTTAGAGAAGGGGAATAGATAAAGAAAAAGAAGGCAATATCAACATGCTAAGGAGTCCATCTAAAGCACAATTGTGGGCTCGATGGCCTGAACTAAAAGAGGGACAAATTCAAAGCAGCAATTAGATAGATAGATAGATAGAGAGAGAAGATTGTGAAATAGGCTTACAATAATTTTATAGAAAAAGCATTTATTGACCACTTTTCGGCCTTGCCTTTAAAATATAATCACTATGTAGAGTTTCAAATTTCATGAATAAAACTTACTATCCATAAAAATGTAATCATTCAACTTAAAACTTTAGGCAATTAATTTAGCCATCAGAATATTATGAATGCTACCCGCAAGGGTAGTCAAGTTGGTGTAGCAGTAGAGCGCGGGATCGCAAGGCCACGAGTTCGATCCCCTGCATAAACTTTCTTGGTTGAGCCTGTCACACATAGCTTGCCAAGTGTGGTTAATCGGCTGACGTGGTTTGCAGGCTATTACGTCAGCCCGGGGTTTACCCTGTGCGCACTCGAAAGAGTAGCGACTGCGGGTTCCTTCATCAAAAAAATAAAAATAAATTATGAATGCTTAAACCTTGATACAACATATGTTAGATACGTGTATTATATCTAAGCTATATATTTCCCCCCTTTTTTTCTTTATACAATAAAACTATAAGTTTCATAAGATAAGTACATATAGATTACAATATGCGATGGAAAATCCACCCGTTTACTACTAGAGTACTATCTATTTTATTTTGTTTTTGGACAGAACCGTCTTTGGACCGTAAGATGCAGTATCTTTGCCCTGAAAAAATGATTTTTAGGGCCCTTTTTCATTTTTTGTCAAATAGTATTAACCATAATTTCTTGAAAAGTGATAATTCGCATGCCTTATCCCAATTAAGCGATCATTTACGAATTTGAATAGTTCAAAATATTTGAGGCATCCTTGCTTTGGATACTCATTGGGTAGAATAGCATATTGCTTATGTTTTTAAAAAATACTTTAATGAACGTATAAAAGGACATGCCTTTTTAAGAAGGCTATATAAAAAAGTATCACGTGGTGATTTGAAAGTGACTCGAGACCTATAATGTTGCATATATGGTGTTAAAATCCTCTTTTTTGTTTGATACACTTCTTATGAAATTTATATTCTCTTCCCCCCCCCCCCCTGTGATTCACTTTATTAATTTGGTACCATCAATTTGGTCGGTTCATAGTAAGTAGTCCCTCCTAATATTTGTTTTGTACATAGATGCTAACATCAAACGTACCATTCAACAATCAGAACTTGTAGGAAATGTATGTTAAGCCAAATAAGAGTAAGTTTATGTTATGCTGAAAAATATGAATTAAACAAATGTACATTTGATTCTAATTGCTAGCATGTATGTCTTTGTTGTTTCGGAATAAGATGTGAAAATGGGGTACAAGTCATCTTCAATTAGGCAGAACATATCGATAACCCCTAAATCTATTAGTATATTTTAAAATATGGCATGTTTCAATTGAACAATTAAACATATAATAAAGTGTTTTATTAAACACTCGACTCTAATTTTGAAAAAGTTTCTGTCATATTCTCAAACGTCTATTACATAAATAAGTTAACCACATAAAATATGTCACACTCTTTAATTATACTCACCAATCTTAATTGGAACACACATATTTTAATAGGTGTGAGTTAAATCAATTCCTTCTTCCCCTTCCCTGATTCTCAATGTAATACTCCCTCCGTCCTATATTATTTATCCACATTATTAAAAATAGTTGGTTCAATTACTTTTCAATTTATAAAATCAAAATAAAATTAATTAAATATTTTCCATCTTACCTCTTAGTATTAAGTATTTTTGAAAATAATCAATATTAATTAAAGTGTAATTATTGGAGAAAGATAGGGTAAGATAGTGAAAATAAACTTTTTATTTATGATTTCTTGAGTGACATGTAAAGGAGAAAGTTGACAACTAATGTGAGACGAAAAGAGTATATTTTTTTTAAAGTCAATCTTACTAAAACTTCTACTTTTCGTCCCATTATTAAAGAACCATTCGTCACGCTATTTGTACAATTTAATAAGATATTCAAAAAGTTAATCTAATTACTAATATAATATACTCCATTCACATTATGGGGTTGTGATTGCCAGCTCAGTTATAAGTGCCTCCTACCCAAACTCATGTCCTCTTAAAAGGTGACCTTTTGGGAGACAAATCAATCTAGAGTAAAATCTCTATAAATTAATAATGTCAGAATTAAATAATTTTATTAATTTAAAGATGTATTAATTAGTTGTTAAATTAATAATTTATTAATTTAAAGAGTTTCTTTTTTATTCAACGAATCTACATTATTCTTTTTCATGAATAAAATATATACATTGTATTGACCAATTGAATGATGTTCATGTACAATGAGACTAATTAAATATAATACATCCCCTTAAAAAGTTCACTGTAGTACGCAATACTAGTTAAAACTTAATGCAAGTTCATGTATGGTCTTGATACGATGATTAATGGCCTTGGGTACCGCAACAAAATGAATGTCAATCAGCTATTGGATAACCCGGGTGAAAATGATACATGTTCAGAGGTCCAAAGTTTAGAAGAAATTATAGCTAGTGTCGTTGAAAATTCTATTGAGGATGAAACTCAAGATGATACAATGCATTTGCAATCAATTACGCTGAAGGAAGCACTCATAGTGACAACAACTCTTCGCAATTTTTTGTTGCAGTATGATAACGCAACACCGGAGCTTTTGGATGCAGTAAAAAAAGTTAGAGATGAAATACACCTAGATTTAAATTTTAATAAGAAGCAAACAACAATAGAATAATATTTTACTACGTTATCCTAGTTATATTTATAATTTTATAAAATTATTAATTTATAATATTGAAGGGACCATAAATTTATATAAAGGTCTTTCGAAAAATTATTATCTTATTAATTTATCGTAATTATTAATTTAGACCTTGGGCTCAAGTCGGGACCAAAAAAAATATTATTTTAGAGAGATTATTAATTTATCAATTATTAATTTATCAATTATTAATTTATAGAGGTTCTACTGTATTAGCAGCCGTAATTAATAATAAAATACTAAATGAAATTGTTAACTCGATAGATAAAGAAAACAAAAGCATCCACATGAATATAGTATTATTTACTTTTTTCATATGAAAATAATAATAATGTTAACACTTGGAATAAAATAATCAAACTATTCCATTTTCTCTGTCTCAATTAAGAAACTTTATTCCATTTTTTTTTAAAATGGAACCACATACCTTGAAATTAAATAAAGATACTACAAGTTGTTGAAAATATTTATTAAACGTGAAATAAAGTTAATCCTATAATTATGAATCGAATAATTAGGGGTCTCGCACGTCGGAAACATTGTTTCTACACACGTGCACTTAAGGATCATAATTTCCTTAAATAGAAGAGATATTGGTATGTATACGAATTGTTTGAGACGTAAGGAAATAGACGGTTATTGGCCAAATGACGAATGGTTTCACGTTGGTAAATGAAAGGAAGAAATGTGTAAGAGATGAAACGAATCAGAAAATGCCACTAAAATTGGAGAGGCACCGCGTGCCTCAACTCGAACCGGTGCAAATTCGGCCAAGAATCTCATCGAATTTAGGCACCGCGTGCCCTTGAGGACCGCGTACTTACGTTTTGATGCGAGGTAAATTAAGGCTGATTCTTGAGCTGACTTTGGAGCAATTAATCTCCATTATTTGGCTATTGATTTCAGTCATTACTAGGCTTAATTAACATCAATATCAATGGTCATTACTTGAGATTGATGGTCATTCATTTGGTGAATTTAGAAGACCAAATCATCTACCTATAAATTGATGCCTTGGGCACAATTGCAAAATACACTTGACACATTAACATTTGAGCAATTCTCTGAAAATTGTCTTCCTCTCTTGCAATCACAATATACTCAAAGATCTTTCTTATCAAGCGAACACTTGAGTTCATTTGCTTATTTGTTTGATTGCTGTTTTATCTTGGGAGATAAGTTGCTACATCAACCGTTGAAAGGATATACGAGAGCAATATTATCTTAAGGATAGATTGTTCATCAATCGACTCAGCAATACAAGTTACATTAGTTGTTGTTGTAGTATTCCCATTTCCTTGTTACTACACAAAATATCCAACAAGCTTAAGATAATATTTGATGTTTCAACAACAACATGTAAGAATGAAATCTTGGTTGCGGATAGTCATACTTGTAAGATGAAGGAATAATTATTGTCACCGCTCCCGAGAGTGGTGGAAACAAGTATCCACAAGATGTTGAGGATGTCAACTGGGACACTAGGAGAATGCTAAAGATAAGAAGTCTTCATCTTATGGTAAGGAGGATTTGGACACGTGACTAACGTGGGCCAGATTCCAAAGGTATGAATTGATTTTTTTTTGTCTAAAATGAGATTAAAAGATAATTTCTGAATAAAAGTGAACAAAGCAAGGCTAAGAATATAATGGGTTTTCGTTAAAACATATATTCCCTAAACTTTTAAAATCAAAAGGTTAATCTCACTTTCCTTCCCGGTGATAATTGGACCGGTATAAACAAACGACCTAAAAGATCTGGACTTAGATTGTAATAAAAATGAATTTATGGACAATACTAAGCATGGAAAGAGGACTAGAGAACTACAGACACGGACTAGAGGACGATCGACAATTCACATCAAGCTTCATATAAGATCCGCTCTTTTGACAGATAGTATTGGACACTCACCATATAAAGTTCTACGGGGATCGATGGGTCAAGAGTTTCATCTTGAATAATATGAAGGTCAAAAACAAAGGCAGAAAATAAATAGGACACTCAGTATGCTAAGGCAACTGGAGTGGGCAAGAGAATCTAGATCACTCATGATCCGGTTACTCCCTAACCACGGGCAAGAGGTTGTTTATGTGACGCAACGCTACCTTCAAATAGAAGAGTTAAGAGGTTGTCCTCAAAAGGACTTAAGGAATGGGATCACTTTAAACGAGGTGATACATGTCCTAAACTTGGTTTCAAAGACATCATTGACAATATGGCTTGAGTTTTTCGCCTCACGCCCAGTCGATAATGAGCACAACCAAAAGTGGTGTACAAGGCAACAAATCTCAGCTAGCAGTGGATGATATATTCTGTATTCTGTGCATCTATGCCATCATAGACACGTTAAAAAAAGGTATTCAAAAGGTAACGAAGTTGAGATCGTTGTCGCCATATAAACCTCAAAATTGGCGGGTAGGCGAAGAGGAAAAAATCACCTTTTCGTTCCGTCTAAGGAATAGCAAAAGAAGCATCGCTCCTCTATAACTTAGTAACCCCTACATGGGTGATTTGAAGTTTGTACAAGGGGGAAACAAGTACGTTGTGATCTTTATTGATGATAGTACAACGTATTATATCATTTGGGAGAACAAAGATGAACGAAGCCGAAATCACAAGAGCCGCGGGCGCTGGCCAAGAACCTCATTGAATCGCGTCTCACCAAGATCTCGCGGTGCTCAGCCGCGATTTTAATCGATCCCGAAGCTGACGCTACGTCAAAGCTTTCGAACTTGGCACCGCGGCCTCGCTCAAGGACCACAACTCTAATATCGTCTGTGTTCCAAGAGCTTATCGAATTCACCGCGCGTGCTTCGGGGAAAATCGGAAAGTCTACTGATTGAGAAATTGTAGTGATGAGAGGAAAATGTGAAGATTGTTGATCCGCTTGAGTTCCAGAACTATCAATCTATAATAAGATCGTAAAGTTGGAATCATTGTTGCCTATCGACATAAACCCTCAAACACGTGTGTGAGTGGGCATAGAGGCAAATACTCTCCTAAAAGTCCCTTAGATTCGCTTCTAAAGAAACCACTTTCTAACCTGCACATATCAACATATGTGTGTTGAAGTTCGCTCAAGCTAGAGGGGGAATGTTACACCCCGTAACCTCACGGAATATAAGCGAGAACATGACTAAGAATATAAGGTTTGAATTTTGGGAAGAAAATGTAGTCACATTTTCAATATGAAATTTTTTTGGTCACGACGAACGTGACGCCGTAATTTCTTCACGAGGGGTCGGATTTTATCCAAATTTGAGATATGAGATTAGTATATGATTATGAAGGGTTGGGTCTAATAATATAGGGTCCGTAAAAAAAATCACAATTTCGCGGGGCCCTCCGAGAAATAAGATATTTTTCCAAGTCTTGAGAATTATTATTGTGAAAGATTATTTTTGGACCAATAGGAGGGTGACACGTGTCACCCCCACTTGTATTGCAAGACTTTGACTCACATAAGATATTTTGAGACTTGAGGACAAGTGGACATGAGTCCCACTCCACTTGGCTTTACACTTGGATAAATATCCAAGTCTTGTAAGACTTGGACATTATACACTTATCCATATAGCTCTCATCTTCTCCCTTTGAGCTCCATTTTCGAAAATCTCCATAGCCAAAGATCAACAAGTGTTGACAAGCTTCTTTCGCCAAGATTAAGCCCCTAAACCAAGTGCTAAGCCAAGATTAACATCCTAACCTTGAAAGGGTTGTTTGGGCCAAAATTGGTGTTGCCAAACCCTAAGTTTTTATCAACTTTTTGGAAGTGAAATACAAAGTGGAGTTGGTTATAAGCTTGTGGTAGATACATATATGTGATTGAAACTCAAGAAGTGGAGCGAAACGAATCATCGCGGGTCGATCTTACCCGGACTATTTTTTACCAATTTTGGAGCTAAAAATAAGGTAATGGTTCTTCTTCTTTTAAAGTAATTGGATATTACTTATTGTGTATATGTATATATGAGCTTGTGTTAAAAAGAATGAAGATTAAAAAAAAATCGGGCAATATTTGGAAGTGAGGCCGAGACTAGGCCATTTTGTCGTCGTTGGATTCGTTGGTTATTGTTGTCGTTATTCACACTTGTCGCATGCTAAAATGAAGTAGTCTTGTTGTTGATATCTGATATGGAATATATATAATTGTTGGAATGCAATTTGGATTAAAAAGAATTACGGAAAAGGGCTTTCGATTGTTGTAGTTGTTGTTGGCCAAAATTGCCTCAATTTTATTGGACGTGTTGTGTCATTTTTATGGACTGTTTTGGGGCGTTAGAATGCTGGAAATTCAGCCCCTAATATGCATGTTTAAGTGTAGTAGTCGCTAATGAAAGTCCCGAAAGAATAAGGGTGTGGAAAGGCGCGAAACGCCTCACATCGCACTATTGTTGTAGAATTGTGGACTGTTTTATGGGCTGATTATGGACTATTTTTGTATTGATTAAGGGGCCGAATTTTACACGTCAAGAAGGCGTGTAATCCCCTTTGGTTGTTGTATTGGTTATGAACTGTTTATTATGTTGCGGCCGACTTGCACGTAAGGTATGCGCGTGATCCCTTATGGTTAACTGTTGGTTGTGCCCTTAAATGTGGCTTGTTGGTTGTTGAATTCGGGCCTTGGAAAAGGTGAAAAAGTACGTAGAAACAAAGAAGGTGCTGCCCAATTTTTTGTAGAGTAAGAGGACTATTACCTGGTATATGTCTTATACTAGTAAGCATGTAGTTGATAGACATGCTATTGATCTTATAGGTTGAAGTGCTACGTGAGGTGTATTCCGCTTAGCATATCGTCAAGTACTACGCAGGCATATTCTACTTAGCGCTGGATTAAGCCAAGAGGTACGTGAACTATCCTTCCTTCTTTTGACATGATTTATTTCGTAAGTCTAGTGACTTGATTTATTTGGTAAGTCTAGTGACGTGATTTATTTGAAAAGTATACGTGACTTGATTTATTTGGAAAGTCTATGTGACTTGATTTATTTGGAAAGTCTATGTGAACTTGATTTATTTGGAAAGTTCATGGACTTGATTTATTTGGAAAGTTTATACGACTTAATTTATTTGAAAGAGCGAGACTTGATTTATTTGAAAGCATATGAGTCTTTACTCAAGGTATACGAGACCTCACTAAGTATACGAGACTTGATTTTGAAAGTTACGAGACTAGATTTCCTTTTTTCTATTGTAGAAGATATCAATCAATTACGAAGTTAAAGATTATGACTTTATTTTCAAGTTAAGGACTTGATTTTGAAAGTTATGAGACTAGATTTCTTTAAAGATTATGAGACTTTATTTTTCAAGTTAGGGCTTGATTTCTAAAGTTATGAGACTTGATTTTGAAAGGAATAAGTGACTTGATTTTCAAGTACATGATACTTGGTTTTGAAAGTATAAAGTCACTTAATTTTGAAAGATGTGATACTTGATTTCTTTAAAGTTTATAAGACTTGAATTCGAGGTATACGTGACTTGACTTTTAAACGTGCAAGGCCTTGATTTTTATAAAACAAAAGACGTGTTAGTGCCTTTATAAAAGAAAGTTCGCACGCTGGACGACATCGTTTTATCGATCCTTATCCTTATTTTGATATATGACGGTTCGTACTTTTGGGCTCATGTCCCTAATCGCAAGATATGGTAAAGCTTCGTTCCTTTCTATAATGAAAGTCGATTTGCACGATTTTTCCACGCCCCGCAAAGGTCGGGCAATATATGGTTTTATTTAGAGTAAAAGATGATTTGAATCGTATACGCCGCTTCATGATAGCTATTCGTGCGAGAGTTATATTCCACATCACCGAGTCCTCCATACAGGGTCGGACACACTAGATGGTTATGATTCGCGGACGAGATCCGCGATGCGAGTGTATACACGATACCACCTACGCGCACGCGCTCGCGCGTGAAATAGTCCCACGATATCCGCGACTCGCATATCAACGACGCGAGTGTATGTACATACGACTCATGCCATGTCTTTACATGATGCGGGTGAAATAGTCTCATGACTCCTGACCAGATCCAGACGCGTGTATCGATACGCACTCACGCGGTGTAAGATACGCTTATACTACATACGCGTGAAATAGTCTCATCAATCAGATACGACATGATTCTACGGGCATGTGTCTCGGATTTTGACACGACTTGCATATGGTTAAGAAGGTACGGTTGATTCTTACATGTTTTGAAGGCACAGTTGTTTCTCTTATTTGATAAGACACAGTTGTACTGTTATTTTGATTATCATACTTGCCTCATGTTATCCTTGGACTGTTATGATTTCATTTACAGTACTTATTGATATCATATTTTGGAAAAAGGTACTCTTATGTTGTATGGCACGGTCGGATCTGGTATTTGATTTTCATACATGTCCCTGTCATATTTGGTCTGTTATGATCTGATTTACAGTACCTTTTGTTTGCATACTTGGTACATATCTATTGTACTGACCCCCTTCTCCGGGGGGCTACGTTCATGTCCGCAGGCCTAGGTACACAGGTTGGTAATCCTCGCAGTTAGGGTCCCTGTTCAGCATTTTGGGGTAGCTCCATTGTTCCGGAGACTATCATTTGGTATATGTATATTTCATGGTACACGCGGCCTTGTCCGCCATATGTTATAAGAAACTCTGTAGGTCCGTAGTTACGTGCTGGACTCAGGTAGAGTGTAATAGTTGTTTTGTATATATATATGCAATGGCGGCCTTCTCGGCCGCCTGTTTCTTTTGATGCTTTATTGCTTCCGCTATACGTCAGACGGTTGAAGGTATACAGTGCCAGGTAGGCACCGCCGCGCCCGGTTCGGGGCATGACAGGTGGTATCAGAGCGCTTAGTCCTGTGAGGTCTACGCATCGCGCGCAGAGAGTCTTCGTTATTGACGTGTCAGGCACCACACCTATAAACAGGCAACAAGACATTTAGGATTGGTTTATATTTTTCTTACTCTAAGATCGCGTCATGTAGTGCCGTTAGTAAAGTTCTTCTCAACGATTATCGTGATTGCGCTTATGAGAAAACGACAATGGCGGGAATATATGGACTGCATACATGTTGGTAAAAATTGTTGTATAGTTGGTATGATGATGATACGATCTATACTGACATATTTATTTCTCGACCATACGTTGTTGCCTGTAATGATTATCGCGGTTTTCACGAGATGGTTAAGCTTTGATAATGGCTTAGATTGGTATGAAATGCTTTAATTAATCCACATCAAGGTTATATATGTGCATTTGGGATAATTATGAGGTGACGAAATATCCGAGAGGCGATGAACCCTTAGAGATCATGTTTAATCGACTTAAACGACATACCATGTCATAGATTGTGTTGTACCGGTCAGATGCACGAATAATATCGTATGAGGTAAATAGGTTGCCGTGGATTAAGACAACATGATTTCGAGATATTAAGAAGCTATCTTGCGTATACCGGAGAGATAATGTAAGCTCGGGACATGAAATATTCGAGGATCTTGTAGTATCGATAATCGCTGAGACCTCAGATAGACAATGCGCCTTCGAGAGTAAAGTATTTTATGTGTGATCGTGGTTAAAGTACATGGTATACGTGGAAGTATAGTAGGGGCGATGATTCCTGGTTTGAGTATAAACCCTGATTGTTGTTCACGATTGTTGAGCCGATTTGAAAAGATATTTTCGATCCCTTTACGCGACGATGTGTTTAATGGATTCAGATTTCACCTCATAGTATATTTTCCCTCATACTAGTAGAATCGACATAATCGAGTCGACAAAGCTAATGGATGTATTCTATAGATACTGGACTGGTAAGGTCCCCGGCTTCGGCCAAGTTGTGTGATATGATAAAATTCTACATAATCTATGGATAACAATAAATGTTAAGGGAAATCAAAATGGAACTATAGAACAATCGATGAATGGTTGTAAGGAATATGGAAATAGTTGATAAGTAGAATGGAATGGTATTATCAAGTATCAAGGCAGAAATGATTTATTTTTCATTTAGAAACGAGTAAAAGGAAAGATTACGGTAAGAATGATAAAGGTGAGTAAGATTATAGTTATATATGCCTCACAAATGTGTAATTTTCCCGCAACAACGATGTAACAATAGTTGAGAAATGCTAAGATGGGAGACCCCCCATGGCAACTTGAAATAGAATTGTAAAGTAAGATGAAAAGGGCACCCGGTCGATGAGAGACCTAACATTGATAAGATAAGATATCTTGATAAGTCATGAAATCATGTAACCCCGTGAATTAAGTTGAACAGTCGAAAAGAGGCCAATGGCGCCTATGATATAAGTATAAAGTAGTCATTAAAGATTTATGTCTACGCGCATCTCTGAACTGATGATAAGTTCGACGAGATAGGTAGAGTAGTAATGGGTTTACAACTTAACGTGATTCAGGAAATATTCTCCCAAAATGCGATTGACAGAAGAGTTAGCCGTAGGGCAAGTAGGAGAATTTGAAACGAAGTATACTGACTAAGATTTGGAGATTGTAGATCGGCATCATGTAATGTGATTCTTCAGAGTCTCCTAGGTATTGAATATAGGAATAAGTTATCAACTTATCCCCTAAGGGATGGTATCGTCAAGGATTGTGTTACACCCCATATTTCCATAGCTACTAAGTGAGAAAATGATTATAGAAATAAGATTGGAATGTCGGAAGGAAAGAATTTTTACATTTCCTTATACGGGAAATTTTCGAGTTTAATGTGATGACAAGGATTAATTATAGTAATTGAATTCTTTCCAATAGAATTGTGGACTAAGTGTTAAATAATTAAGTCTTGGTATATGGATGTTGAAGCCATCGAAAATTGGATGAAAAATGGCTAAGTATAGAAAAGATTTTTTGTGAAGGAAAATTCATGGCCAATAAGAGGTTAGCAAGTGCCCTCTCCACTTGTCTTGTGAAGACTCCACCTTAGTAAATATAGATAAGTCTTGAAGACTTAGAACATAAGACATTCATCCATACAAACTCTCATCTCTCCTTAACATAGCCATTTTCGAAATTCCATATCCAAAGACAAGAACAAGATCAAAGTATTTTCTTTCCAAGATTAAGCACCTAGACAAAGTTCTAAGCCAAGTTAACCTTACAATATTGTAAGTCACGGTTTTGGCAAGAAAATATCTTGAAACCCTAAGCTTGTATATGATCTTATGGAAGGAAAACATGAAAGCAAGACGGATACAAGCTTGTAGAGGTTACGCGCGCGATTGTAACGCTGAAGAAGCCGTGCAAAACCGCATGGTATCACTGCGTGTATTGGACTGTTTTTGGCTAAGATTTTAGTGAGTTTTCTTCTTCCTCTTGAAGTAATTATATATTACATGTTGTGGTAGTTAGGGGAAGAACTTGTAACAAGAAAAATGGAGTATAAGAAACCTATGTGACATTTTGAGTGATTGCCGATTTTGAGACAGTTTTGGGCAATGTCGGATTCGTTGGTTATTGTTGTTGTTTAACGCCACTAATCGCATATTAAAATGAAGGAAATCTAGTGGTTACAAGTTGATGTAGTTTGTATATAAATGTTGGAATACGAATTCGATTATAAAAGAGTTATAAAGAGGACTTCGTCAGAAGTTGCCGAAACTGCATGAAACCGCGAGACGTTGTTCGCAGCTTTAGAGACTGCTTGTGGCATTAGAATGCTGGAAATTCAGCCACCAATATGCATGTTAAAATGTAATAATTGCAATGAAAGTCCTAAGGAATAAGTGGTGTGGAAAGCGTGTCAAACGCCTACATTTTACCCTCAAGTATTGTGGATTACGTACTATTTTTACGGGATGATTAGCGATCGCTTTGTATAATCGGGACAGAATTTTATACGCCTAGTATGCGTGTAATCCCCTTTGGTTGTTTCTTTGGTCAGGAACCGCTTTATTTGTTATGGGCCAATTTTACACGTAAGGTACGCGCGCGATCCTCTTTGGTTAATCATCGTCAGGCTTCGGGGCTTGATTTGTGGTCGGATTCGGGCCATGGAAAAGGTGGAAAAGTACTTAGAAACAAAGGAAGTGCTGCACAAATTTCCGTAGAATAAGAGGGTCATTATTTGGTATAAGTCTTATTCTAATGAGCTTGGAGTTAATAGAAGTGTTATTGTCATTTTAGGTTGAAGACTACGCCGCGGCATATTCTACTGCACGTG
Organism: Przewalskia tangutica; assembly: GCA_029844215.1. Taxonomy (NCBI): domain Eukaryota; kingdom Viridiplantae; phylum Streptophyta; class Magnoliopsida; order Solanales; family Solanaceae; genus Przewalskia; species Przewalskia tangutica. The sequence continues at coordinate 5,411,010 of CM056731.1, read as the reverse complement.
GAATAGTCGACAAGCGTCGAGGTACATCAGCATATTCTACTTGTCGTATCGATAGTCACAACGAGGTACGTGAACTATTCTTCCTTCTTTGACATGATTTATTTGGAAAGTCTACGTGACTTGATTTAATTCGAAAGTTCATGGACTTGATTTATTTGGAAAGTCTAGTGACTTGATTTATTTGGAAAGTCTAGTGACTTGATTTATTTGGAAAGTCTACGTGACTTGATTTATTTGGAAAGTCTATGGACTCGATTTATTTCGAAGGTCTATGTGACTCGATTTATTTGGAAGGTTCATGACTCGATTTATTTGGAACGCCTCAGTGACTCGATTTATTTGGAACGCTCTCAGTGACTTGATTTATTTGGAAAGTCTACGGACTTGATTAATTTGGAAAGTATGCAGACTTGATTTATTTGAAGATGTGGAACTTTCCTATCTTTCTTCGAGCTTGAACCTTATAAATGTACGGCACGCCGACGCATAAGTTTTAAATGAATTCGTTTCATTATGGTGCAATTGACTTGATTTGAAATGTACAAGTTTATTTGTGTTGAAAGTTGCTCACTGATTTTAAAGGACGCGAGTGACCTTATTGAAAAGGATGATTTACTGATGTTCAAAGAAGTAGCTTGATTTAAAGAATAAGTTACTTGATTAATTTAAAGAGAATAAATGACTTGATTTAAAGAGAAGCAACTTGATTTAAAGGTACGAGTTACTTAAGATTTGAAAGTAGAAGTTACTTGATTTTAAAATTTTGAATTGAATTTCTAAAGGGTAGTAACTTGATTTGAAAAGTAGATGTGCCTTGATACTACGAGTGTTAGTATTTTGGGGTTTATTACATAAATTGATTCTTTTTATAAAGAATAAATGTACATAGTACGTTGGGTTCATCTCCCTAATGTTACATGACATAATAATGCATCGGTCAGATTAAAAGGAAAGATGGTAGTGCTTTAGTTTCTAAAATGAAAGTTTGTTATAATGGCTTTATGGAAAGTTTGTTATAATGGGGTGGAAAGTCAAGAGATGGTTTAAAGTGTTATATGGAAATCATGTGAGAATGTCCATGATTAAGTCCTTAATATAGTACATGATATGCGGCACTTTGATTTTCAAAAAGATGTTTTAAAATAATATGTGATATCTAGTGTCTTGATTTGCCAAACCATGTCTTAGAAAGATACTTGATATGATAAGTATCTTGATTTTCTAAATGGTGGTTTCAAAATGATACATGTATCGATCCTACTTCCTAGTGATACGTGTAGTACTTGAGCTTTTCTAAAATGGAAATTTAGTTTATAAAGTGAATATACGACTGACGCATATCGTTGTAACGGACTTTAATCCTTAGTGATGCAAGTGTGATAAAGCCTTGGCATTTATAAAATGGAAGACTCGATAGTGTCTTCGTTTATCTAAAATGAAAGTTCATTTGAAAGATAATGTCACAGAGTCAAAAGGTGATTTAAATCGCACGAGGTTGCCATGATAGTTATACGATATTTATCGGGACGGTTGCACGATCCGCAACACTTGTATACATATATCGACGGGTCGCACGATCCGCAACACTAATATATTTATCGACTGATCGCACGATCCGCAACACTTTATATATATATCGGGACGTTACACGATCCGCAACACTAGCATATCTCGAGACGTCGCACGATCCGCAACACTATATATATATACGCATTTGACGAGTATACGGGCTCGCGGCCCCATGATGTTGAACATGACTCTGTTAAAAGAAAAGAAAGGTACGCATACTATATTGAATTCTAATCCTACATGATACATGATACGTAGTTCATCGTTTCCAAAATGATGTTTTTAAAAATAAGGCATGATATTGTCTTGGTTATTTCTAAAAAGGAAGGCATGGTATTGCCTTGGGTTTTCTAAAAAGAAAGTATATTCTATTTGTCCTAATGAGAGTCAAGGATTGTTTTAACTTGCATATGTTTACTCATATAGCTATTCGTGCATGTGTATTGTCCGTGAACTTGTATTCACGATGCGAGATAAATTCTCATGAGACGTGTATAGAGTATAGGATTTCATGACTAGATTTACACTTTTAAAATAACTCGCTGAAAAAGGCACAAATGACTCTTATTTTATATGACACTGTAGGATCTCGTATTTGGTTTTCATACTTGCCCGCTATTCTTTTTGCAGCTTAGATCCGATTTACTCTACTTCTTGTTTACATACTTGGTACTTGTTGCATCGAATTTCTTTCGGGCCGCTCACGTCCGCACGTCTAGTATTTCAGGATCCGCGAGCTAGATCCTTGTTCACCATTTGGGATAGCTCCAATATTCCGAGCTTGTCATTTCGCGCAGGTCTTTCATTACGGCTAGTACATTCGTGGTACGACGGCCTTGTCGCCATAAGTGCTTGTCCAAACTCTTGCAGGTCCGTATTCATACGCTGGGATCGACGTGAGTCAGATTTACATTGTTGTATATTTGCAGACCCATTCGCATTATATATTACGGCAAACTTTATCAACTTTGTCTTTGTTGTTAAAAAAAAATGAGTGTTATTTATCTTTCGCAGTTTACTTGAAAAGTCTATGTGACTTGATTTATTTGAAAAGTCTATGTGACTTGATTTAATTGAAAGTCGTGAGACTTGATTTATTTGAAAGCATACGAGACTTTACTAAGGTATATGAGACCTCACTTGTAAGTATACGAGACTTGATTTTGAAAGTTATGACTAGATTTCGCTTTTTTCTATTAGAAGATATCAATCAATACGAGTTAAAGATTACGAGACTTTATTTTCAAGTTATGGACTTGATTTTGAAAGTTATGAGACTAGATTTCTTTAAAGATTATGAGACTTTATTTTTCAAGTTACGGGACTTGATTTCTAAAGTTATGAGACTTGATTTTGAAAGGAATAAGTGACTTGATTTTCAAGTACATGATACTTGGTTTTGAAAGTATAAAGTCATTTAATTTTGAAAGATGGATACTTGATTTCTTTAAAGTTTATAAGACTTGAATTTGAGGTATATGTGACTTGACTTTTAAATGTGCAAGTGACTTGAGTTTAAAAGAGAAAGTGCCTTGATTTTTATAAAACAAAAGATGTGTTAGTGCCTTTATAAAAGAAAGTTGGTACGGCGGACGTACATTATTTTATTGGATCCTTATCCTTATTTGATATATGACGTGTTGGTACTTTTGGGCTCAAGTCCCTAGTATTGCAAGATATGGTAACGCTTTGGTTCCTTTCTATAATGAAAGTTGATTTGCACGATTTTTCCGCGTCCCAGAAAAAGGTCGGGCAGTATATGGTTTTATTTAGAGTAAATGATGATTTGAATTGCATATGTTGCTCATGATAGCTATTCGTGCGAGAGTTATATTTCACATCACCGAGTCCTCCATACAGGGTCGGACACACTAGATGGTTATGATCCGCGGACGAGATCTGCGATGCGAGTGTATACATGTATACGACTCATGCGGGCTCAAGCGGGTGAAATAATCCCATGATATACGTGTACTTTCTATCAACGACGCGAGTGTATGTACATACGACTCATGCCATGTCTTTACATGATGCGGGTGAAATAGTCTCATGACTCCTCGGACTAGATCCGAGATGCGGGTGTATTGATATACGACTCATGCGGGTGTAAGTATACGTTTATACTACCTATGCGAGTGAAATAGTCCCATGAATAAGATATGCATATGATTCTACGGGCATGTGTCTCGGATTTTGACACGACTTGCATATGGTTGCATGTACGTTGATTCTTACATGTTTTGAAGGCACAGTTGTTTCTCTTATTTGATAAGACACAGTTGTACTGTTATTTTGATTATCATACTTGCCTCATGTTATCCTTGGACTGTTATGATTTCATTTACAGTACTTATTGATATCATATTTTGGAAAAAGGTACTCTTATGTTGTATGGCACTGGCCGATCGGTATTTGATTTTCATACGTCCCCGCTATATTTGGTCCATATGATCTGATTTATGACTTTGTTTGCATACTTGGTACATATCTATTGTACTGACCCCCTTCTCCGGGGGGCTACGTTCATGTCCGCAGGCCTAGGTACACAGGTTGGTAATCCTCGCAGTTAGGGTCCCTGTTCAGCATTTTGGGGTAGCTCCATTGTTCTGGAGACTATCATTTGGTATATGTACATTTCAGGGTACGGCGGGGCCTTGTCCCGTCATATGTTATAAGTAAATCTGTGAGGTCCAGAGTTACACGCGCTGACTCGCAGAGTGTAATAGTTGTTTTGTATATATATATGCAACGCGCCTTCTCACCAAGGCTTCGTTATCAGATGTTTATTGCTTCCGCTATATGTTGTATGTGTTGGGAAGGTATACGGGTGCCCAGGTAGGGCACCAATCGCGGGCCCGGGGTTCGGGGCATGACAGGGAACAAGTACTTTGTTACTTTCTTAGATGATGACACAAAGTTGTGCTACTTTTACTTACTTAAAAGTAAAGACGAAGCTTCTAAAGCATCTAAGCGCCACAAAACAAAAAGTTGAGAACTAACAATGCCAATGGGTATATAGATAAGTACAAATCTAAGACATCCACATGTATGTTCACAAATATCGCCGCCTTGCGGGATCTTAAAATACATCAAATGAATGTCGAGATAGTCTTCCTAAATGATGATTTGAAAGGAGAAATATACATAGACCAACTAGAGGGGTATGTGGTTCCAAAACAAGAGACAAATATCTGTCTGCTTGTCAAATCATTGTACAGGCTGAAACATGCATTAAACAATGACACGAGAAATTTGATAGTACCCTACTATCGAAAGGGGTCTTTATTAACAAGTGTGACGAGTGTGTTTACATGAAGAGGATATGACCGATTCATTAGGCATAAGTAATGACCAATTCATTAGGCATAACATTCCTCTATGTAAATGACTTATTGATCACTAAGTGTAGTCCTAGGGTAATCCTAGAGACTAAGAATGTGCTAAAAACAATGTTTTGACATGAAAGATACGGGTAGTCAGAGATGTTATCTTAGTGGATCAAGATCTCTAAGATAACTAACGATTGGTCTCGCTCAATCTCACTACATCAAGGACGTCAAAAAATCGAGATGTTCGATAACATCGATAACGACACCATCGATAAGCCAAAAGATCGACATATATCTTCGCGTGCGCATGCCGTGATCGACACGCATAGTGATCGGGAGTCGATGTATATCAAACTACACTCGACCTAATATCGCTGTATGCAATAATAAATCGACAAGACTCATTTGTAAGTCAAATGACTTCACGGTCTCTTAGAAGATATTTCATATCGATAAATGCGTGACTTCTGTAATAATTCACTGCGATAGTCAGTCGGCTCTAGGAAGGGTACAAAGTTCTATTTACAATGGCAAGTCTCGTCATATTTTGACGGAGACATGAGTCCATTAGGCAACTGATCACCACGGGTGTTATTTCTATTGATTACATAAAATCTAAGGAAAACATCGCAGATCCTCGACGGGCGAAATGACTGTAGATCGATGTATTGTCTATCTAGGGGAACGGGCTTAAAACCCAATCAATAAGAACCACTATATCAGACACCCAACCTTACAGATCGAGATCCACGGATAAGTGTTCAATGGAAAACTAAATCAGAAGGTTCAATGAGCGCTTCGGTGAAAGCAAGAGCACTTCGGATAATGATTTCTTCTTAAGAAACATAATCCAATGTCATTCCCGAGATAGACATAAGTGCTACATGTAGATGAGTAAATGATAAGTTTTCAAACCTTTAATGATCCTCAAATTGAGGTTAGGTTGGAAAAACTTTTAATGGTTCTTTACGCTTGTATAACTGGGTATTGCAGGATACCTTGTAGGAGACCACCTATTTAAGTGCGAGGACAGACCGCCTCAAATGAACGCACTTAAGAAACCAATGGTGTTCACGACCTACGATGGACAAAAACACTAGAAAGATTGAGTAGGAAAGGTGTTGTGTTGGTATCATTGTCTTGTCATATACTAAACACCGACGGTTCAAGACATCACCTTCACCGCGCAGTAAATATGTCCGATGGTATTCTACTATGGAAGGTTCAAAATTCCGGCTACCTCTCCAGATGCAACATTATTCCGCCGAGTGATTGCTAGAAAGACACCATATGCGTGCACCAAAATCTCTTCCAAGAGGGGATTATTGGAAATATTTATTAAACGTGAAATAAAAGTAATCCATTTAATTATGAATTGAACAATTAGGGGCCCTGCACGTCGGAAATATTGTTTCCACACACGTGCACTTATAGTACCAAGGATCATAATTTTCTTAAATGGAAGAGATATTGGTACGTATACGAATTGTTTGAGACGTAAGTAAATAGACGCTATCGCCAAATGACGAATGGTTTCACATTGATAAATGAAAGGAAGAAATGTATAAGAGATGAAACGAATCAGAAAATATCACGGAAAAATTGGAGAGGCACCGCGGTGCCTCAACCTGGAACCGCGGTGCAAATTCACTTTTCGGGCCAAAGAACTTCATCGACTTAGGCACCGCAGCTTCCTCGGCGGACCGCGGTGCTTCGACGTTTTTCAGTAACATTGGAGGCAAAATAAGGTTGATTCTTGAGTTGACTTTGGAGCAATTAATCTCCATTATTTGGCTATTGATTTCAGCCATTAATAGGTTGAATTAACCTCAATATCAATGGTCATTACTTGACATTGATGTCCATTCATTTGGTGAATTGAGAAGACCAAATCATCTACCTATAAATTGATGCCTTGAGCACAATTGCAAAATACACTTGACACATTAACACTTGAGCAATTCTCTGAAAATTGTCTTTCCTATCTTGCAATCACAATTTACTCAAAGATCTTTCTTATCAAGCGAACACTTGAGTTCATTTGCTCATTTGTTTGATTGTTGTTTTATCTTGGAAGATAAGTTGTTATATCAACCGTTGAAAGGATATACGAGAGCAATATTATCTTAAAGATAGATTGTTCATCAATCGACTCAGCAAGACAAGTTACATTAGTTGTTGTTGTAGCATTCTCATTTCCTTGTTACTATACAAAATATCCAACACAAGTAACAAACTCTTATAATTTAAAACAATATATGAACCGTATAAAAACTATAATAAAAGAGACTTGTTTAACTTTTTAAATGATACCATGTCATATAATGGCTTGAATGGATCTAAAATTTTAAGTTATTTTATATGACATTTTTTTTAATTATACGCATTGATCTCAATAAGTCATAAAATTTTAAATTTATTTTAATTTGAAATAATATATTTAATTAAAGAATGTGATATATATTATGTGATTGTTTTATGTATGTAATAAACGTTTATTGGGTGAGAATTCATGAAAATGATTAGCCAAAAGGATAAGGCAAACTTGTCTCAACAAAAACGTATTCCTTTCGTCCTATATTAATTGTTAATTTACTAAAATATTTGACCCAAAATATTTTGTTGTAATTTTATAAAATTAAGATAAAATTTATTTTAAATATTAGATTTTCTTGAAAGTAATTATTGTTAATTATATAGCATAAATATCAAATCCGTACGCGTTATATTTATGCCTGTCAACAATTCCGAGTAAGTGACTCTGCTGTGTCTATCACTCCATCCCACACACTCCACCTCACACACGTGTTGTAGTATTAAATATTAATTAATTGTTGTCTCTATTTCGGACCATGGGCAAAGCCAGCATTGTAACCAGAAGGGCTCGGGCTCCCTCTCAAATTTAAACTTTTTATAATACACTATTAGTAATATTCATGATATTACAATAGAGTTTTCAATTCTTTACCCTTCTTCTTTTAAAGTGTGGACAACTGGACCAAAATAGATTTTCCCTAGCATGGGCTCTCCTTTAAATATAAATAGGCTCTCCCTAACCCGAAATCCTGATTTCGCCCCCTATTTCGAACTCAGTTCGAATGTTTAGCTACTTTGCCCAACTTGGTTGTAATGGAATAAACTAATGAGTGGATAACACTTTTATATTTCCCCTCAATGGAAAATTTCTTCTTTATAATAAAGTCAGCACATGTTAAATATGCTTCAGTTGCTTAAATTTATGCACGTTTTTTCTTTCCGTCGACATTTAAAATGAACTTTTAAAAAAAAAAATAAGTGGGCCATGGTGACTCTCTAACTTGCTATCAATCTGATCCCCTACTTGATGTATATTTTCAGCAACTATTCTGAATGTCCATGTTCTAAATTCAATGCACACTTCAATATTAACGAAGCAGATTCAAAATTTAAATTCGATGAATTCAATATAATGAATTCATTTTACTTTTGATTGTCTAACTACTACTATGTATTTACACTTCGTATTAATAAAATTAGCTCATGGGGGAAAGATTGTCTAACATAGGTCATAAAGTGAGATGAATTTTGCTCTAATATTATAAAAAATGGATATTAGATCTAATTCAACCCAAAAATAATTCAACTCAAGAGGAGAAAATTGTCTAAAACTATAGATTACCTATCTCATTAACCATCGAGGTGAAATTTTCAATAATATAAGTGTTAACGTGTATAATGTGTATTATTTAGCCATATTTAGTATTGTATAATTATAAAAAATATAGGATCCTTATTGTAATAGGATTCCCCATTGTACACACAATATATATATATATATATACACAATATATATATATACAAGTTAGCCGAGGATCTAAAGTGGATAATAAATAGGAAAGAAAAGACATATAAAAGACCAATAGTATGTAGATAAGTAAAATACTACAGTAAATAGAGAAAAGCTAACTTAGCTAAGGTTCCTCATGAAGGAAGCCATAAGCATAAGGATCTGCTTGAATTTAAGTAAATTAAAGTGCAGGAATTTAATTGAGGTGGATCGGCCAACCATATGCAGAATTTAAATAAATTTAAAGACGTGAATTTAATTGCAGTAGGTGGTAGAACCAACCATGTTGCAAGATAATTATAATAATAAAAACGTGAATTTTATTCAAAACTTAAAGTACTTACAAAGAGGATAATTTTGTAACTAATTTGATAATTTCGCATGAATCAGCCGATGAATCAATCATGTCAATTGGATAATTTCTGGTAAATTCGATAATTTCGTAAATTATCTGCAAGGAATTGGATAATTAGTTCATAGACTCCCCGAGGTCTTATGAACTTGTGAATTGGGAATTTTCTGGGTAAATTACCCCCACTAAGGGGAAGAACTTTGATGATCTTCAACTTCTAGAGAGAAGGAAGAGAATTCTATACTAGAGAGAGAAACTATCAGAAAAAATAACTTCAAGCATTAAACACTTCAATCCTTGTTATCTTAAGAGATGCTAGATTCACAAATTTCGAAGATTCCTTGTTAAGTCTTGGCTGAGTCCAGCCTCAGACAGACCAATCTCTTTGATTGTTACCCAAACTTTTCGCTTTCTTTGAATGATAAAATATCCAAAAATCCTCGCCTTACAAATCAAGACGATAATTACCAAATGTCAAGGATCTATTCCTGTAGCATTAATTTTTAGAATTCACTACAAAGTTACGACTTCGCTTGCAACAAAAGTCGATACCATAGTAAGAAAGGTGAAACCCTTCTACTACAAATGCATCTTTCCAAATCTAACACAGAGTACCGCACCCATTAGATGAAAAAGATATTACCCTACTGTATTTAACGGATCCCGAAGGCGAGTAAAACCCGAACCCTTAACTGAAAGCAACCAAATACCCATCTTAGAGAAATTACACAATACCAAGACGGTAGGTTAGTCTCTCATTTTTAAGAAGATCTATGAGTAATAGATATGAAGACACCAGTTCCGAAGAGACCCTAGACTTAGGAAGAGTCTCACAAATACCTTCAATAACAAATACACCGGTCAAAATTAAACCTAGGTATTCTACATCAGATCTACCAAATCTGACAAACATAGATTACACAAACCAAATATCCGCATCAAGATATGAAATCCCGTGGTTAGAGAAAAGATGAACGACGAAGAACCTACTAATCCAACATACTCTTCAATAACCCACAATGAATTAGCAAATGAAATTAAGGTCCTAGAAAAAGAATTTCAAGTAGATAAAAACTACTACAAAAAGAATTCTATCAAGGACATAATTGAGAAAAAAGAATTTGGTTCTTTAAAAATTTCCTAAATACTAGGAAACAAATACAAGAAAAATTCTATGAATTTATTCAAGATAATAAAATTAATCTTCCGTTCTTCAAATGATTTGAGATATATTCCTCTCAAAACTCCATAAATTATCCCTTCCTTAAAACAATAGACTCCACTATCGAGAATAGTGTAACGATGTTAACACATAACTCCGATAGCAGTCATACATCAGAACAATTAGGAAAACCCCTCATCAACAATATGAATTGGGAACAATAACCCGTTCAAGGAATACAAATTGCTCCAGGGTTACAAATAATCCCTGCTCCAGATCTAGGAATAATCAAACCCCTAGCTCAATCCCGTTACAATGCCGCTTCAATTTACGATTGAAACCTTGATGGAATGACTAAATACAATATCCTCAGTTTTCTCCAACAAATGACAATGGCAGCAAATGCCTACCAAACGCAAAAAAAAGTCCTCGATAAAACCTCTGCAGAACTGCTAATCGCAGGATTCTCAGGGCAATTAAAAGGATGGTGAAATCATTATCTCACTGACCAACAAAAAGAAAATATTCTAAATGCCATAAAAACTGATGAAGAAGGAATACCAATATTAACAGATCTATGAGAACCTATACAAGATGCAGTATAAACATTGATACTGACAATATCTTTGAATTTCATAGGTGATTCTACACATCTTAAAAATAAAAATGCTGAATTACTTTCAAATCTAAAATGCAAAAAATTAAGCGATTTTCAATGGTATAAAAATACCTTCTTAACTAGAATAATGATTAGAGAAGACTCGTCAACCATTCGAAAGAAAAGTTCTTAGCCTGACTACCAAGCCTCTTGGGAGAAAAGGTTAGGAATAAAATAAAAGAAAATTGTGGAAAACAAATTATACCTTACGATGAGTTTACATACTGAGAATTAGTCCAGATAACTCAACAAGAAGGATTAAAAATCAGTGATATAAAAATACAAAACACCTCAAAAAGAATTGAAAAGAACAAAATGTGAATTAGGAACATTTTGTAAACAATTCAACTACTACCATAGAAAATTTCCAAAAGTCATGAGGGAAATTGTAGCTTTTCTCTTGATAAACCTTCCAAAAATTATTAAAAGACTATAAAATAATAATGATTATTATAAGAATCCTTATAAAAATAATCGTTATAAAAATAATAGAAATACAAAACGAATTTCAATTCAAATACGTAAAACATAACTTGTTACAAATGTAATAAGAAAGGACATACATCAAAATAATCAGAATGAATAAAAATTACAAGAATTGAATCTCATGAAAATACTACAAAGAAAATATCTAATCTACTACTTGATTCCTCTAATTCTAAGCAAATCAATGACTCGACTATTTCTCTCTTTCATCAAGACAATAAACCCTCCAAGTAGACGAATTACTCACGAGTAGTTCAACAGATAAACCCTAAAAGGTTAAAGGAAAACGAATATGCTGTGTTAACTAAAGATCAAGAATTTATGGTAGATATGATTAAACACATAGATACCCAACACCAAAAAGAATATCCAATAAACTCCTTAAAACCTTTACCTAAAAGTTAAAATAAAAATAATGTGTTACTCAGACATCCGTAAAATACGATTTGACAAAAATCATGGAAAAAGGTAAGAAAATTAAAGAAATAATAATTCATGAATTACAAAAACAAGTAATTCAAGTAAAATTAAGTAAAAGAATTGAAAGAAAAACAACAAAAAGATTCTAATTAATTAAAATCATACTTTCAATAGAGTAAAACAAAACTCCGCTCCTAGATGATGACTATCCGATTCAAATGATCCCGAAATAATAATCAAATAGAAAATCTAGAAGAAATCCTTAAGATTTTCTAACAAAGATTAAGACAAATAACAACAAAAAATATTTAATTAAAATAACGTTAAAATTTTCGCATAAATTTAAGATAACAATCACGTTCTCTTTGACACAAGAGCGCATTTAAATCGCATAAAAACTGGTATAATACCAGAAATATTCCTGAAAGAGACACAGGACTCTTTAGCAACAGCTAATAATTCTAAATTAGAAATTAATTACAAAACAAAGGCATCAATTATAAATGATGGAACTTCGATAACAACATCATTTGTCCTAGTAAAAGAAATTCACAACACCATAATACTAGGAACACCATTTATGAATTTAATTACTCCTTATGAAGTGAGTAATAAATCAATATCCTTTAAATTCAAAAATAAAAAACTAAAATTCCAGTTCATGTCAACACCAAAAATAAAAGATCTCAATCTCATGAAAACATGCTCAATACAAAAAGAAAAATTATATTTACAAGAGTTGAAAAACAATTTTTCTAAAAATCCAATTGATATCATATTCAACAACCTTTTTCAAAATGAATTTCAAAATCATACATATTTTCAAAATCCTGCATTAAAATTAATTTTCTCAAAATTAATATTTAAAGAATTTTTTTCAGGAATCCTGGTAAATGATTATTTCAAAATGTCCTACCGTTGCCCGAATGACAGGTGTATAGCCTACAATCACAAAATATCAAGGAAAGATATGCGTGAATGTGGACAATACTGTATACAAGCAGTATGTGGATCTTTGCTCCAAAAAAGAAAAGAAGAAACCCTTCCTCCAATAAATACCCCGGTTACTACACCACAACATGAAGAAAATTCCATGGCTCCCAAAAAACCCCAAAATACAAATACCAAATCAGTGAAAATAGAAAAGGAAAAGTCCCCAGAAAAACCAATGTCTTGGTATGATGCAGTTATGATAGAAGAACGAGGAAATTCCAAAGAAGACAATCTGCGTAAATCACCAAAGAAGAACCATTAAGAATTAACCAATAAAATATCTTTCACTCCTTACAAAATCACCGTAATTACTGTAAGGCACTAAAGCAACGCAAATTCGAAAGAGGAAATGATCCTAAAAATCAGAGGAAAACCTCTAAAATTGACACAAAATCGAAAGGAGAATCTTCAAAACCCTTTCTCAAAAAGAATTTTTAAAAATCGAGAAGGATGAATTTTCAAAAACCTTTCTCAAAAACAATTTTCAAAAATCACTTGTAACACCACAAGTACCCAAAAATCACCCGAATTTTTCAGAAAGTCATTTTTTCAAAAATTGTAACTCTTTAAAAGGATACTTTGATAAAGAACCTTTTTGGCACTACAAAATTATTTTGACTAAAATGGTTTTATAAATCATGGACGATTTAAAACCCCATACTTTTACCAGTTATCTCGACATAACAGATCGCCACAACAAAAATTAATTTTTTCAATAACAATCCAGATCCCTCTTATTCGATCTGTAAAATACTCCGAGTAATTGCTCCAATTCATTGGGGGAATGACTTGTCAAAACTCATAAATTTTCCAAATTCACACAAAAATGAGCCCTTTTTTGACATTCCTTTTAATTACTGGGACTACCAACAAGCTTGGTTTAGTTCCTTTTTAATTCAAAATTCAAAATTATCGCATACTTGACTTTTCCATTTTGATACTTCATGTGATGCTTCGCAATTTCCTCCTTGGTGGAATTCATGGTGGGAACAATTCGGATCTACACTTGAGATACAAAAACCCGAAATTATTAAATCTTTTAGCCTCTTCAAATCCCAATTTACTCCCTCAGAAGAAGAAAATAGATTTACACCATTGCACCTTTTCCACACAAAATTCCATCTGCCATGAGTGTTCACATGGTTCGTAGATTATTCAGATGACAAAATTCCAGTCATCCGAAGGAGATTTAAAATTCGATGGTGGGACAGCTTTAAAATACCAAGGAACCTCTCACCACCAAATGTTCAACAATGGCTAGATGATAATAAATCAATTCCATTGCAGGCACCTCCACAGAAAGCACAGACGCCATTCCAAACAAAGGAACACACCCAGTTCCTTTCCCAAAAATCCCAGATGGCTTCCATGCTAGCTGCCGCAAAAATCCCGAAAGAAATACAGGCAATATTTCTGAAATTTGCACCATCCTCATCCAAACAGAGCTCTTCAAATGATGAGGAAGAACCCGAAATTGAAAATGCAAATATCCCCATTTTCGGCAACAGTGGCTTCTAGATGCTGCCAAAATACCGAAAATCCCGGAGGAATAATTGACAAATTGACCGAAATTCTGAGGAATAATTGATTTAATTGACGACAAATCTCGTTGCTCCAAATAGTGAAAGCGGAATCTGAGAAGAAGACAAAAATACTGAGGTCATGCATGACCTCATACAACACTCGGATGAATAGTTAATTTACTAAAATATCACTGTAATAGTGAATTCTCACTTTGTAATTCTCTTATAAAAAGAGAACCCCTCTCCCTTAGTTTCATAAGTTATTTTTTCTGATAGTTTCTCTCTCTTAGTTTAGAATTCTCTTCCTTCTCTCTAGAAGTTGAAGATCATCAAAGTTCTTCCCCAGTGGGTAATTTACTGCACTATCCAAAATTTCCAAATTCATAAGACCTCGGGGAGTCTATGAACTAATTATCCAAATTCCTTACCCGATAATTTACCCAGAAATTATCCAATTTACATGATTCAGTACATCCACTGATTCATAACAGAAATTATCCAATTTACCCGGAAAATTATCCAAATTGATATGATTCAGTTCATCCACTGATTCATAACGAAATTATCCAAATACTCCGTTACAAAATTATCCTCTTTGTAAGTACTTTAAGTTTTGAATAAAATTCACGTTTTAATTATTATAATTATCTTGCAAATACGGTTGGTTCTACCACCTATCGCAATTAAATTTACGCCTTTAAATTTATTTAAATTCGTGATATGGTCGTCGAGCCACCTAAATTAAATTCCTGCAATTTAATTTACTTAAATTCCTGCAGATCCTTATGCTTATGGCTTCCTTCATGAGGAACCTTAGCTAAGTTAGCTTCTCTCTATTTACCTGCCGTATTTTTACTTATCTCTATACTATTCAGTCTTTTATATGTCTTTTCCTTCCCTATTTATTATCCCTTTAGATCCTCGGCCTAACTTGGTATCAAAGTCAGGTTATATATATATATGTATGTATATATATGTATGTATGTATGTATGTATGTATATGTATGTATGTATATATATGTATGTATTAATAAAAAAGACTCCACAAGGAAAATTAATATAATCTCACATGATATCAGAAGCCAAAATCTAAACCCTAATCTTTTCTTTCCCCCCGATTTCTGCGACTTTGTTCATTAACCGAACACAAAAGTGGGTTCTGTCAATTGTGGTTTAACTGAAGACAAAAGTGACATCACTTCTCTGTTTTTAGTGATATTTAAAAAATCACGTTTTTTTTTTGATAATTCAGGTCTCGGGGTGGCCTTAGTACTTCATATCGCTAGACCGCACACCATCGTACTAGGCTCCTGGAGGCGATGGAATCCGTCCTTAGCCGACACCGCCGGGTAAATCGCGGGATGTGCACCCCGCATTCAGTGTCTGATCGCTACCAACGGATCAATGCTACAAGGTCTGACCCCTAACAGGACTTGTCTGGAGGGAATCAAAACCCACACTGCAACATGCCCGCGCGATTAAGCTACCAGGCTTTAATATGAGGCATATGCCCCGGAGAACGTATCCGCTGAGAATCGAACTTGTGACCCTAAGGCCACAAATTTGACTAGTGGCCACTGGGCCACAAATTTTATTTTGCCTTCTCTGTTCTGATTTATGCACCTCTCTGTTCCAAGAAAAACTCTCTGTTTCAAGAAAAGTGATAGCACATCTTTGTTCCAGCTTTGGGGTCTTTCTGCCTTCTGCCTGTTTTCTTTATTAGGAAAACTTTTCTTTCTTTTTGTCCTTTACCCGAAAATAATTAAAATTTTATCCTTTATCCGAAAATAAATCAATTACCAACTTCACGATCTATTATGATCGGTAGTGGTCATCGCATTACAATTCAAGAATTTGACCACACTCTTATCCCACCACCACATCCACACTTCTCTATTAAAAACATCAATTATGCCCCAAACATCATCAAAAATTTAATTTATAATAGAAATATTATCACTGATAATTATGTCTCAATTAATTTTGACATGTTTGGATTTTCTGTAACATACCTCCATATCGGGAAACTCCTTACTAGATGTAATAGTGAGTGTGACCTATATTCGTTCCTACCCACTTCTAGTCTCACTCCTCCCGTCGTTTTAACAATCATATCTCCCTCTACGTGGCATTGTAGACTTGGTCATCCGGATTCTCACGTTTTTTATTCTCTTAGAAATTAAAATTTAATCCAATGTAACAAAGAGAACTTTTCTCATAGTTGCTCCTTTTGTCAGTTAGGGAAACATGTTAGACTACCATTTAAAGCTTCTATGAGTACTACTTTCTCCTCTTTGATATTATTCACGCTGATTTATGGACATCTCCCATAACTATCAACTTAGGCCACAAATACTATCTGATATTTTTGGATGATTTCTCTTACTTTCTTTGGGTCTATCCACTCAAACTCAAATCTCAAATATTCTCCAAATTTATTGAGTTTCGACACTTGTTAATATGCAATTTGAAAACGTGATAATGGTCAAGAGTTTAATAATTCAATATTTCATAAAATTTGTGCGGCTAATGACATGATCTTTCGTTTCTCATGCCCTCACACCTCCCCTCAAAATGGACAAGTTGAAAGAATTTTCCGAACCATTAATAATATGATTTGTACCCTCCTTTTTTCTTTTTGGGTATATGCACTAAAATGGTAGAACATATTCTCAACATTCTACCCACCCGTGCAATTAGGACACCCACCAAAATTCTATACCGTCGGATCTCTACCTATGACCATCTTAGAATTTTCAGATGTCTGTGTTACCCTAATCTGACATCCACGCCTAGGGATGTCAATGGGGCGGGGCGGGGGCGGGGAAGGGTATCCCATACCCGTACCCACCACCTAAAACACATCCCCACCCCCCGCCCCATCACCCATCACGGGTAGTAATTCTTCCACCCGCCCCCGTCCCACTTACTTCACGCGGATACCCACTTACCCGACGGGTACCCATTAATAAAATGCTCAAATAATATCTAGCAATTATTTTAGTCACCAAAATGAAAGTTATATAAGAAAAAGGAAAAAGAAAAGAACCTTTACACTATGGTGTATCGAATATCAAGTCTAAAATCTTGCCAAAATAATATGAATATTAAAAAACAGTAAAGATGAAAATATTTAACAAAAAAAAGGAGAACAAAGAGAATAAGAAAAAGAAACGTGGTGCATTACGGTGCGGGTTAGCTCAAGTCACATTTTAAATCAAGAAAAGAAGATTAAAAACTCATCGATCTCCTTACCGCTCCGTGGGGGTCTTCATTCACTCTTCTAAGGGCCAAATAAATTCGTAAATAGCCTAATTAAACTAATAGATGATACGACATGGGGCGCGGCACGACGGTGCTGGTACGCCGGATAATGGCGGGCGGTCATGGGCGGTCTTATATGAAATCCACCCCCGCCCCACTACCCATGGCGGGTAGCACTTTTGATACCCATACCCGCCCCACCACCCACCAAACCATCCCCCACACCCGCTCCAATTGGAGCGGGTGCGGGGCGGTACCCGCATTTACCCTCCCCACTGACATCCCTATCCACGCCCCCCACAAATTGGCATCCAAAATTACTCCATGTGTCTTTCAAGGCTTCCCATCGAACCATAGGAATTACTTGTGCTATGAACTATCCACCGACAAAATCTAATCTCACACCACGACACTTTTGTCGAGTATATTTTTCCGTTTGACAAGATTAAAAAAAATTGAGTCACTGATTACAATTTTTTTAATGATTCTGACACATCACCGCTTGTCCACCAAGCTCTCCGACATGCTACCACTATTCCGAAAGTAGTCAACACTCTGTCATTGTCACTGACTCATGCTGCTGCCACCACCGGCAGTTCCCCCGACAGCGGCACCACCTCTTCTCCCGTTCTTTTCTCCCGCACTGCCACCGTCTCAAACTCACAATGCTACTGTTGTCGGTAGTGTCCCTATTCCAAACCAGTCACCACCATATGCTTCCACTGTCTATCCATCGATTCCAGTCACCATCTTCGACACCCAATCGACGCTCATTGTGTCCCAGTCACCACTAACACCAACACCACCATTGTACCAGTCACTGGTACTAGTAGCCCTACCAACACCCGACCAAATAGACCCACCCCACCACCGTTGATGTACCCAACAACACCATCCTTATCCCCCTTCGTTCCACCCAAATCGCCACCCTTACCTCATCCGATGTCAACATCAAACAACAACCACCTAGTTCCTTTTACCGTCGGCCAATCCGACGAAAACCGCGACCCAGGTTCTGCCACCAGTAACCCACCACCACACATTCACCCAAATACCCATACTACACCTAAACTCACACACCATATGGAAACCCGAGCCCAACACAAAATTTTTAAACTCAAAGTCTAATTTAACATGTCTACCCAATACCTAATACCTCCAAATTAGCCAAACAAGACCCTAATTGGATTGCGACCATGCGTGAGGAATTTAACGCTTTAACAAAATTGCACACTTGGGTTTGGTTCTAAAATCGCGAGGTGAATGTGATCTATTGCATGTGGTTTTTTCATCATAAATACATAGACAGTTGTGACTTGGAGAAATATAAGGCGAGACTTGTGGCAAATGACACTAATCAGCAAGAAGGCATTGATTGTGGTGAGACATTCAGTCTGGTTGTTAAACCGGCTATTATTCGCATAGTTCTGAGCATTGTCTTGGGTAAGCATTGGTTGATTCATCAACTTGATGTGAAAAATGCATTTCTTTATGGGGATCTGAAAGAAATTGTTTACATGCATCATCCACCTGGTTTTATATATCCAACAACCCTCAGTATATATGTCGTCTGCGTAAGTCCTTTTATGGTTTGAAATAGGCCTCTCGAGTGTGGTATGAACGTTTTGCACAATACTTTATGCAGATTTGGTTCATACGCATCAAACGTGATATCTATTTATTTTCATCGCAGAGTAACATTGCCTATTTATCGTTATACGTGGACGACATAGTGCTTATCGCTTCCTCCGATTTATTGAAAAACGAGACTATCTATCACGCCCAACCTCAAGCTGCAGGATCGTGCCCTACCCGGCACCCTTCTACCTTAACAACTAAGCAAATCATGAATTTAAATAACACCCCTTTTTTTAAACCAACATACGCATAAGGCAAAGCCGACAAGATCGCCATATAATATACATGCAAAAGACACTACAATGTATACGAGTCCAATCTCACATACGAATACAGCACTTAAGAGTTATATCAACTATGACGGACAAGGCCCCGCTGCATCCATAATCGCATAAAAGCCTCATCGAAAGAACTTATACCAAAAAGATAAACTCCAATGTAAGGAGCTATCCAAAACTCGAGCGGTCCTACACTGCCGATCACCAAACAATAGACCTAAACTCATGCAGATGAACGCACTTCAAGCGAGGTCAAGACAAGAATGTATCAAGTATGTGAAATGTAAGCATCAGAATGAAATCATAATACTAAACAAAACAGAGACATGTATGATAGACAACCTACAAGACACAATACATAATACCATATAAAGTCGTGGACGCACGCCTCAAAGTCATTACTAAAATATAGTCATGGGTCTCACGCCCATAATATCAATCATGCCCGTGGAATCCTTCCTCACTGCAGTAAGTCCATGATAATCAAATTACAAGACATCAGGCCTTACTAACAATGAAAGTAAATAGTAGTATACTTACAATATAAACTAAGCTCACGATCAAAGCAGACCACCCGCCCGCAGATCATTAAGCAATCCTACTCGGGACTATTTCACCCGTGATAGTCGCGTGGACCCGCATGAGGTATTCCTCGCATGAGACTATTTCACCCGCATAAGCCCTTACGGACTCGCATGATTTATTTCTCGCATAGGCTGGACCCGCCCGCATGAGACTATTTCACCCGCATAAGCCCTCATGACTCGCACGAGGTATTTCTCGATCGTGGGTAGCAAATCCACTAATACGCAATGCCACAAACCCGGAATGACCTCAAACGAATGATATACCACTAGCACACAACCTACTATTACCAAAGACACATAGGAAATTCTCAATTAAACAAGCCAAAGTACTTATCAAGGCACACATGAAATAATTCTCAATTAATCAAGTCAAAGTACTTATCAAGGCACACTTAGACTAATTCTCAATTAATCAAGCCAAAGTACTTATCAAGGCACACTTAGAATAATTCTCAATTAATCAAGCCAAAGTACTTATCAAGGCACACTTAGAATAATTCTCAATTAATCAAGCCAGTACTACGTGACGCATATCTTTTCAAAAGACTCATTTTTACGTAATACCCAAGATACTAACACCGTAGTATCAAGGTGTGTCTATTTTTCAAAGTAAGTTACTACACTCTTAGAAAACTCATTTCAAAGCTTGAAATCAAGTAACTTCAAATTTTCACAATCAAGGCAACTTATGCCCATTAATCAAAATAGACAACTTTCTAAACCTTCCATAAAGCCGTTATAACCAACTTCCCATAAAGCCGTTATAACTCTTTATGGTTTTTAGACAATTTCATTCTTTTTATAACCAAGAGACTTATACTTAAAACCAAGTATCACAAACTTTCAAATCAAGTTTCTTAACTTTCAAAAATACTTCGAGTCTCTTAATATATAGAAAACAAGTTTCTTCTACTTTTAAACCTTAAGTAACTCACACCTTTAAAACAAATTACTTCTCTTAAATCATGTCATTTCGCCTCTTTTAAAACAATTAAGTAAATCACTCCTTTGACTCCCCTAAAGTCATTATAATGACCTTTAGGTTTTGGAACTAAGACACTAGCCAAAAGGTTTGGAAACCACTTCCTTTTCAAGACTCTATGTACTTTAAGTAAAATACTTCAACTCTTTAAGAATCCAAACTTCACTAAGGCAATGGATTATACAACTTACAATTTAAACATCAAAGTACAATCGCGAAGTACATGTAACAAATTCTACTTTAGGCAATCCAAATACAACCAAGGAACGGATCATTTCGAGTAGAAATACTTTCTTTATCTTAAGGAATCATGCTGTAAGAGAGATAGTTCACATACATTTTCGCTAAATCCACAAGCTAAGCCGAATACGCCGCACGTAAGTTGTCAACCTATAATGGTCACAACAAGACTATCAACTTCTAGTCTCTAACGAGAATAATACTAAGTATACTGCCTCTAATTCTTCTGAAAATCTAGCAAGACTTCCTTTGTTTCTACTCACTTTGCCACCTTTTCAAGGCCGAATACAATAACCAACACGCCACATTTAAGGCTCAAAACAACAACCAAACAAAGGGATTACACACCTTACAATACGTGTAAAATTCTGCCCCACAATTAATACGAAGAGTTCCATATTCAAGCCATTCTACCAACAACAACCAACAATTCAAAGTCTTTTCCAATCCTTTTCCAATTCCAAGTTCTAAGGTCTAACATGTTATATAGTCATAAACAACTTCAACAACTACAATTTCCTTCTTTATACAACATACGCCGACTTAAACTAATAATCGACTTGAATTGTAATCTTAAAGCTAAACATGCTAGTTTTCTGATTAGGTTCCAATAGTCAATACACTTATCAAACTTCATACTATATAACTCATGCCATAATATCCATAGCTACAACAACAAGTAATCTTAATTACTAAAACGACAAGATTATACCTTTACAAGCCCTTAAAATTCCAAGATTCAAAGTCGCGCTTAGCAATTCTTAGCTCCTTTCCTTATGTTCCAATCCGCCTCAAGCACTCCTGTAGCTTCCATGAAGAACTCCATCTTCAAGTTCCAACTTCAAAGTCAAGAACTTTAAGTTTCCGCCATGACTAATACGAAACGCTGCTTTTTCCAAATTTTTCTATCGAGATAACCTTACAATACCCTTAGGGACCTTGGGTTCAAGTCTTGTGAACAATGGATCAAAACTACAAAATTTCGCGAGCAAAGTTGTCAAACCCGAGAGCTCTTGCTTCGCAAGAGTTTCTCTAATTTTTCTAAGTGTAAATGCCAAGTCTTGCTACTAGTTGGGTATATAAAATACAATGGAGGTTTAGATTGCAACACACGAGTGGCTAGGATGAGTTTCACAAGGATCAAGCATGGCAAGTCGACTGGTCAACAATCTCAAGCCTAGCAAGACTTATCTTCCTTGATGGTAAATGACCATTTTACCCTTTACTATATTTCGACCAAGACCATGTGGGGTGCCACGGTCGCCTCTCATTCGCCCATAAAATTCAGAACCTCGTGGCCCCACAAAACGTAAATTTCTGTGGGCCCCACATGACCAAATCCGTAAAATAAATTTCCATAAGGTTAAGAGTTCCATACTCTTCAAATAATGCATTTTGAGAATCCAATTTCAACAACGAACATTTTTCCTTTCCGACGTTTCTAAGATTTTCCACGAAAAACAATTCTTCCTTTCGTACTAATTTCCAAGTCTTGATTCCTTACGTACATTCTCTTATACAAGTCCTGGACTTACGAGGTTGTCACGACCGACTCTCGGTCGCACTAGTACTCACCGGTACCTCGTCAGTATAAGTCGAGAATAAGAATGAACATACATAACAGATACGTATAAAAATGTAACATCACTGGCCAGCCGATAAGGCTGCCGTCCAAAAAACATACTTAAACACAGTATTTATAATACAACTGGTTCTTGTAGCCCAAAACAAGTACGTGACCACGCACTTCAGAGATAATAATCGTATGACAGGCTCGCCATACCCGAATATACACAATGCCTATAACATCGTGGAAAACTGCATCAACAAAATAAGCTTCCAAGGACGGAGCTTCGACAACGGAACAATGATCCTAAGAACGAGGATCCACAATCTTCTTACCCTTACCTACTCAGATTTAACGCAATTTCGGAAGGGGGTCGCGACACACATGTACTAAGTATGTAAAGTCGAAAATATCAGAATGATGATAACATAGTTTAAAAGTAAATCGTAGTCATGGAAGATAGTCAAAATACCTTTTCATGCCTTACTAACAATGAGAGTGACAAGTATAGATATAAAATACGTGATAAAATAGGGTCTCATGATCACACCAGATACCTCGCCTGTGGTATCATTAAGCACTCCTACTCCGGGACTATTTCACCCGCATAAGCCACGCAAGGACTCGCATGAGGTATTCCTCGCATCGTGGGTAGCAAATCCACTAACATGTGGTATAACGCCTCGGGTTTCTCCTCATTTATACTCTTACCTCGCGTATGGTATAACGCCTCGGGCTTCGCCTCATTTATACTCTTACATCAAGCAAATGGTATAACGCCTTGGGGTTTCTCCTCATTTATACTCTTACATAAGAAGGTGGTATGACGCCTCGACTTGCCTCATTCATACTCTTACCCCGAGGCGTGGTATAACGCCTGGGCTTGCCCTCATTTATACTCTTACCCTAGCTCAAATAATCATCATATCATAGTCATAGTTAAGTTAAGAAAACTCATAACTTCTTATTAGTCTTGTTCATATACCCTCTCATTTTAGTTAAGGCACTCAATCATATCTTTAATAAAAAGAAAACCGGGAATTTAACCCAAGCACTACATACTTCAACTCTTTTAAAAGTGACCCTTTCTTATACATAAAACCTTTTGGCAATTGGTGCCTTTAAACCAATTTGCCTTTCATAACTCATGTCATTTGCCCTTACTTATCTTACTTAGAGTAAATCTCTTCTCATTAACCTTATCAAGTTAATAAACCAACTTCCCATAAAGTTGTCTTATTAACCTTATACTTTAGTAAAATTATACTTTTCCCCTAACCATGGTCTTATACATTCTTAAAACGAAACAAGTCTTTATATACGAAACAAGTAAGAATACCAAATCTTGTACGCTCACCGCACTACATAGTTACATCTATTCATGCTCAAGAGATAGGAAGGCTCCACATACCTCTTTGGTCAATCCACTTGCCAAGTCCAAACTACCGCAAGTAATATTCAACCTATAATAGTCATGATACGCTTTATTAACCTCTAATCTTAATATAGAACAAACCAAGTTCAAAGTCACTAAATTCTAAGGAAAATCGGGCAGCATTTCCTTTGTTTCTACTCACTTTGCCACCTTTCTCAAGGCCGAATTTATCATCCAACACACCACATTCAAGGCTCAATCAATCCAACAATTCAAAGTGGATTTCACACCCAAAATTCTGCCCCATAAGTTCACTACAATTTACTTAACAATTCAAAGGTGGTTTTAGGCTACAACATGCTCATACTCTTCTTAACCCATTCTTCATATCCAAACCACATTTTCTAGCATGCAACGACTCTAAGTGCATTATTTTACTACCACAAGATCTTTCTTCTAAGCATGCAACACTAGAACTAATTCTAAAGGAAGAAATGTTACCTTAAAGTTTTAGCCAAAACTTATTCCAAATATTGCTAGCTTCCTTGCCAAGAACACTACCACAACAATGCCAACAAGCTAGTTACAAGCTTCCTTTCCTCGCTCTTAATCTTTCAGATTTTTCTCGGGTTTTTAGAGAAGGGAGAGATTTTAGAGAGAGGAGAGAGAGTGAAGATGAAAGATGGGAAGAATGACCAAGTCTTGGTCAATATATTGCATGCAACAGAATCAGATGGGGACACTTGTCACCCTCCCATGGCCTTTTAAAAGAGAAATCGACATTCCTAAGTTTTTCCGCCAGATTGCCGCGCCGGCCGCCGCTTCCTGGCTGCGGCGCCGCAACTCCGCGACTGATCGCCCGGCCTGCCTCGCTCAGCGCGCGGCTCAAACTTCAGCGACCGCAGCATTTAGCGCCGCGCCTCGCGCCCGCGCCCTGCCGCTTTAGTCCAAACACGCCGTCCGATCACAGACCGAACTTGTAACTCCTATAACTTCCTACTCCGACGCCCTATCGACGAACGGTTGGTTGCGCTGGAATCTAGACTCAACGAGCTACGCCCTAGGCTTTTGAAACTCTTAGAACTTCAATATACCGGGTCATAACCTGCCTCAAAGTTGATTAAAACCCGTCCGAATAATCCACAACCTATCCTTAAAAATTTTAAGTCTTACGCACTTCAGACGCTCGCACGTAGGTCAGACCTACGGTATAACATTCTCTCTTAGAAACATTCGTCCCGAATGTTCCTTCTAGGCTTACTCAAATCACAACATCGACAAAGACCCTCTTAACTATTCTTTTGCAAGTGAAGCTCCACGAGCCACAACATACCAAGCGTAAATGCTAAATCACAACTAACAAGCGTGAAAGTAGGTTACCCGGAGGTATAGGGAATAAGTGAGGATACTTCTTCATCATGTCATCCTCTCGCTTCCCACGCCATTTCCTCCTCGTTGCTCCGCCATAGACTCGACGGAAGCCACGCTCTTCGTCCGGCCGCCTAACTCGCCGATCGAGTATCGCCATGGACTCTCCTCATACGATAACTCCTCACACCGACACCATGAATCGGGTGCACTCTAGCCGATCTCCAATACATTTCCGCAACATAGACACATGAAAATCGCGCACCGCCCAAATCGGACGAAGATCTAACTCATAGTAACCTTGCCTACCCTACGACAACTGATACGCCAACGTACTCGGGCTAAGCTTCCTTTCTTTCCAAATCTCATCACGCCTTCACGGGCGATACCTTTAGGAAAACCCAATCATCTATCTCGACCGTTGTCGACGCTGATGATCCGTGATACGACTTCGCCGACTCGAGCCGCCAACAACCGCCTCCTCGATAAGCTTCACCTTATCCATCGTCAACTAAGTCCGCCCGACTAATCAACTTCCCACTCGAACCAAATTTATCGGTGACTGCACTTCTCCCGTATAAGGCCTCATGCGCGCCATCCGAATACCGGAATGGTAGCCGCTGTTATAAGCAAACTCCACTGCAGGCAAGTGATCCTCCCACACTCAAATCAATAACACAAGCCCGCAAAGATATCCTCGTTGTTCGATAGTGCGCTCGCCCGCCTGTCTGCTCGAGGGTGAAACGCCGCATCGAGACTCACTGTGTCCCCAATCCCTTCAAAAGACCTCCGTAAGTTAGCCGAGAACCGCCCTCTATCTCGATATAATCGACACCGACTCGTGCGCCTCACAATCTCTCTAATATATAATCGCATAGTCCTCACCAAAACGCCGCTCGACCGGAAGAAAGTGGCCGATTTCGCCAACTCGCCGACAATCACCCAAATGGAATCACGCCTTTCGAGTGGTAGGTAGCCCAGAACAAAATCCATATTTATCACCTCCCACTTCCAAGTTGGAATATCAATGGCTCGCAATGTTTCACCGCTTCGTGCTCAATCTTAACTCGCCGACAATCCGCATCAGGCTACTAACTCCGCAACGCCCCTCTTAGGCCATCCCACCAATACACGATTCGAGGTCATGATACATCTTAGTTGACCCGATGAATAGAATAACGAGCACCGCGTGCCTCCCTGCACCGCCGACGGTCCCGCCACATCGGAACACACAACCGCCTCGATCTTAGCACCCCATCGCGCTACCTCAAATAAACTCTTCTCCTTCCGAGAGTCAGATCTCTGCATCAACCAGAATCGGATCCTCAAATCGCCGCTTCTTCACCTCCTCGACGTAAGACTCGCAACCTCTCGAACCCGAACTCCATCACTATCGACCAACCAAACGAACCCCAAGGCTCGCTACCGATGTAACTCCCTGACCATATCCTCTTCTCCGGCCGACCTCGCATGCACTACCCATGATTCGCGACTAAGCGGCATCGGCAACCACATCGCCTTCCCCGGGTGGTATAGAATATCAACGCCGTAATCCTTAAGTAGTTCCAACCACCGCCTCGCCGCAAGTTCACTCTCCTCTCGATCAAGATATACCGAGACTCTCGTGGTCCGTATAAATGTCCACACGAACCCCATATAAATAATGTCTCCAAATCTTCAAGGTACGAATCATCACGCTAACCTAAGTCACGCGCGGATAGTTCTTCTCATGCTTCCTGCCGCCGAGACGCATAAGCTATAACTCGCTGCGGCCGCATCAAGACGCACTCCAAGCCCGACACCCGACGCGCCGCAATAAAACCACATATCCATCTAAGCCCTCCGAAGCGGTAAGAATCAAGGCCACAACTTCTCCTTTAGTAATCGGAAACTTTCTCACAAGTATCTGTCATCGAACATAGCCGCTTCCGAGTCACTAGTCAAAGGTGCCAAATAGAAGCAAATTTCTCCACAAACCTCCTAATAACTCGCCAGCCCAAAAGTCGCGCACTCTCCGCTTGTAGCTGGTCCGCCAAGTCTGATCGCTTCAATCTTAGTCAGACAACCCGAATACCGCTTACCCGATAACATGCCCTAAGAATGCCACCGGTTAACCGTAACTCGCACTTTGAGAACTTGGCATACAATCACGGCCTCGAGGACTCCAATACCGCCTCAAATGATTCAGATGCTCCCGCTCAGGCGCGAATACACCAAGATATCATCGATGAACACTATAACGAACATGTCCAAGAATGGCTCAACACCCTATTCATCAAATCCATGAATACCGCCAAGCGCTGTCAAACCGGAAGACATCACCTCAACTCATAGTGCCCATACCGTCCCGAATGCGCTTTCGATATCCGCTTCTAACTCGCACTGATGGTAACTGCATCAGCAGTCTATCTTGAAAACACTTTGCACCCTCGCAATCGTCAAACAAATCGCCAATCCCGTGAGGATATCTATTCTTGATAGTTACCTTGTTCACCGTCAGAATCAATACACATACGCAGCTGGCCCCATCCTTCTTCTTTACAAATAACACTGGTGCTCCTCAAGGAGAAACACTTGGCCAATAAAGCCTTTCTCCAATAAGTCCTTCAACCGTCCTTCAATTCCTTCAACTCGGCAGTGCCATCCTATATGGCTAATAGATATCACGAGTATCCGCGCCAAATCAATGCAAAACTCAATCTCCCTTTCGGAGGACGCCTAAGCTCATCCGGGAATACATCCGAAACTCTCTAACGACCGAATCGATCAAGGTCCGATATCACACCTCGTCGAATACCCAACCAAATGGTAAACATACCCTTTCCGCACCATCTTCCTAGCCTCGAGGTAAGAAATAAACCTACCCCTACGATGCAAAGATTCCCTTCCACTCGATAATCGCTCACCAGAAACCGAACCGAACTAATCTCCTCATAGCTACATTGGCATAGCAAGACGCTAGCCAATCCATACCCATAATCACGCCGGTCCGCCATATCCAACTCTATCAAGTCGCCAGAGTCCGACGACTCTCTATAGTCATCGGGCAAGCCTTATATACCCACTCGCCTACCACCAAGCACCCACCGCCGTAGCCACCTCAAAAGGTTCTATGGACTCTGCTTCATCCCTATCCTACGGCAATATGAGGAGATATGTAGGACAAGGTAGAACCTCGGATCTATCAAAGCATATACATCACAAAGAAGAAACCAATAATGTACCGCGGACGACATCCGTGACGCCCCCGGTCCCGCTTACCGACATAAGATAGATGCGCGCTCGAGGACCGCTAGAATCGAACCCCTACCACGACCTCTCGCCGCGCCGCCCATAAGCACTCGCCTCCGGCGCCTAACCATAAGATGAAGATTCAAAGAATGCACTTCGCCGCTGAACCGCGACGCTCCCGCCGCTAGCGACGACAATCCTCTTCGACGCCCCGCCGCCACAAGAATAACAAGCTCCCGAACCCCTACGACTCGCTCGATCGGGACCCACCGCATCGAACGCACTCTGCAGGTAGTGGTCTCGACAGCGCTGGGTCTCGCCTCGAAACTCAAGTCCCGAGCCCCGACTCGCCCCGAATAACCTCGCCGACGATCTCGCCGGAAATCGGAAGGAGAACTCAGGCCGGGCCGGAATGCGACCTATTCGCCACCGAGGCCGCCTCGCCGAACCGCCCCGAGACCTCGCTGCCCCGCCTCGGGTCGACTCCATATCTAGCCGATCCCGCTCTCTCTATCCTCAATCTCGCAGATGCTCGCATCCCGAAATATCCATCCTCGCCGGCGGCCACCCCAAGCACGCAGAATCATACGACGGCCTAACCCCATCACATATCGATGAACCCCGCTCGCCATGTCGCCTACTATGGTGTGCGCGATATCCGCCAAGGAGTCAAACTCCGTGTCAGACTCCCGATAGTCCTCCCGCCCCGCCTCAAGGTCAAGAACCTATCTACGCTGGCTCTCCTCACCTCCGGGGCAAGAAATGGTCTAGAACGCCTCGGAACTCCTCCCAATCACCGGAAGAGCATCTCACCCTCGACAATACCTATGACTCAAACCAGCTTCAACGCAATATCGCAGAACCTGTAGAAGTTTAGTATAATGCACTCACCGATGCCCCGAGAACTCGCACGGTCCGTCAGAATCGCCGGACAAACTCTCGCGATCTCATCAAATCTCGAACCATAGAACTCGCGGGTGACAACCCGAAATCCCGAATCAGAATCGCTTCTGGGTCGTCGCCGCCGCTTCGCCGCTTACGCCGCCGCCACTACGCTGCCAAGAGTCAACTGCTCTCGTAATCTCGTACTCGTGCCCTCGCCGCTGGATCGAGGCTCCGCATCGCGGTCTCGTGAGCCGCGCCCACGCCGAACTTCGCTGAGGCCGGCGACGACGTGGAACTTCGCCGCCTAAACATCATCTCGTAGGATCGGGCTCGTGCCTCGTGACTTCTCCGCCCCGCTAAGAAGACTCTCACGCTTTGCCCTTCCGGGCCGCTATACTCGCGCGAGGCATAATCGATACAAAAAGTGGAAACATCGTAGAGACTCAACCTATAACTCACTTATTGCACGATCTAGAGTGAAAGAATGGAACCCAATCCTAAATATCTCGCACTCCCGATTATAGACGTGCACGACACACCGATAATCAAGACTTACTATTAGACACGCTCGGACACTTTCCGAGGACTAATCGCTCGATACCACTTTTGTCACGACCGACCCTGGCCGCGACTAGTACTCACCGGTACCTCGCCGTATAAGTCGAGAATAGCAATGAACATACATAATGTATACGTATAAAAAGGTAATATCACCGCCACCGATAAGTGTCGCTTTCCATAAAACATACTTAAACAAAGTATTTATAATACAACCGTTCTTGTAGCCCAAAACAAGTACGTGACTACGCACTTCAGAGATAACAATCGCGGATGACAGGCCCGCCATACCTCAATATACACAATGTCTATAACATCGTGGAAAACCGCACTAACAAAATAAGCTTCCTAAGGATGGAGCTTCGACAACGGAACAATGATCCTAAGAACGAGGATCCACAATCTTCTTACCCTTACCGCGCAGATTTAACGCAGCCCGGCGAGCGGGGTCAAGACAATATGTACCAAGTATGTAAAGTCGAAAATATCAGAATGATGATAACATAGTTTAAAAGTAAATCAGTAGTCATGGAAGATAGTCAAAATACCTTTTTATCGTGCCTTACTAACAATGAGAGCGACAAGTATA
This sequence comes from Przewalskia tangutica, assembly GCA_029844215.1. Lineage (NCBI taxonomy): Eukaryota > Viridiplantae > Streptophyta > Magnoliopsida > Solanales > Solanaceae > Przewalskia > Przewalskia tangutica. Next base: position 5,380,130 of record CM056731.1, on the reverse strand, counting down.
GATATAAAATCGCATAAAATAGTGGTCTCATGATCACACCAGATACCTCGCCCGTGGTATCAATAAGCACTCCTACCCTCGGGACTATTTCACCCGCATAAGCCACGCAAGGACTCGCATGAGGTATTCCTCGCATCGTGGGTAGCAAATCCACTAATGTGGTATAACGCCTCGGGTTTCTCCTCATTTATACTCTTACCCCGCGGATGGTATAACGCCTCGGGCTCGCCTCATTTATACTCTTACATCAAGCACTGGTATAACGCTCGGGTTTCTCCTCATTTATACTCTTACACCAAGAAGGTGGTATGACGCCTCGACTTGCCTCATTCATACTCTTACCCCGAGAAGGTGGTATAACGCCTGGGCTTGCCTCATTTATACTCTTACCCTAGCTCAAATAATCATCATATCATAGTCATAGTTAAGTTAAGAAAACTCATAACTTCTTATTAGTCTTGTTCATATACCCTCTCATTTTAGTTAAGGCACTCAATCATATCTTTAATAAAAAGAAAACCGGGAATTTAACCCAAGCACTACATACTTCAACTCTTTTAAAAGTGACCTTTCTTATACATAAAACCTTTGGCAATTGGTGCCTTTAAACCAATTTGCCTTTCATAACTCATGTCATTTGCCCTTACTTATCTTACTTAGAGTAAATCTCTTCTCATTAACCTTATCAAGTTAATAAACCAACTTCCCATAAAGTTGTCTTATTAACCTTATACTTTAGTAAAATTATACTTTTCCCTAACCATGGTCTTATACATTCTTAAAACGAAACAAGTCTTTATATACGTGAAACAAGTAAGAATACCAAATCTCAGACGCTCACCGCATCTACATAGTTACATCTATTCATGCTCAAGAGATAGGAAGGCTCCACATACCTCTTTGGTCAATCCACTTGCCAAGTCCAAACTACCGCAAGTAATATTCAACCTATAATAGTCATGATACGCTTTATTAACCTCTAATCTTAATATAGAACAAACCAAGTTCAAAGTCACTAAATTCTAAGGAAAATCACAGCATTTCCTTTGTTTCTACTCACTTTGCCACCTTTCTCAAGGCCGAATTTATCATCCAACACACCACATTCAAGGCTCAATCAATCCAACAATTCAAAGGGATTTCACACCCAAAATTTCGCCCCATAAGTTCACTACAATTTACTTAACAATTCAAAGGTGGTTTTAGGCTACAACATGCTCATACTCTTCTTAACCCATTCTTCATATCCAAACCACATTTTCTAGCATGCAATGACTCTATGTGCAGTCTTTTACTACCACAAGATCTTTCGTCTAAGCATGCAACACTAGTACTAATTCTAATGGAAGAAATGTTACCTTAAAGTTTTGGCCACAACTTCTTCCAAATATTGCTAGCTTCCTGCCAAGAACACTACCACAACAATGCCAACAAGCTAGTTACAAGCTTCCTTTCTCGCTCTTAATCTTTCAGATTTTTCGGGTTTTTAGAGAGAAGGAGAGCGATTTTAGAGAGAGAGAGAGAGTGTGAAGATGAAAGATGGAAGAATGACCAAGTCTTGGTCAATATATTGCATGCAACAGAATCGACGGGGACACTTGTCACACCCTCCCATGGCCTTTTAAAAGAGAAATCGACATTCCTAAGTTTTTCGCGCATTTCGCGCTGCCTCGTTTCCTGGCGGCATGGCGCTGCAACTCCCGCGACTGATCGCCCGCGCGTTCGCTTCAGCGCCATGCGGCTCAAACTTCAGCGACCGCAGCATTTTTAGGCGCCGCTGCCTCGCCCGCGCGCGCCTCGCCGCTTTAGTCCAAACACGCTTCGTCCGATCACAGACCGAACTTGTAACTCTCATAATCTTCCTACTCCGACGCCCTATCGATTTAACGGTTGGTTGCGTTGGAATCTAGACTCAACGAGCTACGCCCTAGGCTTTTGAAACTCTTAGGAACTCTCAATATACCGGGTCATAACCTGCCTCAAAGTTGATTAAAACCCGTCCGGAACAATCCGTCAACCTATCCTTAAAAATTTTAAGTCTTACGTACCTTCGTACGCTCTCGTACGTAGGGTCAGACCTACGGGGTATAACAGAGGTGTAACAATTGCATTGCTTAAATCTGAATTTGTTATGACTGACTTGGAAAAGTTGAGCTATTTTTTTGGGATATCAGTGACTCGTTCTACAGATACTATGTTCTTGTGTTAGCGCAAGTATGCAGAGGAGATAATGTACAAGACTAAAATGGCAAACTGCAAGATCATGTCCACTCAAGTTGACTCTAAGTTAAAGCTTAGTATTGTTGATGATGCTCTAGTATCTGACCTCACTCTTTATATGAGTCTTGCAGGTGCACTCCAGCATCTTACATTTACCAGGCCTAACATTGTTTATGTTGTTCAAGACGGTGTTTATTCATACACGCCCTGCAGAGTCTTCATTTTAACGCCCCAAGTGTATCATTCGATACGTTAAGGACACACTTTATTATAGCTTGCACCTATACCCCTCACCACATATCAGATTATTATCATATACGGATGTTGATTGGGCAGGCTTTCCGGACACGCAACACTCCACCTCCGTCTACTGCGTGTTCTTATGAGATAACCTCACTTCATGGTCTGCCAAGCGGCAAGCCATCTTATCTCGTTTGAGTGCGTGTTCGAGTATAGGCGCCATAATGTTGTTGAGATCCGCCGCTTCAAACCTTCTTTTGGAGCTTTAGTGTCCCCTGCATAAGACGACTTTGGTTTATTGTGATAACATATCCACCATATATTTATCTCATAATCCGATTCAGCATCAGCGAATCAATTATATTGAGATGAATATACATTTTGTTCGTAAGAATGTTGCTCTCGGTCATGTTAAGGTGTTGCATGTGCCTTCTTCATATTAGTAAGTAGATATATTCACGAAAGGCCTTCCCAGACAACTCTTTCTCGACTTCAGATATAGTCTTAGCGTCTGACCTCCTCCCGATCCGACTGAGGGAGTGTATTAACGTGTATAATGTGTATTATTTAGCCATATTTAGTATTGTATACTTATGGTAAATATAGGATCCTTATTATAATAGAATTCTCATTGTACACAATATATATTTGTATTAATTAGAAAGATTCCACAACGAAGATTACAATCTTATAATAAGATAAGCATGTTTCTAAAAAGTGAGAAAGTTACTACAAAAATAAAAAAAAACATATTAATTCCTCATAATTTATACATTTGATTCTACTAATATGCCGAACTACATACGGCGCAGCCCAAAAATGGGTAAACTTACTAATTTTTCTACGTACGAGAGCGGAGAGCCCAAAATTAATTAAAAAAAAATACAACAGAGCAAAGCACCTTAATGTACTCAGACCTCAGTTCTTTGTTTCTTCTTTTAGTTTCTTGTCTTTTTCCAATTTTAGTAACTGAAACTTAAACGCTATGAACATTCCCGCCAGTAGAATCAGAAGAGTCCTCATTGAAATTCATCATTGTCAACCAATCTTGAATCTCATTGTCATCCAATAATTGATCCCAAATTTCATTTCCAAAATCAGCATTATTATTATTATTATTATTTCCTTGCTGCAACTGTTGAGGCTTTTCTGGCAATTGTTGAGGTAAAGAAGATGAAGTGCTCTGTTGTTCTTGAGTGTCAACAGTATAATCGGCAAACGAAAAATTCAACTTAGCTCGTGGACCTCGAAATTCAATGGCGGCTCGATCATAAGCTCTTGCTGCATCTTCCGCAGTATTAAAAGTTCCCAGCCAAACACGCGCAGCTTTTCGAGGATCGCGAATTTCTGCTGCCCATTTTCCCCATGGCCTAAGTCTCACTCCTCTGTAATTCTTCTTCTTTTTCTTCGCTATCGCAGTTGTAGTAATACTCTTCTTCTTGTTATTATCAGGAGTGACAACAGCAGTAGAAGCAAATGTGGTTCCGAAAATGTCGCAACCTAAACAACCTTGGATTCTGCAAAATTGACAAGGTTCTTGTTCTGATGGGACACCCAAAACTTGTTCGAAACTCGTAGACATGCTGGTCGAAGGCGAAGACGAATAAGTAACGGTCGTGGTAGAAGTAGAATATTGGTAAGGTGAAAAGAAATTGAATTCTTGATTGTTTTCCATGGGAATACTTCCATTGACGACATTTTCCAGAGCTGCAACCATAACAGAATATTCTTGATCTCCGGTAAGCCGTGGCCGTTGCTGATTATTTTGGAGGGAATTTGAAGTTCTATCTTGTCTAAATCTCTTAGTTGACCTTTGCATGGTTGAAAATTTGGAACTTTTTGGTCTCAGGTTTTTTTTTGGGAGTTGAGTTTGAATTATACTGAGAGGTCGGGGGGGAGGAGTTATGCTTATATATGCGGGAAGATCCTACGTGGCTGGACAAGTCATACACTTTTTATACACGGAATAGAATATGAGCTTAGCTGGCATAGTAAAAAGTGATTTGTTTGGGAGTTTTTCAGATGATGTATTTGATGACTCCAACTGGCGGGGCGCGTTCACACCGTACTTTATTGCGGGTTGAGGTTATTTGGGAAAAAATTATTTATTCCCATTTCCCACCGCCTCAAATTATATGTCGAGATTATTAAAAATAGTTATCTCAAATTATCTGTCATTTTAAAAGTTCAAAATATAGTTAATTATTTTTTTCATTTTATCTTTAGCCGAATTTTATCATTAATAGAGATGGCACATAACAGAGTAAATATTTAGTGGAGAGAAGTTATAACTTAGACATAAATAATGGTAAATTATATTAAATATTCCTTCTAATTAATATTTTTAAGGAGCATGTAAAATAAAATGTGATAAATAATTTGAGACGGGGTATATGTTTAATGTTTAATGCACCCGCCAGAATTGTTTTTTGTCTTCATCTTTTTCTTCCAATATATTATGAACACACAATTAAATTTGAAAAGAACTAAGATATGTGTTATAAAAAATTAAAAAGTCGTTAATTTATTTGTGTTTTGAATTGAGTGAATGATGTTCCACTAAGCATATATTGTTCATTCCTAATGTTTTGGATTGGTTTCGATTGATATTTTTGTTGAGTTTGATTGTTGTAAAGACAAAATGGTCTATTAAATTGTGATGATCCAACCATTGAAAAAATGGTGGAATTGGTATTAAAAGGTTGTATATCAAACTTAGGATCAAACTAGAAACTTACAATTTGTTCTAAAATTACGACATTATTTGTACTAAACTCCTCCTAATTGGTCAATACTTGTGGTAAGCTCATTCATGAGAAACTCCTGGTAATTTACCAGAAATTATCACAATTCATTTCATGACGGCACAATTTGTACTTGCTCCTTATAATTCGTCATGACTGATGGCAAGCTTATTCATCGAAAATTTATTGTAATCTATCAAGACATTTTCTTCTACACATACTAAACTCATGTGATCTATCAAGAACTGAACCCCAACCTCTGGTGTAAAAACTATTTTAACACGACCTATTTAAATAAGGTCAAAAGTTAAATAGCAATGTCAAACGATCCTATTTGTATAAATCTCCTCTTAAATATAGTCATTTTTTACACTTGAAGATTGGAGAGAAGAAGCAAGAAGAGGGTGATCTTCTATGACCACCTATAACTTGAAAAGAAGAGATGACCCTAGTGATAATTTCAGTGCTATTTCTTCTATCTCATTTTATATGAAATACTTTCTCTTATTTACTTTGTTTAAAAATTAATAACTTTTTTTTCTTAAAGGAAAGTGACTTAATCTTAACCTTTTCAGTTTACCTCTTGATGACATAACTTGTTGGAACACTCATTGTCACACATTTGAAATAAAATGATAGGTGATATTCTTATTATCACTTATTTAAAAGACTATTTTTGTACTTAACATAGGTTTGATTTATTTAACATAGGTGAATCACATTAATATAATACTAAAAATTATATTTGAGTTATAGAGTAAACGTTAAAGAGAAAAGTATAAGTACAAGAAATGATAATTATTCATTCTTTTTTTTAGATAACTCAATAAAGGGAAAAACTCTATTAAATAAGTCCTTAATTATCTCAGTGGATATATTCTAATTTAAAATTTATTCAAGCTTTATTACTTGATTACTTAAATTTATGCAAACTGTCCTATTTCATTAAGCTATAAGAAATACTATAAGAATTGTTCAAATTAAAAAGTATGAAATATATCGCAAAAATAAAATTTAACCACTACATTTTAATTAATCTACTCTAATATTTTCATTTCAGGGGAGAGTTTTCTTTCTCTGCCCAAGCACATAAAATGCATCTGAATGTTGCATTATTATGGAAGTAAGAGTACGTGAATGTAATTGAATTACTTTTAGTTGATGTATTCTAAAAGGCAATTTGTTAATACGATATTAAAAGAAGTTAGAGTTGTTGGAATTTTATTAAACGTGAAATAAAGTTAATTCTATTAATTATAACTCGAATAATTGGGGTCCCGCATGTCGGAAACGTTGTTTTCACACGCGTGCACATAATGTACCAAGGATCGTAAATTTCTTAATGGAAGAGATATTGGTACATATACAAATTGTTTGAGATGTAAGATAATAGATGATTATTGGCCAAATGACAATGGTTTCACGTTGGTAAATGATGGAAGAAGTGTACGATGTGTAAAAGATGAAACGAGTCGGAAAACGCCGCGGAGCCTCACCGTTGGAGCCGCATCGCCGGAGTGCCGTGACGCCAACGAGGCCGAAACTCTCTGAAGTTTTGGCGCTGTGGCGCCTCTCTGCAGGGCCGCGGCGCTTCCCAGGCAGTGAGCACGACGGGAGACGAAAAGTGTGTGACTTTTGTGCTGGTTTTGGAGCATAACTGCTCCATTACATCCCACGTGAATTTATTCATTATTTGGCTGAATTATAACTCCACAATCAAGGCTATTACATGGCCATTCAAGGCCATTACTTGGCTATGTGGAAGGTCATCTTTTCTACACTATAAAATGATGCCTTGGGCTTATTTGCAAAATACACAACACTTCAGAAATTGTCTTCCTCTTTTGCAATCTCCAAACACTCAAAGATCTTTTTTTCCTAAGCGAACACTTGAGTCTCCTTTGCTCACTTGTTTGATTGTTGTTTTATCTTGGCAGATAAGTTATCATACAACCGTTAAAGGAATATATGGGGCAATATTATCTTAAGGATAGATTGAAAAATCAATCGACTCAGCAAGCTAATTACTTTGTTTATTTCCAGATTTATAACATATTTGTTGTTGTTGTTCTCATTCCCATTTTCTTGTTACCACACCTTTTAATCACAAGCTTAAGATAATATTTGATGTTTTCAACAACAGTATGTCTGCAGAAGATCAATTCAATGCTATGAATACCGCCGCTGCTCAAGGAAACTCTAATACCTTCACCGTCGCCACTCAAGGCGACAACACTGCTTTCAACACCGCTGATCAAGGCATTCTTAATTCCTTCCAAACTGTTGTTTTTGGCATAACTAGTGTCAACACTGCTTATGGCACAACTAGTGCCCACACTGCTCCTCAAGGCGCTCACAACGCCTATGCTACTGCTCAAGGCTTTCACAACGCCTATGGTGTTGCTCAGGTGTTCCCAATGCTCACATCGCCAGGAGCGCCGCTTAAGCGATGGCAACAAAAGATCTTTTTTCCGACGGTTATGAATGTCACGCTTCCTAACCAAGACTTCTACAAGTTTGGGAAGACACGCACTTCACCAAATGATATGGGCGGAGGGGCTAAGGTATCCATGTCGCCGACGCATACGTAAGGGTTCGTGAGGCATGCAAACATAGTGATTTCATGTGCAGAAACTACATTCTAAACAGTTTGTACGATTGTCTCTACACGATATATTGTACCGTTGAAACTGTCAAGCAGTTATGGGACAAACTACAAAAGAAATACAACACCCAAGATGTGGGTAGTAAGAAGTTTATTATTGGGAAATTTCTGAAATTTCAAATGGTGGACAACAAAAGTGTGTCATCCCAAGTCCATGAATTTCAAATGATTCTTCATCACTTAGACTTGAAAGGATTGAAGCCCAACGAACAATTCTTGGTTAGGGCGTTGATCGAGAAGCTACCTCCCTTGTGGACCGAGTTCATGAATTACTTGAAACTCAAAACGAAGGAGATGACCTTAGACGGACTTATTGTCAAACTCCATATTCAGGAGGACAATAAGAAGGCCATGCCAAGGGGAAACAACCCGCTTAGGCAATCTGGCGGAAGTCAAAGGGAACCCATGCAAAAAGCGAAAGTTCCAGAAGGTTGGCAAGGCCCAAACAACTGAAAAGTTTAAGGGAAATTGCAACCACTATGGTAAAGTTGATCACATGGCCAAAGACTGCCGCAAGCTCAAACAAGAGAAGGCCAAAGGCAAGGCTAAGGCAAACATCATCGAAGACACGCTCCTAGACGATATGGTTGAAGAATTCTCAACAATGGTGCTAGATGCCAACCTTGTTGAGAATCCGACGCAATGGTTGTTGGACACGGGTGCTACCCTTCACATTTGATCCAATAAAGACGTCTTCTCCACATATACACCAGTCACGGATAAAAAGTTGTTTATGGACAATAATTCTTCTTCAGAGGTGCTGGGGGTAGGAAAGGTAATCCTCAAGATGACATCCGAAAAGAAGCTGACTCTGAAGGAAGTGATGCATGTCTCAGAAATTCGAAGAAACTGGTTTTAGGCTAGTGCTAGAGGCTAATAAATTTGTAATCACTAAGAACAAAACATTTGTAGGAAAGGGCTTCGCCTGTGAAGGTCTCCTTAAAATTAATGGTGCACCTGTAATGTCTTCTACTTCATCTATCAATAAAATTGAGCCTTCTACTTACTTGATTGAGTCTTCTAATTTCTTGTTCTTTTTAATAGATATTTTATAAATGAGTTTTATTCAGTTGTATTTTTTTTCATATTACACTTATTTTCTATTTCGTTTTCACTTAAAATGAAAAATGCTTTAATAGTATTTATATTTCTGCACTAATTAATAATATAAGCTTACTAATCAATGTACTTTTAAGTTAGTGTTTTTTATAATAACTTATCTTTTTTTTTAATAGAATGCATTTCATTTGTAAGATATAGACAAAGGTAATTATAAAAATTCTTCTACAGTACTAATTGTCTGACAAAAATTAATCTAGGTATTTAATCCTGCCTTTACGCTAAAAATTGAACATGTTTTTATTAAAGTTTGTAACTTTTACATTGCCTTTTTTTGTAATTTGTATGTTTTCCTTCCTAAACATTTTTAATACTAAATGATATGATCTCTCTTTCCTTTATGTGAATAAATGCATGAAAACAAATACCCACAGGTATTATAGTCATTTCTACTTTTTAGTAAACTAAGCCAGAAACTTATTATAATTGTAGATACTACAACTAAACCAACATATATGCAAGGCAAAAAAATAGATTACTTCGGAACAAACCAAATAATGGAAGACACCTTTTGCAGGAAGAAAATACACCTTTTCTTTGACAAGATGCTTTTTAATTAATAATAAGTAGGGTATTTAGCTTTTTAGGAAGGGTATTTGGATCTATAATTTTATTAATTAGCATTCAAGGTGATCAGTCTTGGTCGTCAACATCTTTGATTTTGCTGTTTTTACCGTTCACAATTAATCATACATTAAGCTTTTTAGTTCTAAATGGCTAATATCTTAAGAAGGACAAATGCCAAATTTTCCGTTAAACTATGTGAAGAAATGGTCTAAATATACCAATTAGTTCCAAAGCTTCAGTAGTTAGTTAATAAAGGCAAGTTTGGCTTAGGCTTAGTTCCATAACAACATAAACACAATTAACCACAATTATTTATGGAGGCCAAATTTAGACCATTTTGCATTGTTTAGGGGGTTAATTTGGACATTTTTCCTATTAAAATATATATATATTAACATCGATCTATCAGAGTTTAGTATCTTTGTTTTTAAAATAAAATAAAAATAATAAATATTTTGAGACAAAATGAATAGTTCTCGCATATATAAACTTTATTTTTAATTCGCCTTAAAATTTGTGGGTAGTAATGTGTAGAACGGGAAAATAACAACAACAACAAATTGTAGTAAAACTTGGAAATGATCAAATAGAAGGGTTTGCTGAATCGACCAAATTCTTGATCTATCCTTAAGATAATATTGCCCCGTATATCCTTTCAACGGTTGTAATGACAACTTATCTCCCAAGATAAAACAACAATCAAACAAAAGAGCAAAGGGAACTCAAGTGTTTGCTTTGAAAGAAAGATCTTTGAGTATTTTGTGATTGCAAGAGAGGAAGGAGTATTTCAGATTTTCAAGTGTTTTGCAAATAAGTCTAAGACCTCATTTTATAGTGTTGTGAAGATGACTTTCCAATTGCCCATGTAATGACTTTGAATGACCATGTAATGGCCTTGAATGACCATGTAATGACCTTGATTATGGAGTGTTAATTCAGCCAAATAATGGCTGGATTCATTTGGGATGTAATGGAGGTTTAATGCCTCAAACCAAATTTCAAGTATCATGTCTTTCGCCTCCGTCGCAGCCTCCGACTACTGCGCGTTCGCAGGAGTGCCACCACGCCCAAACTTTAGAGAGTTGGCGTCGTGGCCCTGCAGGGAGGCGCCATGGCGCCCAAACTTCAGAGAGTTGGCGTCGTGACCCTGTAGGGAGGTGCCACAGCGCCCAAACTTCAGAGAGTTGGCGCCACAGCCCGATAGTTTCATCATTAAACACATTGTACACTTCTTCCTTCATTTACCAACGTGAAATCATTCGTCATTTGGCCAATAACCGTCTATTACCTTACGTCTCAAACAATTCATATATGTATCAATATCTCTTCCATAAAGGAAATTTTGATCTTTGGCACTACGTGTGCACGTGTGTGGAAACAAGGTTTCCTACGTGCGGGGCCCCAATTGTTCGATTCATAATTAATAGGTTTTACTTTATTTCACGTTTAATAAATATTTCCAACAATTCCCTCTTGAAAGAGATTTTGGTGCACGCACATCGTGTCTTTCTAGCAATCACTCGGCAGAACGATGTTGCATCCGGAGAGGTAGCTGGAGCTTTGAACCTTCCATAGTAGAATACCATCAGACATATTTACGGCGCGGTGTACGTGATGTCTTGAACCGTCAGTTTTTAATATATGCTAAGACAATGATACCAACACAACACATTTCCTACTCAATCTTTCTAGTGTTTTGTCCGTCGTGGGCCGTGGACACCCTTGAATTCTTAAGTGCGTTCATTTGAGGCGTCCTGTCCTCGCACTTAAATAGGTGATCTCCTACAAGGTATCCTGTAATACCCCGCTACACAAGCGTTAGGAACCATTAAAAATTTCCCCAACCTAACCTCAACTATTGAGGATCATTAAAGGTTTGAAAACTTATCATTTACCCCTCTTACAGGTAGCACTTTTTTTTTTTTGTCTATCACGGAAACGGCCTTGGATTATGTTTCTTAAGGAAGACACATTATCAGAAGTTCTCTTGCTTCCACCGAAGCGCTCACAGAGTCTTTACAGTTTAGTTTTCCCATTGAACCTTATTCCTGGGATCTCTAGTCTGTAAGGTTGGGTGTCCACTATATCGGTTCTTATTGTTTGAGTTTTAAGCCCATTCCCTGACAGCGTAACAACCGATCTCGTATTCCTTCACAAGAGGATGCGATATTTTCCTTAAATTTTATGTAATCAATGGAAATAATACCCGAGGTGATCAACTACCTAACAGACTCATGTCTTCGTCGAATATGACGAGACTTACCGTTGTATATTGAACTTCGTGCCCTTCCTAGAGCCGACTGACTATCGCAGTGAATCATTACAGAAGACACGGGTTTATCCCAACATGGGACATCCTCTAGAAAACCATGAAGTCACTCCGCTTCCTCTCCCGCTTTATCTAAAGCGATAAATTCCAACTACATCATGGATCGGGCAATAAGAGTTTGTCTAGAGGATTTCCAAGACATGCCCACCACCGATCAGAAGATGTATCCACCGCGGACTTGATGTCGCCGCTATCGATATCCCGCTTGTACCGATGTACTTCTGGGCATTGGATATCTTGAATAGTGTAACCCAAAATGTATCGTGAACTTTAGGAACCGTAGTTTCCTGTTCAACGTTTTCCAGTGATCTTCACTTGGATTTCGAATGAACCTAGCCAATTTATTGACGGCATGAGCGATATCAGGTCGAGTGCAGTTTGTGATATACATCAGACTACCAATCACCTGCGCATATCGCTCATGGCGTACGGGCTTACCCAAATATTTTTCAAGTTTTTGACTTATATCCAATGGTGTCGATACCGGTGAACTGTCGAACTTCCCAAATTTCTTCAGTACATCCTCGATGTAGTAAGATTGAGACAATACCAGTCGATTAGATGTCTTAGAGATCTTGATCCCTAAGATGACATCTGCAATGCCCATATCCTTCATGTCAAAACACTGTTTTAACATGTTCTTAGTCTCTAGGATTATCCCAGGACTGCTTCCAGTGATCAACAAGTCGTCTACATAAAGACATGTCATGACGAAGGATTCGACATTTTCTTTCATATAAACACATTTGTCACCTCCATTAATGACGAATCCTTTTGATATTAAAGTACTATCAAATTTCTCGTGCCATTGTTTAGGGGCTTGTTTCAGCCCGTACAACGATTTAACAAGCCGACTGTTATACCCCGTAGTTCTGACCCTACGTATGAGAGTGTACGAAAGCATGTAAGACTTAAAATTTCCAAAGGATAGGTTGACGGATTGTTCCGGACGGGTTTTAGTCAACTTTGAGGCGGGTTATGACCCGGTACATTGAGAGTTCCTAAGTGTTTCAAAGGCCTAGGGCGTAGTTCGTTGAGTCTAGATTCCAACGCAACCAACCGTTCGTCGATAGGACATCGACAGGAAGTTATGAGAATTACAAGTTCGGCGCAATCGGACGTAAATGTGTTTCGGACAGCGGTGGCGCGGGCCGGACGCAGTGCGCGCCAAAGTATCGAGGGTCGCTGAAGTTTCCAGCCGCGCTGGAAGATCTGAGGGTCCGCAGGAGTCGCGCCGGAAGCGCCGCGCCGAGGTGATTCAGGCGGAAAAACTTAGGAAAAGTCAGATTTTTCTTTTAAAAGACCTTGGGAGGGTGACAAGTGTCCCCCCATCTGATTTTGCATGCATTATATTGACCAAGTCTTCAAGACTTGGTCATACATCATCTATCTCTCTCTCTCTTAGACAAAAGTCCTTCCTTCTCTCTTAAAAGTTCAAGCTCCTCCTTCTCTCTAAAATCCCAAGAGACATTCTAGCCTTAGGAAAATCTGAAAAAAATAAAAGCAAGAAGGAAGCTTGTGGCTAGCTTGTGAAGGTTGTTGTGGTGGTGTTCTTGGAATAAAAGCTAGCAAATTTTTGGATAAATTTGGCTAAAGCTCTAAGGTAATGATTCTCCCTCTATTATTAGTTTTTAGTGTCAGATGTTAGAAGAAAGTACTTGTGGTAGTAAATAATGTTATTGTAGTCATCAGATGCAAGAAATGTGGGTCGAGTATGAAGGATTTGGCTAAAGAAGATATTATGAGCATGTTGTAGCCTACAAACTACTTTAGAATTGTTGAGTGTATTATTATAACTTGTGGGGCAGAATTTTACACACCCAAGATTAGGTGTGTAATCCCCTTTGTGTTGGTTTGGATGTTGGGCCTTAATGAGGCGTTTGAGTGTTGAAAATCGGCCTTTGAAAAGGTGGCAAAGTGAGTAAACAAAGGAAATGCCGCCCAATTTTCCTTAGAATCGTAACTTGAATTTGGAATTTCTACATTGAAATTAGAGGTTAATAAACGCACTATGGTTATTATAGGTTGACATATTACTTGCGGTAGTTGGACTTAGCAAGTGGATTGACCGAAGAGGTATGTAGAGCTTTCCTAACTCAAGTGTTTGCTTTGGAAGAAAGATCTTTGAGTATTTTGTGATTGCAAGAGAGGAAGGAGTATTTCAGATTTTCAAGTGTTTTGAAAATGAGCCTAAGGCCTCATTTTATAGTGTTGTGAAGATGACTTTCCAATTGCTCCTGTAATGGCCTTGAATGACCATGTAATGGCCTTGATTATGGAGTATTAATTCAGCCAAATAATGGCTGAATTCATTTGGGATGTAATGGAGGTTTAATGCCTCAAAATCAGTACAAGAGTCATGTCTTTTCGTGTCCCGTCGCAGCCTCTGGACTACCGGCACCGTGGCCCTGCAGGGAGGCGCCACGACGCTCAAACTTCAGAGAGTTGGCGTCGTGGCCCTGCAAGGAGACTTCAGAGAGTTGGCGTTGTGGCCCTGTAGGGAGGCGCCACGGCGCCCAAACTTCAGAGAGTTGGCGTCGTGGCCCTGTAGGGAGGCACCACGGCGCCCAAACTTCAGAGAGTCGGCGCTGTGGCCCTGCAGTTTGGCGTCGCGGCCCTATCGAGCCGTGGCAATTCATGACTCGTTTCATCTTTAAACACATTGTACACTTCTTCCTTCATTTACCAACGTGAAATCATTCGTCATTTGACCAATAACCGTCTATTACCTTACGTCTCAAACAATTCATATATGTACCAATATTTCTTCCATAAAGGAAATTTTGATCATTGGCACTACGTGTGCACGTGTGTGAAAACGAGATTTCCTACGTTCGGGGCCTCAATTGTTTGATTCATAATAATAGATTTTACTTTATTTCACGTTTAATAAATATTTCCAACAAAACTAACCCTATTGTATTGACGTTTAAAGTTGAACGTATTAACTCGTGCTAATGAGAAAAAGGGAGATTACTATAAATGATATACTTAAATGTGGAATGACTGAGCTAAAACTATCCACTTCGATTGGAAGGTATTAATTTTGTGGGAACCACCCAAGCTCAAATAACCCCTTAATTTATTGGCCATGAATCATTCTTCAATTAAACAAAAAGCTTTTGATAGTGATTTCTTTCTTTTTTTCTTTTTTTCTTTTTTTGACGGCGAATCTGCACCGCTTACTTTTCGAATACAAGCAGAAACCCCTGATCGACGCAGCATCAGAAACCACGCCGTAAGTAAACCACACTTGCAAGCCATGCATGCACTCAACCAAGCATGCGACGCAGGATCGAACTCGCGACTATGGCTCACGCCATTTCTTCTACCACCGCATTTCCTCGCGTTTTGATAGTGATTTCTTTCTAAATAGTTAAGGGGATATTTGTATGACTACCGGCGGAACCAGACAAATTGATATGGATAAATGTGGATTAATATCCACACAAATTGATAGATATGTAGATTTGAAGCCTTTTAAATTCTTATCCAATCGTCTCTGTTATTTGCAAACAATGATGAGTTTCCTTTTGACTCAAAAGTTCACTTTATTCAAACAGTGATAGTTTCCTATTAAAACAAAGGTCGTTAGGTCGGCATGCAGTGTTTCATGTGACTAAATTTAAAAGCTCACTAAGCGTTATCCTCGTGACTAATGTCGACAAGCAGTTTCTAGTGCTTCTAATTGCTCTCTCATTTTATGTGATCCAAATATTGGGCATATAATAATGTGGTCATAAGTGTTGAACTATTATTCTGAGAAAAGCAATGAGTACGATAAAACATATGTGATAATGTGAATAACAAACAAATTGTAGTTAAAGAATAGTTTAAAAATGTAGTGGGAGAAATAAAGAAATTGGACTATACTCGAATTTATTTATTTTTCACGGCGACCATCCGCTACTCTTCGAATACGCACGCAGAAACCCCGATCGACACAATACCGCAAACCACGCATACCAATTAACTATACTGACAAGCCCACGCGATGCGCCAACCAAGGCGATGCAGGATCGAACTCGCGACTATGGCCCCGCTACCATCAAGCATAATTAACTGGCTACCTCATGTAAAAATAAAGAAATTAGACTATACTCGCATTTTTTTGACGGCGAATCTGCCGCTACTCTTTCGAAAAGACAAGGTAAACTCCGATCGACGCAATACCGCAAACCACGCCACCAATTAACCACACTGCAAGCCACGCGATATGCTCAACCAAGAAGATTTACGCAGGATCGAACTCGCGACTGGCCCCGCGCTTCATCAAGCACCAACTTGGCTACCCTTACGGATAAAAATAAAGAAATTGGACTATACTCACTTTTTTTTTTTGACGAAGGAACCCAAACCACATTAAATTTAGTCACATTGCTTTTCTAGCCATTTGAGTTGAGCCTAATCGGACCAAATTAGTACTCTTTCGTCCTACTCCATCCACTTCATATATTATATGATGTTTTTAGTTTAGGTAGGCTTTTTAAGAAATTCACTCGCCCCTCAAAATTAAGAGATGTTTTCACTAGAATTCTTGATTAAATTTGTATCTTTCTAATTACGGCATTCAGTTTTAACTATGGTATTAACTTCTTTCTAGTTACTAAGTTACTCATATTTAATAAAAAGTTTAACTATTTTTCTCTCTTTAATATTGTGCATACTTTTTAAAATATTAAGGGTGTAAATGAGAATAATTGTCAAGCTTTGTATTATAATTTCTAAAGTGGTAGTAATTATTTTGGGATAAACTTTTGAGCTAAAACGATGATTAAAATGGGACAGAGGGAGTAGTTGATATAATCGAGATTTGAATTTGGAGTATTAGATGTGAAAGAGAATAATCTATTGCTGAATTTATTAATGTAATTAGCTTGTATACATGATATACAATAGTCATCTTAGGCTATAATCACGGAAATTAAATATACACCTAACTAATACAAAAGATTACTACAATAATTAAAGATATACAAGATCACTAATGATATCAAAAGAATAAATTTTATATATTCTATCACACCCCCACAGTCGTAGTGGGAGGTTGTCGTACGCTAAGACTGTCCCGAAAATCTTGAAACAGAACTAAGGGAAGACCCTTAGTAAAGATGTCAACTATCTGATAACGTGAAGGGACATGCAAGACACGTACTTGTCCACGAGCAATCTTTTTGCTAATAAAGTGAATATCCATCTCGATATGTTTAATGCGCTGATGTTGTACAGGATTCCACGAGAGATATATCGCACTCACATTATCACAGTAGATCAATGTAGTTTTCCGAATAGGAAAATGAAGCTCTAAGAGGAGGTTACACAACCAACATGACTCATACACTATATTGGCGACCCCTCGATATTCGGTCTCCGCACTAGAGCGCGACAAAGTAGCTTGGCGTTTAGCCGACCAAGAGACCAAGTTATCACCAAGAAACACACAATAACCAGATGTTGAACGCTTGGTATCTGGATATCCACCCCAATCATCATCTGTATATGAAATGAGAGTAGATACATATGGTGGATATAGATGTAAGTCATGATCAAGAGTGCACTGAATGTAGTGCACAATGCCTTTGAGAGTGTGCATGTGTTCTTCCCTCGAATCATGCATGAATAAACACATTTGTTGCACTGCATAAGTAATATCGGGCCTAGTAAACATGAGATATTGAAGATCCACTGTAAGACTACGATAGTGGGAGGGATCCTCATATGGCGTGCTAGAAGTAGCACTTAACTTCGGTTTAGTGTCAACCGGAGTAGGAGATGACTTACAGGCTGACATGCCAACCCGTTCAATGATCTCTGTTGCATACTTCCTCTGAGATAAAAATAGACCAACTGCATGACGAGTGGCAACTATACCCATAAAATAACTCATTGGTCTCAAGTCTTTCATAGTAAATTTTGAGCTGAGAAGAGATATGATAGACTTGCGAAGTTTATCAGAGGAAGCAGTCAATTTAATATCATTCACATATAACAAAATATAGGTCATAGAAGTACCGTGACGATATATGAATAGAGAGTGATCAAACTTGTTGTGATAAAACCCAAGAGTAGACACATAATCTGTAAATCTTTTGTACCAGGCCCGATGAGCCTATTTTAGCTCATACGATTTGTTCAGCAAGCACACATGATTATGATGAGCGGGGTCCCTAAATCCCAAGGACTAAATGTTTCTCCACAATCCACGTCAACCAATTGAGTTTTGTCACCACCTAAAAGATGGGCCTTATGTCTATCAAAACAACCATCAGATTCCTCTTTATGAGTAAAAATCCACATAGAATAAATCACATTAACACCAGATGGACGGAACATCAACTCTCATATCTTATTTTCAATAAGAGCATTATATTCATCATTCATAGCCATTTTCCACCGGGTCATGGGCGGCGTACACGGGTTAAGTGATGGAGGTTGTCCATTCGATGTAATGGAGTCGTGGAAGCGATACGGGTTAAAGGTGGTGGCTGGAAGGAGTTGGGCCAGCATGTAGTAGGCCTACCGCCGAAGTCGCGACCGGAAACATTTGGGGCCGCAGCAGCCGGCACGCCGCGTAACTGGATTGGAAATATTTGGGCCAACAGCAGCTGGGCTCGCCGACGTAAGTCGCGGATCGAGAGATTTAGCCACTACGCAAATGGGCCTGATTGTGCTCGTTGGTCCATGTGTTGTGGTATTGTCTGGGCCAAATAGTGGACCACATACGGCGAGAGCCCATCATCCAAAAAATTATATAAATGGGACGCGGAACTATGCAACTTAGCAAACGAAAATTAGGTTTCATAAGAAATGACACGACGACTAATGATGATCTTATTAAAGGATAAATCATAACATTTGTAATCACGATGATTAGATGGGTAACCCAAAAGCGGTAAAGCGCGCTTGAAGTTCATTTATAGTAGTGGAGAGGAATAAAGAATAACATAAACAATCAAATACGCTAAGATAAAAATACGAATGGTCTTTTTGATAAAGAATTTTGAGTGGATAGTGGTAGGCTAATCCTTTGCTAGGGAAAATGTTGAATATAAGTTGTCATTTGTAATGCATGATGCCAAAATGAAGGTGGTAATGATGCATGAGCTAGTAATGTACGAACAATATTATTAATGGTGTAGATTTTTCTCTCGGCTTTCCCATTTTGTGATGACGTGTGTGGACATGAGAACTGAAAAGATATATCATTAACCCTATAAAATTAAATGACCCATTATCAAATTCCCTTCCATTATCACATTGAATGTTCTTAACTTTCCGTTCAAATTAAGTATGGATGAATGCCCTAAATTATATGAAAATGGAATAAACCTGAGACATTTTAGATTACGGAAATGTCCAAAAAAATTAGAGCAATCATCCAACAACAAAACATAATAACAGTGGCCCGAAGAGCTCAAAATGAGAGACATCCAAAGATCATTATGAATAATATCAAAAGGCAACATAGTAATAAAATTAGAGGCAATAAAGAATAATTTAACATGTTTCCCAAGCGGTTAAGAAGGATAAACATTAGCATTACGAGTGTTATTACACTTAATAAATTTATAGTTTTTAAGGGAGGTAAAAACAGACGCTCCCAGATGACCCAAACGTACATGCCATAAGAAAGGTGCAAAAGATGTGTGGCTTGTTTTGTGGTGATGGTGGTGGTGATGAGATAGAGCTCGCCCCGACTATCACATCTCATTAGATGTATCCTCGTCCATAAATCCTTCAGAAAAAATCCAAATGGATTAAATTTAACAGAAATCGAGTTATCGGTTGTAATTTTTTGAACAAACACTAAATTTTTAATTAATTGAGGTGCATAAAGGATATTTTTAAAGGTAAGATGTGGGTTTGTGGGAGACAAATTTATGTGACCATAACTATGAATTGGAATTGAATGACCATTACCAATAATTATGCCATGATTTTTGCTCAAATTAAAATAAGACGAGAGATTACCTTGTGCGGATGTCATATAAGAAGTAGCACTAGTGTCGATATCCGTGTGGGTCGGGAAGGCTTTAGCCAAAGTGTATGCATCATTGCCTCAATATCTGGAGGATTTAGCCCAAATGTATGCTTCACTGCCTCGATTTCAGAATGGTCGGGAGGTCATTGTCCGCCGCAATGGCGCGAAGCCGCGTCGAGGCCCGCGAGGCCGTGCTTCCTGTGCTTGTTGTTGTCGAGGCCCAACATGGGATGTATGTTGCTACTGTCTGTCGTTGGGCGTGGTCTAGTTTTGTGCGGGATAAGGGCATGGCGGGATGTGCCACTGCCCACTGGTCCAAGCCAAGCCCCACGACCACTACTCACCGCCCCAAGGCTGCTGACATGGATTTTATGTCCTGGACCCCTACTGGCCGCCACCATGTCTGCCACCGCTGCCACCACTCTTACCATCGCCACTTCAGCAGCTTTGCCACCGTTGTTGCGGTTTTGACCCTTTTTGCCACCATTGTTATAATTTTGACTATAATTTTTAGAGAATGATTTAGAGTCATCGGTATCTCGGGACGTGGCCACCATCATAATGGAATGTGCTTCGGTTGTGGCCTTTTTAGACAATCTCGCTTCTTCTATGGTGAGCATGGAACGTGCTTGGTAGAAAGGTGGGATATGATTTCTTTAGCGAAGAAGAGTTTCAACCCCATTATATGTTTCGGTGAGGCACACAACCATTTGAAGAATGAGACGATCATTTATGACCGACGCTCCGACGTTCTTGAGTTGATCCGATAATTCCTTGAGTCTTTGACATTATGCGGAGGGCGGAGGGCGGAGGCATTCAGAAAATCCTACATAGCCATGTGAGAGAATTCTTGCTCAAGGGTTTCGACACGAGAATTTTTGTTATCTTGAAATATTTCATGCAACCTATTCCAATCAACCATTGTCATGGCATCATGTTCGATAATTGTATGCAAGAGGTCCGTAGAGATGGAGGAATAAATTCATTGGAGGACCGTAGCATCAAGAGTTTCCCATAACTCAATTTCATCATCGGTGGAAGGCACATTCTCCTTGCCTTTATCCGGTTTGATGATGTGATGGAGGACTCTATGAGACCTTGCGTTTATTTTAAAAGGTTCCACCCACGTCGCATATTGAACGTTCTCTATTTCAAGGACGATAGGAATATTGTTCTTGATGTTGGAGACTGCAAGAGTAGGATGGAAGATATTCTTTGTGTTAGACATGATTGAGGAAGGAGAAAATTTTGGGCGGCGGAAGAGTTATGTGGAGAAGGAAAAATTTGCCCTAGACTGCTGATACCATGAAAGAGAATAATCTCTTGCGAATTTCATTAATGTAATTAGCTTATATACATAATATACAGTAGTCATTCTAGGCTATAATTACGAAAATTAAATATACACCTAACTAATATAAAAGATTACTACAATAATTAAAGATATACAAGATCACTAATGATATCAATGATTAAAATTAACAGTTAATGAAGCATATGAACCTTGAAAAAATTATACTTGTTTAATAGGATTTCTTGGTATGTAAAAACTCACTTATCTACATAAGGGTAATTAACTTTGAAAAAAAATATACATTCTTAATTAAGTAACCATTTTTCTTGGACTGAATGTAAAAGCTAAAAAATTCATATAATATAAAGGCAAGGGAGTATGAAACTAGATTTACTTTCGTTATTATTAAGAGTAAAATAATTGAATGGATTAATTGTATTTAATTGGGTACGAAGTGTTAAAATGTAGAAAAAAGGATAGCACTTGTCAAGATGCAATCAAGTTTGAAATTAATAGCATAAGATAATGAATTAATATTACATTATATTATCTTGTAGGAGAGCTTTTGCGTAATTAGTATAGTTGTTGTCATGTGATCAGGAACTCACGAGTTCGAGCCACGAAAATAACCTCTTGCAGAAATGTAGGGTAAGGGACATCTAATAGACCCTTGTGGTCCAATCCTTCCCCGAACTCCCGCGCATAGCGGGAGCTTAGGGCACGTTTGGTACGCTGTATTAAGCTGATCTGCATCGACAAAAAAATACACGTTTGGTGGGACGTTAAGACTGGTCAGATTTATTTTTAGAAATAGTACAGTCCAACTGCCATTTTTTAGACACTTCTAGCATGTGGGTCTTCCCTGAACTGTACTAAAAATTTAAAAAAAAATACAGTCCATTATATATTAATATAATTCAGTCTAATACAGTACAGTACAGTCCAATAAAATTAGTACAATCCAGTGCGACGTACCAAACGAGTTCTTAGTGCACCGTACTGTCTTTTTATGTTATCTTGTGATTATTGATTTGATTTAAATTCTGAAAGTGAGACTTGAAGCAATGAACCAAAAAGAATAAGTTACAGAACAATAGAATGTAGAATCATTCAACAACATTAATTTCACGAAAATGGCATGAGACCTACCAGAGTATTTATTTGTACTCACTATCTGAGATTGACCAAATTTTCTATAAACATGTGAGAAGAAAAATAATTGCACAAGATTTTCATGGATAATTGATAAATTGTTTAACTCTCTATGGCCGTATATGGCTTCTGACTTTAGTAAAAGTTGACTGATTCATCAGCTCATTTGACTTTTAGAATAAAATTTGACTTACACTCGTTGACAATGTAAAGATATGTACATTAATATAATGTATCCACAAATAAGTTATCTTATTTTTAGATTACCTATTCTTTAATAAACAACCTCTTACGAAAATGTAGAATAAGACTACACATAATGTACACCATGCTTTCCCAAACTCCGCGCATAGATAAACTTAAGACATTCATACGCTTCTTTTGTTTAATTCTTTGATAAAGTTTACTAATTTCGTTTACTTTTTATATGAGATAAATCATGTTAGCTTGCAAATTCTTCTATAATATTAGTGTATAAATAACAAACTTATCATAATATACTACTATAGCATACGTTGACTGAGTCGTCGTTTCATGAGTGCAACACAAGTCAAACTCTTCAATGACTATTTCATTCTTGTCCACTCAAGTAAGTACACATTGACATTATGCGGCTTCCTGAACTATTGTTATCTCTATGTATTCAAGGCAGTAATTTGGTAAAATCAGTTCCTGTTTTAAAATCCAAAAAAAACAGAAAAACTTTAAGATCACAAATTAGATGAAACAAAAATATTCTGAGCCCACAATTTTCTTCTGTGTGCAAATTGGCAGCAAATCACACTGGACACTTACGTTTTGCTTTTGAACACAATGCATAATGCAAGAGTGGGAGAATTTATAGCCATCAGTTTTGGGTATGAACATGTGCAGAAATGCCTACTTATTCAAATCTGAGCCGAGTCGAGCGACGACTCTCTACTCAACTCTTCAAGAGCTAAAAGAAATGATTCTATATATAAGCACATACGAAGTATATTTCCTCATTGATGAGCGACAAAGTTTCGATGAAACTCACTTTTATGTTAAATGATGAAAATTCAAGTCCTTGAGAATTTAAATTTATCGACATTTTTCGACTCAATTACATATATATACAACTAAGATTTAACTCTTACATTAAAAATTCAGACCAACTTTCACACACCTCAACTATTTCATTGAGTACCTACTATGTATGGTATTGGAAGGGAAGAAATCACAATAATGTTCTTGCCCCTGCTGGAACTTAAACATAGACTTCCTAAGATTTTCATCCACGCTGAAATTCCTATTATTCTCATCAATTTCAATGACAGTTAGGTCACACCCTTGGCACTTTTCCTTCGGTGTTTATTTTATAAAGTACTCTACTATAGTTATAGCCAAATTTTCTCTTTTTTAGAATTCTTTTGACTAATCAATCGACCCCAGTAACATCTTGGCCAAGCCCTCCATATAGGTCTCTGTATCCCCGTGCAATGGTAGCAGTAGCTTTGTAGGGGGGAAAACGAACTAGTACACAAGCATAGGAACCCAGCTTCACAAAATTAAAGATGAATTGCTCGTTCACAAATAGTTAACCTAATAATTAGTCCCACTCAAATACACTCAGGCAATGGTGGATGTAGCCCTAGAGCTATGGGTTCAATCAAACCCAATAATTTAAACATGGAACATAATATATAGGTGAAGAACAAAAAAGTTGCAGCAAATATTAGATTTTGAACCCATAATATTAAAACTATAGTGAGTTCAGTGATAAAAAAATTATCATATCCTCAATAGTTGTAAACCAAAACATCCAGCAGTAACAAAGAACGAGGCAGTATAAGTGAAGATGGTTTGCTTGAATCGTTTTGAATACTTGTTTAGGGAACAATTATACAAGGAGACACCTATTATTTTGTACACCAAAAATGTAATGACGAGTTAAACTGATAATATCCCCGCATCTAATGCTACCAGTTCTATTACTATAATCAAACCAAAAAAGAAATGTATAGTTGACTATAAAAGCGTAGAAGATGTCAAGCTAAGTCTATTGGGGTAAAAGGATCAGATCCAGAGGCAAACCTACAACTCATATGCAATATTTCAAGCACGTTTCAGCTGAACAATCTGAGTGTGGTCTTCAAATTAGTCGTCATCTTCCGAATCTGTATTTCAGAAAGGGAAAAAACAATGCAAGCAGTTCAAAGAGGATCCTGAAACCGCAAAAGCTGAAAGTTGGAAAAGAGGATTCAAACCATACAAGTTGACTCTGAATTCCTTTTGGCTACAGCCAAAAAGAAGTTAAAAGGACAATTTTTTGGATAAGATTCTCTATGAAAATTGAAAAATACTATAAGTAGTTTGATAAACCTGAGAGAGACAGTTAAAAAGAAGCTGGTGTTTGTGTTGCAACTACTAAAGAATTTACAACAACAAAAGAATTCATAGGTCTCTAGTTCCATGAGGTTCTTGATTGTGTAGATGATTTGGAGACCTTTGTAGAGAACCATATTTTGGTTTAGGTTTCTCTACTTTTTGGTATACTTCTTTTATATGGGGATTTTCCTAACATAAATAAATTTATTTACCTTATAAAAAAAGTCAAAATTTTTAGAATGTGCATCTGTCAGAAATCCAGAAAAAGCAATATAAACATGTAAAAAATGTGAACAGAGAAGACAAGTCTACATCAGTTTAAGATCGATGGGAAAACATCTGCAGCATGGAAAAGTACTTTGATTACTCATTTCATGTTTTTCTTATAGTTCCATTCTCAATTTTCTTTTTGTAGGAACAGACAAACAAAGGAAAAAGGTGTAGCACTATAATATCAGCACAAATTGAACAACACAGTGTACCTGTGCTAAATAAAAAGTGACAGCTAAGATGCTTACCAGATCTTATGTCTTCCCCAACTTGCCCACTATTTTTCAATTGTCTTGTGATCATTGCACATATGAGAATCCACCAATAAATGTGGAACACAAGTAGGGTCAAGAGCATTGTGTTGAAGACGTAGTATATCATTGTATCATATGCCTCCGACAACTTCAAGACCTCACATAGATGATAGCTGGGAAGTGAAACACATTGAACTAATTAGGAGAAACCAGAAAAGGGGAACAATATCATATGAGTAGAAAATCTGATAAGTGCCAACCTTGAGGATCGTATGACCCAAAATGGAAAGAAAAACAGCCTAAGTACAACCCAGGAGACAGCAAAACAACCAAATAGTACGCTAGCTCCAAGCTCCTTCTCTGAATATTTAAAAACTTTGGCAGCTTCAAGAAAGACATCACTTGCATCATGTAATGCAAGAATAACTACCCCAATCCGAAAGAAGCTACATATATCAAAACACATCAAATTAATACACAAACTGAAGCAGATAAAAGCAACCATTCTTCTAATATCTAGGCAGAATCTAGAAAATTTTGCATTTGCTCATTTGTTTCCTCGAGTGTTGGTAAAAGTACACTGGGTTAGAAACTTCATCAACAATACCAAGTAGTCTGACAAGGTTTTTGACAGATAAGCCCTGCCATTGAATCAAGTAGACATATCAG
The DNA here is from genome assembly GCA_029844215.1 of Przewalskia tangutica. Lineage (NCBI taxonomy): Eukaryota > Viridiplantae > Streptophyta > Magnoliopsida > Solanales > Solanaceae > Przewalskia > Przewalskia tangutica. Next base: position 5,354,277 of record CM056731.1, on the reverse strand, counting down.
ATGGCGTGCAACAGGTCATCATTAATATACTGCAGCTAATAATGAACCTTCAGATGAGTTTGTGGCTTGTTAGTCGCAACAAGAGAGGGACCTATATTTAATAATGTCTTAATATTCAATATTAGGAAAGAAAATACTATGCCATAATCCTCCAACACATACTTTCTTCCTCATAAGCCAGAATAGCAAGTTTTCAAGTAGGAGAATTAGCTCTACTGCTGGGATTATAACATAAAAGAGTCTTTCATTGAATGTCGACGAACTTCACAAAATGACTTAAAAGATTAAGGGGAATCATTACCTATGTCGCAAGAAATGATAGTTTAGCGATCAGCAAAATTATAATTCGGAAGAGGGAGCCAAGGCAGGCATGGCATGGCCATTACAAAACCAAGTTTCCTAAATCTGTTGTCGAGTTCTCTTGAAATCAACAGATTAAGTAAAAAGAAGGAAACGATAGTCGTAAAAGGTTGGTCAATTTTCTTGAATACACCAGATGTATTCAAAATGGACCCTCAGGAATAACCATTATCGGTTCCACTCACAACTTCAGCATTAATTTGGGACCTCTTTTTTTAGGTATCATTAACCTTCTGATCAACCATGAGGCAAACAAAAGAACTAATAATTGTATCTGTAAGACTGAGTTACAAACTAGACCAACTTGGGAGATGGCAATCATTCATCTATCTTATTGCAAATAAGTAGCAACCATTTCACTATTTTATCGTTAAGACGGCATATTAGCATCCTTGTGCAGGATTAGAAGGATGGTAATGGCTATGTCAAATTTGACCAAAAGTTCAGGAGCCGTTTAAGTGCTTATGCATAATGAATCTACTATGGCCAAGTGGTAAAGCATCAAAATATAGAAGAAAGGGACCAATTGAGCATCCTCATTTCACGGAAAATATCAGCCAAGAAAAAAGGTAGCAAACTATATGACGTTTAAATTGTAGCATCTCAATGCAATGGCCATATGTGCTCTATTTCATTTCTCAAAGGTAGTAATAAAACATCCATTAACGAAAACATGAAAATTCACTTTTTCTATTTTGTATACACATTACATGGTCTGAATCCAATTAAAATTGATGATTGTATATGTCAAATTTCTTATACATATATGAATATGCAAATTAATATTATCACCACTAATTTTTTTTGAGAAGGTGGTCAATATTATCACCATTATTGGCATCTAATTGTTCTTCCTTTGGCAATAAATGTTCAATTCTCCACTTCCCTTCTAATTTTTTAACCTCTTCTATATCTCGAACCAGGTCTTCAAAGTTTAAAATCTACTTCGACCTAGCATCCCTTCCCCACCATCAACTGAAAATAAAAGGAAAAAATTATCTCTTGAAATATGCCAAAGAATGTCTGCGTTTTGTGGTTGAATGAATATGAAAACTCCAAGCACATTTACAGTTCCTACTTGTATTGCACCCACCATAGGCATAAAGACCATAAAGTGTTGCTAACATCATACATAAATCATGTCCCTATTTTCATGTCAAGATAGGGTATACGTCTAAAAAAGAAAGACAGTGGAAGGAGGAAAGTGATAATTGAAAATAAAAGGTAAACCACTGGTGAAGTAAACCGTACCTTGAAATATATGAGTATGAAATCAGAATAACTGTGACTATGTGATGGGACATCATTACAGCAAAGTCTTTCCGTCGCGTTTCCCAAACAAGGAGGGCCGCAATGGAATAGAGGTAGAACCCACATTGGCACATATAGATAAGCTTAATTCCAGCCCTAAAATGAGAAACGAACATAGGATGTTAGATTCTATCAACCCCCATCTGAATCTTTTATTAAGAGGCCTACAAAAATTAAAGTTGCCAGTAATACTCATCTTTTTCTGTGAAGCAAGTATGAACTGTAATAAATGTTGCTAACAGATCTAATGATTCTAATACAACAACAACAACAACACAACAACAACATACCCAGTGAAATCCCACAACATAAGGTCTGGGGAAGGTAGAGTGTACGCAGACCTTACATCTACCTTGGTAGGTAGAGCGGCTGTTTTCGAAAGACCCTCGGCTCAAGACACAACATAAACACGAGTAAGCAAGAGAAACGGTCAGACCCGGAAAAGAAATTTAAAGCAGTATGACAATAATGGTAACAAAAGTGGATAAGCCATGATAAAGCATTCTGAAAAAAGAAGCAATAACTAAGCAGGTAGATACGATAAATAAAGTATACGAAAGAATTGCGCCTACTAGTACGATAGGCTATGCAGGTCTACAATAATATCACTACAACTATCAGTATGTAAGCGACTACGCTCAACTACCTACTACCCTTCCACCCTAATATGTGTCCTCCACAATCCCCTATTAGATCTCTAACAATTCTAATAGAAAGTAAAATTTGGGTGCATTAAGAGTTTCAATTCTCAAATATAGTTGTATGGATTTGCATTTCTAGTTGAAACTTATGTTCACTCTACAAAGAATTTAGTGCATTAAAATGACTGCAACAAAGGTGTACATGTTTTATCAGAAGAAGTCTTTCTTTCCTAGACAATAATCGAGTGTCTTAATAAGCCCTATTTCTTGTTTGCATTTTTTAATTTGTTCAATTAAAATAGTGATGATATCCTACCAGAAGCAGTGTTTGGTGAGTTCCCCTCAGCCAATGGCATGCTTACTGTGAAGTATGAGCGAATAGAAACAGTTGCTAGGCAATGAGACTCTCGGGAAGATTCTGAATAAAATTGGCATTGTGAAGGCATTCAGATAGAAGAAAGAAAGATATAATGAGATGTCAAGAGTGGGAGCCAGCATGCTTCAGGCATTCAGTGCTATTTTCTCAGGTGATGACACACATTCTGGTGGCACAAGGTAAAGAAAAATTATACTTCAGGTGTAGGGTGGGAAAATGAAACAAAAGGAGTGGAAATAGTTGAAGACAGAAGCAGGAACAAGTTGAGAAGGAGGAGGAGGAGGAGGATCTGTAATACTTCTACACCAACATAAGGTGTTAGAGGGACTTCTGAGAGGAAATATATTACAACCATTGAGCACAAATCCTAGTGCATGGGATTGTTCCTTCCGGAAATTATTTCTGTTCTTTGAGGAGTAGAGATGACTCCTTTTGCTTGGTCACTTGACAGGTTTTTTCCTTTTTGGCAACTTCTTTATATATATATATATATATATATATATATATATATATATATATATAAACACACAACAACAACAACAACAACAATTATGTCTCACCCCACAAACAAGTTAAAATCGCTATATGAATCCTCATTGACCATGTTACTCCATTAAAATTCATCTCATGCCAATATTATGCAAAAATAAATAATAAACAAGTCCTCTATATCTTCTAGATACATAAATCGATCAAAGGCGAAACCGCGAAACCACTCCTGAAAAACACAGAACCACCTCAATGCTTGCAGATAGAAACTCTAAAGTGCTAGACAAGATACATACTGGTAACAATTAGGTAACACAGGTTGCCCTTGAATGCTTGCAAATAGAACCTATCAAGTACTATACAAGATACGTACCGGAAACAATTAAGCAATACGGCGTCGACCATGCATGAGAAGTATTTTAAGTGGATACTCCATGCATCATATAATTATGACATGAACAAGTTGCCAGACGAGAATTTCAATTCATGATCACGATACCCTAACCATGCTTATATGAACTTCAAGAGATCATCTATGGGATAGGAACAAAGAGGTTCCTAATTTTTGTGCTGTATTACCACCAAAGGAGAAATCACCAGTGCCACACTCCTAAATGTAAGAAGACCGCAGGCCATGAGAAAATATTTCTGACATTAGGGTGACAAAATAAGATTCTTTTCAATTTTTCTTTTTCCAAAATCCTCATAAAACGCAATACACTTGGTACCGGAGACAAGAAGATACTGCAAACCTTAAGAAATGCAACTTCCAGTGTGAGGCTCAATGGTGGGAACTTAATACGGAGTAAGCAGTAAAACATATTTCAGCTAATTTTACAAATAATTGTTCTTACTTGCTTGCTCAATTATTTAAAGTAACAACCCAACTTTAGTTGTATACAGATATTAAAATTGACTGCCATGTGTCATATACTAGAACAATCAGGATGTGATACTCACGATAGTTCTTGATTTGGCCAGCCCCTGAAATACTCCTTCACGTCCAGGAACCATGGTGAATGATAAGCAACCTTTAAGACACAGAACTCAATAGTGGCATAATAAGCAAATTTCCACATGGATTCAGAGCATTTAACAACTTTTCCTCTTGTAGCCTCATCGTTCTTCACATGGGTTGTTCCCAGGTGCAACAACAAAATGGCCAGCCTCTAGAAACCAGGTGAACAGGGAACATAGATACGTCAGAAAGATGGAGTGAAGTAAACGACTTAACCAAATCTGTCACATAGCAGCCAGTCCATGTAAAAGTATCGAGGAAAATTCACTTCACTTTTTTTAAAAAAAAATCCCTAATTTTCTATCATTTGAATTCTTCAACATCAGAAAGCAGTAACTGAATATTAATCCTTACAATGACTACTTTCAAGCAGTAAACTTATTGGTTGCTTAATGATGGTAAAAAGCAACATTATTAACATTTAAGGAACTAATTTATGTTGCATAAAACGTAAATCATGAAATTGGTGAGAGCAGAAATAAGCTTAATGGATACACAGGAACAAGCTGGTCCTGGCAGAGCACACTCCACTTACTAAATATATTACAAATATTCAGCTAAAAGTTACCTCTCACAATGGCACAGAAAAATAGTGTGGTGGTGGGGAGGCCCTGAAGGGAGAAAATGTCATATTTCCGAGCAAAGGTAGCGCAAAAGTATTAAATACTATTCACGTTGATGGTGCATTATGGAATTAATACATCACAGGATCTGTATTCGACGGATTCTTCACTATCATATGCAATATTTAATTTATATTCATGTCTAATTGTTGCAAACAGAAAATTCATTGGCCAGTGCAAGTGACTTGACATAATCCCATCAATAAACCCTAGAGAGGGATAAATGCTGGTCTTAGTCCGCCAAGGTAGTAAAGGTTATGATTCACAAAATGGAGGGGGAGTCAGGTGGATGCATATATTTTCCAGGAGCACGAAAATATGCAATCTTACATTTAAATTTTTATCAGTTTTAAGGACTTAACATTGGAGATTTTATAACCAGCTATATTTTTTTTATAACCGTGGTGTCGAGGCTAACTTGCACGCACCTCGATTAATTCCACGAGATACCTGCCACCTCACACCAAAGAACAGTACTGTAGTTATCCACCAAGGCTAGATTCGATGGGAAGAAATACCTAGTGTTTTTGTCTCTGTTGGGAATTAAACCTGAGACCTCAAGGTGATCAACCCATTTCATTGACCACTAGCCACACCCTTGTGTGCAACTAACTATAAATATAACTCAGTGTTAATTAACTATTAAATGTTAAAAGTAACTTAGCAAATAATATGTCAAAAGAATTAATATTTATGAACCAACTAAACTTCTAAAGCTAATCGCTTGTCATGATATTATTAAGACGTGGCTAACAACAACAACAACATACCTAGTGTAGTCCCACAAGTGGAGTCTGGGGAGGGTACGCAGACCTTACTTATATCTTTGCAAGATAGAGAGGTTGTTTCCGATAGACCCTCGGCTCAAAAGGAACGTAGTCAATGCAAGATTGCGAAAAAAATAAAACAGCAAAAAACCAATAGACAAAACAAATGGCGCAACATAACAATACTCACATAAAGATAATGATCTACGCGACACCAAAATAGTACAACTAAGAAAGGGAGAAGAGGAGATGGAAAGGCTAGTCCCCCACCTCTCGCACACATAGCGCGACAAACTCAAATACCTACCAACCTTCTATCATAATAACTAAAGTAGGCTAACATATGGAGTGTCAGTTAATAGTTATACCTGACACAGTAGCTCCACTTTCCCTTTAAAATTGTAACGGGAAAGCAATTAAACTACAAATTGGCAAGCTGGTTTGGATGCTGGTGGAATTGTTGAAGCTGGCATTTGAATGTTTTATGACATTTGTGGTCTTTTATTCTTCTTGCTCATCTTATAAAGGGTTTAATTAGTTGTTCAAAGTTACATCTTATAATGTTCTTGTAATTTAAGTCAAAGACTTGTTTATATTCTCCACTAAAGACATGTACGCCATGTATAGATCGGGTTATGTGGGGCCCATTGAGTACCATAACTGTAAGAACAAGTACCAGCACCAAGGCATGCGATTCATTGCCCATAAGTTCTAGCCTAAAGATGGCGGCACTAGATAAATAATATTGATAAGTGGTATATTAACGGGCAAGGAGATGTAATGAATAAATATGTTAGTAAACAGAAATTTAGAAATTAAAATAAACAGATTAGAACCGAGTATCAGTTCTAAGAATGTCGACACACCCTAATCACAGCTCAATACAACTAACATCTATGTGATGACAAGCGCCAAATGGAGGATGCTAAATGAAACAATAAACATATTTCAAATCTGAGATCATAAGCAATTGCACCAAATTATCATTTACAATCTGATAGGATGGAACATCTGTACAGGAGTTTCACATCAATTTCAATGGTTATTAAAAACGACCTAGCCTAATGTATTTTATAAAATATTAAAAGTGTTGTAGTAGCAGACAACTAATGAAGTCAAACAGCTCAAATTCTAATAAAGCTGTCTTGTTCAAATTGATTCATTCATTTCTATTATATTCAATTACTTAATGGTAGGTAAAGAAAGACTGAAATTTCAAGAACTATAATTGAAGAAACCCAAATCAGTTCAGTCGTTTAAACTTCATTGAAATAAATAAACTTATCGTCGCTTCTTTACAATGTGATTTGTAATCCATCAACATTTACTATCCCAACCAGGTTACGAAGAGGAATTCAGCTAACAACAACAAACAACAACATACCCAGTGTAATCTCATACAATGGAGTCTGGAGAGAGTAAGATGTACGCACACCCTTACCTCTACCTTTATGGGGTAGAGAGGTTGTTTCCGCCACAAATTCTGTCTAGGAAATTACAAAATCTGTTTAGGTACTCCAGAAATAGGGCCAATAAGTTCCACGAATCTTTTAGAAGGGCTATTCAAGAGAAGTTTGTAGGGATTTCGTTGTCGGGTTCGTACACGCAGCGGAATTTGAAAATTTATGTTTCAAACCCAACAACGGTCAATGATAATGTAATGTAAAATAAAACACAAAGCAAATGTAATACTTCGAACGAAGACTTACATTTTGAAGATTACAATCCAAGTTGTTGAATCTGAAAGCTTTGTGTAGTCTGGGGTGCACACGCAAATGTCCCTTGATTTGCAAGTTCTAAGTTCTTAGAACTTTGATGTAATTTTCTATCTTTAGAAATGCTAGGGATTTCTGCAGAGTTTTAGAAGAGATTGACCTCTCTTAGGTTTTGTGTCGTGGAAGAAATGGGAGGGGAACCCCTTCTTTTATAGGCACAAAAGAACTAGGGTTCACCCAAATAGGCAAAGCCCATCAGAAATCGGACTGGGTCAAAACCCGAACCCAGGATCCGCGCCTCGGCGCTAAGCCCATGGCGCCGCGGCAAAGCCCATCAGAAATCGGACTGGGTCAAAACCCGGACCCAGGATCCGCGCCTCGGCGCCGCGGCGCTAAGCCCATGGCGCCGCGACGCCGTCCCAATTTCTGCCCCGTTTTCATTTCTTTCAATGCCCCAATTATCAATCGAACATATACATAATCTCTTCTAATTACATCCTACAATCAACGGAATATTTGACTAAGTGTTTACCCTTCAGACCTCTACATATTGACACTAATATCATTAGGATCTTCACGGAACTCCTAGACTGCGCCGGAAGACGAACCTCAATATGTAAAGTTTAGCTACACAAAATACGTGAACTGACCCTCTATGTGCGAAGATAAAATCCTTTCATTCACGACACACTCAATCAAGCTTAGGATTTGTCAAGTGTCTATCCAAATAGCTTGATCATATTAACTCATCTATATTAATTGACAACAAGACCATATCAAAGACATGTCCATTGCGTTGGCCAACGACTTAGTCAAACCAATATCTTATGAGAATCTGAGTGCTCTCTCGAATATTAGTATTCGAGGAATGAATCCTAATCTTAGTCCAATCACCACCTTCAGTCCACTTCGCAACGTACCCAAAACAAGTCGCGTCTCAACCTATAAGGCATTTGAGCTTAGGACAGGATCAAAGTACGTTGCTCAGTAAACAAGGTGATATTGACCTCAAGTCTAAGGACTACTATCTCCCACACACTGATAATACTCTAGACATATGTACATAACAAATAGCATATCAGTAGGGTATACCAATACTCCAATAAGTATCCATGTGTCTATCACGAGTTGCCATAACTCCTAGCAAGTGAGACATACTACATCCCCGAAGGATATGATGCAGACCACATGTCGACATATAACATATCATCGATATCCCAATCTCGATGATCATTAGTCGAGGCGATTTAAGAGCGTCACGCTTTGCTATTAATTCTCACTCAATCAATAACCACGTAACCTCTAGGGATGCATTTATAGAATATTATAAATAATCAATTAATAATTCAATCAAATGCAAATGTCATAATATTAATCATCATTAATATATAAATACAAGAATGTGTATAAAGTACATGTGTCCTAATACTGATTGTCTCTAGGACATACATATACTTTCAAAGTTAACCTTGGCGGCTAAACAGTTGGCTCATACACATTGCGCCAGAACCGCAGAATCATGAAAATTACTAAATCCGATTTAATTCTATCGATTAATAACAATCTTAATTAAGCCAAAAAAAAACATCAGGACTTCCAAATAGCTTCGTCCAGACAAACAAATCAGATGGGATCTATAATAAGGGAACGGCACATTGGTATGCGTTTGCTTTAAGAACGTTATCGTTTTTCTTGGTTGAATGCGACGTCCATTTCACCCAATTCATTAATTACACGAACACGAGTCAAGCCAAGATTGAGTACACAATACTCAAATTTAATAATTTAAGAACCAATAAAACAAGGATCATTAAATGAGTTACATATTCCAACAAAAATATCAGTTATCACCACAGAAATTTCTCAAGAAACTTACACGAAATATGAATCTGTCAAGGAATAATCTGACGATGACGAAACCAAAAGCGAAGTAAAAGGCATAGAACAAATGAGAAACGGCAGGCGAAGCATTGTTCGCCCAAATCGATTCCATTATAGAGAATTACAACTTTCAATTTCTAAATGGTAAGCAAAATTGCACAACGTAATGAATCCACATCTAAATTCAATCAATAGTTCAACGATAATTCGCCCTTTTTGCCCACCACAGTGCAAAGTCCGATGGATAAGCAAATAGGGGTCGTACTAACGGAGGGGATAATGGGGCTGGAGAGAATATTAACGAAATAGAGGGAAACAAGAAAATGTGAGTGCGTGTGTATGTGTGTGAATTGAAAAAGAAGGGGCGATGGTGGAGATCTTGTGAATGGCGGGGTTTGTTTTATTAGTACTGTTATGCTGCAAATTGCAATCAATAATTTGTTTATTAAGTGGTTCCCTTGTGTTATGATATTGATAACCTCAATATGTAATGATGCCTCCACGCACCTTCTCTCTTGTGTTTATTTTGTTCCTCCGACTTTTTTTTACCTTGTTCAATATATTAAGAAAATAAATTACTTTAGTATATTTTTAAAAAATATATAGGTCTTATAATGCAAGAAATTGAGAGATTAATGATGATGTCACACATCGTATTGAAATGAGGTATTGTAAAAATAAAGGCTCGCGGTCGGAGTGTGTGATAAGAACTTGCACCAAGCTTTAAAGATAAGTTCTACATGATATTGGTTAGACCTACATTGTTATATGTGACAGAATGCTAGTCAATCAAGAACATTAAAAATGAAGGTAGCAGAGATGATGAGTATTGTATGATAAGAACTTGCAACATGTCTTAAAGGTATGTTCTACAAATGGAAGTGTGTGTACTATGAGAGATAGAATTAGGCACGAAGTTATTCAAGACAGTGTGGGAGTGGCCTCCGTGACGGATAAATGAGGGAAGCGGATGAGACGGTTCGGACGTGAAGAGAAGGAGCGGATGCACTAGTGAAGAGGTGCGAGAGGTCAGGGTCGTCTCAAACATTTTGGAGGTTCTATTATAATTCGTAAAAGTGGACACTTAATTAGGCTAAGACATGCAAATTATGGGTCTTTACAGTAAATTCTGGTTAATACTACTTAATAAAAAATGAAAAAGATGCCCTAATTTTTTTTGTTTTTCGGGGGGCCCTGTGTTGTAGCACACCTCGCACGGGTCCAAAGACGGCTATGCGAGAGGTTGGCTACAACAAGTTTTATAAGAGGTAAGCCGAAGAAGAAAGGTATGGAGGTCGAGTAATGGATAGAAGGGTAACATGTAGCCGAGTGATTTGTACTTGTATAGTTGTATGTGGTAGAGGAAGGGAGCTAGTCTATTATGTCAATCTTCACCTCATTTAATATAGTAGTATTAGTTAGTATTCGTGTAATATCTTATTATTTAATGTTTAATACTACTTGCTGCTTCTTTTGCTTTGTTCATCTTGTTAGTATGCTATCGCTAATTTTTTTTAAATCCTACTTTAATTTCACTTTTTTGAATTGGAGGTCTATCGAAAACATTTTTTCTACCTAACAAAGGTAGATAAGGCTCACATCATACCTTCCCAAACATCATTAGATAGAGATATAATTCTAGTAGAGTAGTAGGGCACATACCTTAATCCATTTAAGAATCGATTGAAAAAAGTCATGATCTTCTAACTCTTGTTACTTTTTTTATTATATTTCTCTAAATGGAACAGAGAGAAAAAAAATATTGGTAACAGACTTAGAGACCACAACTAATATATATATAACAATGAGTCAACTCGTAAGAGATAATCTTTCAAAAGAGACATAATTATTCAAATGTAACATTTCAGAGTGTAATTCTTCAGTTATAAATCTATCAATTATAACTGAAAAGTTAATCAGGTTTCTACGTATATAAAATCTATGTATACCTTATAAAATAAAATTTACATATAGCTCATACAAATAACACTTTATTATATCAGAAATATAAGCTTCATTAATTGATAGCAGATCTAGCTACCATTATATTAAATATACGAGTCCACTAAATTAAAATTTTCCAACCGTATGTACTTAGACCTTTAGTTAGCTTGCCTAACTTCGACCTCACTCATCTAGTGGATCTTATTGGTAGCATAAACACAAACGGGCACGTCTCTACTTTTTTTTCCCTCCCTTTATAGGAGGATGTCTGTACTTTATTTATAGAAATTAGATTAAAGAATTGCCCGAACATGAAATTTCAACTGATTTCGTGATTGGACGCTTCCAAGAGGAGTTCGAGCCCGACAACCATAAATAGAGAGTCATTCCTTTTTGTGATGATTCTCAAGCACTGCATAATCGCGTCTCTCACCTAACGAAATACAGTCACCGTGATTTACTTCATCCACCAATCTTTGTCGGGCTGGGGGTGAGGGCCATATGGGCGAGGAATTTCGCTTTTTTGCCCCCAAGAAATTAGATTAAAGAAATAGAATATCTTACACGACATGTGGATCGGAATTAAAATAGTAAAATAAAAGAATGACAATTAAACTATGGACTTCTACCAACCTCGTATATTGTTTACTAATTGGTAGGTGACAATCACTTGCTTTGAAGCTTTAATGAAATATTGCATGGTGATTGTACTATATATACTCTTCAGAAATATATCGTACCAAATTGGCATCAACTAGCAAATTGGATGAAGACAATTGGGTACTTAAAATTTTGTATTGAGATCGAGATTCTCTGTACAACATTTTATTCGATCAATTTGGCAAATATTTCAAATGCAGAAGGAAATTATGCATAACACGTGCCACTTCTGAAAAGTAGATTGATTAAAGGTCAACTACATAGACGGCATGCTAAATTTATCCAAATATTTCATCTAAACTAAACTTATTCCCGTTTGAACATTGGATCTATATTCAAATTGTCACTAATTGGCACCCAAACACAATTGATCCGTCCAACTAGCTCAAATTTTAATGGGTTTGGACATTGCCAAATAATTAGATGGGTTAAGTTTGACTAAATTTCAACTTAACCCATTAATTATGAGCAGCCCAAATCAGGCCATTAACTTGGCTCAAACTAACCCATCTATTGGAGAGTTCTATAATCCAATTATTCCCGACAAAGTTGTATATTTAAATTTCTCATGTTTTCGTTATTTTATTATTCTTCATTTTTCTTTAATTTTATCCACCGAGAAAATCTATTTAGCCAATTATATTTGATGACATGCCATCTATTTGGTTCAATTTTCTTTTTAATTTGTGACATGAGAATAATACCTAATATAGAGAAATAAATTTTTTAACTTTTTTTTTATAATCCAGGTCTCGGGGTGACTTTAGTACCCTCATATCGCTAGTACCTGCACAAGTACCGGTACTAGGCTCCTGGAGGCGATGGAACCCGTCCTTAGTCGCTATCGCCGGATAAATCGCAGTATGTGCACTCCGCATTCAGTGTCTGATCGCTACCAACGGATCAATGCTACAAGGTCTGACCTCCTAACAGGACTTGTCTGGAGGGAATCAAACCCACATTGCAACATGCCTGCGTGGTTAAGCTACCAGACTTTAATACGAGACATATGCCCCGAAGAACGTATCCGCCGAGAATCGAACTTGTGATCCTAAGGCCACGACTTTTGATCAAGCTGGAAAAATGTGAATGAATCTTTAAAAGTTGTTTTACTTCATTCTCATAGGTTATCTTCAAATACCAAGATCTGCATAGTCACAAAAGTAGAGTAAAAGGATTAACTTCATGAAACAAATATATATTTATTCTCCAGACCCCATGTGGTGGGATTTTACTGGGTATGTTGTTGTTGTATAATATAAAATAAAACTCTTTGTTTCAAATTAATTGCAACTCCTGCCTAATTAATTGGTACGGTGATGCAAATTGTGCAATGATCAGTGATGATTCAATTTTAAAAATATTAGGTTTTGAGATTATTGTAAAGAATTTGATTAAATTGGGTGGGTTGGGTCACAACCCATTATTTAGCCCATTTAAATCCAGTCCATCTTGACGCAAATGAACTTTGGGCAGGTTGGGCATTAGCCCAACTATTCAGTCCAAACAGCTCATTTGCCACCCCTATTAAGAACACATTTTACTCAATAACTACAAAGTAATGGAAAGAAATAATCGATTGATTATTTTCATTAATGAAGAGGTATTTATATACAATTTACAATCCCTAATTATGAAAAATCATATTCCTGCTATAACAATAAATCCTAATTATACTTGTACAATAATCCTACAACTATGATAATTTTGTACAACGAAGTTGGGTGCAATTTGTTTCGCTTCCGTCAGATACACACGGTATATTTCACACCTCCGCCATATACGGACGGTTGTCGACGCCGAGACTATCCCTGAAATCTTCAAATAAAATCAAGGGAAAACCCTTGGTAAATATGTCTGCAATCTGGTACCGCGAAGGGACATGGAGGGCGCGTACTTGTCCACGAGCTACATTTTCTTGAATAAAGTGTATGTACATCTCGATATGTTTTGTGCGCTGATGTTGAACTAGATTTCCAGAAAGATAGATTGCACTCACATTATCACATATACCAAGGTAACCTTCTGAATATGAACATGTAACTCTAGTAGAAGATTATGTAGCCAACATGACTCAGATACCACATTGGCTACCCTTCGATACTCGGCCTTCGCACTTGATCGTGATAAAGTAACCTGGCATTTTGCCGACCAATAGACCAAGTTATCGCCAAAGAACATACAATAACAAGATGTTGAACGTCTGGTATTTAGACAGTCACCCCAATCGACATCTGTATATGATACAAAAGTAGAGACCGATGACGGATATAAATGTAATCCAAAATCAAGTGTGACATGTATGTATCAGATAATATGTTTGAGCGCATGCATGTGCTCAATCCACGTATCATGCATAAATAAACACACATGATGTACTACATAAGTAATAACTGGTCTTGTGAAAGTCAGCTACTGAAGAGCCCCTGCAAAATTACGATATTGGGTGGGATCCTCGTATGGTGTGCTAGACGTAGCACTCACCTTGAGTTTGGTATCAACCGGAGTAGAAGTAGACTTACATGATGACATGTCAGCTCTCTTAATAATCTCCACCGCATATTTTTTTGTGATAAAAATAAACTACCGCGTGACGAGTGACTGTAATGTCCAAAAATAGCTCAAGGGCCCCAAGTCCTTCATATCAAATTCTGAACTGAGAAGGGACATGGTAGACTTGTGTAGATTATCAGACGAGGCAATCAATATTATATCATCAACATATAATAATATGTATGTCAGAGAAGTACCACGATGATAGATGAACAGATAATGATTAGTGTTGTGAGAAAAATTAATAGTAGACATATAATCTGCAAATCTTTTTATACCAAGTCAGTGGGGCCTTCTTAATTCCATAAAAGTTTTTTTTTATCAAATAGACATGATGATGATAATTGGGGTCCCTAAAACCCAAGGATTGATGCATGTAAATTGTCTCCTTAAGATCAACGTGTAAGAAATCATTTTTTACATCCAGCTGGTGAATGGGCCATGCTTTCGAGAAAATTAAACTGAGCACATTGCGAATGGTTGTCGGTTTGACCACCTGACTAAATGTCTCTCCACAATCCACACCAACCTGTTGCATTTTACCACCACTTATAAGACGGACCTTATGTCTCTCAAATGAATCGTCATAATTTTTGTTTATGAGTAAAAATCCACATGGACCGAATAATATTAACACCAGGTTGACGGAGCATCAATTTCTACGTCTTGTTTTAATAAGAGCATTATATTCGTCATCCATAGCCAATTTTCAATTCGAGTCATGAAGGACAGACACCGGGTTACAGAGTATGAGAGATTTAGTGACATTAGAATTAAGATTAAAATGTCGTTTCGATTTTAAAATCCTTAACTTGAGGTAGAAAGGGACGAGATTGGGGAAATTATTTGGTTGGCAGCGAACTGGCCAGCAAGTAGTGGGCATGTTGGACCAACAAAGGGACGAACTACATCGAATCCAGCAAGGCCGAAGTCGGATCAAGCATCGATATCGCGATCGGGTCGAGACATCACCCACCGAGACCACGGGCATGACGACGTTGACCAAGATAATACGGGCCGCAGGAATGGACCTAATCGCGGATTCGATTCACTTTGACATTTAAGATAAATGGTGGATAATATACGATGAGATAATTTATACGAACTAGACACGGGACTACTCAATTTAGCAAACGGAAATTGAAACTCATAAAAAATAACATGGTGACTAATTATGATTTTGTTAGAGGATAAATCATAATATTTGTAACAACGATGATTAGAGAGATAACCCAAAAATACACACGCGGTAGAGCGGACTTGAAGTTTGTTAATTGTAGTAGACGAAAAAAGTGGATAACATAAACACACTAAGATGATAATACGAAGGATCTTTATTGTAAAAAAATTAAGTGTGGATTGATATGATAAGCCTTTAAGAGGGAGGATGTTAAATAGATATGTAGCTATTGCATGACGTCAAAAAAAGGTGGTAATGACGCATGGGCTAGCAAGGTATGGACAATATTATTTATGGAAAGAATTTTTCTCTCGACATTTCCATTTTGTGAGGATGTATGTGGACAAGAAAACCGAAAAGATATGTCATTAATGTCACAAAACTCTAGAAACGACTTATTATCATATTCCCTGCCATTATCACATTGAATATTTTTAATAACCGCTCGAATTGGGTACAAATGAATGCTCTAAATTTTAAGAATGTGAAAAAGACTTGAGACTTTTTAGATAAAGGAAAAGTCCACAAAAAATAAGACATAATAACGATGGCCCAAAGAACTTAAAACGGGAGATGTCCATAAGTCACTATGAATAATGTCAAAAGGCATCAAAGTACGAGAAGTAGAGGCTACAAACGGTAATCTAACATGTTTCCCAAATGGACAAGAAGAAAAAATGGAGTACTACGCGTACCTTTACAAACAATAAAATTATTTTTATGTAAAGAATACATAATAGATGACACCGGATGATCCAAACGTGCATGCCACAAGGAAGAAGCAAGAGCGGCAAAGGTAGAAGGTGTGACTTGACTCGTGAAAATGGCGATGATTGGATAAAGCTCTCTCCTACTATTGTATCTCATTAGAGGTATCCCATTTTGAAATCCTTCACAGAAAATTCGAACGGATCAAAATTAACAGAAATCCAATTATCAGTGGTGAATTTTCAGACAGACACCAAATTTTTAATTAAGTTAGGGCACGTAAGAACATTTTTCAAGACGAGACGGATGGCTGGGAAACAAATTCGTATGACCATAACCGCTTAATTGGAATTGAGTTGCCATTACCAACAATAATGCCACAATTGTTGCTCAAATTGAAATAAGACAAGAGAGTATCTTGTGCGGACGTAATATGAGAAATGGCTCGTGTGCATGTATCAATTTGCGTCTGGGGGATGTAATCCAAGTGTATTCATTGCGGCGTCAATATTCAGAGTGTCGACCGCAGTTAGGCCCACAACGAAGCCCTCGCCAGTCGAGGCCCGCAGTTCGCCACGCTCGCCCATCATCGATCGTGATGCATTATTCGATCGGAACCGGGCACGGAAGTTCGGCCGAATCGGGCCTAGTTTCCAGGATATGACATCGGTGGAAAATAAGGGATGTTGGGCTAACGACCATCGTCCATCCTCACGCCGTGAGGCTCAACGCTGCTGGGCTGCGCTCGCAGATAATCGCTCGAGCACCACTGCTGCTGCCGCCAATGTTCCGGCCACCACCACCGCCGCGACTGCCTCCGCGGTTCTTGCCATTATTTTTATGATTTTAACCCCTTTTTCCGCCACAGTTGGTATGGGTTTGGCCCAAATTTTGGAGAATGAGTGACAGTCGTCTGACGTGGCCATCATTATGACAAAATTTGCTCCGGTACCAATTTTTTTAGCCAAACCAGGCTCTTTCAACGTGAGCATGGAATGTGCCCGATAAAATGATGGGAGATGATTACTTTGACAAAGCAGTGTCCCAACTCCATTATAGGTCTCGGATAGGCCTGCAACCATCTGGAGAACAAGACGATCATTGGTAACGGACGCACCAACGTTTCGGAGTTGATCCGCCAATTTCTTCTGCCTTTTACAATCGGCTGAGACGCTCGGAAAATCTTCCATGTTGACATGGGAAAATTTCTGCTCAAGAGTGACAACACAAGATTTTTTTTTATCTTGGAATATATCACGCATCCTATTCCAAGTTTTCATCGTCGTAGCGTCGGGTTTAATAATCGTCTGCAAGAGGTCTGTAGAGATAGTGAAATAAATCCACTAAAGAACATTTCAAGAGTTGTCCATAACGTAGGATCATCCTCAGAGGTAGACACTTTATCCTCGCCGCCATCGGCGGACGATGTGATTGAGACTGACGCGAAGCGCGTGAACCTTGAATAATTCCGCCTACGTCGCGTATTGGACGTTTTCCATCTCAAGAACAATAAGGATGTGGTTCTTGATGTTGGAGACTGTAAGGGTAGGATGAAACATGTTCTTTGACGTGGACATAACGAAAGAACAACAAGTGAATTGAGATTTGGAAGAAATTTTGGAAAGAGAGAAATTGCACGGAAACCGAGATTAAGAAGGGGAAGCAAAATTGTCTTCGTGAGAAGGTATTTTAGCCATAGACTTCAGATACCATGAAAGAAATAATTCATTGATTATTCTCATTGATGATGAGATATTTATATACAATTTACTATCCCTAATTATGGAAAATCTCATTTCTACTATAACAATAAATCATAATTATACTTTTACAAGAATACTACCACTCAGTTAATTTTGTACAACAAAATTGAGTGCAATTTGGTTTCGGTTTCGTGGTATACACACAGGTATATTTTTGTCGGTAGTTCACACACCCTAACATGATAAATCAACCAATTAAACAACGTCACATGGCTCTGTATGGGATAAAACCCGGGCCTAGTAGGTGGACTAATGACTAATCGTGATCCTACACGCGAAGTCTCGCCGAAACACCCATACCTGTGATGACACAACCAATCACAAATTGGCGATGCATCGAATAACCATTTATGATGCGGTTCAGACCAATATTGCCTCGCGTGACGCCGCACTTTCGTGTCGAAACAACCGCGACATCGATTCCTACGCATATCCTCACAAATGTAGCTCCTTTTCTAGATGTAACACGTTTCCACCTTATTTTCTTCCCAAAACAGTTGATATCCCTGCTGCAACACTGTTTGATTGGACTTTACATTGTTGAGTAGTCATTTCTCACTGAGCACTTGTACTTTCATTCCTCCAAAACGTGGAATCTCCCACCTCCAGGACCCAACTCCCCGACTCGACAAAGTTTGTAGAGGAGGGTAAATCATGATGACTTAGTTGATTTCAAAGGCTAGACCAATGCCCACCGCGCACAAGGAGCCCCTCATTTTTTTGGAGAAATTACTCCTACATTATCGCTTATGGGGCTTGATCCTTGATCATTCCTCTAAACTTCCAACTAAGCTGCCCATGCGGACGAACACTTGTACTTTCATGCTTGGGAAAAGCCTTAGCATTGTATCAATAAATAAGCCCTCATAGAACATGAAATGTGACCCGGAATACTTCACTCTCTGTTGCTCACTTGTAATGCTTAACTCTATTGGTGTGCTCTCAAAATACAATCAGTCTCATATTATTTTTCTAACTATTGTCTCTTTATATTATGCTATTCACATTCTTACATTTACTTCTCTATCAAATATAATTTACTTGTCTTTAACCCATTTTTAAATAAATTTAATTGTTATTCCAAAGCTATTTTATAGCGGTAAGAATGCTTTGTTTAATACGAAACCCGCAGCCGCTATCCGAAGGTGCGCATTGGGTAAATCAAGGACTGACGTAATAACCTGCAAAACCCGCTACCGCTTAAACCACACTTGCAAGTCGATGCAGATCGCCAAGAAGCGGCGCACTGTGTGTTATCCTGATGTTACGAACTTGTGATCAAGCTCTTTCACACCACTCAATGAGAATATCCTCTGACTTCATGACCAACTGATCTAGGGCTTCGGATAGCGGTAAGAATGCTTTTGATATGTTTTATTAAACTTTTGACCAAAAAATACAGGACTATACTCCAAAAGACCGCCTATTTTTCAAAACGCGGAAGGTCTTTTTTGCGTCAATGTTTCCCACACACCAAAGTAAAAAAGGAGAAAGAAAAAAGAATTCTTTCAGAAAAGGATATTTGCGAATTCAGTTTGCATTCCCTCCAAAAAATTCTAAACTCGTCCGCCATATGCTTCTATAGGAATTAGGGCAACAATAAGATCGATATATACGATTCGCTTCACTGGTGACAGGTCTTCCCTAATTTGTACTCTGTAACACATTTCGATCTTCTATTTAGTCTCAGCAATGTATAACGTATCTTGAATGTATAAAATTCTTTCATGTTTCATCGAATTTTAGCTTTAAGTCGAGCAATAAAGACTTCACGTAATATCCTTACTTCATGCATGTTTATATTTATGTCAGGCTTTTGTTCAGCGATGAATTGATTGATAACGAGGCTGAATTTTACAGTAATTTGTGAGATTGTTAGATGTAGAGGAGATGAATTAAGTAGGCTGATGAATGATCTGTGAGATTGTGTAAATTGTTACCTTATTTAGTTCACTACTATTATCCTCTAATAAGTGATGCCTTGAGCAGAACTCGTTAAGTTAGAGTGCTAGGAAATGATAAGTGAGGTATGATGAACGAACAGAGTTGTACTTGTTTTATTAGGCCCATTCGAGTGAATAACAAGTATTTGATTGATTTAATCCAAGTTTCTCAGAATATGGCAATCTCTCTTATATGAAGGTGTTTGATGCTAAAACAGATATGTTAAATTGGTTTAGAATGGCTAACTAATTTTTCAGTTGCCATATATATATTGATGGAAGATCTGCACGAGTAAATATCAGGAATTTTCTAACTTCAGATCTATCTGTATCTTTCAGGCGAAGGCTTTTGTTGAATGCCCTTTGCTTTCAGGATTCATATGAATTGTGTAATGCTCTAATGTTCAATAGAGCCAATATCAGAATATGCTAAAATGTATATGTAGCTTCTAGGATACCCTTAACTGGATTGTTATTCACTTTCTACTTCTCGGAATCAGTAGTGCAATATCAGGTCATATTTCCCTTACAGAAGATCTCAATGATCAAGCATCTGTTGCTTTTAGGAGAGCAACTCCGAAAAGGGCTTTCACATTCTGCTAGTCTTAACTAAGATTACTACAATGAGCCAGACATATTTCGTATACTGCAGAATGCAAATCTTTGTGCATGGTCAATGTATGCAGCACACAGAACACTAAAACGTTACTCCTGATTTGTACAAAGCGGATGTTCTTAACTTATGTTTTAATATCTAAAATTTGGTACTTAGATATGAGGAGGATTACTTATCTAGTATATATTTAGTGTTGGAAACAATAACATCTAAGGACTTGTTATGAGTTTCCAGTATTAGATACTTCCCTGAATGATTGTTCACAATTGATGTTTCAAAGAATCAAAGGTTGCAAATGTTTGAAACTTTTGTTATCTCAAGCTAGTGAAAGCTCATGCTTGGACAGCTGCTTAAACCCTAAACCCAACCATGCCCCTTTTGTTTCTTTGGTCAGAAAGCCTATTGATCTCTTATTAGTCTTTCATCCTCGCAATGTTTAAAAGACCCTGGTCTTCCTAATTTAAACAAGAGGGCACCAGTTTGATTTTTTGAAGGTTATGCTACGTCGATGTATATACCTTCACCCTGTCATAAAAAATAGAGATTAAAGTAACAGCCAACCTTATGGTTGCCATTATGCGGCCTTGAACACAATCTTGGTCAGCTTTCCGAGTTCTATCCCTGCTGCAATAAATGTCATAGTCCATTATTTGAGAGGATACATGGACAAACCTTTTGTTCTGCCCTTGAGGTTGTCGAGGTGATAAATCGATCTAAGTGAAGCTGTCTTTGAAATCCAAGCTGAAGCTTATTCCTATATGAAGAACTTCACTGCTGAAATTAGAGTCAAATCCTGAAACACTCTTAAGGTTAAAAAAATCCTGAAACACTCAAAATTCTTGTATCTTTCACATGCTGTGATGTTTATGTATGTTGACACATTCTATTCATGTAATGCTTATGATGCCTTTGCATCCTAATTCTGTAACTGATTTGCAGCTATTGTTGTTCTATTGTAATTGGTGTTACCTTTTGTTTTTATTAGGTAATTTTGGTATGTATATACAGGTCAGAACCATCCAGATCTATTGTTGAGACTTGAGGTACATTTCTGTTAGAACGTTCCAGACTAAGAGTGCGTGGGCTAGAAAATAAGGTAGTTCTTTGCCCTAATCCATGTGACCTCCATTTTGCTACTTCCTCATAGCAATTGCTTCCATTAATCCAGAAAAATCCCACTAGTGTAGCCGACCAAACCATTGTAGCTTCAGGATCACTATACCAATGATGGCTATTTTTGTATTGACATGTCTAATGGGACCCTTCATCCTATGCCATAACTCATAAGTGCTTATTTCCACTCTTGGGACATCCCATTAGATCAAGACATTTCCTTCTCTGCAGCCACTCAAGCAGCTGGGACACTTGGATCTTCTGAGGCCAGTGATGCTGACTACCACGTGAAGTAAATATATGTGCTCCAATGCCATGCACACAGAAATGTTCCATTCTGCATCATTTCTTTTGACTGGTAACATTCCACTATGCTGGTACGTTTCCAACTTAAATGAATCATATCTTTCACCAAATTATAATATATGAGCTAGGATCCATGCAGACTTAGCGTAAGATAAGAGCGTAGTGGAAGGAAAAAGTCTATATAGGTGATACCAATTAGTTGGAACTATGTTATAATCATGTTAGTGCATTTACTTTAGGTCCTATGCTTTCTAGGAGTCTTTTAACTCTCTCAGAGATTTTTATTTTATTTTATATAATATTTTCTTGAGATGCATTTAAATGGAGAAATATGGTCCGTGAGATTTCATAAAACAAACTGCAATTTATTTGGGATTGAGACGTAATTGTTGTTATAGTACAGCTAGAGCAAGTAATAATCCTGGAATACATTATGTAACAATTTACCCGGGAGAAGAAACAATTATATTACAATTTCGTGAAAGGGAACAAAATAGACCCCAGGAAAGAAAAAAGTTGCTGGGATGAGTTTAACTAGAAACAGGAAACTAAGTTCAGAGGTATCTTCTGCCTTTTTATTTTTTTGTTGTTGCTAGTATTAGTTTTTATCAGGAGGCATCTTGTTTTCTAGGGATCTGTTAAGCTTCTTGTTCCTTCCAGAACCTGGATGGAAGTCCATGATGAGGTATTGGGAATGGGCTATACTGTACTGTTCCTTCGGAAGCTACCACTTCCCACCTGCAATAATTAAAGTCATGACAAAAATTTCAAAGTGAAGTTAGAACACAGATATTTAACGGGCTTCTAGTAGCTACAGTCGGAGGAAATCTAATTATGTCGGAGGCCGTGCAGGTGAAATAGAATTGGGCTTCTAGTAGCTTCAGTCGGAGGAAATCGAATTATGTCGGAGGCCGTGCAGGTGAAATAGAATTTTAAAGAATCTCGTGGCATCACATAAGTATAAGGGAAGCTGGAACTGAAAAGAAATTTCTTTGAACTCATCCTTTTCTTTTTACTAGATTTTTCTGAGAATTATGTGGTTGGGAGTTGGGCGGATGTGTTTCTTCAACGAAACACGAGCAAATCACCTCTGATTGTATAAATAAATTGAAAAGATTATACACTAAGTGTATACCATTATTATAACAAGTATGATGCTATGGTATGCCCCACCTGCTGGCTTTAAACTTTTGGATCTGCTTTTGTTATCATTTTTTTTATTGTTGTTTAATATCTTCTACTATGGATTTTGTTAAAAAGTTAAAAATCGTGGTCTCAAAATAATATGCAGTTATGAATCTAGAAGCACATATGATATCATTATCGTACCTAAATTTGGTAACCAAATGATGAATTAGAATCAGCATCTCCAGTTTGGCAAGTTCATTTCCTGGACAAGCATGGGCACCATTGCCAAATGGCATGTAGGTATTGAGCTTGGGAGCAACCTGCATCCATCAAGCACCACATAAATAAATTGGGTAAACCAAATTTTCATATTTTAAAGTACTAGACAGGTGGAGAATTGAAGAGCACTTTGCTAGTACTCCATCACCACATACCATAAATCTGGAAGCATCAAAAGTTCGAGGGTCGGCAAAAAGTTCTGGATTGTGATGAATGTTTCTAAATAGTGGCATGACCTTCCAACCTTTTGGAATCAAGTAACCTGCATTGAAGATATCTTTACTACTCATGGTAAACGAAGTAATGCCTCACAGGAGGATTGAAGTAGTATCCAATGAGTCTGACATGTGATTGATTGACATTGGCTCTATTCGAAAACTATTTACTTTTAACATTGCCATGGTGCCCTTAATGAAAAACTTTATAGGAATAACATCACATCTTTAAAAGCACTAGATATATACTAACAGTACATTTGGTATGCTATACACATTTTCATGTCCAGTCAAACCCTCGTATAAAATGACCGAAGGGAATAGTTAAAAAGTACAAGTATCTATACTAAATACTCACGCATACTAGTATTGGATTTTGTAATAGTCGAGCCCATGTAAAATAGATAGTCAGAGCATTCCTATGGGAGCACTGAGTTTATATACGTGTGTCCCATCTGTACATATATCTCCAGGGTTAAACCTATAATTGATAATTACTGTCTTACCGTCATATTCTACATCAACCACAGCTTCTCTATAGGTGAAAGATATAATGCTAGACATCCTTAAGCTCTCTAAAATGACCTGCAATCGAAATTTTCCTAGCTGATGATAGGGATATTCCTTTCCTGAAGCTGAGTATAATTCTAATTAATTCTAAGAAGAAAAGATTACCCTGTAAGTAAGTGACATATTTCTTGTTTGAGCCCATGTCAGCAGGTTCTTTCCTCCATTCGATTCATAAATTGTTCTTTGTTCTGCCTGCACTTGAAAGGATTTTCTTTTAAATTTGGCATTTCACCTGCCAGACTCACAATAAAACATGCTAGAACTACTAATGGAGATGGGAAATGAAGAGGGATTTACCATATGTACACAGATAGTGTAAATTTTTGAACACTGACGTGCATTTTAGCCTATTATAATAGGCTACTAATTCTGCTTAGTATTAATGATTACCTGTAGTTATCTTTTGAGGTGATTTGATACTGTAAAAATTCTTTTCATTTTGTAGAAGTGTAACTGATCAATAGATAGTAGAAAAATAGGTAGGAACCAAAAGGAATCTACAGACAATACCTTGACAGCTTCTAAAAGTTTCTGGTCATCATGGAGGTACTTGAGAATCCATGTTAGAGCACAAGCTGTTGTGTCCTGGGCAGCAAAGAGTACTCCGATGACATTGTCAGCAATTTGATCTTCTGTTAAGGTCTGCGCTTTCATCTTTGAAATTCAACAGATGACACAAGAGATCTTTCTCTACTGTTTTCTTCTCTTTCCTTTGGCAGATTATTTCACTAAGAATCTGATTAAGCTTTCTCCTTGCCTTTGTCAATAACAGAAAATTTCAGCATCAAGCTATGGAATAAGCTGTTATTCCCAGAAAGTTCGCAGGGAATGAATAAGAGAAGCTTTACTTACCACCATAGCTTTGTAATAAGCAGTTCCCGGTAAGTTCGTGGGGAAAGAATTGTAGCCCTTCTCTACTGTGGAGTAGTTCTTGTTAAGCTCTTCTTTGTACTTGGCATCCAGCTGACCAAATATAGCAAGAATGCCTACTTCAAAGGAGAACTGTAACATGTCCATGAGATTCACATGTTAGACTGATCTATTCACTATAATCTTGTGGTGAGCGGTGAGCCCATTGAAAGATATAATTAAGTAATTAAAAGTGTATGCTCTTTTATCGGTTTAAGATTTTTAGATGAGAGTAGCACGAGTTTCTAGTAACAAACCTTCTTCATCACACGGAATGTATTGATGATTTGGTTATTTTTTGCCCATGATTCCAAGGAAGAAATTGCCAAACCCTCAATATCAGTAACTAGTTTACGAAGAGCTTCAGGAGATAACGAGCTCTGAACCAGCTTCCTTAGTCGAGAATGGTAGTTTCCTTGGTGGAAGAATAAAGCAGAAGGGCCAATCAACCTCTCTTTGCTCTTAGGGTAGGTTGGTTTGAACAAGTGAGCATAAGTTACCAGCACAAATCTGGCAGCTTCAGGACTAGCTAGCATAACACAAGGGTACCCAAGAATGTGTGTTTTTAATATATCACCATATCTGCAAACAAACATTTGAAATAGAATGAGTATATGGTTAGTTTAGTACTCTTTTTAATAAATCTGATGAATATTCTTTTCTTTGGAATACCTTTTTTGTTTGTTAGCAAAGAAGACATTTGGGTCTTGAGAGTACAGTTGGAGAGTATCCCCTATGTACGGCCAGCCCATTGAACCAGGAGGCAGCTTTGCTTTTTGTAAGTTTTTCCATTTTGGTTTCTTTGATGAAATATGATAGTATAAAAGAAGAGCTATAAGAAAGAGAAGGAAATAAAAAATGGAACAAGAAATATTCTCCATCCAAATGGAGAAGTTGACTGTTATGCTTTGCTCTTATATTATAGTATTTATTTCTTTTGCTTCGATGGATTATTTAACTAGTGAGAAGGGTTGAGAAAGAGGTGTCCCTATGTTATATAGGAGAAGAGGGGATAGAGACGACGAAGATATATTGGGTAAGAGGGGTTATTACTATAATCATGATATGCCATATTATAATAGATTCATACATGTCCAAGGTAGATGGAGGGAATTGGACCACATTTACAATATCAATATGTCATCTGATGAAGCGGACCTATCGTTTGAAACAAGACAAAACTCACACCAATGTGTGAGTTCTGTTTGCTCAACTTACATTTTTGTGCTCTTCTTTTAGAGGTAAATATTTTCGTTTTGTTCTCATAATTGTGCATGTGATCTTTTGTTTTTATTTAACTTTTACTTTTTCATATGCGGTTCATACTTTCGAGATAGTACGAGAAAAATGGTGTTTATCAAGGCTCATTCAAGCAGAAGAAAATTCTCGTTCATACTGATTATGTGCACCTTTGGTGGCCAATCAGGAACCGATCATAGTGACATGGTAAAATACAGTATATAACTATATATAGCTCTTATAATATCCTAATCGATTTCATAAAATAACACTTACACACATATATAGTAAAACCTCTATAAATTAATAATGTCGGGACCACGTAATTTTATTAATTTAAAGAGGTATTAATTAATCGATAAATTAATAATTTATTAATTTAAAGAGATTTTTTCTGATTGAACGAACCTACATTATTTTTCATGAATAAAACATATGTACACTGTATTGACTAATTGAATGATGTTCATGTACAATGTGACTAATTAAATATAATACATCCCTTAAAAAACAAAGTTCATTGTAGTACGCAATGCTAGTTAAAAACTTAATGCAAGTTCATGTATGGTAAGGAAATCAACCACTATATAAACAACATCAAACATTCTTAATTAGTCAATCCAAATCAAAATCAATCAACCATGGCTTCACATCTAAAAGGTGTCCAAAAATCAATTATGACAAATTAAATACGTAAAACACTATGTGACAGAGATCACCCTACGTGCACTCAAAAAGATTTGCAACAATGGATTGATGAAAATTTTCATTTGAAAGTTAGTCAAGGTACAATATCGAACACACTCAAGCAATCATCTCAGTACCTTTTACCTAACTTAGAAAAAGAAGGGGATACCAAACGACACAAACCTGCAAAATATCTAGAGATGGAGAAGGTTTTTTATCAGTGGTTTTTTCAATACCAAGAATGTGTAAACATGCCCGGAGAGCTAATTTTGGAGAAGGCAAGAGACACGATGAAACTTCTATACCCTCAATAACCTCCTGAGTCACACAAATTTTCTCAAGGTTGACTTGAGAAGTTCAAGCTAAGACATGGTATCAAGTCATTTCGTCGCTTTGGAGAGAGTGATTTTGTTGACATAAAGGATACGGAGAACAAATCGTGGCTATAAGGGGAAAAATAAACCAGTATCCTATGAGGGATGTTTTTAATATGGATAAAACTGATTTGTTTTACAGGTTACAAGTTGATCATTCTCTTGCAATGAAACAACTTGAAGGAAGAAAACAAAGCAAAGAAAGGCTTACAATTGTTATTTGTCGAATAAGGACGACTCAAAAATTCTTTATGGATTATTAGAAAGTACTCAAAGCCACATTGCTTCAAAAATGTCAATACGAATAGCTTGAATTGTCAATATTATTCCAAAACACGAGCATGAATGACGAATGTGCTTTTGATTAATATGTTCGCTTGGACCGTAAAACGACGGTAGAATAATTTTATCGTGGTAGATAATTTTCAGCCCATTCAAAAATATCATGGCTACATAACGCTGAGTTGTATTTTTGCCACCCAACATGACATCAAAAATCCAACCACGTGACGCAGGGTAATAAGAACTTTCAAGACGCACTACCGCAGAGATTTTACCGTAGGTATTGCAGGCTATGAGTTAGGAGAATTTGATCCAGAAAATATTAATGTTTTAGATGCCATCAATCTTGCAGTCTCAGCTTGGACGATAAATGTTCAACAAGAGACAATAGCAAATTGCTTTCGACAATGTAAAATTCGTTCGCAGGATGAAATAGCTTCAAGGAATTTAAATGAAGGAACTACTGAAGAAGACATTCATGAACTTGATACGATGATTAATGGGTACCGCAACAGAATGAATGTCAATCACCTATTGGATTACCCGGGTGAAAATTATACATGTTCAGAGGTCCAAAGTTTAGAAGAAATTGTAGCTAGTGTTGTTGAAAATCCTATTGAAGATGAAACTGAAGATGATTCAATGCATTTGCAACCAATTACGCCGAAGGAAGCACTCATAGCGGCAATAACTCTTCACAATTTTTTGTTGCAGTATGAGAACGCAACACCGGAGCTTTTGGATGAAGTAAAGAAAGTTAGAGATGAAATACACCTTGATTTTAATTTTAAGAAGCAAACAACAATAGAATCATATTTTACTAAGTTGTCATAGTTATATTTGTAATTTTATAAAATTATTAATTTATAATATTGAAGGGACCATAAATTGATATAAGAATCTTCCGGAAAATTATTATCTTATTAATTTATGAAAATTATTAATTTAGACCTTGAACCTAAGTCGGGACCGAGAAAAATTATCATTTTAGAGAGGTTATTAATTTATAAAGGTTCAAAAACATACCTCAATTCAAAGGTTCTCTACAGCTGAAAATTCAGCATGCTCGTGGTCCATTATAGCAACATAGAGCCAACGAAAACAACAAAAAAACTCTTATGACTTTTCCAAATACGCTCATTTGCATATATAACATATAAGAATACTTTCTGAACTATGCGATAGTGTTTCTCATAACGCGACTCTCCGTCTTAAGTTATTTTATCACAGGTCAGGCTTTTCTAATTTGCTCTATATGACATAATGATCAGCAGGTATTTTTTTAAAACTTCAAGAGCAATATTTGCAACTATATATAAAACATGTTCCTCGATGATATAATTTTTTCAATTAGGTAACTCAAAATAAACTTCTCAAAAGTATCTAACTTTATAGTTTATTCTACATCTAAAAGATATATATTATTCACCATAATAAACTTTTTTATAGTTGTTAATTTGTTCTACATTATGAGAGAAGAATTGTTATAGATGCACTTGTAGTATAAGTAATTGATGTGTTTGGCTAGTTATATCAGGTCAAGGATTCACATACTTGTTTAATGGTCAGCTGGTAATCCATGGCGCCTTAAGTTCATATTTTAATAGAGATAAAAACACTAGTTAATTTCTTTTCATTTGCTTTAGCTTTGGTAGATGAGTTACGTCACGCGAGTCGACATGTATCCCGCGAAATAATCGCGTCCGCATGCTATCCTGACACCATGAGTATAAAAGAAATATCATGTCAAGGATAGATGTCTTTAATGATATTCAAAAGATTTAATTTGTAAAATTCTGAAAATTAATACAATTTGATTAATTATTGCTAATGTATGATATAATATGTTAGCGGATTTTGTTTTATATATAGCAATACTGTCAGCGAGGAATCTTGAGTATCTTAACTCATTTTGAATTGATTGGTACAGTGTACTAGTGAAAAGTGTGATGCCACGACTGTGATGCTTTATCCACCTCAGAGTTTAGATTCATTATATGAGAGAGATATTGACGTAAGAATGCCAAGGCTGAGACATGTAACGATAAATCGCTATCGACTCAAACGACAAAGATTCCACGCCAAACGTAAGAAAGAAATGTGCGGTGTAAGATGAAACAAGTCGTAAATCGCCATGAGTCATGAAGGGTCGCGCTACGAGGCCGCGGCTTCCATCCAGTCGCGACTTAATTGAACCGCTACTCATCGAGCTCGGGCCGCGCTTCCATCCGTAGTCGCGACTTAATTGAACCGCCACCATCGAGCTCAGCGCGCTTCCTGTGCAGAGCTACGATGCTTCACATGCAGTGAGGTCGACGAGAGACGAAAAATTTCTGACTTTTGGGTTGGTTTTGGAGCATTGATCCTCCATTACTTGACACTTGAATTCAACCATTATTTGGCTGAATTATAACCCCTCAACAAGTGTCATTACATGGCTATTGAAAATCATTACTTGGCTAGTTGGGAGGTCATCTTCATTACATTATAAATTGAGGCATTTGGCTCAATTGGAAGAACACACAAAATATTCAGATTTCTGATTTACTTCTTCTTCTCTAAGTTTTCTTTCACACATTCAAAGACTCTTCTTTTAGTAAACATTTGAGTTTTTTTTGCTCATTTGTTAGTTGTTGTTTTATCTTGGGAGACAAGTTGTCAATTACCATAAAAGGATACATATGGGTCAATATTATCTTAAGGACATAATACAACACTGACTCAAAGAAATTCTTTATCAGAGTTTACTTTTCTATTTTTATTCCAAATAGAATCTTTGAATAATCGCTACTTCCCGTTTCCTTGTATTCATTATTGTACTCATAACTTCTCCCTATTACTTTTTGGTATACCGTCCGATATTTATTAACTTGACTAATCTAAATATGTGGCCCCTGTTAATCTATTAAAAAAAGAAGCGCTCCCTATCAAGAATTTCACTATTTTTACGGTCAACACTTTTGATTAAATGTAGAAGAATCCCATCCATATATCCCACCACATAAATGTGCATCTGCTCCTGCGGAAGACATTGTGTCTAATGATGGCAAGTGGCAACTCCGTAAGTAGTTGCAGAGTCGCACTTGTTCAAGGGGCGTCAATTGACATACCTCCCCCGAATTATTAGAGTACGTTTAGATAGCCAAATATTTTCTTAATATATATTTACTATATTTTGAATCACCTTTAACTTCCTTATATTTTGATTTTCTTTAGTGTATATCCTGATTCGGCTACTGTCTATGAGATAATTAATATGGTTGAAAAAAGCATGTAAAACTCCAAACATGGAAGTGGGGAAGTGGAGGAAGAACTGAAAATTTACCTTCCCTGTATAAATGGACAAGTACGTAGGTACTATAATATGGTTCAAAATTTGAAATCAAGAAGATAAAACAACAAAATGGATCGGGCTGCTATCGATCCGGATACACTCGAGAACCACCCGAGAACCGGATCGAATATACCCGACCGATACTTACTAAAAGGTTAATCGGTCCTGACACGAAGACTGATATAGCGATCCGGACCGATAAAGATTCGGTCCGACAACCCGGTCTAATTACCCGATAACTTATATGTTATCAGTCCCAGTCTGATACCCGATAACTATCTTATCAATCCTTGAAATATTGCTATTATATATTGATTTAAGTTTATTAATATGTATTATGTAAATCAATAAAGCAGAGATTTTTATAAAAAAATTATAAATAAAACATAGATTTTTAAGTAAAAAAAGGATTTTAATATTTCTGACCTAAACGGATCCGTAACCGACCAGAACATTATCGGTCCGCCTCACCAACAGAACTTTATCGTCCGATTCTCAGATGTCGATATCTGACCGACCGACCGATAACAACTCTTAATGGGAGTAGGAAATAAAGGAAGAAGTGAAACTTCATCTACTTGCTTATTGCTTCGGGATTAAATTGGAAGGATCACCGATTTACGGACCCAAAAAAAAGTATCTTTACACACATTAATGTTGTTTCAATTGAATTATGAGAATTTTTATATAAGAGCACAAGGGTAAAATTCATTACTGATTATTGTAATTCATGTTAAGATAGAACTTCATTCACCTTCTTGACACCATTATCATATTATAACAAAAAATACTCCTGATTAATTTAAGCGCTTCAAGAGATAATCTCAAATGTCCATTATTATCTTTGTTATAATCGTTGCTAATATCTAGAAGTAGAAAATGTGTAGTTTTAAAGAACTTTAGCATAATATTCATTGAGAACTTCTACAATTTTACATAAGGAAAAAATGATACTCCCTCCGTCTCAAATTATTTTTACTTTTTATGTTTACACGCCCGTTAAAAATATTAATTATGAGGATATTTGATTTATTTTACCCTTATTTATGTCTTAAGTTACAATTCCTCTCCATTAAATATTTACTCTATTTATATGTCGTTTCATTAGGGACAAAGGATAAAATGAAGAAAAAATAATTAATGATGTCTTGAACTTTTAAAACGATATTTGAGATAGTTATTTTTAGTTAATTTGTAAAATTCTGAAAATCAATACAATTTGATTAATTATTGCTAATGTATGATATAATATGTTAGCGGATTTTGTTTTATATATAGCAATACTTGTCAGCGAGGAATCTTTAAGTATCTAACTCATTTTGAATTGATTGGTACAGTGTACTAGTGAAAAGTGTGATGCCACGACTGTGATGCTTTATCCACCTCAGAGTTTAGATTTTAGATGGTTTGGTTATGATATTGATGTGTGAGGTTTCAACTAAGAGAATATATGTTTCCATTCTTATGGTGCACGAAAATGGAGCCCAACCAAATTATTGTTGCATAAGATAAACTATTTCTGGCTAAAAGCACCACCCCTTATTCAACGAGTAACCATCACAATTATTTGTATCTCTCTTTTTTTATTTTTAATTATAAATTTTAAGCGTGATATTCGAGCTAGTTTAAACCCTCTACTAATTTTACAGATAATCAAGTACCTCCTATTAGCAAGGCACTGTTAATATATATTATTAATTACTATTAATAATATAATTACGTAGAATTTTATGATACGATAAATAAGACTATGATTAACGTAAGAGATGTAATAAGATTAATATAGAATATATTATGATAAGATATGAAGATTTTAGGGAAGAATAAAATCACTTTATATTTTTCCTCTGCTCAATTTGAAACTGAAACATCATGATTCTTATTTCTTAGTCTGGCTTAAGAGAGATCTGACGACAAAGCTGAAGAAGAGATAGTTATCATCTTTACAAATCACTAATAGCTAAATTTGAGTTTAAATGCTTTCCTTCTCTATATTTACCATCCCTTGTACCTTCTATTTGAGTGGATCCAAAGTGTTGTAGGATACATTTGAAAGTATACGCCCTAAACAATCATTTTGGTGAAAGACACGATTGAACACATTCATATTATTAATAAGATTAATATATACTTGGCATTTGCAATTATTGAATTATTATTTGATTGTTTATATTATTCATTAACGCGCATCCTCGAACTTACATTGTCACATTAATAGCGTAGATATTAATGATAGAGTGTAGTTCTTAAAATAGCCTAGACTAATGATCATCGAGAACGATATCAACGATACGTTATAAGCTCCACACGTATTCGCATCACATTCTGTAACGTAGATATCTCACTTCATCGCAGCAATAGTACAGCTGACGGACACATGGATACTCTGTATGAGATTGGCATACCCCGCCGATAAACTATTTGTTATACATGCCTGCAGATTATCAAGCACGCGAGATGAGGTCCTTAGACTCGAGGTCAATATCACCAGCTTACGAGTAATGCACTTTGATCCCGCCCCAAGCTCAAATGCCTTATGTCGAGACGCGCCAGACGGGTGCGACACGCAAGATCGGGCGTGGTCGAGCCAAGAATAGGATTCATTCCTCGATCGAATTTCGGCAGAACACCGCCTTCTCGTAGACGTTAGGTCGACCAAGTCATCGTCAACGCAAAGAGACATATCTGTGATACGGTCAGTTGTCGACTAATATAGAGATAAAGTGATCGCCATTCGATGTACACTCGCAAATCTTAAGCTCGATCGAAAGTGTCGCGAATGAAAGGAATTTATCATCTCACATGTAGGTTTGTTTACTCGAGTCTTGTAAACGATTTCACATATCGTCCGCCACCGCGCCGCCTGCAGAGTTCCGCTAACTCGATTTGGTCATGTCGACGCGGGCGCCCAAAGGTCACACTAAGTCGATTGTCTTTCTGGCCTAGCGGTATATCGAGAATGTAAAATATCTGATTTTGAATCAAGATATTTTATTTTATAATAAATTACGGATAATTTTCATTTGATGAAAATTAATTAATTAAGTTAAAATTAAGTCTGATTTAATTAGAACTAAAACGCGTAAAATAAATAAAGGAATCAAGATAACAAATGGGCCCACTCGATCGCCCATCAGAATTGGATTTGGGTCAAGCCAGCTCGATCCAAATCGATTAGTTAGTGGTTTCTCACTATATATTCGACACTTAACCCATAATTTCGTAAGAACTCATTTTTCCACTTTCAACTTAGAGTTCAGAAATAAATTCTCTCAAACCTCCGCCAAGATTTCCTAGCTTTCTGGGCAAAGGAATATATCGGCAAGGCTTGCACCGATTGACAATCGCGCACGCACCTTTTAGTAGAGATCGCATTAAAAGCATAAACCGTAAGTTTTCATGTTTTTGCAGATTTGAATTATCGCATAATCATACCGCATTTATCTTTGTCGAGCAAGTAAGTAAACAAAATTTTAAACTTCACGTGCCTTACTTCAGGTGTTTTACATCCAACAAAACCCTACAGCCGTATCGAGCTCAGCCGTTTAACGATTATACGATAATCTTTAATAACAATACGTGGAAATTAATTGTTTTGATTTAGAATTGATTTTCTAATTTAAAAAAATTCGCCATCGCTCACGATGAATACCGCCATCGTTCGACGCGTGAACAAGAAACAGCATCGCTCCTGCAAGGCATTTAAAATTTTAAAAAATAAGAATCAAGATCGCTCATGGCGAACATCATCGCTCACGACGGAACAAGAAAAATAAAAAGTCGCCGAACCACGACGATTCGCTTCCGCCACCACGCGCATTAAATCGTAAAGTAATAATACCACCGTGTTCGCCTCGACGAGGAATCTAACGCGGTAGAGTTACACGGCAACGATGACCTAAAAGAACACCACCGACGGCTTTGAATCACGGCTGCCCCAGATTCCGCCACCGCACCAAATCGGGTGAAAACCACCGCGAGTTCGCCCCGACGCTGCCATCGCCAGCGTGTTTTAATTCACAATTTCGCCCAAATCAATCCCAAATTTGATTCGAGTGGATTTGATTTTGAAAATTTGAAATAGTGTAAGGACCTTTTTGCAATTAAAATTAGGTTTTAAATTGTAGATTGGTCCTTTAACAAATCTGAAAATATTTTAAGTTTTTAAAATTACAAATTAGTCCTCGAGATATTTTCTCAAATTTTAAAAGTTTTAAAATCACAGATTCAGTCCTGGTCAATCAGAAATTTCAAAAGCTTATTTGGTCCCCTGGTAAATCAGAATATTTTAAGGTTCTGAAAATTGCAGAAATACCTCAAAATTAAATTTTAATTTCTGAATTGTTATGGACTGTTTGATGAGCAGAAAATTCCGAAAATTGAAAATTGAGTTTAAATTTTGAATTTAAATATTTCCTAAATTGAAGCAAAATTAATTAACCCACAATTATTGTTATTTAGCATATTATTTGATAACGTGTGCACAAATTAATTGCTTCTCCTAATTGTTTAATTGATTGTCATTTAAATAATTAGAATAGTCCGCAATTATTGTCCTGGTAGCGCGCCAAGAATTGTTTACTTTCAACGACCGCTTATAATTGTCCGGGCAGATCGCTACCAAGATATGATTAAACCATCTTATATCACGCCTATCGGGTTTGACGGTTTCATCTAAACGTGTTTAGAAATCGTATGATAGATTTCATATGATTTGATATAATAGTTGATCTTCGTCTTAACCCCGAATTAAAATGTTCCCAAATTTAATACAAGTCTCATTTAAAATGAACGCGTCGTCCGTTATAATCGATCAGGTGCAAAAATCCTTTCTACGAGATTTAGTATTTATGCCCAAAGATTTGCTCCAAGTCTACGCAGACTCGCACTTTCATGATGCATATAAATGTCAGAAGAGCGATAAACCTTCGCGAGTATTTACACCCCAAAGGTTTGCTCACGGCTAAGCCCACTTAGATACATAATCGCAAATGATAACTGGTCGACTTGCAGTTGTCTCGCGCCCAGCCGTCGGACAAATGAGGACGCAGATCGAATTGTTTAGAACATTCACAACCAAGAGTTGCAAATTGTTTGCAATTGGTTTGTAGACCTACCAGATCGTGTTGTTGAAGTTATCACCAAGAAACGCGAGACAATACGAGTTCGATCTCGCCCATTACGACCGTATTTGATACGAGTCCGTATTCTTTACTGGTCAAAGAGTATGTTAAAATAATGAGCTAATTAAACTAAAGACCATGTTAGTTAGTTAGTTAACGAACGTGTTCAATAGAAATTATATTAAAGTATTAATTTCAAGTCTATCTTTTCTTCGCCATAATGTCGAATCTATCACTTAAAATGCTGTCAAACGAACAATGTCGAATGGAGCCAATTTTCCCGATCGTTAAGAAATCAAGGCTTGCATCGCGATTAGAAAAGATCGAGTATGTATTGATACACCACTCCCTACACCTCACAAGATTCTCAAGAGTATGCTCGCTTGACAAAGCACTCATCGTAAATATCTTCATGACGCCAACAAAGACAACGTGTTATGCTATCTTCTACGACTTCAGAGTTACAAAGAC
Organism: Przewalskia tangutica; assembly: GCA_029844215.1. Classification (NCBI taxonomy): domain Eukaryota; kingdom Viridiplantae; phylum Streptophyta; class Magnoliopsida; order Solanales; family Solanaceae; genus Przewalskia; species Przewalskia tangutica. The sequence goes on along the minus strand of CM056731.1, from coordinate 5,317,699 downwards.
AAAGATGAAAATACGGGCCCCAACGACGCTAGAACACTCAAGAGTTCTATGACTCACCTCGCATAACGGAGTATGAACCGCCGAGAGATCTTTTAAGTGTAAGCTAAACGGCGGGGTCGTGTCACAACATGTTTTCAAGATGATCGATTAATCGAGAGGTCGCTTCGATCGAACGGTTCGCCGCGAATGTTTCGTTAATCTAATCTTCAACTCGCCTCGTTTCTCGAGAACTTCATCAGGAATTACAACACGAATGGAACGAAAGCAAGTCTCCCGAACTTCATAATACGTCAAGACCTTCGAGTCGCCCACCTCCAAAGGTAAAGTCGTGCTCACGCGGCTCATCTAGCAAGTTCAAACCTGGCGGTGCTAATACGCAAGTTAAGGCGGTAAGATGCCGCCAAACCCACAATATGAAACCTAAAGGAGTTGTTCAAAGCAGGCCAAGATAGCCGACGTCGCCAATCGTAAGAGAAACGACATCGGTTAAGGATCGCATGTTCTGCGTGAGACAAGGCACGCGTCGCCCCGCCGACAAGGTATGTTTGTTATTGAAATAAATATGTCTATAACTAATTCTCACCGCTGGGTATCGATACCGCAGGCTCGCTCACATTTGTAATAATGTGCGCGGCTAATCGACGCAGAAAGGTCGACTCGGGAAGTAGATCTACGCGCCGCAACGGAGCCAGAGTCGACGCAGTAACGCGGGACTTATAGACTAGATTTACCTTCGTGCTTTTGTTTAGAACTTAATAATTGTTATTTTGTCCCGCCTTTGACAAGAAATATTATTTCTATCCCTATGTTAGACATCGAGGGTTTTCTCACATATTACCAATGGAAACTATGTTTTGTCTTATAAAGGTTTTATTTGTGAAATGCTCCGCCATGGACGGATCAGATGCTCTAAATCAGAGCCATGAAATTTTCAATATACAAAATAAAAGAGCTAAAATAAGTAATCAAAGAAATCCCACCTACTTACGGCATCGCAGCACTGGGTCACATCAATGAATCAAGGATAGCAAGATCGAGGAAATTAGATTACTTAGAACCATTTGACTTAGAGTCATACGGTGATCGCGAATCTTGCTTAAGAGGAAAGATGACAACCAAATCACTTTCTCGGGAAAGCGAGTATCGCAAAGAGGTGCTGAGTTAGTCCATACCGACGATGTGGCCTTTTCCAACTCAAGCTAAGGAGGCTTTCTTTATTTCATCACTTTTACGCACGATTTCAAGGTTCAGTACGTATCTTACGAAGCATAAGTCCAAGCTTTTGAGAAATTCACTGAGTACAAGTCGTAAGAGAGAAGCAACTTGAAACAAGTATTAAAACTCTTCGATCAGATCGGCGAGGCGAGTACTTAAGTAAAGAATTTCTAGATTATTTGAAGCTTCACGAGTCCATTCAGAATGGACACCTCCTAACGCCACAAACGAACGGGTGTCGAGAGGAGAAATCGCACTTATTAGATACGGTTAGATCCATGACGAGCTTCTCACTCTACCAACATACCTATGGGATACGCATTGCAAAGCTCAATCTACATTTTGAATAGAGTTCCATCAAAGTCACTGAGAAAACTCCATACGAGATATGGAATGGCAAGAAGCAAGACTTAAACACACGCGACTCCGGGTGCCCCGCATATGTAAAGAAGTTGCTCACCGACAAATTGGAATCTAAAAGTGAGAAGTATTATTTTGTAGGTATCCTAAGGAAACAAGAGGTACTACTTCTATCTTCCCGAGGAACATAAAGTAATTGTTTCAGAATGCAACTTTCTCAAGCAGACTATGTCTACAAGTGAACAGAGTTGCAACAAGATAGAACTCAAGAAATTCAAGAAGTACAAAATAACGTAGAGAATGAACTCTTGTCAAATAACCTAGACAAGGATTCAAATGGGAGTATTTGATTTACGATTGGGTACTTAGAGTACGCCTTCACCAAATGGGAGCCATGAGGATACCGCAGAACGCAAGACCTCATGCACAACCAATGCAGATTACACAATAGTCAAGCATCATCCTATTCAAAATGATATTCCCGAAAGTTCTCAAGGTGGTGGATTGTCCAACACACAAACATCTTCTCAAAATCAAAATACAGCAGACATCAAACGCAGAATGTTCAACTCAGAGATCACTAGACTCATCGCGCACTGAAAGACTTAATCTCCTCATTGAAACACATAACGAGATAGATATTCCTGATGATTTACGAGCATACTACCTACAACGAATCAATGTTAGACATTGATTCACGTAGATGGCAAGAAGCCATGAAATCCGAACGGAGTCTATGTACATAAACCAAGTACGGAACTCGTCGACTTGCCAATGCGGTTGTAGACCCATAGACGCAAACGGGTCTTCAAGAAGAAGATTGACGATATGGCAAAATACGCACTTATAAAGCAAGATTGTGGCTAAAGGTTATAATCAACTACCGGGTCGATTATGATGAAACTTTTTCACTTGCAAAGATTAAGTCCATTCGATTTTGCTTGCTATACCGCATACTATGATTATCATATTTGGCAAACGGATGTTAAAACCGCCTTCCTCAACGGTAATCTAATCGAGAGGTGATATGATACAAAGAGGGTTTTACATCTAAGACTCAACCCAAAGCAAGATGTAAACTACAAAAGTCCATTTACGGACTTAAGCAAGCCTCAAGGAGTTGGAACATTTGTTTTGACAAAGCAATCAAATCGCTTGACTTTGTTAAGCAAGGAAGATCCGCAAGCGCTTATAGTAACGCACAAACGAGAGCATTGTCTTCATTGTTATATACGTAGATGACATATCGATAACGGGAGACAATAAAACTCTCATGCAATCACCAAAGAACGGTTATCCGTAACCTTCACGATGAAGGACTCAAGTAAGCTCGCTACATTCTTGGAATTAGAATCTACAGAGATAGACCTAATAGATTGCTGGGTCACCAAACCGTATACATAGACAAAGTGCTAAAACGCTTTCTATGGAAAATTCCAAGAAAGGGAATCTTCCTACGGGTCAAGGCATCGTTGTCGGGGAAGGATTGTCCTTCCACAGCAGTAACTCGAGCGCACGAAGAGAATCCCATACGCTTCAACATAGATCAATCACGATGCCATGACTGCATAAGGCCGACGTGGCCTATGACTTAGCATGACTTGCAAATTCCAGTAATCCTCGAGGAACATCGAAAGCACCAAGAGTATTCTTAAGTATCTTAGACGAACTAAAGAATACTTCTTAGTCTACGGCGATGAAGAGCTAGTGAGCTACCGGGTACACTGATGCTAGCTTTCGCATGATTCGATGACTTCAAATCTCACCGTTACGCTTCATTTTAAATGGTGGAGTAGTTAGTCGAAGAGTTCCAAGCAAGCTACAACCGCCGATTCGACAACGTGGCCGAGTACATAGCCGATCGGTCGTAAAGAAGTTCGCCGCGATATCCGAAGTTCTTAAAGGAATTGTGGTCGTTCTAGTACCACTTGTCCAATAACGATTTATCAGGACAACACCGCGCGATTGCTCGCTAAGGAACCAAGATCAACGAATAAACAAGCATGTACCAAGGAAATACCACATTCTCGTGAGACGCGGAGACGTAAGAAATAAAGATAGACTATATTCCCACCGAAATAATCTAGCATCTATTTACTAAACCATTAAGCTCGTCAAGATAATGGTCATTTCAAAATACGGGCATTAGATACATCGTGATCGCTCTAGGCCAAGTAGATACATTTGAAAGTATATATGTCCTAGAAACAATCATTTTGTGAGCACATGTACTTGAACACATTCATATTATTAATAAGATTAATATATACTGACATTTGCAATTATTGAATTATTATTCGATTGTTTATATTATTCATTAACGCATCCTCGAACTTACATTGTCATTAATAGTGTAGATATTAACGATAGAGTGTAGTTCTTAAAATAGCCTAGACTAATGATCATCGAGAACGGGATATCAATGATACGTTATAAGCTCCACGTAATCGCATCACATTCTGTAGAACGTAGTATATCTCACTTCATCGCAAGCAATAGTTGTTAGCGATGGACACACGGATACTCTTATGAGTATTCGCATACCCGCCGATAAACTATTTGTTATACATGTCAGAGTATTATCAGACGCGAGATAGAGTCCTTAGACTCGAGGTCAATATCACCTTGTTTACGAGTAACGCACTTTGATCCCGCCCTAAGCTCAAATGCCTTATAGTCGAGACGCTTGTATTGGGTGCATTACGGCAGATCGCGCGTGGTCGAGCCAAGAATAGGATTCATTCCTCGATCGAATTTCGAGAGAACACTCGCCTTCTCGTAGACGTTAGGTCGACTCAAGTCATCGCCAACGCAAAGAGACATATCTAGATACGGTCTAGTCGACTAATATAGATTAGATAAAGTGATCGCCATTTCGATGTACACTTGGCAAATCTTAAGCTTGATCGAGCGTGTCGCGAATGAAAGGAATTTATCATCTCACATGAGGGTTTGTTTACTTCGAGTCTTGTAAACGCATTCACATATATCGTCCGCCACACGCGCCGTCTGAGTTCCGCGAACCTCGATTTGGTCAGTCGATGTGGCGCCAGCGGTCACACTAAGTCGATTGTCTTTTCTGGCCTAAGGGTATATCGAGAGAATGTAAAATATCTGATTTTGAATCAAGATATTTTATTTTATAATAATTATGGATAATTTTCATTTGATGAAAATTAATTAATTAAGTTAAAATTAAGTCTTCGATTTAATTAGAACTAAAACGCGTAAAATAAATAAAGGAATCAAGATAACAAATGGGCCCAGCCGATCGCCCATCAGAATTGGATTTGGTTCAGTTTTGAAGCCCGATCCAAATCGATTAGGTTTAGGTTTCTCACTATATATTTGACACTTAACCCATAATTTCGTAAGAACTCATTTTTCCACTTTCAACTTAAAGTTCAGAAATAAATTTCTCTCAAACCTCCGCCAAGATTTCCTAGCTTTCGGGCAAAGGAATATATCAAAGGCTTGCACCGATTGACAATCGCTGCGCACCTTTAGTAGAGATCGCATTAAAAGCATAAACTGTAAGTTTTCATGTTTTTGCAGATTTGAATTATCGCATAATCATACCGCATTTATCTTTGTTGGAGCAAGTAAGTAAACAAAATTTTAAACTTCCGCTGTGCCTAACTTGTGTGTTTTACATCCAACAAAACCCTACAACATTTGGATTCACAGAACTAAGTGCAGATCATAGGATTATGATAATATAACATGCTATCACTTGTTTATATTCTCGCCACCTTTAGAAAATATCGACGAGGAACTCATAGCTGCTATTCGCCGCAAGTGCGCATCGGTAAACCCTGACCGACGCAATAGCTCAGAATCACGCCACCAAGAACGACGCTTGATAAGCCACGCGTGATACGCCAATCAACGAACTCGTGACCTTACGATCCCAAACTCTTCTGCTACACCAACTTGGCTACTCTTACGAATTTCGTGCGAGACCTTTGCTCTACTAGGGGGGAGAGACGATAGGTGACCAAAAGGTTAAAGACAAGGACAAATTTATTCACAAATTTGAACATAAGGCAAATATAAACAATTTCCTAAACTATAGAGGTAAATTTATTCTTTTTACTAGAATAAATGAATTATTGTTCCTCCGCTCAAAAAAATAGACAGCTACAAATATGAAACATTTTCTTTTAATAAATTCAAGGTGAACTAGTAAGTAGTAACTGAAATTGAGTGCAATGAAGTGATCTTATTTTCGATACGCATAATAGGAGCTTAGTACACCAGATTATCTTAAATTAAACTATTACATGGTGAATCGCGATCATCAACCTTTATGGGCAAAATGGTGGCATAAAAAGGTACGATTTTATGAACCATTAATTACATGGACAAGAAGTGACCGACTAATAAAAGGCAAATTAAATAAATGTAGAAATACTGAAAGGAAAAAGTTGACCACCCAAGAAGATCCAAGGGCTCGTTTGGTACGTCGACCGATCGTATAATTTGTACGAATCAGATTGTATTGTAATGGATTGAATCAGATAATATATAATGGATTATTAGAGTATTAATATATAATGGACTGTATTTTTTATTTTTAGTACAGGCAGAGGAGACCCATCTACTAGATGAGTGTAAAACGATACTGAGCGTACTATTTTTAGAAATAAGATACCCAATCAATAAAATGTCACGCTCGACTTTTCCTAAGTCTTTACTTATGCATGATGACACCTGGACAATTATTTTCCACCAGGAGCACCATTTAATTCTCTTTATTTAGAAATTTAAACTTATATTCAGATACGGAGCTATTAATAAAAATAACAATAAAAAAATTTGTTCATGACTTTATTGAAAATATAACGCGAGCCCATGCTCGCAAACATCGTTTCTACATGTACGCATCGACAAATATTATTCTAAGTCGAAGGAGCCCATTCCACACGCATTTCCCGAGACACCGAACCGACATTCAACTCGACGAGTACCAAGCCCAAGAATGGACTTGCATGACAAGAGGTCATGGACGATCGCTAGCCTCGCGCGAGCCTTTCCTCTATCCCGCTCAAACATGTTAATAAAGAGTCACTCTACCATCCGGGCCGAGCGAGAACCTTACCCCGCAATTCAAAGTAACACCACAATATTCCAAGTGCAATCACATTATAACGTAATAAGCATATTGCAAAACATATCAAAGTTACAACATCTTTAAATACGCAACAACTCCTCATAGAAATTCTCGCTTAACTAACACTTCATTTTATCTCGTATATACGCTAAGACATTCCTCGCATTTCCACATGTTTATTACATTTATATATTTGTGAACGCGTATTCACTTTTCATATTTATATATAGGTGAACATGTATTCATCTTTCATATTTGTCATGCAAGCGCAACCCGATCCATTATATTTACGATTTGTGAACACGTATTCACTTTACGCTTTTGTCAAGGCAACCCGATCCATTATGTTTACGATTTGTGAATGTGTATTCACTTTACGCTTGTTGCTGCGCGCAACCCAATCCATTATATTTACGTATTTGTGAACATATATTCACTTTACGCTTTGTCATGCGCGCAACCCGATCCATTATATTTACGTATTTGTGAACATATATTCACTTTACGCTTTGTTGCGCGCGCAACCCGATCCATTATGTTTACGTGATTTGTGAACGCGTATTCACTTTACGCTTTGTTGCGCCGCAACCCGATCCATTATATTTACGTATTTGTGAACATATATTCACTTTACGCTTTGTTGCCGCGCAACCCGATCCATTATGTTTACGTATTTGTGAACGCGTATTCACTTTACGCTTTGTTGCGCGCAACCCGATCCATTATATATTTATATATTTATATATTTATGTGAACACGTATTCACTTTTCATATTTTTCGTAAGATCAAATAAATACTATTCTCTTTTCTAACATTCTCATTCATACTTGTAACGATTATAACTTTTAACCATAACTCCAACTAAGGTGTTTCTGCGGAAACTAAGGTAAGACGGGATCTTTCACTGTACCAAATTTCATTTAAAACTACTTTGGGTAACTAACACAAATTTATCCTCAAAACAGCCACATGAAATTTATTCCGCAGAATATTTATTAAACAACACCCAATCTTAGAATAGTCATAACTCCTAATCAGAAACCCGCTCAAGCCCCATAAAATCTCAAACGACGAGAACAGAGAGCTACACGCCTCCATGTGAACCATCCTGTCATATTCTGTACCATTTGGTACAGTTTTACACTTTTATTCGCTGCCCTTCCTGGATCTCGATAGATCCGAGGCAGAAACTTTAAACAGCGATAACTCTCAACTCGTAAGTCGGATAGACCCCCGTAAGGTCTCCAAATGTCCAAAACAAAGAGATCTAGAACTTTCATTTAGCAACAATTTTCATATTCCCCACATATTAGTACAGTTTTACGTTTCAACATCCTGCCCTTCTGGATTCCGACGAATCCGAAGCAGCAACTTCAAACTACAATAACTCTCAACTCGTAAGTCCGTTTTAATAAATCTTTATATATATCTGTCCGTAACAGAGAGATTTACAACCATGTAATTTTTCATATAATTCTAATAAGTAAAACTCAATAAAAACAGTCTGTAATTATGTCTTTCCGAATTTCGACCAAATCTAAGGCAGGAACTTTGAACTATGATAACTTTCAAACCGTACGTCCATTTTACCTCATTTTTTGTTCTATATGATCATATTAGAGAGGTGTACAATTCCTCCGAATTTCATCAAATTCTAACGATTATAACTCAGTGAGAACAGTTCGTAAAGTTCATGACGCAACTAGTTGTCTAAACAATCAAATGTTCAATATTTCTTTTCAACACTCAATTCTTATTCTAACATGTATTGAACTAAAAATAAAGGATGTTACCAAGCACTTCGAATGGTAAAACTCACCTTGTAAGTGTGAGGATTATTGTCTGGTTGCTAAAATTATTCTTACTCTCTAAGATTTTGATTCTTGCTCTTCTCTCTTGGTATTTTTTTTCTCTTCTTTTCACTTGTTTTTTCCGATTTTCTAATCTTTATGTTATGTACTTTGTTTGTGTGTAAATACTATGTATAAGTGGAGAGTTTTCTATAACTTACGAGAAAACGACAAGAAATGGATGAAACGAAAAGTGTAAGGGTAAAGGAAGGGGTATTCTGCATGCTGCAATCTGCATGTTCTTTTTTTTTTTTTTTTTTTTTGTATTTGTTTTTCTTTTGTTTTTGTTTTTTGTTTTTTTATTTTCATTTCATCTATCTATTTATCCACTTTAACACTAACTCTATCCCATGCAATTTATTCTTTATTTTCTTAAATATATATTTTTATTAACCTAACCACAACTATATATTATTATTTATTTTTTTCCGAATTTCACATTTTCTCCTCCTTAAGCAACATTCGTCCTCGAATGTGAATAAGGTCGTAACATAATCACCTAGACACACAACAAATTTTGGAATTTTACAGAAAACGCCACCAAACACTGTATTTTTTTTTGTAGCAGTCCAGCGTAATACAACGTACCAAACGTGCCCCAAGAGTCTAACATACAGAGGCACTGACTGGCACTGACTCTATCGAGCCGCCTCAAGTGCCCATAATTGTACTCCCTCCGTCCATTTTTACTTGTCACGTATTGACTTAATATGTCTATTAAATAGTCAAAAATAGAATGAAAAGTTTACCTTATGAACTCTAATTATTGATAATTGGCTAATAATTGAAATTAATTAAAGCTTACCGAAAAAAATGTACAACCAACTAATTAAATAATGTGTTTCAACGATTCACATATTCCCCATAAAATAAGATTAAAGAGTGGTGTCTTAGAAAAGAGATTGAAAATTTTGACTTATTAATACTAAGGATAAAATAGAAAAAAGTGAGAAATTAATTTTTAATTTTTTAAAATGAACAAGTAAAATTAAATAATTATTTTTAATATAGTAGATAAGTAAAACTAGACGAGAGAGATACCCAGACCAATTTGCCTAATGCCATAACGTGTGGCCTAATGGCTTTTGTCGTTGTCTTTGCCCACCCTGTCATAATTATTCCCTACGCCTATTGCGTGACGTTATTTAATTAAATACTAAGTTTAAAATAAAAAGAAGGAACGTGAAAAGAAAAGAAATCACCATATACAAGGTTGTCAGTCTGCAAAAAGGTAAATATATAGCCGCTGTATTATCTACATCAATAATTCAATTATATTAATTAATAATTTAAAGTAAAAATACAAATTTTTAACTTTGGTTAAGTGAGAAATATGTATACGTGAGACAAGTATTTATTGTATCCTTTACTCTATTAAAATAGCATCTGGTTTCACTTTCAAACTAGCATGTTTATATACTTTCCAAATAAATGGTACCCTTTTGAAGTTTAGGAGGTTAATTAAGTTGGCATAATCTCTTCACTGCGCTATCGCCCTTCTGCAAACTTCAAAAAAGGGAAGTTGTATAAGTGAGACAGATGAGTTTCTTTGAGGACACTCCATATATTAAATAAATAGAAGAATAAAAAAAGGGTAAAAGGTAAGAATGGTTATTCTCAATCATAAAAGACTGAGAGTACAATGATTGCAATTACAATAATTGCTAGGAATGGGTAATAATTAATAAGTAACTATTACAAAGATTACAATCTGAAAATAAGAACAAAACAAGGCTTGTTGAATGAGTGATATTCACTCATTCCAAGACAATATTGCCTATATATCATTTTACTGATATACAATTTGTCTCCCTAGTTAAAACAACAACAAACAAAAGAGTAAAAGATAAACAATAGTTTACTAAAAAGAAGAGTCTTGAGCTGTGTAAGAAAAACTTGCAGAAGAAGTAACCAAATCAATTTTAAGGTTTCTTTCAATCGAACAAACGCCTCAATTTATAGCCAGAATGAAGATGACCTCCCAACTAGCCAAGTAACGACTTTCAATAGTCATGTAATGACACTTATCGGGTTACAATTCACCAAATAATGGTCAATCTGCTCAAAGAATGGAGGATCAATGCTCCAAAACCAAATTTCAAAAGTCGAACTTTTCGCCTCCTACGACCATCATCGCTCGGAAGCGCGCTACCGAGCTCCAAAGAGCTGATCGCCAATTAGAGTCGCGACCGAGGACGCGCCGCGATCTTCACGGCTCCGCGACGATTTCCGATTTGTTTCATCTTACACTCCGCACACTTCTTCCTTCGTTTACCAACGTGGAATACTTGTCATTTGACCAATAACCGTCCACCATTCTATGTCTCAAACATGTTACTTACGTACCAATATCTCTTTCATTAACGAAATTTACGATATATTCTGCGACTACATAAGACGCGCGTGGAAACGACGCTTCCGACCGCGCCCCAAATTGTTCGAGCCATAAATAATGGATAAACTTAATTCCACATTTAGTAAATTTCCAACAAAGACTTCATGTTATTTTTTTTGTTGACAAGAGAACCCGCAGCCGCTACCCGTAGTCCGGTAAATTCCGACCGACGCCAGAATCGCAAACCACGCACAAATTAACCACACTAGATGCCAGCGCGATGTGCTCTCCAAAGAGGCGAAGATAGGCCGCTTGTAACACTTGGGATTCGAACTGAGACCTGGCCCAAACTCTCCCACATCACCCTTCGATACCCTAGCATCCATGACCAACTGCCAAGTGCTTTGATGACTTCATGTTATTCTCAGTATCTACTACTAGAGGTTTATCCTCATTTTCTGGTTTATGTTTTTGGTTTCTAACTCTTTACCTTTGACTATTCAAGAAAACAAAAAATGATTGAAACCATGAAAGAGGGGGATTTTGCAGGATACTCAAAAAAAATCTACTCGACTTAATATATTCTTTTTCTTTTAATTTGAACTCAAAAAATGTCCAAACGCCTACTTAAGGGATTTTTTTTGGTTTCTTTTAATGCAATGTTATTGTTATAACTAGTTTAACTATTTTTGGTGAATGGACTTGGCTAGTTTGGTCATGAATACGAAAATTAACATTTATTATTTAGTACGCCCATGTCAGAGTGTTACACATGTTACAAGGATGCTGAGCCGATAAGATAATTGGATATAGACTGCCTCTGGATTATAACCTGACTCAGTGCTCGAAATTCATTAGTATTTGGGTAATGAAAAAAATGGCCCAGTAAACGGCTTATTTGACCTAAATTTCCAGTCACCAACTAATTAAAAAGAGGGGAAGAGTTTCCAACCTATAATAGAGTTCGAGAAAATTGCAAAATTTCAAGACATATACACAGCCAGGTTCATAATTATACAGCAAAGTTCGACAGGATTTATCTCATATGCTAACGAGTCTCCCGCAGGATAGATACATTATGTACATGCTGCTGTACAATATAAAACACCACTGATTTGCTAAGGCTCCCACACAGTATCAGTAAAAGTGCCTTATGTCCATGTTTCCGTACAATATATAAAATCACCACTTGCTAAAGGCTCCCAAATAGTTTCTTATCAACATATCCCCTGAAGCAAGTCAAAAGTGGCTTAAACGATCCCCAGACCAATCAAATGGAACATGTTTCTTTCCAAACCACGTATATTAACAGTTCTCACACACACCAAATCATGTCTGCCCATCCCATCAAGATAGGAGATGTGTTACTCAATCAACCTATACACTTCGTCCTAGTGCTCAGCCAAATCAGGTCATCTAGTTAGTTGCACCTTGATAAGTGACCTCCAATATTTCATCTTAAAACTTTTTCCATCATAGCGGTAAAATTCTGATATTAATCATACAGTGCATCTTCAAAGAAATGCGGAAAGCCAAAGTAAGTTCCAGAAGAAATGATTTCATAACCGTGAACGGCGTAAGTATTTCATGGCATTTAATGGTGAAGGCTTACGTGCCAGAAGAAATGATTCCAGAGGAAAATGGTTGGCTTTTTAAGGAAGAAGTATACTTAACATCCCAACCTTCAATGTTCTTAGGAACACAAGCATCAAAAAGGATTTGGCCAAGCACAGAATGTGCACTTAAACTGATTTGGCCAAGTAGTCAGATCTTTTTTTTCATCGGAGAAAGAGCCAGAAGCACTAACATTTTGATGCTCAGATGAACTTGGCAAGAAAAAGTGATCATTTGGGCCCCCTGCAACTCTTCTAAAACTTCCATTCGAGTCAGCAGCTGCATTTTGGAGGTCACAAATCAAGTGAGATATCTAATCATGCATATCACCCAAGCCATTTCTCTCCTAGTTTCTTAATTCTGCTAGTGAAAACTGAAACTGCATGAGCAAGTAATTGATCAATAGCAATGCCGTACTGGATTGGATCACTTTATACAGACCTGCAAGATGACATTAAAATTATATCGGCGATTTAACAGGAGAAAACTAAAAGGGATACAGGACAAAGTGTGTCCAAAGAACAAAAATGCTGAAGCAGCCTAATGATATGACAAGAAAAGAATATAGCAAGAAACTAGTATAATATCAACTGACCTACATGACAGGAACTCTCCCACATAATCATTTTGACATCTGCCCCCATGTCTTGCAAGCCGTGAGCAAATTTGCAGACGGATTGACATGGAGCAATATCATCATTTTCTGAGCACAAAATGAGAAAAGGGGCCCCAAAACTCTGCAACAAGACAGGATAACTCAGCTATGAGGACAAAATATTAGGAACTCCTAAATGACTTCCGGCTAGTTTATACTTACAACTGAGGAGTAAAGAGTTCCCAATATTCAGAACGCTGGGATCCAAACCTAGTAATGAATAAGGCATCTAATCCAGAAGTAAAACCTTTGCAACCAAAGACAGTAGCTTTGTGGAGCCGGGTAACTTTAGAATTGTGGAGGCACAGCAAATTGTGTTCCAAAGTCTGCAGTGAAATCAACAGGACAAAAATCATATATTTGACCTGAGATGCAGTTAATAACCAATTGGCTGTCCTCCTGCAAAAGATAATGGAAGATTCAACAAATAGTTATATGCTATCAATAACTCATCGCAAGGAAAAATATGGATCTCTAGATACATAGCAATGTATGTATTCCAAGCTCGCAACACATTCAAAGAAATGCATACCAGATTAACTTCAGCTTCAGATCTCCCTTTAACAATCTGCATCAAGCGAAAGTATTAAATGTGTTGCTCTCCAATAAACAAAGACCAAAAACTTTATCCTTAGGTCAACATGATTTGACAATCGAACCCATAAGAGACCTCAACAAGGTAGCATAGGGGATGTAAACACACAAAAAGAAAAGACGCATTCAAACAAAAGTGAAATTGTGTACATCAAAAAGTTTAGTGAGTTATTGTCGGTTACTATACCTGAAAAAACATATACATGCAGGCCCTTAGAACCGCCAGAAAAAGCTGCAACAACAACTGGACAAGGCTGACATCTTAGTTCCTATGTAATTAAAGATAAGAATATTAGGACATCAAAATGGGACATTTGGGCCAAGAAATTACTAATCTACTGCGTGTTATCACTATATCATCACAATCCCGTCATCATTGTGCATTTCACAAATGGTGTTTCATAAACAAACTCTTAATTAACTGCATGTCTTTTAGCTCTCGTCCAATTTATCTTCACAATTTTCACATATGCAGTTGCTACCCATCAACAGATTCTGTCTCATAAAATCAGCAAAACCCTATAGAACAAAGTATACTAACATCAGCAAAAGCAAAGATAAAAAGCTAACCTCGACGAGCACTCTTAGAAGAGAATATGCCAGCGATGTAGCCCTCTCAGGTATGTATCTGCATAGATAACTCACATTAATTATTCACCGACTCAAACTTTTCAGCTACCCATAAAGAGAAAGCAACAAATAATATTCATCGGGTGTACACTGTGCATGATGCAAAACAAGGGACAAAATCCAGATCATGATATATTTGCAAGATGGGAAAACAGAAAACAATCCAACATATGATCAAAATCAGATTGATGTCAATGGCTATGAAAGCATCAAGAACGGAGATGCATTATATTCAAATTTCCACCTTTTTGATGCTTCAATTGTTAAAATTTTCCATCACTACCAAATACACACAGCGCCTCATACTAGTACATTAAAACCATACTGCTGCCACACAGGAACCACATAACAACTCCACCATGCCCCATGCCCTGACCCAGGATTTCTCTATTGTCTCCTTGAATCATAAAAGAAGCAAGATAATCCTTAGCCAAAATAGGCAATCAAAATCAGTCATAAGCAGTCCAACGCCAAATGTGTCTCAACTTTGGAAGTTTCACCCTTAATAATCTTAAGGGAAGTTATAATGGCAAGACGCAATATACCTGTTATCTAAAGAACCTAAGCTCTTATCTGAAGAAAGTTGCAAAAGAATAATCTGCGCATGTACATCACCGAACTCTCTATTTCCTGTCCTGTGAAAGGTGTAATGTGATAGAGATCCACTAAGTTTACCAACAACAGGAATTGCCAATGTCATTTAAAACTCCAGTAGGCGCCCTTGCACTATCACAATTGCAAAATACCAAATCTAAATTAAGCTATTCGATAATCTAAAAGAAAGACGAATAGTCAAATACAAAATGTGCCTTATGTTCTCTGTATCAGGAAGATCACTAATTTAAGTGAACTCACTACTAAACCATCAAAACTTAAACATCTTAACTCTGAGTGAATTGATCGGTGTATTTTATACACACTTTTTGAGTCATTTTTAGTTAGTATTTTACTCATTTTGTTTATGTTTAGTATAGTATTAGGGTCGTTTTCCTTTCTTTTGTGTCACCGCGGTCAGAAATGGAGAAATGACAAAAAGGAGATGAAATGAGCATAAATGAGATGAAATTGCACACAAAAGGGCTAAGAAATGAAGTCGAAGTTCCGGAAAGTATAGAGGAGATCGACGGTCCGCATTTAAAAAAGGACGCCAAGCAAAAATCGCTTAAACAACGCTTGGCCAAGGCGCTGGCAGCAGCGCCGGTGCCGACTCACTGAATTTCCAAAACTCTCAAATTTTCAGCGCCGTGGCGCTGGATCAGGCCACGGCGCCGACGCGGGATTTTTGACGTTTTGGGCCGAATTTGACACGTTTTTAGGGTCCAAAAGGGATAACTTTTCCTACCTACATAATCCCTAACCCTTGATTTAAAGGATTCTTGGGCTATATATATTCTCTACATCATTCTCTAGTGAGGATAGAATTTCATCCATTGTACATACAACACAACTTAGGAGGCTAAGATTGAAGGCTTTTCAAGTATTTTCTTTTCTTTCTTTTCTTTGTTTATTTTAGTTCATGTATGGAGATTGTATTAGTTCTTAACGTGACTATGGCTATGAGCTAATTACTTTGTTAGGATTTCCCA
The DNA here is from genome assembly GCA_029844215.1 of Przewalskia tangutica. Classification (NCBI taxonomy): domain Eukaryota; kingdom Viridiplantae; phylum Streptophyta; class Magnoliopsida; order Solanales; family Solanaceae; genus Przewalskia; species Przewalskia tangutica. Next base: position 5,301,746 of record CM056731.1, on the reverse strand, counting down.
TGATTCTCTTGAAACTCTTATTCATGAATTAATGCATTAGTTTGTTTTCTTCTTCACTTGCTTAAGATTTATTCAATAATTATTTTGATTGCTTGATAATTAATTGATCACTAGTTATCATCACTTACATGAGTTCTAATCGAACCGGAAAGGAGATTGTGAATATGCTATAGTTGAATAAACATAGGTTTAAATCATGGACGAAAGTACCTTGATACTTGTGTAGCTTAATAGGTTATTGCTTAATCCTCCTTTGTAGTCAATCTTGTCATCGAAAGATGTATGGTTCTCCATTGGGGTTGAGTGTTTATATTACCTAACAGAGTATAAAACGGCTTAGTTAACCCGCTATCTTAACGTAGAAGTTAAGTAAGTCTAATTGTATTAAGGATTGATTAGAGTGATAGTCGATGATCTTCGAAGCCCTAATTCTCCGTCATAACTGATTTAAATCAAAGTATTTTCATAATTAGTTTATTTCCTGCATTATTAGTTTAGAATTCCAACTCAATTAACGTTAACCAAATAGAAACTAAAGCATAGATAATCGGTACTTGAAAGTCAGTCCCTGAAGACGATATTCTGCCTTACCTAGACTATATTACTTGTAACGATACGCAACATTTAGCGTGTGTATAAATCGCACATCATGAATACATGCCAATTTTCACTACTTACATATGAACACTTGCACCAATTTAATATAACACAAAATATGATCACTAAGACCAATTTCAATACTAATATCTCACAACTCACTCACTACATAGTCCATTAACCTAGCTCAACTCATTAAATAAACTCCTAATTTAGCTTGAATTTTAGTACAGTTTACAAGCACAAACACAAAACAAATGGAACAATACAATCACAGATACGTAAATCATAATCACAATCCGGAAAAAAAGAGTTCAGTTGAGCTTACAGGGTGACGAAATGGGCAAGGCAGACAAGGGAGTTCCAACCAAGAGAAGCATAAAGATTAACATAATTGTTCAATTCAGCTTCCTGAATTGAAACCCAAGCAAAGATTGTCACAATTCCTTTGACCTTTTCATCCCAACTCCTCTCACCTGATCCCAGTAAAATCTTCCACCGTCGATTGACATGGCAGATATAACAGAAACCCGATAGCTAAATCGTATCCGTCTAATGAAGTTGAACTGTTGAAGGAAAAATCAAAGAGGATGAAGGTAGAGTTTGGGTGGGTGGTGTAGTTGGTGCGGTATTCGCACCTGTGATAGTAAGCACGCGTTTAGGATGATTATCCTCCGCCACTATTAGAAAGAGCCCGAAACGGCGTCGTTGTCACATAAGCTTGTGCTGACGTGGCTGTTATGCTAGCGGTAGATACTCGGATTTAGATAGAGTTCTCCTGAAAAAGCGGCTGAAAAACGAAGGGTCAAAAAGTATTGGCGACACGACCACACTTTAGTTTTATTAAGAAAAATAAAAACTTTATTCGTTCAAAAATAAATATGACGTATTTTTTTATTTAATAATAATTTAATTTTATATACAAAATGATATGATTTATAATTACATAAATATTTTTGATTTATTACGCATCATAAAATTCAAAGTTTTCTTTATTCGTTAAAACGCATTACGTAAGAAGAGTATCAAATTCAGCATATTCCTTGTGTTTAGAACAAGTTGTCATTTACTTTCTAAAATCAAAATTTATTACCATGTGTTTCTCCATATCCAATTTGTTTGTTACTCGTTTCAAAATAATTTACGTAATTGTTTATTGGAGCTTGTCAATTTTAATTTCCTACTTAATTCTTTTTTTTTTTTTGCTGACGACGGCGACCCGCCACTCTTTCGAAATACAAGACGCAGAAACCCCGACGCAGAAATGCAAACCACGCCGCCTACGAAAACCACACTGCAGTTCCCACGCGACGACAGCAACTACGCGATCGAACTCGCGACTTCCCCGCGCTTCATCAAGCATACAATCCTGGCTACCTCATGTTAATTTCCTACTTAATTCTTAATTTCAATAATCACTCTGGTATTCAGTCAAATAATTGCAGATAATATTCCATTTGTTGAGAGGCTGCATCTTCCATGATCCACCAACAAAACGTTTTACTTTAAATTTGAAGTCATCTTGATCTTCTGACTGTAACTGAGATTAGCATCTGTAATAAATTGATGTAAGAATTGAGATGCAATTTAATTGTACTATTTTACTGTTTAAATAGACCTAATTTACAATTTCATGATTTTAGTATCTTACGATTTTAATCCATTGCCCTTGAGATGAGACTTGAGGCAAATCTATCTATATGATGTGAGTATCATATCACTTAATTATGAACCACATAATGGTGTTTGAAGTTACAGTCTATTGATTGTTCATAATTACAAAGGATGAAAAGCTATATCATATCACTAATGTGGTGTCAAGCTATACGGTATAAAAGCAACCAAAAGAGGAAAGAGTTACGAATGTATTAGAGGGTAGGGAATATGAGGGTGAAAATAAATGTATTAATTCATACTTATACTAGCACCAAATCGAACAATTTTCATCTTGATAGTTGCATACTGTTGTCGAATTCTATATGTTAAGAGTTTACGTCAGATACGAAACGGTAATACGAACTCCTTATACGACTCAACAATCCTCACCCTACTAAATTTTGGCGCTAAGCAGCCAAGATTCATTCTTTATACGTTATCGCAGCCATGCTCATTCTAATTATTCGCTCACCACGCCGCCCCAAATTACACTATATACGCCTCCGCTAACAAGCTGAGATCGCAGATGAGTGTTAATCTCACATCTGATACTGAACGGTATTACGAACTCCTTATATATACTTGACAATTCTCACCCTACATGCCTAACTTTTCTGCAAAGCTAGACCCAAGATTCATTCTTTAAACTATATGATAGAGTAATATTATCATTTGAGCAGTTGGATAATATTCACATTAATTACTTCTTAAACATGCTTAATTTTGCTCGGTCTACTACTAACATGAACATTTTATTTTATTGTATCAAATCTTAAAAGATTTACTATGTTTTAATTCTTCTAAAAAAAGAAATATCTTGAGCTCGACATTTCCCTGGGATCGGGAGTGACAGTCTGGGCAAGTGTGACAGCAGGGTTACTGCAGTCTGCAGCCGAAAAGCAGAAAACGGAAATATTTACTTCACATTCCACTAGCACAACTATATATGGTCCCAACCCCTATACTTTTTTTATCTGCTATATTAATTACACCAGCAGCACTGAAATCCATTGTTAGTCTAGAAAATCATACAAAAGTGCGTCCCTAGTGGATGAGTATTGTAATCAGTGAGATATTGCAAACTAAACTGTTAAAAATGATAACCAACCTTCTTCTTCTTCTTTGATCCAATGTCCATTATTATATTTACAACATTCCCTCTTCATCTCTATTCTCAATGCATCAGATCCAAAGCACATGGAAGTCAGCTGAACCCCACTCCTCCACGGCACGTGCACACCTCCTCCTACTTCTATACATCGATCTCAAAATAAAATAAAAACATTAATTCAAATTTGTGATAATACTATTCAAACTGTGAAGTCTTAGCAACTAAATCGTCCGAGAATGGGTCATGTATTTTATGGCATACATATTTTTAAATTAAAAGGTATAGTTCATACCAAATGTAGTTTATACAACTCTTTTGGTACTCACATGTGATTGGGGGACTTCTCTTGCTTGACACAAGGGTCACATGAAAAGGTACACACATTTGCTTTGTACTTGTTGCCACATTTTTCTTCCTATTCCTTTTATGGGGTTTTCTTTTGAAAAAGGAAAAAGGAAAAAAGAAAGAATAAAGTATTGAAGAGAACTTTATGCCAAGAATCACACAGATCAGCAAGCAAAACAGTAGCCAAGTTCTATGCACCTTACTAGAAATTAGCTTCCACCTTTCTCCACTCTTGGCAAATTTGACTATTTTTCTCTGTTTTGCTTGTACCTTAACAGTTTTATCATTTTATCTCCGTGTTCAATATCAATAGTTGACTATGTCCTTTTAACTGTCTTATCCAACTACTATTCTTGAGTAAAACAAAGCAAAACACTTTGGGGCGATTATTGAACCCAAAACGAAGAAGAGAAGATAAATTAAAATATTGATGAAACAAGATTACCAACTAGCAAATTAAGCAAACCAGATTCATATTTTTCTGACCGGTGGGCAAATCACATTTACTTCTTTCCTTCAAATAGGCATGGCCATTTTCCTTAAAGCTAAATGACAAAAATCATTAATATTACTCTCGTCTCTAGTCCTTTCACATGCCCGACGAAATAGTCATATGCATGCCCACAATTCCATGAAAGACGCGCTTCCTTATCCAACCGAAAAAGAAGAAGAAAAGAACAATTGAATTGGCACTTCCAAGCACCATTCAACATTTACGCAAATTCGTTATCCTCACCTCAACCACTTAAAAAAGGCCAAAATTACGCCCAAACAAAACAAGCTTTATAACATCAACAATAAAAACAAAGTGGACACAAGAATGCTAATTAGTTTGTATTTCAAATTAAAATTTCAGATGTGTCACCAACTTTTCATTCCCAACACAGGTAGATAATCACTGGCTCGCACAGTAAGTCTCAGTGTACTTTTGCCATCCAAAAACATAACGAAACAGCACACATTTTTTAATGCAGATAGTTCGTACACATGGGGAAGGTTGCAGATTGCAGAAATCAGGTTCAGTTATGTCACTAATAAAATCAAGGGAGCTTCACATAAATAGCTTCTTTAACAAATAAGGAAAGGCGAATGGCTGTACACACCCATAAAGCTAAACTAAGCTGAAACAGTAAATAGTAAATGCTGATCTAAAACTAGAAATGGAAAGAAACTTAAAGGATCAGAGTATTTGAAAATCGCCGTGGAACTTGCACCAATTGTACTGTCATCTCCTTTTCTTCATTGATTCAAACTAACCCACTGGTAACGTCCCTCTAATGGAACGTCCTTCATGATATCGTAATTGTACCTGCAAGCACCATTACCAGGAAACCATTACTAACATATCGTTTTTTTTTCCAACCTTTTTCTGGCCACACTAAAATGAGCTGGTGTGGCGTATGTTTATTATCATGCGCACCCGTTACTTTTTGCACTTACTTTTCTGCGAATCTTTTTTTCTCGCGCTCTTCCACTGCTGAAAAGAACTCTTCTATCTCCGCTTCTGGTGGAACCTTCGCCGCAGACGGCAGCTTCCGGTGAGCACTGGCGGCTGACGATGATTTTTTTGTCGTGGATGATGATTCCATTTCTTCCGAGTCTCCGCAATGCTGACTTGGTGGATTCAGCTGATCAATTGGCTTGAAATTTTCACTGCTCGACAAGAAAATTGACAAATCAACGATAACAAAATTAGATAAATAGAAACGCTTATCTCTACATCAAAACACACGTAAAAACAGGATGAATATATATATAACGTTAGATGAACTCAAGTAGTGGAGCAATTTTGGCGTTACAGTTTCCAGTTGGAGAATGAAGAGACACTCACAGCCAAAGAGAAACGAATTTTCACTTAAAATTCTGGAAGGAGAAGAAAAGTACAACAACGTGATGTTACCTGAAAGCGCCGTTAAAAGTAGCTAAATTGTCAGTTTCGAATCCTTCGGCCTGTAGCAATTCAAAATTTAAAACCGAAAGTATTTTGAATTTATTCAAGCAGTTATGGCAAATGAGAAACGATTATTTAAATAAACAATAAATTGGAAGTAAATGCGTTCTTGCATTTAACCTCACCTTCAGATCTATACAACTCGAGCACTGCGAATTCGTCGGAATATGAACGGACGTTACAGATGTAGTCGGGGAAGTTGAATTCTCACTAAAATCAATTTTTCTTCTCTTTGTTGAGGAGCTCAAAGAACTTGTAAACTCCACATCATGATTATCTCTTGTTCTCGAACCTCCATTTCCAATCTCCATCACCTTCATTTTCTCGAATTTCCTAAGATAATCACCCATTTTTTCATACACATATGGAGGCTTTCATGTATTTACATGAATATGATTATGGTAAATATGTGGAGTATATAAATATGAATTTACTTTGATAATTTAAAATTAACTCGAAAGAGCTTTTCTCTTTCCGTCTCTCTCAGTAGCAATGCCAGCTGAAATTAGTTAGAAAACAAAGGAGGGGTAAAATAGGAAATTCAAAGGGGATGGATTTAATCGGAGGGTGGAGATTAAATGAGGTGGTTACGGGAAGAGAAACATGTGGTCCTAGCTCCGTTAACGGTGACAGTAGGCGCATGGCAATGCCGTCAAGAAGATCTGGCCGTTTCCTAGGAGAATGATTACCGATGGATTCTCTAATCAGTGAGTGACACGGAAGGATTCACGTTGTAGGAATTGACCGGCTGATGCCGGTCGAAGTAATTAGTTATGTTTTGTGGAGTATTTTTTTTTCTTTTTTATTGTTTTCGTAATCTAAGTTTTTCGATTATATTGCCTCCAATTTTATGATACTTAAGCATGATTAGGACTTACTTCTCAAGTCAATAATATTGAGTAGATTGTTAAATTATGGTCCCTAATGAATATAATAGGCTATGATTATATCTTTATTTTACGCTTAGTTCTGTTTGGTCCAAACAATACATGCTTTACAACTTTCAATAGGGAGGAGAGAAACCCGCAACTAATGTTTCACAGAAGAAGAAATATGACCGCAAGGCCACGAAGCTCGATCCTCAGATAAATTTTCGATTGTTCCACACATACGAATGCCGTGTCAAGCGACCTGTCGCGCTGCGCGCTATCATTAATCCGGTTTGGTTGAATTTATCACACGCTTGCCAGTGTGGTTAATCGGCCGCCGTATTGCGCTTATCATACAACCGAAGTTCTCGCGCACTGAAGAAAGAGTACGCACGCGGCCTTCGTTAACAAAAAAAATAGGGAGGAGACAATATTGTTTTAATATAAATGTGGTTCAAGTTCCAAAATTGTCCCTTCTGGAAATTTTATCCTAATGTATAACTGAACGAAACTTCTCTACCACATGTAATGCGAAGAGACATTTTTTAAAATATAAATGTCATATTCCAGGAACTAATTAAAAATACGAGTGTCGATATATGACCACAGCCTATTCATACATCACTACAATAAATCGCTCCAAAGGGCGATATTTTTAAACAAAAAAAAATGATTAAAAAATGTCTTTTTAATTCGGACCAAAGAGGGTGACAGTTTTTTAATTTCACCAAAGGAGACAATTTTTTCAAATCGTCCTTTTTTATCATCACAAAAGGAGCGACTTGAAGTCGCCCCTTTTGGTCCGAATCAAAAGGGGCGACTTCTTCAAGTCGCCTTTTTGGTCCGAATCAAAAGGGGTGATTTCTTCAAGTCGCCATTTTTTGTCCTAATCAAAGAGGGACTTTACTTGATGCTCAATGACTAAATGTTGTTCGCCTATTTTTTTTTTTTACAAATATGTTATATTATATAAATCAAAGGAAATATTTTGTATAAAAATAAAAAGTTCCCATAATCCGGAAAATAACAAAAGAAGATTCGAGTTAGAAATTAAATTTATCTTCAAATATTTTATGTTTCTAGTGTTTATTGTTATTCTCTAATTAAAACAATAGAAACTTGCATGACTAGCTTTGTGTTTTAATCAACTATTTTGAGATTAATTGATGTATAACCCAAAAATATTAAATAGACAATTAAAAAGTTTAGGTAATTTGTTTTGTTGCATCATTTTTTAACATAAGTTGTTGAAAAAAACGGATGTGGTATCTTATCCCATGAATATTACAACTTAAGGTAAGCATGTTATATACTATATCGAATCTCACATGCATTTAATTTTTTATCTATTTTTAACAGATAAAAAGGCATTTACTACGCCTTTTGGTATCGATCAAAGTATGACTACGCTGCTCTTTTGTATCGATAAAAGGGCGACTATGATCGCCCTTTTTGGTTATCAAACAAAAATGGCGACTTTAGTATGTCGCCCTCTTTGAATACAACAAAAAATTGGATTAAATAACTTTTATTTGTTACTTCAATTAGTGAATAATAATTACATGTCTTCTTAGAGCATTAAAAGTTGAATTGAAATATGAAATTAATATTTTTTTTATTTTCCAAAGTGACAAATATTATAGAAAATTTGAGATAAATTTATTTAGAGATTAATCCGGAATTAATTATTTCTTATCTCTCACACCAAACGAGTCCTACAAATTCTTTAAATGTCTTTCTTAACTATCACATTCTAAATGATTTTAGTCATTTTGATAGTCAAATTTCACTCTCAACATCTAAATAAATGAACTTATCCAATTTAGTAAAACGATATATCTCTATTTTTAACTCCATAAAAAGGATCGCTTTGTCGATATCGACTAAAAGGCGACTACTTCCTTTGTTGATATCGATCAAAAAGGGCCTTTTGATGAAACCCAAAGAGTATGATCAGAAATCGCCCATTCGATCTGGGCGATATTTGTGTGACTTGAAAATCGCTCTTCGATCTAAGACAACGCGACTAATTAGGCGAATTGAAAGGCGATTAAAAATCGCCTTTGATCTAATTCGCGATATTTCACTCAAAGAGGGCGATTACAGTCGCCCTCTTAGAACCAATTTCTTGTAGTGCATTCACGACCGTCTCAAACATTTTGGAATCTTGTTTTAATTCGTAAAAGTTTATCTTTAATTGAGTTGAGACCCGCGAATTATGAGCCTCTAAAGACGGCCCTGCATATACATTGAGGACAAATTAGAATTCATCACTTTACCACTATCGTTACTATGCTGTAATAAATTGCAATTTCTTTTAAAAGCTTAAGTAATTGATTGAACTTACGGAAAAGGTTAAAAATTGATACAACTAAAGGGGCAGTGTGCATTTGCTGAAAGAGAGAAAGGAAAAGTTTTATCATATATAGCTTGGCTAAGGAATATATTCCTTAGATTACTTAATTAGATTCCTTCTATATCACTTCTTATTCCCTACATATGTAATGATTGGGAGAGTTATTTATACTTAACAATAATGTGTCCAAACATTTAATTTAAAGGGGTGGCGTTTGGTACGAAGGAAACTATTTACTCAGGAGTATTATTTTGTGTTTGGTACGTAAATAAATAATATTATTTCAAAAATATTTGTATATAATTTACATAAATATTATGAGAGTTGGGGTGGTGTGGGGGTATGGGGCTGGAGGTAGTGGATGGGTGTTGGGATGGGTTGGAGGGTAGGGAAGAGATAATCAATTAATTTAGAACAACACTTGTGGAACATGTTTTTCAGATTTTTACTTTGGAAGTCATTTTCCTCATCTTTAAGAAATTTGTTTTTCAAAAACACACCCTAGGAGAAAAAATAATCTCAGTTACAGGATAGCTATTGGATAATCCGTCTTACTTACAAGACTCGATGAGCTTTCCTTCCTTCATTACTAAGTCAAGGTCTCAAGTCTTTAAGTCGTCAGCGCGTTCCTTTTCAAGAGATTCTTATATTTCCCCAATTCAAGTAGCTAGATGCTAGCAATATATAGAAATTTTGTTTTCGTGGTTGTGAAAGTAGTTCTGTTGTTGACACTTTATTATGCTATCGTTGAAAATATTTTATTTGAATACGGTAATGGTGCAAACACTCACCCACACTTAGCTAGTTCACAATCTTGAAATATAGATAACTGCGTAAAGAGTACTTAGGAGATATATTTGTCGTGGAGATTGGGGGAGTACGTACATTATAATAAGTTAAATTTATGATTGGCAATAGGTTAGGTTATTAGGTTTGTTGAAAAGTCTCCAAACTCGAATGCAAGTGTATTTTTTGCACTTTGCAGGGGACCTCCCCATGGCACTTAATTAATTTCTTATAGGACAATGTGTGTAAAATTGATCAAATCCCCTACTTTAAAATAGTCTTTGACTTCCATCCCAAACTTATTTATTCAATTTGTAATCTTCAATTAATTTGAGGTCCCGCACGTCGAAAACGTCGTTTTCACACGCGTGCACACGTAATACCATATCACAAATTTCGTTATATGAGAGAGATATTGGTACGTAAGAACGCGGCTGGCATGTAATGACATTGCTATCGTCAAACGACAAGATTCCACGCTTGGTAAACGAAGAAAGAAATGCGGCGTGTAAGATGAAACAAGTCGTAAATCGCCATGAGCTACATGGTCGCGCATACGGAAAAATGGGCCTCCAAACAGAGTCGCGACTTTAATCAACCGTCACCATCGGAGCTCGGGCCGCGCGCCTCAGCAGAGCTACGACGCTTCACGCAGCCGAGATCGACGAGACGAAAGTTTCGACTTTGGGTTGGTTTTGGAGCACGATCCTCCATTACTTGGCACTTGAATTCAACCATTATTTGACTGAATTATAACCCCTCAATAAGTGTCATTACATGGCTATTGAAAATCATTACTTGGCTAGTTGGGAGGTCATCTTCATTACATTATAAATTGAGGCATTTGGCTCAATTGGAAGAACACACAAAATATTAAGATTTCTGATTCACTTCTTCTTCTCTAAGTTTTCTTTCACACACTCAAAGACTCTTCTTTTAGTAAATATTTGAGTTTCCTTTGCTCATTTGTTAGTTGTTGTTTTATCTTGGGAGACAAGTTGTCAATTACCATAAAAGGATACATACGGGGCAATATTATCTTAAGGACAGAGTGTTAACACTCGACTCAGCAAATTCTTTGTTATAGTTTACTTTTCTATTCTTGTTCCAGTTTGTAATCTTTGTAACAATTGCTTACTTTCCGTTTCCTTGTATTCATCATTGTACTCATAACTTCTCCCTATTACTTTTTGGTATACCGTCCGATATTTATTAGCTTGACTAATCTAAATATATGGCCCCTATTAATCTATTATAGAAAGAAGCGCTCCATATCAAGAATTTCTCCATTTTTACGGTCAACACTTTTGATTAAATGTCGAAGAATCCCATCCATATATCCCACCACATAAATGTGCATCCGCTCCTGCGGAAGACATTGTGTCTAATGATGGCAAGTGGCAACTCCGTAAGTAGTTGCAGAGTCACACTTGTTCAAGGGGCGTCAATTGACATACCTCCCCCGAATTATTAGAGTACGTTTAGATAGCCAAATATTTTCTTAATATATATTTACTATATTTTGAATCACCTTTAACTTCCTTATATTTTGATTTTCTTTAGTGTATATCCTGATTCGGCTACTGTCTATGAGATAATTAATATGGTTGAAAAAAGCATGTAAAACTCCAAACATGGAAGTGGGGAAGTGGAGGAAGAACTGAAAATTTACCTTCCCTGTATAAATGGACAAGTACGTAGGTACTATAATATGGTTCAAAATTTGAAATCAAGAAGATAAAACAACAAAAGATAAATCAACAAAATGGATAGGGCTGCTATCGGTCCGGATACACTCGAGAACCACCCGAGAACCGGACGAATACCCTGATCGATACTCTGACCAAAGGTTAACGGTCCTGACATTGCAGAACATAGGATCCGGACCGATATGATTCGTCCGACAACTCGCCTAATTACCCGATAACTTATATGTTATCAGTCCCGGTCTAATACCCGGTAACTATCTTATCAATCCTTGGAATATTGCTATTATATATTGTTTTAAGTTTATTAATATGTATTATGTAAATCAATAAAGCAGAGATTTTTATAAAAAAATTATAAATAAAACATAGATTTTTAAGTAAAAAAAGAATTTTAATATTTCGGACCGGAAACGGTATCCAGAACCGGACCGGTAACTATCTTATCGGTCCGGTCTCGCCGACCAGAATTTTATCGGTCCGATTCGGTATGTCGATACCTGACCGACCGGACCGATAACAACTCTTAATGGGAGTAGGAAATAAAGGAAGAAGTGAAACTTCATCTACTTGCTTATTGCTTCGGGATTAAATTGGAAGGATCACCGATTTACGGACCCAAAAAAAAGTATCTTTACACACATTAATGTTGTTTCAATTGAATTATGAGAACTTTTATCTCAGAGCACAAGGGTAAAATTCATTACTGATTATTGTAATTCATGTTAAGATAGAACTTCATTCACCTTCTTGACACCATTATCATATTATAACAAAAAATACTCCTGATTAATTTAAGCGCTTCAAGAGATAATCTCAAATGTCCATTATTATCTTTGTTATAATCGTTGCTAATATCTAGAAGTAGAAAATGTGTAGTTTTAAAGAACTTTAGCATAATATTCATTGAGAACTTCTACAATTTTACATAAGGAAAAAATGATACTCCCTCCGTCTCAAATTATTTTTACTTTTTATGTTTACACGCCCGTTAAAAATATTAATTATGAGGATATTTGACCTACTTTATCCTTATTTATATCTCAAGTTACAATTCCTCTCCATTAAATATTTACTCTATTTATATGTCATTTCATTAGGGACAAAGGGTGAAATGAAAAAAATAATTAATGATGACTTGAACTTCTAAAACGACAAATAATTTGAGATAGTTATTTTTAGTAATCACGACAAATAATTTGAGTCATTAATGAAGATGACAAATAAATAGAAATATTTAATGGAGAGAGATTTTACATTGTGAGATTTTTCATCGCGCCCCACATTACTGAGATTCACTTGATATGTGTTGTATTTAAGAGAGATTATATCTAGACATAAATAGGAGTAAACTAGGTCAAATATCTCTTAATTAATATTTTTAAGGTATATGTAAACCAAAAACGATAAATAATTTGAGACAAAGTAAGTTAATTCGAGTTTTAAGGAAATGGAACGTCTAACAATTCTCATAAAAGACCATGAATGCAAATGAATGAAGACAATTAACAAGTATTTAGTACATTTATAAGCAAGCATATATTCCCGTTACAAGTTATAACTATTATGTCTTTATTTGGCAACATCAATTATTGGCTGTTGCCCATTTCAACCTTACAGTTTTCCCATTAATACTTTTTAATCAATTAAGCAAAAGAAACTAGTAGTTGGATAAAAATATTCAAACTAAAATCTACCAATTAAGGAGAACTTTTTTCATGGGAAGTCATTTTTCGGTGTTTGATACGACGGGAGTCATTCTCTACGAAATTTGTTTTTTTAATCAAAAGAAAAATGGCTTTCCTCACTTATAAAGAGAAGTCGTTTTTCTAATAATTATCTTTAACTCTGAACGTCATGTTGACTAACACTAATACATTATTATTAATTTCTAGTATTAAAAAAATTCATCAAAACACTTTCCAATTTGCTGATATTATTATTATTATCTTTGATATGCCTTTGGTTTTACAAATAAAATAAAGGTGTAATAGCTTGGAGGCACATAGGATTCCCGTTGGTGAGTCCATATATCAGTTAAGGGCAGTCACTTGTTATTTGTAGAGACAAGACACCCTAAAAACAAGGGCAGTGTCTCTTTTATTCTGTTTTGCAATTGTCATTTGTTTTTTATGCAATTGCAATGCAATGTGGAGGACCACCTCATCTTCCTTCTACCCAAGAATGGATGTAACAATTTAGATGTATGTTTCTTAGGATCAATTAACAATAAATAAGTTTTTTTAAACAATAGCATTCGCTTTAATCTCAAACATAACTGATTCAGCTATGTGAATCCTCATTGATTCATCATAAATTAGCTAGAGTTATACCGATTGTCAACCTACCGTAATCATCCTCCTTTATCTAAGCTTGGTAACCAAGTGAGCAAACTCACACAAGCGGAGTCAGTAAAAAAGATAATTGGCTTTTTGAAAATTTACCAGCATTTTGGACAAATGAGTGAGGACTTTGTATGTCCTTGCAACAACTCTCGGTCACAAAGTTTTGATGTGAGATGGGAACAACTTTCTGAAAGCTAAATGCTCTCGCATATTCTGATATCCATATTGTAAGTTGCACTAATAGTTTTTTAACAATTTAATATGTATAACCTAAAATGGTGGAACCAAAGTGCTGACAAGTACATTTCCTTGTTAAAGATTTTTGTCTGAGTCCTGTCTATTATTTAATGAGGGATTGCATTTGCAAGGCACAAAAAGACTCTGAAAGCGTGACATCCCTACTTAGTTGTCCAAGTGATTTCAAGCAGTTAGAAATATAGTTATGCTCTCTCTTACAGAAAAAACTGCGTAGAAATACTTTAGAATTATTTCTCAAGATATTTTCTTAAAAATGGTATTTTTTAAAGCATTTGTTTTGCACCTAAGAAGATGTATGTATTTGGCTATTTCAAGAGCTTATAGGGGAATAAAGGGCATTTTGATTAGATGTACTATCACAGAACAATGATGGTACGAAATTCTGTAATATTATATATAATGGTGGCAATTTCAACCCATATTTTCTCAACTCACCCAACTCGCTTGTAATAGACCCATATTCAACCCGCAAAAATGGGTCAAACCCATTTATGTCTATCAATATCCTGTTTGCTAAACTCGGCTGCATAACTTGTGTAATTAATAATGTTATAGTTGTCCCCGGGGCATAGTCCAGTGGTAAAGTCTGGGCGTTATAAGGCGCGCGGGCATGCGCAGCGTTGGTTCGATCCCCGCCAAGCACATAAGACGGGCTTGAACCATGTGTCATAGATCCGTAGTACGCCTCCCGCATTAATCGATCAATGAAGCACATCCCACGATTACTACTAATAGTGTTGAGGGACCGGTGTGCTATTACCCCAGGAGCCTAGTAGCAATACTAGCGATAGGGAGGCGCAAGCCTCGAGACCTGGGCATCGGGGCATAGTCCAGTGGTAAAGTCTGGGCGTTATAAGGCGCGCGGGCATGCGCAACGTTGGTTCGATCCCCGCCAAGCACATAAGAGGGGATTGAACCTTGTGTCATTGATCGCTGTGCGCTCGCACATCGATCAATGAAGCACATCCCGCGATTACTAGTAATAGTGTTGAGGGACCGGTGCTATTACCCCAGGAGTCTAGTAGCAATACTAGCGATAGGGAGGCGCAAGCCTCGAGACCTGGGCATCAAAAAAAAAATGTTATAGTCGCTATATAACTTGTCCGCAAACTTTACAATGGGAAACGTAGAAGAAAGTCACACAAAAGTATTTTTTAACCTATAAAAAGGTAGTTACCATACCATGAAAAATGCAAACTGGAATAGCACTGTCTTGACACTCAAGCGACTTTTGTAACTTAAAAGCAGATAAATGAAGCTGTAAAAAAACTATAATCTTGAAACTTAACAGTAAACAACATGTGAAGTTTAAGTGGTTATTGAAATTATAAATATATTGGCATTCTAATTTTACCTTCCATGCTTCTTTAAAAGCTACTACCACCTATGTTTTGAAGAAAAAAGAAATGGTATTCTTCCCATTCTTGCCTGATCCAGTCTCTTCTTTTCTTCCCTTCAACCCAGGAAGGGAAGATTCTAATATCAAATAACATATACAAGCATTTTCGGAGTGTCAAATGCTGTGAGAGAGAAAAAATAGACGACACAGTATCAGAGTGTTTTCTTGACTTCCAAGAAGTTGGAACGCTCCTTGTTGGCTGCCTCAACATCATCTGGTGATGCTACAGCAACAACCACCCCTTTATCTTTAACTGCTTCCATGACATCTCCAAATTTCTTAAAATCTTCCAGCCTATGAAGGAAAAGAAACATGATTAGTAGTAACTTTATACAACTCATATGGAAGAATAAGTTACTGCTATTTTACTAGCATTAAAAACACAGCAGGTTTAAAATGCAAATTTGAGTACAAATTTCGACACATTCTATTAATGATTTTTCTATGCATTGTATGCTGATCTAGGTCTTTATTAAGAATTACAATACTAAGAGTGGTCTTCCATTTTGCTTTTATATGCTTCATTGATCATTATCATCCCCAACTTTAAAACGGAACATTTTGTCATAATGGCAAAGGGGCTTATTATCAAGTGAAAACGAAATAACATAACAAAGCTTAATTTAAAACTGTCTATATCTAAAGAGAGAATTCATTTATATCAGCCAAGAGAAGGGAAGGGGTGGCTATGGCATTTGCTGTTTGCTAGAAAATCATGGTATTAACATTACTTGCACTCAAATATTAGGTCAATATTTAAGCTAAATACAGAAAGATTCAACACTTTACCTTGTTGATAATATCTCCTCACGTCTCCTTTGTCTTTCTTCATCTGTTACTCCCAGTAAATGTCGTAATAAACTGAGAGCAAGAGCACGGATCATTAGGTTCAATACAAACCAGTGAGCATTTTATCATTACCAAAGTTGAGAAAATTCTCAATTAGCACACAGACTATACAGAATATAAGTTCTAACTATCACTCTTTTCTCCAGAGATTATAGATTGACAAGCAGTTGAACATTGTCATATTAAATAAACTTATTATCAAATCCTTATAGAACAGAAAATTTTATTCTCAAACCAAATCCAATTAATCTAGCATTTTCACTACCACTCCAACAGCACTAAAGTAAAATACAGAATCAGGTTCAATATTGACAAGAAACAACTTTAGAACAGAAGCGCATAAAGATGTCTTGCAATCAGAGAGTAAGATGAGCACAGAATATGCATGGTCATCCACTTACCCACTGTATCCTTTGGCATCAGGCAACTGGTAAGCATCTACATCTCCAATAGTCCCAATAATTGCCTTTGTGAGCGCATCATCATCCATTTCAAGTTCTTTAAGGAAACTACTTGTTCCATCATACACATCAAGTGTCTTCAATAAATTTGGGTCTCGGTAGGATAAAAATGAGAATACCCTGATGAACCGAAATATAATGTTAACTAGAGAAACTCTCTACCTGAATCTTCAGATGAGATAAGATGAACACAAAATCGTACCTGAATGGGTGTCAAAGCCACAAAATCCTCCATAAGCTCCACCACTAACACGTACACGGTCCCACAACCATGTATTACTTATATAATTAGAAATAACATAAGCACTACCGTTAAGCTCATAACCAGCTTCATATAGATTAGCTGCTTTTCCAACATAATTTACCTATAAGAAGGATCCCTCAAAGTCATCACCTGAATTTTGACAGTGAGATAGTGTATAGTCGAAGAACAAAACTTTACGAGACAGCTAACCTGAGTAGGAACAACAAAAGCTTCATTTGAGCGAGACAATTGTGCATTCCAAGCAGCTGACTCCACTGGGGATGTGCTTGGAAGCAAATCAAGAAATTTGCTAATATGTTTCTCATGCTGGTGAGATTCTTCCCATCAGCTGTCAAATTTATCAGACACCCATTCTTGGAAAGTAAGGATTTTCGGATCTCCTCAAGGGATGAAGATATTTGGGGCCAGTCATTCTCAACTTGGTCTTCAAGACCCTTCAGAAATTCGAAGTAGCTGCAAACACACACACACAAAAAGAAGAAAAAAAAGAGAGAAAGAGGTAAACATTCTGTTCCAAATAATTACATTGTCCTTTTTCCAGTGAATGGAGGACGTTTAAACATAAGTCAACCTGAAACAGATAATTTATGGAAACCAAACACAGCTAGAACATCAGAAAGACAAATTTAAATCAGCCAACGCTGGCCAATCAGGATAAATACGTAGGTATAACCAGAGGGATAGGAACATTGAAGATGGAAAAATTTATCCAACAACCATTATTGGGACAAAGTCATTCAAGATTAAAAGGACAAAAGTCATCTAACCTTACACCACCCATTTGTTCAGATATCCACCCAGCAGTGTTAAGCTTAGCACCCATCCTTGCAGCAGCAATGCTATGACCACTGCCTCTTAGTCGATTCTAGAACCACAAGTTCATGGGGGAAAAGTTAGATAATACGTCGTGCACATTCATTTACCAAAGTTCTTCATGTTCCAAGACTTAAAGTATACCTCCATTCTCGATCTGCTTTGAGAAACAAACTGCTTGAAACGCTTTTGGTCATTAAGTTGGACATCTTGAAGAATGCGGTTGATCTACAACAAACAAATTGAAAAGATCTCACAATCAAAAATGGCTAGACAAATTACTAGCTTCTTAGATATCTATTACCACCAAGTTAGAGCATCATCTAAAAGCTAGAAAATGGTGCATACTACCTTATATTTAGTATACTAGAATGGTTCATGAATTCAAATAATAAATTGGGGAAGCTAGGAGAAAAAACAATAAAGCACCAGTATTTAACCGACACAAGGTCCATAAGTAGACCTTGACTAATTTTCATAAAGTATTTAACTGACACATGACCATGTTTGAAACTTTATGAGCATGATTAAAAGGTCCAAACACGGGTGAGATTTACATGACATCTCCATCTATATTTGTCTTCCTTCCTATGTTCAGATGAGAAATATGGTGCTTTGCTCAAATCAAAGTTTACACCTAAGACTTGAAAGTTAGGAAAGTATGTCCTCTAGCACTTGCCACAAAACTAGAACTTAGTATGGTCCTCATCTCTTTCCTTTATCCAAGGTTACTCATTAATTGAACCAATATGAGACTCCAAATATATCAGAAAACTGACAAATGAAAAGGGAGATGTAGGGTTGTATTATGTTGGAAAGACGATAAATCATTTAGCTTCCTTGAAGGAAAGGAAATAAATTAAGGAAAAAGTCTGGAGTTTGTCAAAGGCCAATAGTTCCACATAGCAACATGCTAGACACAGGTTTATGGAATGCATACACCATCACTGTACTAGCTGACTAGCACTCTCAATCTAAATTTTACCTGATACAGTACTAAACTAAAATTATAAAACTGTACTCAGTTATACCAAATAAATGGAAATCTGCACAAACATGATTATTTTGATGAAAACCCACAGAAGCATGTCATGACTAGTAAAACTTAACAAACATATGTTCCTGTTTAATTTAACACAAATTTGACAGGTCCTTAGCTCCAAAGATCATTACAACAAAGACCTTGATACATAACATCACAACACTGTTGTTCACATACAACATCACATCATGTTTCCTGTAGCTTGAAAGATGACCATTTACAGCTATCAATTACCAAAGAAACTGATTTACCAAGTTGAATAGATCTTCTGTACGTTGTGACATGGCTTTGCCTCGAACAATTATCTTGCTGCATGGCTCCACCTTGCCGCGGACTGATGAGGTGAAAGGATAGACTGATATCCCTCCAGTTTTCCTTCCAATCAACTGGTTCAACTGCACAAAGTCTAAATCCTTTGTGCCCATTTCCAGCAGAGACTGACTGTTAAGAAATTTTGCACATCAGAGTCAAATAATCTTTAATCCATGAACTCATATCTCACTATTGAAAAAACTAGGATGGTTTTCCACATAAGATATACGGACAGCGTGGACTTATTTACACAACTTCAATGGTTAATCGAGGCATTGGCCTATTCACCATAACCCTGCTCCTCATCATGTTGTAGCTCACTAATATCAGCTTGTGGTTTAATTGCACAATATACAACAACAACATACCAAGTGAAATCTCACAACGTGGGGTCTGGGAAGGGTAGAGTGTACGCAGACCTTATCTCTACCTTGGTAGGTAGAGCGGCTGTTTCTGGGAGACCCTCGGCTCAAGACAAAATATAATCACAATCAAAGCAAAGCAAGAGAAGCGGTCGACTGACAAGAAATTAAAGCAACATGTCGATAACAAAATCGAATATGTCATGGTAGCGCATTCTAACAATAATTGCACAATATACGCTTGTCAAAAAGTTCTAAAGCAGAATCAACCTACCTGGACACACTTTTGAAAACCACAATGCGATTCTAGAGAGTGATGAGAATATGACACATAAGGTTCAAAATATAATGCAGGCAAAAACTAAAGACGACATGAGCAAACAGGGACAACCAAAGAAGGAAGGGAAAACCACCACAACCGATCTAATCAACAAATTCTCGAGAAGGAAGAAAGCAAACAAAGACCCGGGTTATATGAGAACAAGGACCACTGTAATGCTTGAAGATGGCAATAGCTTCTGACAGAAAATTGATGTACCTCCTACAACTAAAGGAACCAAAAAAGGCTATACGACATACAATCATCGAGTTCAAATAGCTTATGAAAAGACTATGAGAATGCAACTACTAGTCCACGAGGACCTTCATGGGTGTAACTTTGACTATGTCATAGCCTATGGATTCTAAGTTCATCGATTTCTCGGTGGATGGATGGGATAAATGCCTATATTGCTTTATAATGTTATTGTTATGTTGACGTTATATATCACTTCCCTATTAGATAAATTCTCTTTTATCCTTTTCTTTGAGAAGGCAGGAGGTGTCACTGTGAGATACACATTAATATCTAAGCAGTTCAGGGAAACATAGTACCAGAAAAGTGGGACCAATGGTAGCAGCTCTTGCTTCAATGAGCTCATGTTGAAGACAACTTCAGCATAAAGAACATCATTTGTGAAGAGGTCGTGCTGCAAAACTTTTACCCCATTGATGTTTCCAACCTACAACAAAAGGCGTAATAAGTTAAACTAAAATGGAATCCAATAAACAGAATTAAATCAAGAGTAAGTTGTGGTTACCTCAGTTGGAACATGTACAGGTTCTCGAGGAATATCTTGTAGAGAGAGGCTGGGCACGCTCTTTAGAGCTTCTGGTGGATCAGGAGTTTCTTGCTTTAGCCGTAGCTCTTGTGTTGCCCGAGCTAGCTCAGCAAGATCCTCTTGGGTCATGCTTGCTTTAACTTTATCCAGCGTCTCTTTTTCAATTTGTTCCTCACGAGATGCCTTCTCTGGGTCGGGCTGAAGAAAACAACACCCATATATAAACATACACAAAAAACAAATCTTTCTCAGAAAAGGAAGGCAGCATTAATGATAATAACCTGCATCTCAACTGCTACACGGTGTTGATTTCTCAAGATGTATTGGTCAATTAAAGGAGCAAAAACAGCTTTGGAGCCTTCCTTAGCTATTCTAGCTTTCAGGGCCTCCAAAGGTTTCTGATACTTCAGTGGTTCAAATGGATCCATATCGTAAATCCATTTCCCCTGAAGAGACATCACAGAGAAATAACAAAGCTCATTCTTTGCAAGAGTAAGGAAAAAGAAAGTGTAATTGACGAAAATCAAGATAAATGAAAAGAGTTGTGAAAGATTTTCAGACAATGGAGCGTAGCATCAACGCTAAACCACGTGGGAATGAGCCAGTGTTATTTTCTCTAAGAGAAAATTCAATTGTATTCATTGATGCCTCCACAGCATCTGAATCAAAACCTTCGCAGCTAAGCCTTCTAGAGTGCTCATGACCAATTCTTCAACCTTTTGAATGTTCTCTTCTGAGATACCCTTCAACCCAATGCTAAACTGAGGCTGAAGGAGCTCATCCTCAATCCCTCCACCAACAATTGCATCCCCTAAACCACTTTCTAGCAAGATCTTCCTCAAGGGAGAAGCTGGAGTCCCCAAAAGAAGATGATCCAAAACCTAGGGCAAGCTCAGTTTCTAAATCCAGTGGCTTGTCAGACAGCAGCCAATTAAGGCATACCATGTGCTTCTTTTTCAGGTCCCCATCTTCCCCAACAGGATATTTTTCTATGATCCTGACTGGCTCTGAGAATAGTTTCTGTGGTTCAACTCTTGACTCATGTGGAGCTGAACTGGCATCAAACATGTCCAAATACTCTACATGTAATTACACGTATTATAAGAACATGAGATGTGCCAGAGTTTCAAAAGAAGCTTCAGGGTTCTAAAATAAAACTGAAGCCATTACTGGTTAGAACAAACACAGCTAATAACATTTAAAATTTCGCAAGTTCCTACAACATTTGATCAATATAATTGACACTTCAACTCGATTTCAGTATGTTATACTTCTTTATTTCCTTATCAGAAAATGTTATACTTCTTTATTTCTAGTTCCGCTCATTTTAACTTTTGAGAACTCTCGAATTTTTGACAGCCAGCATAATGTTCAATACTCACAGAGAACAAAGAAACGTATATAAGCAACCAGAATGATACAGAAAGTGAGCCCTCCGCATATCAATTATATTTTTTGGCCAATTCCACATGACCCGACTCAAATCAAAAGAAAAAAAGGAAAACAAAAGAACTCAAGAAGTAAATTGCTGTCTATGGAGGGATCTGATGACTGGCACTGCTACATAACATCTGAGGATTTATTACATTGTGATAACTGATAAGAGAAAGAAAAAAACCCTAGTACACAGTTAACAATGGGACACATAATTAACTAAATAAAATTGGGAACGTGTTTAACATTACCTTGAAGTTACAAATGCTTATCCAGTATGTTCTTGTTAATCTTGGTTGTACAAGAAATTATATTCCCAGGATAAGTAATGTTAGAATGTTTCAATTCCCCTTAATTTAAAAAAAAAATGCCACGATGTCCATATGTTGTTGAGCTATGTGCATAAAAAATAACAAGGCCTCTGATAGGTGTAGCTTCCCCAATTTTTTTCTTTTAAAACAAGCAACAGATCTATATGTAATGACATTACCTTTGATTGGTTTAGGAAAAGTTTCTGATATTGGCATGTCAACGATTTTGTTACATCCATGTTTCCTCTAACACATCCAGAAAGTACATGAAGTAATGAATATCCAAGAAAAACTGCTCACAAGAAGGATTCCTAGTATAGGCAAACCATATGAATTAACACCAATCATGTTCATTTGAAATTGTAAGAGGTAAACGAATACGTACCACTTAAGATCCGCAGACGTTCATTTGGGTCATCATCTCCATAAAACCATATCCTTGCATTGCTAGGATGGTAAAATTTCCTGTGGAAATCCTGCAAATATATAGACACAGAAAACACCAGTCACGCTAAGAGGCTAAGGAAACAAAACCTTAGCAGCAGAATTCCTGACATATGTTAGTTAATTAGTCACGACTACTCCCTTTTGCCAGCATTATCACGTACCAAGTGTAGTTTGAAACAAAATAAGACATTGATACATCATCAACCTATATAGTAGATATTCATCAATAAAATTTAGTGGTCTAGTTGTGCATCTCTTTTCTTTTTAATTCCTTAATGCAGTTATATATAGAGCTCAAATACAATACACGATATTTGTCCAATGTGTAACACATCAAATTTAAGGACTTAACTCTTTTCATTAATTAATTTTAACATTTTATATGTAACACTATAACACTCTAACAACCCCTTCTCAGAGTCTAGGTCAAGAATCCAACGTGAATTAATTATTTTGAAAACATAAATGTTGCCACAATAGATGAAGGAAACTTGCGTGAAAGTGACCATCAGACCCCGCAGGAAAAGCCTGGGTTGTCGAAATTTAACGGAAGGTTTAATGTCTTTAAAATGATCGGAAAGAATGGACACTGAAGAAGAGGTAAGGTGCCACCAAATCAGCCATCAGAAAGAGAAAGATAGGTACAACTTGGGCCAGGAAGTAGCATAAGACCATTTACCGATAGCTAAAACTTACTTAAATTCTACAATGATCAAAGAAATTCTAAAACTATGTGCATTAGAGGTTAGAAGATTTTAATTGAATACAAGACACATGTATTGATGTCAAACATAATACATATGATATTGTCCAGTGTAGGACAATATCCAATTTAAGAACTTAACACTTCTAATATTTATAACTAAACAATCTAATACTAATACTTAACATTCTAGCAATCAACATAACTATAAACCAAATTTCATTTTGTCAACCAATGACAAGGAAACCACTACAATGGCCAAGATAATTGTTTACTCATACCCAAGTACTGACAGCTTACACTACAAACTATAATTTCATGTCCTTCTATGTGTTGTCAAAAACAAAGCAAAGCATAGAAGCACTAAAGTTAGCTATTAGTCTGCTAATTGGTAAAAATTGTGTTAGTGAGGAAAGGCGTATATGAAGAAAACAAACAAACAACCACACCCACAATGCTAAAATTAACTATAGCAAAAACAATTATATGGGCAAAAGGATTGACGAAACTACTAATGTAAAACATGTGCAGTAAAACCATGTTAATTAAACTCATAAACTACTTTAATTCTTTTAAGGTGGCACGATCCCGTGGAATTAGTCGAGGTGTGTGCAAGCTGGCCGGACACTTCAAAAAGTAGATGGGAAAATAGTTTTAACCTGTATTCAAATCTAGTGGCTAGATTTCTCATGCTGACTTCAAATATCTCTAGCAATTGTTTTATAACTTTTATTAAGAATAAGTATGTCATTTCATCCATCTCAATGGAGTGAAGGGCTAGCTCAGCGGAGCAAAATGCCCAACTTTTACTATGCCTGATACCAAGGTTAAAGCACGCCTATAACAACAATGATCCTTCTATGAACTTCAACGAATATTTAAGTGATATTTCTACTCTGTGTCGCAAAACATGTTGCTAAGCACTACATATGAGAAGCTTACGGTGTCTCACCTTAAAGATTAAAGCCCACGGTCCATATGGTTTAATTTCTGACTAGGGCGTTCAAAACCCACAAAAACAAGAGGACAACAGTATGATGGAAGAACAACAACATCTGCATGACTTGATTATAGAATGATGGCAATTCACAAATATGATGGCCATTTAATTGTAGCATGGAGCATATACAAGCTTTGATAACTTGTAAGCAAGAGTGAATCCATTGAACATCATAAATCTAGCTTCTAGCTTATGGCTTTACGTTGGAATACAAGATGTCAGTTAACCAGATAAGATACTG
The DNA here is from genome assembly GCA_029844215.1 of Przewalskia tangutica. NCBI lineage: Eukaryota > Viridiplantae > Streptophyta > Magnoliopsida > Solanales > Solanaceae > Przewalskia > Przewalskia tangutica. The sequence goes on along the minus strand of CM056731.1, from coordinate 5,277,027 downwards.
ATTTATCAATCACCAAAAGGTAGCAGCTCAAGTTTTCTCTTTGCACGTGAAAATGCGGGTACACATATAATACATCCACGGAACATCTGTATACATGAAGCATGCAACACAAGCAATTCAGGCCCACAGTTTTCAAGATCGTCCCAATTCAACTAAACACCTCACAACAAGAATGAAACATTGAGAAATACTAAAACGCAACAAGAAGAATCCAAGAATTGACATAATTAAATTATGATGATTAGCCGTGTAATAACAAAAACTTGTGAATTTTCTTAAATTTCTAATCTGTGAACAATGAAACTAATGTGAAAGAGACTACCAACCTTGAATTCCTCAAAAGAAAGGCTAGGAATTACTTGCGGGTCACCGCCACTGTCAACACCATAGGTATTATCAGGAAAAAGTGCCTGTAGAAGACATAGGTCACTGCTTATAAAAACAATAGTCTGTTGCAATATAGCACTACTATTTCTGGAAGAAACCCATGAATTGAACTATTGAATAAAGAAACGTCTGAAGTGTATTGGCATCATCAAATTACATACCCACATCTTGCACGAATTATTAGCCATGTATACAGCTTTGTGATGTGCTCATTGAATTGCCACAAGATTTAGCATCCCATAACTTACTTCTCAAACATGAACTTGGTAAAAATGACTATAAAACTAAGTACTTCACCTAGTAATATGCACAAAACATTTCTTTATAAACATACAGTTTTTTAGTGATCGTTTATCCTTCTCAGTCCACTTTATTTGTTGAGCTCGTGCACTAAACTACTTTTTGGCATTTGGCCTCTAAACCTTGTTAGTATCTATAGTTATTACATGCTTGATATGTGATAAGATATTAACTACTCCAATGAGGCGCCTTTAATCAGGACCTGGAAGAATTTAAAATTATTGAATGAGTTAAATATTGATTCCATTCATTGAATTGAACACATTTCTAAAGCACATTATCATCAATTATATCCATTCAATAAAAATCTTTTATCTAATATAAAGATTCAGCAATAACAATCAACCCTATCCACATACTCACAAAGAAGAACATTTAAACAATTAATCAGTTTGCCCTTATACAAATGTTTGATAACAACCATAATTGAGAGAAAAACCAAGTCAATAAGTGTGGCATCCATACCTGCTGGGAAGTTCGGCCCAGTAGATTATCAGGCTGAGAATAAACTCCTTTCATCTCATTGAACACAACCCCTGAAGTTTTATACATAAAAGATTTTATAAGATATGCAGGGACAAGCTTCAGATGCACCACTATCCGTAGGGATCAAAGGTGAAGAAAAAACAAATTTGTTCAAAGACGCTACTGCCGAACATTGATAAAAGCACAAGGAAGAGAAGTTATCACAGGAAAGAAACAGAAAAAAGATGATTCAAGAGGCTTTCTGAAGGAAACCTTTAAAAGTTATGTCGTCTGAGGGGTCATTCAGTTCATAATGCCAACCCTCTTGTTGAAACGTTTGGAAATCCTCCACGCATTTAGGGAAAAAGACAGCATCCAAGTATACATCAACCAGGTTGTAGAAATCCTGTTTTGGGAGAGGTAAGCACATATTAGATGGAAGCAAACCCTAATTTCCATAATGATGTTCAACACGTAACATTGTCCGAACCTTTGTATTTGTGGACGCCACAGGATAACATGTCCTATCTGGATATGTGAAAGCATTCAGAAAAGTGTTCAAGCTTCCCTTTAACAGTTCAACAAAGGGTTCTTTCAAGGGATACTTTCTTGAACCACATAGTACACTATGTTCCAATATGTGAGGAATTCCAGTAGAATCTTTCCTGCATTAACAATAAATGATAAGGCACAGGCTGCTGCTCATTTTCCATAAACCAAAACCGCAAGCAAATATATCAAAATCTCAATTTTCCGTGGGCGAATAGCTCTTGCTTAATACAGCTTTGTTCCATAAAGATAAAGAATATATTCTTGATGTAAATACGCTCATCAGCCACATTGACGGCTAATAATCCATATAAGTATAACTATAAGAATAATATAAACTTACGGAGGCGTCCGGAGGACAATGCCAAAGACCTTATTCTCATCGTCATTGGACACAGACATTACTTCAGCACCGGTTTTGTTGTGTTTATACAATACAGCTTTAGATTTACACTCATCAATAAACTGCTCGGATACTTTCTCAAACCCTAATTTCTCAGCAACTTCATCATCAGCACCAATAAACTCTAACAATTAAAACACATAAACAGCATCAAAATCAATCACGATTCAAATTAGAAGATAGCAAGGGAGTTGGTACCTTGAGATGATTGAGGGGCGGAAGTAGCGATGGCTCGAACAGAGAGAGGGTACAACTGTCTTTTCAAGTTGATTGAAGGCGATATGCCACGAACGTTGCTCCGAAGAAGTGAACGCCTGCGGTGAAGGTTCTGGAGTAAACGATGTCGTCTAGCGGTGTAACAAGTAAGAGAAGCGAGTCGGTGTGAAGAGCGTGAGAAGATTCTAGATAAGGCGAGATTGGAAGTGGACGATAAAGAGCGTAGCAACACCGCCCTCTCCATTGTTTTTCCAGAGGAACAAGTGTGTGAAGATGGGGAAATAAATGGAGAAATATCCAAGGGGGGGTTTTAGTAGGGAACGGTCAAAAACTTCTTTCCTAATTTTGTTGTTTTTGTGGAGAACCATTGGGCCATTTGCACTCCTTCCTACCTCTCAAATTAGAGACCAAAAATAAAAGAAACGTATGAATTATGGGTTTTGTTCAATTTAAGCAACATAGATTTTTATGATTGATTTTTTTTATACTTAGGGTGTGTTTGGATTAGCGGTTGACAGAATTGATTCTGGCAGAATCGATTTTGTTTGGATGCAATAATGTAAAATTGATTCTTATAATTGATTTATGTTTGGATAGATTTGATCAAAATTGCTTTTGAATGTATAATTACCAAAATGAACATACATATAAATAGATAGAAGTATATAAATAAAAATTACAAATATATAATAGAATTTAAAGTGCAATATAGTACTTAAATATTAGTAGAATATTATTACAATACTAATTTAAAGTGTAAATAGTATTTAAATATTATTACAATACTAATTTTGCATGTACTCTATTAATAATACATTATAGAAAAAGGAATAATATTATACTTAATAGTTATTTTAAAAAGTACATTGGAATCGATTTTCAGTTAAAATTGTAGAGCACATTTTGACGCATTTCTCGGGACTAGCTTCATTTAAAAATTTTGGACTAGCTTCATTTATATTAATAATACATTATAGAAAAATGAATAATATTATACTTAATAGTTATTTTAAAAAGTACATTGAAATCGGTTTTTAATTAAATTGTAGAGCACATTTTACCGCATTTAAAATATTAATAATAATCGGAGTATTTGAAAGAAGACAATAGAAAAAAGAGAAGGATAATCCAAATGAGTTGCACTATTCTCATTCTTAAGTACGAGAAAGATCCTATTATTAACAATAGTATACTCAAAACAGAACATGAGTAGTATATTTGATTTTTTTAGTAATTATTTTTAGATATTTAAATAGGATAATGAAAGTTGTATATTTGAATATTTTTTTTAGTAATTATTTCTAGATATTAAAGAGGATAATGAAAGTTGTATATTTGAATTTTTTTATTAATTATTTCTAAATATTTAAAGAGAGTAATGAAAGTGGGTAGAGTTGTTGATGGAAATTAAAGAATGTAATAAATGAAAGGGTAAAATTCAAATTGAAATTAATGACAAAATTGATTCTGCCAGAATCAATTCTGGATAGCAGAATTGATTTTGGCCAGCCAAACATGTCAATTTTCTGATTTTCACAATTCTGGGTACCCAAAAGTTAATCCAAACATGCACTTAGTGTGTGTTTGGTTGAACTTATTTTAAGCTCATAAGTGTTTATTTTTTAAAAATAAGCACTTATTAAAATATTGAGAGGTGTTTGGTTGGACTTATTTTAAAATAGGAGTAGAGCTTATTTTAACATAAGCACTTATTCCAAAACCCAAAATTTGGGCTTTTTGGAGAGAGCTTATTTTGGCTTTAGTTTTTTGTTTTTTTGTAAAAAAATGATTTTTTTTCTTGGCAATCAAACACCTAATAATTTTTTGATAAAAGTTTTACTTGAAAAAATTCTACTACTATAAGCTCTTTTAAATAAAATGTACCAAACAGAGCCTTAGTATAGATTGATTGGAGGAAACCTTTTAGTTTTCTTTCCAATTGTGTGTTTCTTTTTAAGCCGTGTTTATTAAACAATCTAGATTACTTGTGAATTCAAAATATTTGTATTTTTACTTAACGGTGTTTGACGTGCGATTCGCACGCTGCTTCCGCAAGTGTACGTATCGTTGGCAAGTAATATAGTCAATAAGACCGAATATCGTCCTCAAAAACTGGTTGCTAATGATCGAATACCTATTTTATGGTTTCTATTTGGCGAACTATTTGGTATTTGGTTATCTATTAGACTAAATTGCAAGAATTAAATTAACTACTTAGGTTGAGAAGGAATTAGGGCTTTCAAGATCCTCAACTTTCACTCTATTTAATCCTTAATATAGTTAAGAGTGACTTCTTCTTCTTTGTTAAGATAGCGGTTAACTAAGTTGTCCTATATTTCGGTTGGAATATATATTCACTCAACCCCAGTGTAGAACCCTTCTATATCTTTATGATAGGATTTACCACATAGGAGGATTAAGAGCAGTAACCTATAAGCTACACAAGTATCGGGGTACTCTCGTCCGCGATTTTAATCTATGTCTACTCAATTATAGCATATCCAAATCTCTCCTCTCGAATCTCGATTCAAAATCATATAAGTGGTGATAATTAGTAACTAATTAATTACCAAGCATGCAAATCAAGTATTGAATAGATCTTAACCACACGAAGAAGAAATAACTTACTATATTAGTTCATAAATAAGAGTTTAAGAGATTCACAAGGAAAGCCCTAAAAAGTGTTTAGTTCCTAGCCATAGGCATGCTAAGAACTATCACAAAATCCAACATAAACTAAATGAAAATAACGGAAAAGAAAGATTATGTAATGAAAACGTCTCAATTTGTTGCCTCCTTGTTGTGTTCTCCCAAGAATGACCACCCTCTCATTAGACAATCCCTAGGGCTTTTATATGTTACAATTTTTGTGCCCCACAGACCACTTTTCCCTTTGCCAAGTTAAATTCGAATCGAAAATCATACGCAGATCGCGGTCGTAAACTTCGCAGCCTCTCTCGATATTTGGCACCGCGGCCCCGTGGTGCACCGCGCAGTCGCCACTTTCGCATTTGCCTCGGGCTATATTTCAAATTTCACTTTCGCTTTTGCCATTTTTGCCCTTTTAGACCGATGCGACTCAAAAGAACTCATATCTCACTATTGAGTCAAATAATCTTTAATCCATGAACTCATATCTCACTATTGAAAAAACTAGGATGGTTTTCCACATAAGATATACTGACAAATGTGGACTTATTTACACAACTTCAATGGTTAATCGAGGCATTGGCCTATTCACCATAACCCCGCTTCCTCATCATGTTGTAGCTCACTAATATCACTTGTGGTTTAATTGCACAATATACAACAACAACATACCAAGTGAAATCTCACAACGCTGGTCTGGGAAGGGTAGAGCTGTGGACCTTATCTCTACCTTGGTAGGTAGAGCGGTTGTTTCCTAGACCCTACCAAGACAAAGCATAATCACAAGCAAAGCAAAGCAAGAGAATGAGACTGACAAGAAATTAAAGCAACATGCCGATAACAAAATCGAATATGTCACAGAAGCGCATTCTAACAATAATTGCACAATATACAGTTGTCAAAAAGTTCTAAAGCAGAATCAACCTACCTGGACACACTTTTGAAAACCACAATGCGTATTCTAGAGAGTGATGAGAATATGACACATAAGGTTCAAAATATAATGCAGGCAAAACTAAAGACGACATGAGCAAACAGGGACAACCAAAGAAGGAAGGGAAAACCACCACAACCGATCTACTGAACAAATTCTCGAGAAGGAAGAAAGCAAACAAAGACCCGGTTATATGAGAACAAGGACCACTGTAATGCTTGAAGATGGCAATAGCTTCTGACAGAAAATTGATGTACCTCCTACAACTAAAGGAACCAAAAAAGGCTATACGACATACAATCATCGAGTTCAAATAGCTTATGAAAAGACTATGAGAATGCAACTACTAGTCCACGAGGACCTTCATGGGTGTAACTTTGACTATGTCATAGCCTATGGATTCTAAGTTCATCGATTTCTCGGTGGATGGATGGGATAAATGCCTATATTGCTTTATAATGTTATTGTTATGTTGACGTTATATATCACTTCCCTATTAGATAAATTCTCTTTTATCCTTTTCTTTTGAGAAGGCAGGAGGTGTCACTGTGAGATACACATTAATATCTAAGCAGTTCAGGGAAACATAGTACCAGAAAAGTGGGACCAATGGTAGCAGCTCTTGCTTCAATGAGCTCATGTTGAAGACAACTTCAGCATAAAGAACATCATTTGTGAAGAGGTCGTGCTGCAAAACTTTTACCCCATTGATGTTTCCAACCTACAACAAAAGGCGTAACAAGTTAAACTAAAATGGAATCCAATAAACAGAATTAAATCAAGAGTAAGTTGTGGTTACCTCAGTTGGAACATGTACAGGTTCTCGAGGAATATCTTGTAGAGAGAGGCTGGGCACGCTCTTTAGAGCTTCTGGTGGATCAGGAGTTTCTTGCTTTAGCCGTAGCTCTTGTGTTGCCCGAGCTAGCTCAGCAAGATCCTCTTGGGTCATGCTTGCTTTAACTTTATCCAGCGTCTCTTTTTCAATTTGTTCCTCACGAGATGCCTTCTCTGGGTCGGGCTGAAGAAAACAACACCCATATATAAACATACACAAAAAACAAATCTTTCTCAGAAAAGGAAGGCAGCATTAATGATAATAACCTGCATCTCAACCGTTACACGGTGTTGATTTCTCAAGATGTATTGGTCAATTAAAGGAGCAAAAACAGCTTTGGAGCCTTCCTTAGCTATTCTAGCTTTCAGGGCCTCCAAAGGTTTCTGATACTTCAGTGGTTCAAATGGATCCATATCGTAAATCCATTTCCCCTGAAGAGACATCACAGAGAAATAACAAAGCTCATTCTTTGCAAGAGTAAGGAAAAAGAAAGTGTAATTGACGAAAATCAAGATAAATGAAAAGAGTTGTGAAAGATTTTCGTACAATGGAGCGTAGCATCAACGCTAAACCACGTGGGAATGAGCCAGTGTTATTTTCTCTAAGAGAAAATTCAATTGTATTCATTGATGCCTCCACAGCATCTGAATCAAAACCTTTCGCAGCTAAGCCTTCTAGAGTGCTCATGACCAATTCTTCAACCTTTTGAATGTTCTCTTCTGAGATACCCTTCAACCCAATGCTAAACTGAGGCTGAAGGAGCTCATCCTCAATCCCTCCACCAACAATTGCATCCCCTAAACCACTTTCTAGCAAGATCTTCCTCAAGGGAGAAGCTGGAGTCCCCAAAAGCAGATGATCCAAAAAACCTAGGGCAAGCTCAGTTTCTAAATCCAGTGGCTTGTCAGACAGCAGCCAATTAAGGCATACCATGTGCTTCTTTTTCAGGTCCCCATCTTCCCCAACAGGATATTTTTCTATGATCCTGACTGGCTCTGAGAATAGTTTCTGTGGTTCAACTCTTGACTCATGTGGAGCTGAACTGGCATCAAACATGTCCAAATACTCTACATGTAATTACACGTATTATAAGAACATGAGATGTGCCAGAGTTTCAAAAGAAGCTTCAGGGTTCTAAAATAAAACTGAAGCCATTACTGGTTAGAACAAACACAGCTAATAACATTTAAAATTTCGCAAGTTCCTACAACATTTGATCAATATAATTGACACTTCAACTCGATTTCAGTATGTTATACTTCTTTATTTCCTTATCAGAAAATGTTATACTTCTTTATTTCTAGTTCCCGTTCATTTTAACTTTTTGAGAACTCTCGGAATTTTTGACAGCCAGCATAATGTTCAATACTCACAGAGAACAAAGAAACGTATATAAGCAACCAGAATGATACAGAAAGTGAGCCCTCCGCATATCAATTATATTTTGCAGAGTCACACTTGTTCAAGGGGCGTCAATTGACATACCTCCCCCGAATTATTAGAGTACGTTTAGATAGCCAAATATTTTCTTAATATATATTTACTATATTTTGAATCACCTTTAACTTCCTTATATTTTGATTTTCTTTAGTGTATATCCTGATTCGGCTACTGTCTATGAGATAATTAATATGGTTGAAAAAAGCATGTAAAACTCCAAACATGGAAGTGGGGAAGTGGAGGAAGAACTGAAAATTTACCTTCCCTGTATAAATGGACAAGTACGTAGGTACTATAATATGGTTCAAAATTTGAAATCAAGAAGATAAAACAACAAAAGATAAATCAACAAAATGGATAGGGCTGCTATCGGTCCGGATACACTCGAGAACCACCCGAGAACCGGATCGAAATACCCGGACCGATACTCGGACCAAAAGGTTAACGGTCCGGATACGAGTACCAGACATAAGGATCCGGACCGATAAAGATTCGGTCCGACAACTCGGTCTAATTACCCGATAACTTATATGTTATCAGTCCCGGTCTAATACCCGGTAACTATCTTATCAATCCTTGGAATATTGCTATTATATATTGTTTTAAGTTTATTAATATGTATTATGTAAATCAATAAAGCAGAGATTTTTATAAAAAAATTATAAATAAAACATAGATTTTTAAGTAAAAAAAGAATTTTAATATTTCGGACCGGAAACGGTATCCAGAACCGGACCGGTAACTATCTTATCGGTCCGGTCTCAGTTCGGACCGGTAACTTTATCGGTCCGATTCCGGTATGTCGATACCCGGACCGGACCGGACCGATAACAACTCTTAATGGGAGTAGGAAATAAAGGAAGAAGTGAAACTTCATCTACTTGCTTATTGCTTCGGGATTAAATTGGAAGGATCACCGATTTACGGACCCAAAAAAAAGTATCTTTACACACATTAATGTTGTTTCAATTGAATTATGAGAACTTTTATATAAGAGCACAAGGGTAAAATTCATTACTGATTATTGTAATTCATGTTAAGATAGAACTTCATTCACCTTCTTGACACCATTATCATATTATAACAAAAAATACTCCTGATTAATTTAAGCGCTTCAAGAGATAATCTCAAATGTCCATTATTATCTTTGTTATAATCGTTGCTAATATCTAGAAGTAGAAAATGTGTAGTTTTAAAGAACTTTAGCATAATATTCATTGAGAACTTCTACAATTTTACATAAGGAAAAAATGATACTCCCTCCGTCTCAAATTATTTTTACTTTTTATGTTTACACGCCCGTTAAAAATATTAATTATGAGGATATTTGACCTACTTTATCCTTATTTATATCTCAAGTTACAATTCCTCTCCATTAAATATTTACTCTATTTATATGTCATTTCATTAGGGACAAAGGGTAAAATGAAGAAAAAATAATTAATTATGTCTTGAACTTCTAAAACGACAAATAATTTGAGATAGTTATTTTTAGTAATCACGACAAATAATTTGAGTCATTAATGAAGATGACAAATAAATAGAAATATTTAATGGAGAGAGATTTTACATTGTGAGATTTTTCATCAGGTCCCACATTATGAGATTCACTGGATATGTTGTTGTATTTAATGAAGAGAGATTATATCTAGACATAAATAGGAGTAAACTAGGTCAAATATCTCTTAATTAATATTTTTTAAGGTATATGTAAACCAAAAAACGATAAATAATTTGAGACAAAGTGAGTAAGTTAATTCGGAGTTTTAAGGGAAATGGAACGTCTAACAATTCTCATAAAAGACCATGAATGCAAATGAATGAAGACAATTAACAAGTATTTAGTACATTTATAAGCAAGCATATATTCCCGTTACAAGTTATAACTATTATGTCTTTATTTGGCAACATCAATTATTGGCTGTTGCCCATTTCAACCTTACAGTTTTCCCATTAATACTTTTTAATCAATTAAGCAAAAGAAACTAGTAGTTGGATAAAAAATATTCAAACTAAAATCTACCAATTAAGGAGAACTTTTTTCATGGGAAGTCATTTTTCGGTGTTTGATACGACGGGAGTCATTCTCTACGAAATTTGTTTTTTTAATCAAAAGAAAAATGGCTTTCCTCACTTATAAAGAGAAGTCGTTTTTCTAATAATTATCTTTAACTCTGAACGTCATGTTGACTAACACTAATACATTATTATTAATTTCTAGTATTAAAAAAATTCATCAAAACACTTTCCAATTTGCTGATATTATTATTATTATCTTTGATATGCCTTTGGTTTTACAAATAAAATAAAGGTGTAATAGCTTGGAGGCACATAGGATTCCCGTTGGTGAGTCCATATATCAGTTAAGGGCAGTCACTTGTTATTTGTAGAGACAAGACACCCTAAAAACAAGGGCAGTGTCTCTTTTATTCTGTTTTGCAATTGTCATTTGTTTTTTATGCAATTGCAATGCAATGTGGAGGACCACCTCATCTTCCTTCTACCCAAGAATGGATGTAACAATTTAGATGTATGTTTCTTAGGATCAATTAACAATAAATAAGTTTTTTTAAACAATAGCATTCGCTTTAATCTCAAACATAACTGATTCAGCTATGTGAATCCTCATTGATTCATCATAAATTAGCTAGAGTTATACCGATTGTCAACCTACCGTAATCATCCTCCTTTATCTAAGCTTGGTAACCAAGTGAGCAAACTCACACAAGCGAGTCAGTAAAAAAGATAATTGGCTTTTTGAAAATTTACCAGCATTTTGGACAAATGAGTGAGGACTTTGTATGTCCTTGCAACAACTCTCGGTCACAAAGTTTTGATGTGAGATGGGAACAACTTTCTGAAAGCTAAATGCTCTCGCATATTCTGATATCCATATTGTAAGTTGCACTAATAGTTTTTTAACAATTTAATATGTATAACCTAAAATGGTGGAACCAAAGTGCTGACAAGTACATTTCCTTGTTAAAGATTTTTGTCTGAGTCCTGTCTATTATTTAATGAGGGATTGCATTTGCAAGGCACAAAAAGACTCTGAAAGCGTGACATCCCTACTTAGTTGTCCAAGTGATTTCAAGCAGTTAGAAATATAGTTATGCTCTCTCTTACAGAAAAAACTGCGTAGAAATACTTTAGAATTATTTCTCAAGATATTTTCTTAAAAATGGTATTTTTTAAAGCATTTGTTTTGCACCTAAGAAGATGTATGTATTTGGCTATTTCAAGAGCTTATAGGGGAATAAAGGGCATTTTGATTAGATGTACTATCACAGAACAATGATGGTACGAAATTCTGTAATATTATATATAATGGTGGCAATTTCAACCCATATTTTCTCAACTCACCCAACTCGCTTGTAATAGACCCATATTCAACCCGCAAAAATGGGTCAAACCCATTTATGTCTATCAATATCCTGTTTGCTAAACTCGGCTGCATAACTTGTGTAATTAATAATGTTATAGTTGTCCCCGGGGCATAGTCCAGTGGTAAAGTCTGGGCGTTATAAGGCGCGCGGGCATGCGCAGCGTTGGTTCGATCCCCGCCAAGCACATAAGAGGGGATTGAACCTTGTGTCATTGATCCGTTGTACGCTCCCAGACACTGATCAATGAAGCACATCCCACGATTACTACTAATAGTGTTGAGGGACCGGTGTGCTATTACCCCAGGAGCCTAGTAGCAATACTAGCGATAGGGAGGCGCAAGCCTCGAGACTGCATCGGCATAGTCGATGGTAAAGTCCGGCGTTATAAGGCGCGCGGGCATGCGCAACGTTGGTTCGATCCCCGCCAAGCACATAAGAGGGGATTGAACCTTGTGTCATTGATCCGTTGTACGCTCCCAGACACTGATCAATGAAGCACATCCCGCGATTACTAGTAATAGTGTTGAGGGACCGGTGCTATTACCCCAGGAGTCTAGTAGCAATACTAGCGATAGGGAGGCGCAAGCCTCGAGACCTGGGCATCAAAAAAAAAATGTTATAGTCGCTATATAACTTGTCCGCAAACTTTACAATGGGAAACGTAGAAGAAAGTCACACAAAAGTATTTTTTAACCTATAAAAAGGTAGTTACCATACCATGAAAAATGCAAACTGGAATAGCACTGTCTTGACACTCAAGCGACTTTTGTAACTTAAAAGCAGATAAATGAAGCTGTAAAAAAACTATAATCTTGAAACTTAACAGTAAACAACATGTGAAGTTTAAGTGGTTATTGAAATTATAAATATATTGGCATTCTAATTTTACCTTCCATGCTTCTTTAAAAGCTACTACCACCTATGTTTTGAAGAAAAAAGAAATGGTATTCTTCCCATTCTTGCCTGATCCAGTCTCTTCTTTTCTTCCCTTCAACCCAGGAAGGGAAGATTCTAATATCAAATAACATATACAAGCATTTTCGGAGTGTCAAATGCTGTGAGAGAGAAAAAATAGACGACACAGTATCAGAGTGTTTTCTTGACTTCCAAGAAGTTGGAACGCTCCTTGTTGGCTGCCTCAACATCATCTGGTGATGCTACAGCAACAACCACCCCTTTATCTTTAACTGCTTCCATGACATCTCCAAATTTCTTAAAATCTTCCAGCCTATGAAGGAAAAGAAACATGATTAGTAGTAACTTTATACAACTCATATGGAAGAATAAGTTACTGCTATTTTACTAGCATTAAAAACACAGCAGGTTTAAAATGCAAATTTGAGTACAAATTTCGACACATTCTATTAATGATTTTTCTATGCATTGTATGCTGATCTAGGTCTTTATTAAGAATTACAATACTAAGAGTGGTCTTCCATTTTGCTTTTATATGCTTCATTGATCATTATCATCCCCAACTTTAAAACGGAACATTTTGTCATAATGGCAAAGGGCTTATTATCAAGTGAAAACGAAATAACATAACAAAGCTTAATTTAAAACTGTCTATATCTAAAGAGAGAATTCATTTATATCAGCCAAGAGAAGGGAAGGGGTGGCTATGGCATTTGCTGTTTGCTAGAAAATCATGGTATTAACATTACTTGCACTCAAATATTAGGTCAATATTTAAGCTAAATACAGAAAGATTCAACACTTTACCTTGTTGATAATATCTCCTCACGTCTCCTTTGTCTTTCTTCATCTGTTACTCCCAGTAAATGTCGTAATAAACTGAGAGCAAGAGCACGGATCATTAGGTTCAATACAAACCAGTGAGCATTTTATCATTACCAAAGTTGAGAAAATTCTCAATTAGCACACAGACTATACAGAATATAAGTTCTAACTATCACTCTTTTCTCCAGAGATTATAGATTGACAAGCAGTTGAACATTGTCATATTAAATAAACTTATTATCAAATCCTTATAGAACAGAAAATTTTATTCTCAAACCAAATCCAATTAATCTAGCATTTTCACTACCACTCCAACAGCACTAAAGTAAAATACAGAATCAGGTTCAATATTGACAAGAAACAACTTTAGAACAGAAGCGTATAAAGATGTCTTGCAATCAGAGAGTAAGATGAGCACAGAATATGCATGGTCATCCACTTACCCACTGTATCCTTTGGCATCAGGCAACTGGTAAGCATCTACATCTCCAATAGTCCCAATAATTGCCTTTGTGAGCGCATCATCATCCATTTCAAGTTCTTTAAGGAAACTACTTGTTCCATCATACACATCAAGTGTCTTCAATAAATTTGGGTCTCGGTAGGATAAAAATGAGAATACCCCTGATGAACCGAAATATAATGTTAACTAGAGAAACTCTCTACCTGAATCTTCAGATGAGATAAGATGAACACAAAATCGTACCTGAATGGGTGTCAAAGCCACAAAATCCTCCATAAGCTCCACCACTAACACGTACACGGTCCCACAACCATGTATTACTTATATAATTAGAAATAACATAAGCACTACCGTTAAGCTCATAACCAGCTTCATATAGATTAGCTGCTTTTCCAACATAATTTACCTATAAGAAGGATCCCTCAAAGTCATCACCTGAATTTTGACAGTGAGATAGTGTATAGTCGAAGAACAAAACTTTACGAGACAGCTAACCTGAGTAGGAACAACAAAAGCTTCATTTGAGCGAGACAATTGTGCATTCCAAGCAGCTGACTCCACTGGGGATGTGCTTGGAAGCAAATCAAGAAATTTGCTAATATGTTTCTCTGCGTTGGTGAGATTCTTCCCATCAGCTGTCAAATTTATCAGACACCCATTCTTGGAAAGTAAGGATTTTCGGATCTCCTCAAGGGATGAAGATATTTGGGGCCAGTCATTCTCAACTTGGTCTTCAAGACCCTTCAGAAATTCGAAGTAGCTGCAAACACACACACACAAAAAGAAGAAAAAAAAGAGAGAAAGAGGTAAACATTCTGTTCCAAATAATTACATTGTCCTTTTTCCAGTGAATGGAGGACGTTTAAACATAAGTCAACCTGAAACAGATAATTTATGGAAACCAAACACAGCTAGAACATCAGAAAGACAAATTTAAATCAGCCAACGCTGGCCAATCAGGATAAATACGTAGGTATAACCAGAGGGATAGGAACATTGAAGATGGAAAAATTTATCCAACAACCATTATTGGGACAAAGTCATTCAAGATTAAAAGGACAAAAGTCATCTAACCTTACACCACCCATTTGTTCAGATATCCACCCAGCAGTGTTAAGCTTAGCACCCATCCTTGCAGCAGCAATGCTATGACCACTGCCTCTTAGTCGATTCTAGAACCACAAGTTCATGGGGGAAAAGTTAGATAATACGTCGTGCACATTCATTTACCAAAGTTCTTCATGTTCCAAGACTTAAAGTATACCTCCATTCTCGATCTGCTTTGAGAAACAAACTGCTTGAAACGCTTTTGGTCATTAAGTTGGACATCTTGAAGAATGCGGTTGATCTACAACAAACAAATTGAAAAGATCTCACAATCAAAAATGGCTAGACAAATTACTAGCTTCTTAGATATCTATTACCACCAAGTTAGAGCATCATCTAAAAGCTAGAAAATGGTGCATACTACCTTATATTTAGTATACTAGAATGGTTCATGAATTCAAATAATAAATTGGGGAAGCTAGGAGAAAAAACAATAAAGCAACAGTATTTAACCGACACAAGGTCCATAAGTAGACCTTGACTAATTTTCATAAAGTATTTAACCGACACATGACCATGTTTGAAACTTTATGAGCATGATTAAAAGGTCCAAACACGGGTGAGATTTACATGACATCTCCATCTATATTTGTCTTCCTTCCTATGTTCAGATGAGAAATATGGTGCTTTGCTCAAATCAAAGTTTACACCTAAGACTTGAAAGTTAGGAAAGTATGTCCTCTAGCACTTGCCACAAAACTAGAACTTAGTATGGTCCTCATCTCTTTCCTTTATCCAAGGTTACTCATTAATTGAACCAATATGAGACTCCAAATATATCAGAAAACTGACAAATGAAAAGGGAGATGTAGGGTTGTATTATGTTGGAAAGACGCATAAATCATTTAGCTTCCTTGAAGGAAAGGAAATAAATTAAGGAAAAAAGTCTGGAGTTTGTCAAAGGCCAATAGTTCCACATAGCAACATGCTAGACACAGGTTTATGGAATGCATACACCATCACTGTACTAGCTGACTAGCACTCTCAATCTAAATTTTACCTGATACAGTACTAAACTAAAATTATAAAACTGTACTCAGTTATACCAAATAAATGGAAATCTGCACAAACATGATTATTTTGATGAAAACCCACAGAAGCATGTCATGACTAGTAAAACTTAACAAACATATGTTCCTGTTTAATTTAACACAAATTTGACAGGTCCTTAGCTCCAAAGATCATTACAACAAAGACCTTGATACATAACATCACAACACTGTTGTTCACATACAACATCACATCATGTTTCCTGTAGCTTGAAAGATGACCATTTACAGCTATCAATTACCAAAGAAACTGATTTACCAAGTTGAATAGATCTTCTGTACGTTGTGACATGGCTTTGCCTCGAACAATTATCTTGCTGCATGGCTCCACCTTGCCGCGGACTGATGAGGTGAAAGGATAGACTGATATCCCTCCAGTTTTCCTTCCAATCAACTGGTTCAACTGCACAAAGTCTAAATCCTTTGTGCCCATTTCCAGCAGAGACTGACTGTTAAGAAATTTTGCACATCAGAGTCAAATAATCTTTAATCCATGAACTCATATCTCACTATTGAAAAAACTAGGATGGTTTTCCACATAAGATATACGGACAGCGTGGACTTATTTACACAACTTCAATGGTTAATCGAGGCATTGGCCTATTCACCATAACCCTGCTCCTCATCATGTTGTAGCTCACTAATATCAGCTTGTGGTTTAATTGCACAATATACAACAACAACATACCAAGTGAAATCTCACAACGTGGGGTCTGGGAAGGGTAGAGTGTACGCAGACCTTATCTCTACCTTGGTAGGTAGAGCGGTTGTTTCCGGGAGACCCTCGGCTCAAGACAAAGCATAATCACAAGCAAAGCAAAGCAAGAGAAGCGGTCAGACTCCGACAAGAAATTAAAGCAACATGCTGATAACAAAATCGAATATGTCATGGTAGCGCATTCTAACAATAATTGCACAATATACAGTTGTCAAAAAGTTCTAAAGCAGAATCAACCTACCTGGACACACTTTTGAAAACCACAATGCGTATTCTAGAGAGTGATGAGAATATGACACATAAGGTTCAAAATATAATGCAGGCAAAAACTAAAGACGACATGAGCAAACAGGGACAACCAAAGAAGGAAGGGAAAAAACCACCACAACCGATCTACTGAACAAATTCTCGAGAAGGAAGAAAGCAAACAAAGACCCGGGTTATATGAGAACAAGGACCACTGTAATGCTTGAAGATGGCAATAGCTTCTGACAGAAAATTGATGTACCTCCTACAACTAAAGGAACCAAAAAAGGCTATACGACATACAATCATCGAGTTCAAATAGCTTATGAAAAGACTATGAGAATGCAACTACTAGTCCACGAGGACCTTCATGGGTGTAACTTTGACTATGTCATAGCCTATGGATTCTAAGTTCATCGATTTCTCGGTGGATGGATGGGATAAATGCCTATATTGCTTTATAATGTTATTGTTATGTTGACGTTATATATCACTTCCTATTAGATAAATTCTCTTTATCCTTTTCTTTTGAGAAGGCAGGAGGTGTCACTGTGAGATACACATTAATATCTAAGCAGTTCAGGGAAACATAGTACCAGAAAAGTGGGACCAATGGTAGCAGCTCTTGCTTCAATGAGCTCATGTTGAAGACAACTTCAGCATAAAGAACATCATTTGTGAAGAGGTCGTGCTGCAAAACTTTTACCCCATTGATGTTTCCAACCTACAACAAAAGGCGTAACAAGTTAAACTAAAATGGAATCCAATAAACAGAATTAAATCAAGAGTAAGTTGTGGTTACCTCAGTTGGAACATGTACAGGTTCTCGAGGAATATCTTGTAGAGAGAGGCTGGGCACGCTCTTTAGAGCTTCTGGTGGATCAGGAGTTTCTTGCTTTAGCCGTAGCTCTTGTGTTGCCCGAGCTAGCTCAGCAAGATCCTCTTGGGTCATGCTTGCTTTAACTTTATCCAGCGTCTCTTTTTCAATTTGTTCCTCACGAGATGCCTTCTCTGGGTCGGGCTGAAGAAAACAACACCCATATATAAACATACACAAAAAACAAATCTTTCTCAGAAAAGGAAGGCAGCATTAATGATAATAACCTGCATCTCAACTGTTACACGGTGTTGATTTCTCAAGATGTATTGGTCAATTAAAGGAGCAAAACAGCTTTGGAGCCTTCCTTAGCTATTCTAGCTTTCAGGGCCTCCAAAGGTTTCTGATACTTCAGTGGTTCAAATGGATCCATATCAGAAATCCATTTCCCTGAAGAGACATCACAGAGAAATAACAAAGCTCATTCTTTGCAAGAGTAAGGAAAAAGAAAGTGTAATTGACGAAAATCAAGATAAATGAAAAGAGTTGTGAAAGATTTTCGTACAATGGAGCGTAGCATCAACGCTAAACCACGTGGGAATGAGCCAGTGTTATTTTCTCTAAGAGAAAATTCAATTGTATTCATTGATGCCTCCACAGCATCTGAATCAAAACCTTTACAGCTAAGCCTTCTAGAGTGCTCATGACCAATTCTTCAACCTTTTGAATGTTCTCTTCTGAGATACCCTTCAACCCAATGCTAAACTGAGGCTGAAGGAGCTCATCCTCAATCCCTCCACCAACAATTGCATCCCCTAAACCACTTTCTAGCAAGATCTTCCTCAAGGGAGAAGCTGGAGTCCCCAAAAGCAGATGATCCAAAAAACCTAGGGCAAGCTCAGTTTCTAAATCCAGTGGCTTGTCAGACAGCAGCCAATTAAGGCATACCATGTGCTTCTTTTTCAGGTCCCCATCTTCCCCAACAGGATATTTTTCTATGATCCTGACTGGCTCTGAGAATAGTTTCTGTGGTTCAACTCTTGACTCATGTGGAGCTGAACTGGCATCAAACATGTCCAAATACTCTACATGTAATTACACGTATTATAAGAACATGAGATGTGCCAGAGTTTCAAAAGAAGCTTCAGGGTTCTAAAATAAAACTGAAGCCATTACTGGTTAGAACAAACACAGCTAATAACATTTAAAATTTCGCAAGTTCCTACAACATTTGATCAATATAATTGACACTTCAACTCGATTTCAGTATGTTATACTTCTTTATTTCCTTATCAGAAAATGTTATACTTCTTTATTTCTAGTTCCGTTCATTTTAACTTTTGAGAACTCTCGGAATTTTTGACAGCCAGCATAATGTTCAATACTCACAGAGAACAAAGAAACGTATATAAGCAACCAGAATGATACAGAAAGTGAGCCCTCCGCATATCAATTATATTTTTTGGCCAATTCCACATGACCCGACTCAAATCAAAAGAAAAAAGGAAAACAAAAGAACTCAAGAAGTAAATTGCTGTCTATGGAGGGATCTGATGACTGGCACTGCTACATAACATCTGAGGATTTATTACATTGTGATAACTGATAAGAGAAAGAAAAAAAACCTAGTACACAGTTAACAATGGGACACATAATTAACTAAATAAAATTGGGAACGTGTTTAACATTACCTTGAAGTTACAAATGCTTATCCAGTATGTTCTTGTTAATCTTGGTTGTACAAGAAATTATATTCCCAGGATAAGTAATGTTAGAATGTTTCAATTCCCCTTAATTTAAAAAAAAAATGCCACGATGTCCATATGTTGTTGAGCTATGTGCATAAAAAATAACAAGGCCTCTGATAGGTGTAGCTTCCCCAATTTTTTCTTTTAAAACAAGCAACAGATCTATATGTAATGACATGACCTTTGATTGGTTTAGGGAAAGTTTCTGATATTGGCATGTCAACGATTTTGTTACATCCATGTTTCCTCTAACACATCCAGAAAGTACATGAAGTAATGAATATCCAAGAAAAAACTGCTCGTCAAGAAGGATTCCTAGTATAGGCAAACCATATGAATTAACACCAATCATGTTCATTTGAAATTGTAAGAGGTAAACGAATACGTACCACTTAAGATCCGCAGACGTTCATTTGGGTCATCATCTCCATAAAACCATATCCTTGCATTGCTAGGATGGTAAAATTTCCTGTGGAAATCCTGCAAATATATAGACACAGAAAACACCAGTCACGCTAAGAGGCTAAGGAAACAAAACCTTAGCAGCAGAATTCCTGACATATGTTAGTTAATTAGTCACGACTACTCTCCCTTTTGCCAGCATTATCACGTACCAAGTGTAGTTTGAAACAAAATAAGACATTGATACATCATCAACCTATATAGTAGATATTCATCAATAAAATTTAGTGGTCTAGTTGTGCATCTCTTTTCTTTTTAATTCCTTAATGCAGTTATATATAGAGCTCAAATACAATACACGATATTTGTCCAATGTGTAACACATCAAATTTAAGGACTTAACTCTTTTCATTAATTAATTTTAACATTTTATATGTAACACTATAACACTCTAACAACCCCTTCTCAGAGTCTAGGTCAAGAATCCAACGTGAATTAATTATTTTGAAAACATAAATGTTGCCACAATAGATGAAGGAAACTTGCGTGAAAGTGACCATCAGACCCCGCAGGAAAAGCCTGGGTTGTCGAAATTTAACGGAAGGTTTAATGTCTTTAAAATGATCGGAAAGAATGGACACTGAAGAAGAGGTAAGGTGCCACCAAATCAGCCATCAGAAAGAGAAAGATAGGTACAACTTGGGCCAGGAAGTAGCATAAGACCATTTACCGATAGCTAAAACTTACTTAAATTCTACAATGATCAAAGAAATTCTAAAACTATGTGCATTAGAGGTTAGAAGATTTTAATTGAATACAAGACACATGTATTGATGTCAAACATAATACATATGATATTGTCCAGTGTAGGACAATATCCAATTTAAGAACTTAACACTTCTAATATTTATAACTAAACAATCTAATACTAATACTTAACATTCTAGCAATCAACATAACTATAAACCAAATTTCATTTTGCCGAACCAATGACAAGGAAACCACTACAATGGCCAAGATAATTGTTTACTCATACCCAAGTACTGACAGCTTACACTACAAACCATAATTTCATGTCCTTCTATGTGTTGTCAAAAACAAAGCAAAGCATAGAAGCACTAAAGTTAGCTATTAGTCTGCTAATTGGTAAAAATTGTGTTAGTGAGGAAAGGCGTATATGAAGAAAACAAACAAACAACCACACCCACAATGCTAAAATTAACTATAGCAAAAACAATTATATGGGCAAAAGGATTGACGAAACTACTAATGTAAAACATGTGCAGTAAAACCATGTTAATTAAACTCATAAACTACTTTAATTCTTTTAAGGTGGCACGTATCCCGTGGAATTAGTCGAGGTGTGTGCAAGCTGGCCCGGACACTTCAAAAAAGTAGATGGGAAAATAGTTTTAACCTGTATTCAAATCTAGTGGCTAGATTTCTCATGCTGACTTCAAATATCTCTAGCAATTGTTTTATAACTTTTATTAAGAATAAGTATGTCATTTCATCCATCTCAATGGAGTGAAGGGCTAGCTCAGCGGAGCAAAATGCCCAACTTTTACTATGCCTGATACCAAGGTTAAAGCACGCCTATAACAACAATGATCCTTCTATGAACTTCAACGAATATTTAAGTGATATTTCTACTCTGTGTCGCAAAACATGTTGCTAAGCACTACATATGAGAAGCTTACGGTGTCTCACCTTAAAGATTAAAGCCCACGGTCCATATGGTTTAATTTCTGACTAGGGCGTTCAAAACCCACAAAAACAAGAGGACAACAGTATGATGGAAGAACAACAACATCTGCATGACTTGATTATAGAATGATGGCAATTCACAAATATGATGGCCATTTAATTGTAGCATGGAGCATATACAAGCTTTCGCATAACTTGTAAGCAAGAGTGAATCCATTGAACATCATAAATCTAGCTTCTAGCTTATGGCTTTACGTTGGAATACAAGATGTCAGTTAACCAGATAAGATACTGATTTATCAATCACCAAAAGGTAGCAGCTCAAGTTTTCTCTTTGCACGTGAAAATGCGGGTACACATATAATACATCCACGGAACATCTGTATACATGAAGCATGCAACACAAGCAATTCAGGCCCACAGTTTTCAAGATCGTCCCAATTCAACTAAACACCTCACAACAAGAATGAAACATTGAGAAATACTAAAACGCAACAAGAAGAATCCAAGAATTGACATAATTAAATTATGATGATTAGCCGTGTAATAACAAAAACTTGTGAATTTTCTTAAATTTCTAATCTGTGAACAATGAAACTAATGTGAAAGAGACTACCAACCTTGAATTCCTCAAAAGAAAGGCTAGGAATTACTTGCGGGTCACCGCCACTGTCAACACCATAGGTATTATCAGGAAAAAGTGCCTGTAGAAGACATAGGTCACTGCTTATAAAAACAATAGTCTGTTGCAATATAGCACTACTATTTCTGGAAGAAACCCATGAATTGAACTATTGAATAAAGAAACGTCTGAAGTGTATTGGCATCATCAAATTACATACCCACATCTTGCACGAATTATTAGCCATGTATACAGCTTTGTGATGTGCTCATTGAATTGCCACAAGATTTAGCATCCCATAACTTACTTCTCAAACATGAACTTGGTAAAAATGACTATAAAACTAAGTACTTCACCTAGTAATATGCACAAAACATTTCTTTATAAACATACAGTTTTTTAGTGATCGTTTATCCTTCTCAGTCCACTTTATTTGTTGAGCTCGTGCACTAAACTACTTTTTGGCATTTGGCCTCTAAACCTTGTTAGTATCTATAGTTATTACATGCTTGATATGTGATAAGATATTAACTACTCCAATGAGGCGCCTTTAATCAGGACCTGGAAGAATTTAAAATTATTGAATGAGTTAAATATTGGATTCCATTCATTGAATTGAACACATTTCTAAAGCACATTATCATCAATTATATCCATTCAATAAAAATCTTTTTATCTAATATAAAGATTCAGCAATAACAATCAACCCTATCCACATACTCACAAAGAAGAACATTTAAACAATTAATCAGTTTGCCCTTATACAAATGTTTGATAACAACCATAATTGAGAGAAAAACCAAGTCAATAAGTGTGGCATCCATACCTGCTGGGAAGTTCGGCCCAGTAGATTATCAGGCTGAGAATAAACTCCTTTCATCTCATTGAACACAACCCCTGAAGTTTTATACATAAAAGATTTTATAAGATATGCAGGGACAAGCTTCAGATGCACCACTATCCGTAGGGATCAAAGGTGAAGAAAAAACAAATTTGTTCAAAGACGCTACTGCCGAACATTGATAAAAGCACAAGGAAGAGAAGTTATCACAGGAAAGAAACAGAAAAAAGATGATTCAAGAGGCTTTCTGAAGGAAACCTTTAAAAGTTATGTCGTCTGAGGGGTCATTCAGTTCATAATGCCAACCCTCTTGTTGAAACGTTTGGAAATCCTCCACGCATTTAGGGAAAAAGACAGCATCCAAGTATACATCAACCAGGTTGTAGAAATCCTGTTTTGGGAGAGGTAAGCACATATTAGATGGAAGCAAACCCTAATTTCCATAATGATGTTCAACACGTAACATTGTCCGAACCTTTGTATTTGTGGACGCCACAGGATAACATGTCCTATCTGGATATGTGAAAGCATTCAGAAAAGTGTTCAAGCTTCCCTTTAACAGTTCAACAAAGGGTTCTTTCAAGGGATACTTTCTTGAACCACATAGTACACTATGTTCCAATATGTGAGGAATTCCAGTAGAATCTTTCCTGCATTAACAATAAATGATAAGGCACAGGCTGCTGCTCATTTTCCATAAACCAAAACCGCAAGCAAATATATCAAAATCTCAATTTTCCGTGGGCGAATAGCTCTTGCTTAATACAGCTTTGTTCCATAAAGATAAAGAATATATTCTTGATGTAAATACGCTCATCAGCCACATTGACGGCTAATAATCCATATAAGTATAACTATAAGAATAATATAAACTTACGGAGGCGTCCGGAGGACAATGCCAAAGACCTTATTCTCATCGTCATTGGACACAGACATTACTTCAGCACCGGTTTTGTTGTGTTTATACAATACAGCTTTAGATTTACACTCATCAATAAACTGCTCGGATACTTTCTCAAACCCTAATTTCTCAGCAACTTCATCATCAGCACCAATAAACTCTAACAATTAAAACACATAAACAGCATCAAAATCAATCACGATTCAAATTAGAAGATAGCAAGGGAGTTGGTACCTTGAGATGATTGAGGGGCGGAAGTAGCGATGGCTCGAACAGAGAGAGGGTACAACTGTCTTTTCAAGTTGATTGAAGGCGATATGCCACGAACGTTGCTCCGAAGAAGTGAACGCCTGCGGTGAAGGTTCTGGAGTAAACGATGTCGTCTAGCGGTGTAACAAGTAAGAGAAGCGAGTCGGTGTGAAGAGCGTGAGAAGATTCTAGATAAGGCGAGATTGGAAGTGGACGATAAAGAGCGTAGCAACACCGCCCTCTCCATTGTTTTTCCAGAGGAACAAGTGTGTGAAGATGGGGAAATAAATGGAGAAATATCCAAGGGGGGGTTTTAGTAGGGAACGGTCAAAAACTTCTTTCCTAATTTTGTTGTTTTTGTGGAGAACCATTGGGCCATTTGCACTCCTTCCTACCTCTCAAATTAGAGACCAAAAATAAAAGAAACGTATGAATTATGGGTTTTGTTCAATTTAAGCAACATAGATTTTTATGATTGATTTTTTTTATACTTAGGGTGTGTTTGGATTAGCGGTTGACAGAATTGATTCTGGCAGAATCGATTTTGTTTGGATGCAATAATGTAAAATTGATTCTTATAATTGATTTATGTTTGGATAGATTTGATCAAAATTGCTTTTGAATGTATAATTACCAAAATGAACATACATATAAATAGATAGAAGTATATAAATAAAAATTACAAATATATAATAGAATTTAAAGTGCAATATAGTACTTAAATATTAGTAGAATATTATTACAATACTAATTTAAAGTGTAAATAGTATTTAAATATTATTACAATACTAATTTTGCATGTACTCTATTAATAATACATTATAGAAAAAGGAATAATATTATACTTAATAGTTATTTTTAAAAAGTACCTTGGAATCGATTTTCAGTTAAAATTGTAGAGCACATTTTGACGCATTTCTCGGGACTAGCTTCATTTAAAAAATTTGGACTAGCTTCATTTATATTAATAATACATTATAGAAAAATGAATAATATTATACTTAATAGTTATTTTAAAAAGTACATTGAAATCGGTTTTTAATTAAATTGTAGAGCACATTTTACCGCATTTAAAATATTAATAATAATCGGAGTATTTGAAAGAAGACAATAGAAAAAAGAGAAGGATAATCCAAATGAGTTGCACTATTCTCATTCTTAAGTACGAGAAAGATCCTATTATTAACAATAGTATACTCAAAACAGAACATGAGTAGTATATTTGTTTTTTTTAGTAATTATTTTTAGATATTTAAATAGGATAATGAAAGTTGTATATTTGAATATTTTTTTAGTAATTATTTCTAGATATTAAAGAGGATAATGAAAGTTGTATATTTGAATTTTTTTATTAATTATTTCTAAATATTTAAAGAGAGTAGTGAAAGTGGGTAGAGTTATTGATGGAAATTAAAGAATGTAATAAATGAAAGGATAAAATTCAAATTGAAATTAATGACAAAATTGATTCTGCCAGAATCAATTCTAGATAGCAGAATTGATTTTGGTCAGCCAAACATGTCAATTTTCTGATTTTCACAATTCTGGGTACCCAAAAGTTAATCCAAACATGCACTTAGTGTGTGTTTGATTGAACTTATTTTAAGCTCATAAGTGTTTATTTTTTAAAAATAAGCACTTATTAAAATATTGAGAGGTGTTTGGTTGGACTTATTTTAAAATAGGAGTAGAGCTTATTTTAACATAAGCACTTATTCCAAAAACCCAAAATTTGGGCTTTTTGGAGTAGAGCTTATTTTGGCTTTAGTTTTTTTGTTTTTTTTGTAAAAAAGTGATTTTTTTTCTTGGCAATCAAACACCTAATAATTTTTTGATAAAAGTTTTACTTGAAAAAATTCTACTACTATAAGCTCTTTTTAATAAAATGTACCAAACAGAGCCTTAGTATAGATTGATTGGAGGAAACCTTTTAGTTTTCTTTCCAATTGTGTGTTTCTTTTTAAGCCGTGTTTATTAAACAATCTAGATTACTTGTGAATTCAAAATATTTGTATTTTTACTTAACGGTGTTTGACGTGCGATTCGCACGCTGCTTCCGCAAGTGTACGTATCGTTGGCAAGTAATATAGTCAATAAGACCGAATATCGTCCTCAAAAACTGGTTGCTAATGATCGAATACCTATTTTATGGTTTCTATTTGGCGAACTATTTGGTATTTGGTTATCTATTAGACTAAATTGCAAGAATTAAATTAACTACTTAGGTTGAGAAGGAATTAGGGCTTTCAAGATCCTCAACTTTCACTCTATTTAATCCTTAATATACTTAAGAGTGACTTTCTTCTTTGTTAAGATAGCGGTTAACTAAGTTGTCTATATTTCGGTTGGAATATATATTCACTCAACCCCAAGTGTAGAACCCTTCTATATCTTTATGATAGGATTTACCACATAGGAGGATTAAGAGCGAACTTATAAGCTACACAAGTATCTGGTACTCTCGTCGCGATTTTAATCTATGTCTACTCAATTATAGCATATCCAAATCTCTCCTCTCGAATCTCGATTCAAAATCATATAAGTGGTGATAATTAGTAACTAATTAATTACCAAGCATGCAAATCAAGTATTGAATAGATCTTAACCACACGAAGAAGAAATAACTTACTATATTAGTTCATAAATAAGAGTTTAAGAGATTCACAAGGAAAGCCCTAAAAAGTGTTTAGTTCCTAGCCATAGGCATGCTAAGAACTATCACAAAATCCAACATAAACTAAATGAAAATAACGGAAAAGAAAGATTATGTAATGAAAACGTCTCAATTTGTTGCCTCCTTGTTGTGTTCTCCCAAGAATGACCACCCTCTCATTAGACAATCCCTAGGGCTTTTATATGTTACAATTTTTGTGCCCCACAGACCACTTTTCCCTTTGCCAAGTTAAATTCGGAACTGGAAAATCTGCGTCGGCATCGCGGTGCTGAAACTTCTGCAGCCTCTCAGTATATTTGGCACCGCGGTCCTGCATGGTAGCACCGCGGTGCTGCTCACTTTCGTCCAGGTTTGCCTCGGAAGCTCCATTTCAGCCCACTTTCTGCTCCTTTTTGCCATTTTTGCCCTTTTAGACCGATGCGACTCAAAAGAAAGAAAAAGGACCCTAACTAGACACTTATTTAGACAAAAATGTGTAAAATACTAACTGAAAAAGACTAAAAAGGCGTATACAATTTACGCCGATCAATGTTCCTTATCAATCATGAAAGAATTTTCAAATGAGTTTAAAAGATCTTGAACTATTATCCGTTTGGATTGGCTTATAAGTTGGTCAAGCCTTTTTTAGCTTATTTGATTGTTTGACTTTCTAGCTTAAAGTCAGTCATTTTTTAAAAGT
Source organism: Przewalskia tangutica (assembly GCA_029844215.1). Lineage (NCBI taxonomy): Eukaryota > Viridiplantae > Streptophyta > Magnoliopsida > Solanales > Solanaceae > Przewalskia > Przewalskia tangutica. Next base: position 5,249,500 of record CM056731.1, on the reverse strand, counting down.
TAGGAATCCTAACTTTTTTTGGGGGGCTTAAAAGTAATTTCTGTTAACTTTTAAGATTATTTTTGTATCCCTTATATTTTATTAAAATATCCACATTATCCTCTCACCAATAAGTACTTTTATCCAAACACTCAACTGCTTATTTTTAAAAATAACTTTCAACATTTAAAAATTCTAAAAACACTTTATACATAAATGTCACTTTTTTAAGCTCATCCAAACGGGCCCATAGCATCCGTGAAACTGTGGTGAGCTAGTTTGCACTATTTTATCGCCCCGGACTTTGCTACTCAATTTAGCACGCGTTGTCCTTTTAGGCTTCTCTCCTTATCTTTTTCAAAATCAAACACACAGAGCCATTGGCACTGTTACGACCTACTCATTAGCATATTGAGCCTAATATATCTTCATTACTTTAGGACCACTTTCGTTAACCCTCGTATCTCTTTACTTTAAAGCAATACGGGGTCGTAATGCGATGAAATTGTTGGTATAATAATCTGTACTTGGCTAAATAATGATTCAAAACAATATGTTAATCACTTAGTGAAACATATAACATTAATGAAACAATAAACGAAAACAGAATCTGTTTTGGAAAAAAAAAATCAGAATGTAATCGAGTCCACTTAGTTCAAAGTGTGTCCTTAAGAAAATTATTCCCCTCACGATTTCGAGGTTAACTAATATCGCCTCCCGTGATAGAGCGATTATCTTACCGAATAGTAGTACTCCAAATTCCGGTAGCAACGAACCACTCAACCAAAGTTATATCACACGAATGAAATTTTCGAGTCAAGAGCAACGAATTCGTAATTGACAGAGTATGAATTGGTGAATAAATTCTTGAAATGATCAAGAATTTATAGGGTTAGAGGTACTGATTCTGAATGGTTGCAACCATTCAGAATAGTCACCTCATTCAACGAGCATGGCGGTCCTTGCCTCTCAACCCTTTTAGCTCGAGAAGGTGTAGTGTAATATATACACCTCTCTTTCCTTCCATTTTTTCGATGTGGGACAAAAGAGCCTTTTACCCTCTTTAATTTTTATCCCATCATTTCCTATTCACCAATATCAAAACCCAACAATCCCCCACATGAATGGGAATGATTATAAGATAGAAGAATATGCGGACGAGTGTGATATACAAGCGGGAATTATTGCGTCCGATAAGTAGGTTTCCTTTGAACTTTCCGTAGTGAACTTATATCGGATATACTCGATCAATCGGTAGATTTGATATCTTTGAACCGTCGAACTTTGTTGTATACCTAGACAACATAAGACACACAATCAACCTCAACCGTTTATGGTTTACTCGGTTGTGTTCGTTTGACCGTGAACACCGCTGGTCTCTGAGTGCATAGAGAATGGGCCTTTCTTGTCATTCCCTTTAAAGCGGCTTACACTTAACACTCACATAGGTGATTTCTAAACATGTGGTCCTATAGCCACGTTATCTGGTCATACATCGCGATTTAGATAACCGTTAAAAACCTTAATGTTTTATTAACTCGTTAACAAGCCATAAAGTCTTATCCTTATTTCGAACATTGTCTTCATCCGAGAATGGGTTGAGTTATTTGACAATGTTGAACCGTCGATACAACTTTGTTTGATCTCTCGAACCTAGCTCTTGGGATCTCGGTCACAGGTAGAGTTACCGCCGTGATGACTTGTCTCGCCTTAACCCCATTCCCATTGATGATCTACCAACTCTCTCAGATAAGCCTTTTGAAGCGGATCCGCCACGTTATCTCTTGACTTTACATAATCAATTGTGATAACGCCACTAGAGAGAGTTGTCTAACGATTGTGTCTCTGTCGTATGTGGCGAGATTTTCCGTTATACATTACGCCCTCGCCTCTACCTATTGCCGCTGATCACGGTGTATACATATACGAGCCAAAGGTTTGGGCGAATGGAATATCTTCTAAGAAATTCGAGCCATTTTCTTCACCTACTTGTCTAAAGCTATAAATTCTTATTCCATCAGTAGAGGCGACGTATGTCTGCTTTGATGATTTCAAGACATCGCTCCTCCGCCAACAAGGAAAACATATCCACTCGTGGATTTAACTTCAAACGATCCGTGATCCAATTTGCATCACTATATCCTTCAAGATCTTGCGGGATATTTATTATAATGCAAAGCATAGTTTTGGGTGTGTTGTAAATATCCCAAGACTCGTTTCATTGCCATCCAATGAGTTTGATTGGGATTACTCGTGAATCGACTCACCGCTTATAGCACATGCTATATCCGGTCGTGTACAATTCATAATATCATCAAACTTCCCAAAACTTCGTCATAGTCCGATTGTGAGTCACTTTCACCTTCATTCTTTGAAGTGCAAAACTTACATCAATGGAGTCTTTGCAACATTGAAATTTAAATACTTGAACTTTTCAAGTACTTTGTAAATATATTGTGAATGTGATAATGCTAGACCTTTTGTAGTTTTATGGATCTTAATTCCTAAGATCAAATCGAACCCCTAAGTCTTTCATGTCAAATTTGCTAGCGAGCATACGCTTCGTAGCATTTATATCGACAATATTTTTACTCATTATCGCATGTCATCAACATACAAACAAACAATGACTTCATGATTGGAGTATTTTTATTGTAAACACATTTTTCAAACTAATTATTCTTAAATTCATGTGCCAACATTGTTTTTTAAAATTTTGCATGCCATTGTTTGTGTGCTTGTTTAATTCCATAAATTGACTTCAAAAGTATGCACACTTTCCTTTCTTTACCAGAACCACAAAACCTCGGGTTGTTCCATGTAAATTTCTCCTCCAATTCTCCATTTAAGAAAGTTGTCTTGACATCCATTTGATGGATTTCAAGACCATATCTGACGCCATTGCCACTAACACCCGAATAGATGTTATTAACATCACGCAGTATGTGTCAAAGTAATCAAGACCTTTTATGCATAACCTTTGACCACAAGTCTTGCCTTGTATTTGTCAATAGTGCCGTTTTCATTTTCCTTTTAAAGATCCATTTTGATCCTAAAGGTTTATTTCCGGAGGAAGATCAACTAACTCCAGTATGGTTGTTTAAAATCGATTCAATCTCACTATTGACCGCTTCTTTCCAAAATGTTGAATCGAGAAGATGACATTCCGCTTTAAATGTTTGAGGCTCATTTTCAAGCAAGAATGTTACAAAGTCCAGTCCAAAGGAAGTAGATGTCTTTTGGCGTTTGCTACGCCTTAGATCCTCTTTGCTTGGTGTACTTTCCTTTGGTTCTTCCCGCGATCGTTTAGATCTTTCACTGACGACTCACATTCGGTTTTATACGGATAGATGTTTTCAAAGAATTCGGATTATCCGATTCAATTACCGTATTAACATGAATTTCGATTGTCGATTTGTGAACCAAACCGACAAGCTTTGTTTTTGTAGATAGCCAACTAAAACACAATCCACGCTTTGGTCCGATTTTTACCTTTTGGGCAAAGGAACTTGGACCTTTGCTAAACACCCCACACTTTGAAATATTTCAAGTTGGGTTTTCTTCCTTTCCATATCATATGGAATAGATTATGTTTCTTTGTGGTACTCATTGAGTATTCGATTAGTCGTAGCGATAGCTTCCCACATGGCTCTGCGAAACCTAACTAATTAGTAAGGCATTCATCATTTCCTTTAATGTTCGGTTTTCCTTTCCGCAATTCCATTTGATTGTGGTGTGTAGAGGCGATAGTTTGATGAATAATTCCATATTCCAAACATGTCTCTGCAAAAGGAGATTCGTACTCTCCACCCCTATCACTTCTAATCATTTTGATCTTTTTATTCAATTGATTTTCCACTTCGTTCTTGTATTGCTTAAATGCATTAATTGCTTCATCCTTACTATTAAGCAAATACACATAACAATATCGAGCGAAATACAATGAAAGTTATAAAATACTTTTTCCCACCACGAGATGGTATTGACTTCATATCACATATATCTGTGTGAATTAAGTCTAAATGATTTGAATTCCTATTAATAGACTTATATGGATGTTTAACAAATTTAGATTCAACACAAATTTCACATTTTGATTTGTTGCACTCGAATTTAGGCAATACTTCTAAATTGATTCGGTTTGAAGAAATAAAATCTTCACCGTTGAAGTTTTTTATGTTCTTGGTATAATAATCTGTACTTGGCTAAATAATGATTCAAAACAATATGTTAATCACTTAGTGAAACATATAACATTAATGAAACAATAAACGAAAACAGAATCTGTTTTGGAAAAAATAATAATTCCAGAATGTAATCGAGCCCACTTAGTTCAAAGTGTGTCGCCAAGAAATTATTCCTCACAATGCTCGAGGTTAACTAATATCGCCTCCCGTGATAGAACGATTATCTTACCAGAATAGTAGTACTCCAAATTCCGGTAGCAACGAACCACTCAACGGCAGTATATCACACAGAATGAAATTTTCGAGTTGAAGAGCAACTTCAGAATTTCAGAATTGATTAGAGTATGAATTGGTGAATAAATTCTTGAAATGATCAAGAATTTATAGGGTTAGAGGTACTGATTCTGAATGGTTGCAACCATTCAGAATAGTCACCTCATTTTGGAGGGAAATTCGAAAAAGAGAGGGAGAGCCGGATCGGGTCGATCCGTTTGGATTTGTTTTTAATTAAATAATTAATTAATTAAAGAAACGTTTGTCCAAAAAGATTATCAATCAATCTTTCCAAATCCAAATCCAAAGCCGAAGCGGCGGCGACGACAGCGCGAGGTCCTTGCCTCTCAACCTTTAGCTTCGAGAAGGTGTAGTGTAATATATACACCTCTCTTTCCTTCCATTTTTTCGATGTGGGACAAAAGAGCCTTTTACCCTCTTTAATTTTTATCCCATCATTTCCTATTCACCAATATCAAAACCCAACAGAAATCAGTCACTTTAAAAAGTTTACTCTACCACAATTTTAGTCCTCCGGGGCATAGTCCAGTGGTAAAATTTGAGCGCTATAAGACGCGCGGACCTGCGCAGCATGGGTTCGATCCCCGATAAGCACATAGAGGGGATTAACCATGGCGATGATCCGTTATGCGCCTGCAACGATCGCCAAGACATCCCGCGATTTACCCTGCAGTAATAGTCTTTGAGGACCGATGCTATTATCCCAGGAGTCTAGTATCAACACTTGTACCAGTACTAGCGATATGGAGGCGCAAGCCTCGATACCTTCGGCATAAAAAAAATGATGCTTGAATTTACTTAAAAGGTGATCGTCATCAAGCAATGATGCTTGAATTTGTTTTTTGGACTTGCCATATGACTCATTTTGCCTCTCATTAATAATGACGCTATAAACAACTGAAAGTGATCAAACTTAACTTTAACAGGATTAAACAGCCACAAAAAGTAAGTGAAAGCAAAACAATTAACTCAAATTGAATCTAAAAACGTAGAAACATATAGATATATCTTCTTTATTTCTGTTGCTCCCCTATTATCACTTATAGGGGGTGAGGAGGATAGTAACAATAACAACATTCCCACAACGTGGGGGTACGAAGAGGATAGTAACAACAATCTAAAAATGAAAAATTCCATGATTAGGCCTTGGACTGATTAAAGAAAGAGACCAATTTTCTCAACATGGCCATGGAATTTTCAGCTGTAGGAGCAAACAGGTGAAACACATGTTCCTCATCTTTAATCTCTACCAGCTCCACCGTCCCCCGCCACCCACTATTCTCCAATGCCTCCTTATAGTAAAATCCTCTGTATCTCAACGCATCTTTTCCGGCGACATAAACAAGTACTTTCTCACACCCTAAGCTACACAATTTCGGATCCTTTTCCGGGTTTATTAACGGATCATCTAATCCGGAGCTATTCGGATTCACAAATAACCACAGCTTCTCAATGTAATGTTTAGCACCTAAGTTCTCACCCTCACCATCAATCAAATCCTTCCCCCAGAAAAATGGACAGGCTAGGAAAATTCCATTAAGTTTCATACCCTCCAATTTCTCCGACCCGACCCGAATTGTTATATTGTGTGCGATATTACCACCAGCGCTATCTCCCCCAAAATAGACCCGATTGAAATCAGCATGGTGTTTTAGCCATGGCTCATGACCATCACCTTTAGCATGTGACCCGACCCATTTGAGAGCTCTCCATGAATCTTCATAAGCTATAGGTAATGGGTACTCCGGAGCTAACCTGTAGTTAACAGAGACGATTACAACTTTTGCTTCAGTTGCTACCATACTAAGATGCTTGTGGTATGTAGGTGAAGATGCAGATTCGATTACAAAGGCGCCGCCGTGGAAGTAGATGAAAAGGGGAATTTTGTGAACCGGGTCGAGATTTTTGGGCAGGTAAAGTCTTGCTGATAGGTTAATTTTTGGATCAATTTCAATGTCTTTGATTTGTACTCCGGTTTCAGGATCGGATTCAGCTGGGACAAGACCTTCACCCATCAGCCTCTCGATTCGACCATCTTTGTAAACTCTAATCAATGGGAAAAAGTCATGTGCTATTTCTGCCATTGCTGAAAGCTAAGTTGCAGTTGAAGGTTGGTATACTATACCCAAGTGCTGTGTTCGGTACTTTTAAAAGCAAAAAATTGGTAGTTGTTTGACTAAACAATTGATACATTGAACTAGGACGGTAAGATATTTCAGTTGACGAATCTTTCTCACTAATATTAATATATATAATGTCTAATATTTATTCATTATACAATCAGAATTGTAGTCTTAATTACAAGATGAATTCTAATTTTATTATAATTATATTTACACAATATATAAAATATATTTTAATTATGAATAAAGATTTTATATTATTGACTATCATTAACATATAAACTAGATTTTAGGATTAAATTAGACTTAATATTCCTTCTTTACCTATTCTTCTATATTCCAGTTAGAAGACAAAAAAACGAGAAAGGTTAACATGCAAAGATAGATTAGTAAAGTCAGAAAATGAATCTTAACAGATGGTACTTTCTTTCGTTATCACTCAACATTGATTGATCTTTTATTAAAATAAAATTTATAAACATATAGAAAAAGTACACTATAAATAATCGAAATATATATATATAAAGGACGTTATTCTATTTTAACTCAGCATCTATATAGTGTTTCCAGAGGACAGATACCTTTTTCGTCCTCACTGATTATCTGCTTCTTATTTACACGTCCACATCTGATGTTCTTTTCCCTTTAGATGATGACCTCATATATACAAAAAATTTAAGTGAGCGTAGCCCATAAGTCACAACTAAGGGGTTCTATTGTCTACAGCTTAAATCTTCGAGAATTTCATTGATGATGTTAGTCAATATTTGCAAGTTATAACGTATCTTACCCGGTGTTGGAGTTAGAATTTTCGTCGAGAAAGTCAAAATATAAAAAAATAAATTAATAAATGATTCAATATTTATAATATAAATTTTCAGCTAAAGATTTTAACGAACCGCTTAGGGCCGCCCGTGATTCTAGTTTGGTGGACAAAATCCCAATGGCTATTGTGGAAGAATAATTAGCAAATTATTAGTAATACTTGTTAGTATCCTAATGCTGTGGTCCTAAATCTAATAAGGTCAGCTATTTGTGGCTTAGTCTTTATGGAGAAGTACTAGCTGAATGGTCGACGACAAATGCCTCAAACATTTTCGCACTGTTACAATTCGTAAAGTTAGTGCTTAATTGAAATTTAAGATATGCGAATTATGAACATTCTGATAAATTCTGTCTAATACTACTTAATAAAAAATGAAAAAAGGACTCTAATTTTTTTTGTTTTTCGGAGGTCATGTGCCCGCACACCTCGCACGGGTCCAATTACGGTCCTGATCGACGACAATGAGTTTGTGGTGGCCTTTGGATTTATTAAATACTCTAGGTTTTCCGGATTCTTTTTTATACAGCAAAAACGTACGTAGATATTCCTTTGCACTTGAGCAGTTTGTTCTGCATTCGAAATAAGTGTATCTCTACTTTGTTTTAATCTTACTTTAAAATTTTGAAAAATCTTTTTCATGAAAAATTATCGAGGTTTCCTCCTTGCATGGAACATGAGGATGAACCTAATTTTCATGGTAAGCCCCCGAAGGTTAGGGTGGGATAGTAATTACGTCCTTCATCCTTAATTATAAATTTTGGGTTTGATCTTTTAGAAAGATTCGCGTTTGATAGGGAACATTTTACCCTTAACATTAAAACATTCCGGCACAAATTCTAATTTGTCAACCAGTTGGTATTGGACGATCAGGTGGAACCATAAAATTCCTCATTGACGCGATCTGATGATGATCCCTGGCCCTCCTGGTAAGGGCGCAAAGAGTACCAAAATATGACTTCAAAGTTCAAACACATTTGAGATTTGTATGCACGTTACCTATAATATTCATAAGAGAGTTTTAACCATTAAAATATGACTTCAAACAGAAATCTAGAATGATATGCAAGGTCTATACGCTTAGCGTATAAGTCATTATACGCTTCAATTATTCTATGTAAAAGTCATTTCAGCCCTACTCTCCAATATTGTAGGCCTTTACGGGTTACCCAGTATAAAAGAATCTTGGGATATTCGCTAAACATAGGAAAAGAAAAAGAAGAAGACTGAACCATGTGAAAATCTGAAAAGCATTAAAAAAAAACCATAGAAAGAAAGTTTTTGATTTGATGTTGGAATCTGTAGACTATTAATAAGTTTGTTAATTTGAAGTTAGAATCTCTAGACTATAAATTAATTTGTTAATTGAAGTTCCAAATTCTCATTTCATTTCCGACGTGGCTCGTAGATCCCGTTAACTGGAGTGTGGATGATAAATTAATTACAGTTTTTCTTCAGTTTATTTGCATTTTTAATCTGACTCTATAAAGAATCCAAATTTTCATTCTATTTACAATGTGTAACTCTTAAGATGGGTCACAAAGTTTCCATTAGCACAAACTTTGTTCATTATACAATTTATCTACTCAAGTATATTGCCCATATACTGAAATAATTATGATGATAGTAGAATTGGCTCGATAAGATCGTTTCCACATACACTTAATTCATTACGATCATAAATTCTGCTAATCTTCTATATTTAGGGATGATAAATGGGGCAGGGCAGGACGGGGTAGGACAGGTCAAACGTTAAACCCTTTTTTTCTGAATATCGTATATAGTGTAGTTAGTATATATAATGTACGGGGCAGGACAGGGCAATGCTTAAACGGGACAGAGCAGGACGGGACAGGTCAAAAACCATTTTTAGAAAATTCTAAATAGGGCGGGGCATTTAATAGGTTATAATTTTTAGAAAATTCTAACTAGTTTGAATTGTGAAATTATATACTGTTACGATGGGTTGTACTTGTTAGAATTGGTGAAAATTTTATAGAGTTGTACATCTTTCTGCTACGGTCATATTGAGACTTTACGGAGATTAATCCGACTTACGGTTTGAAAGTTATCACTATTTAAAGTTTTTGTCTCGGATCAACCGAAATCTGAAAGGGCAGAATGTATAACTTAAAAACTGTATAAATCGGTAAAGAATCTGAAAGTTTGTGTTGAATAAAAGTTCTAGATTACTCCGTTATCGACAGTTTGAGACTTTACGGGGATAAATCTGACTTACGGTTTGAAAGTTATCACTGTTTAAAGTTTCTGTCTCGGATCAACCGAAATCTGGAAGGGCGGATGTATAACGTAAAAACTGTACAAATCGGTAGAGAATCTGAAAGTTTGTGCTGAATAAAAGTTCTAGTTTTCTCTGTTCTCGACAGTTTGATACTTTATGAGGATTAATACGACTTACGGATAAGAAGTTATGACTGTTTTAAGTTTGTATCTTGTTTCATAAACATAAACAGGGCGGGGCAGGGCTTAACGGGGCAGGGCAGAGCAAATTTAAAAAAAATGCTAAACGGGACAGGGCTTAACGGGGCAGGGCAGAACAAATTTAAAAAAAATGCTAAACGGGGCAGGACAGGGCGGGTTAACATCTTAGCAGGTCAAGGTTTGCCCGCCCTAACATGCCCCATTGCCACCCCCTATCTATATTGCATTTCCACTTCAAGTTTTATTCAGAGAAAGTGAAGCATAAAGATATCTTGAAGTGCACATTCATGCACAGATCAAATCTAACAGCGACTTATTTGATCAAAAAAGAAAAGAGAAACAGCTGTTACACAGCAAGAATTCAGCCTGATTGTTGAAAGAAATCTACCAGCCATTTCATCAAGGCCTTAGCTCTCTCACAAGTTGGCTTAACCAAATGGAAAACATGCTCTTCCCCTTCTGTTTCCTTAATCTCCACTTCACCTTTCCACCCACATTTCTTCAGGACCTCATAGTATGTCCACCCTCTGTCCCTTATAAAATCCTTTCCCCCAGTGCAGATCAGAATCTTGGAGCAAACAAGCTTCGATAGCAAACTCGGATGTGCTGCTGGATTGAATCTCGGGTCATCAGTTTTGGGATTTTCGGGGCAACAATATGACCAAATTCCATCTGGTTCATTGTTCCCGAAATAGGGATGAATTAATGCCAATCCCACAAGCTTTAAGCTATCTCCAAGTTTATCTTCATCTAAACTTGCTCGCATCATCATGTTATGAGCAATATTGGCTCCGGCACTATCACCTAGCAAAATCAATACGTTTTTCAGTAACTTATTCATCCTACTCAAGTTTAAACATGTTACATGTTGAATTATTGCCCGTTACTAGCTTGACCCATATTGAACCCAAAATAGACTTCAAAATTATTGGATAAAACGAGTCAAAGTAGGTAACCCGGGATTGATCAAAATGCAACCTAAATCCAATTATACAGAATCAAACATGAAGACTGCAAATTATGTAAACATGAAACAATTTGAACTAATAATTTCAGAAAATATACTTATTAGTTTTCACATTTAATGTGAAAAGGCATAAAAAAGAATGAAGATTGGATCAATTTGGGTGGGTTGACTTATGCTTTGTCATTTGTCCATCCTGACCCAATCCAACAAATCAGTTTGTATCGTGACTAGTTTAATGATTTGACCCATTTTCATTCCCCGCCCATTTACCTGACAAGAAAACTCTGGAGAAGTCAGCATGGATTTTCAGCCATGGTTCAGTTCCTTGTCCGCCATTGGCGTGCTGAGAGACCCATTTCATGACAGCCCACGAATCATCATAACACGCAGGAATTTTGTGTTCTGGGGCTAATCTATACTCGACGGATACGGCAAGTACATTAGTTTCTGCAGCTAAAGAGTGGAGATAACTATCATAGTAAGTCGAAAACGCGGATTCGATAGCAAATCCGCCCCCGTGGAAGTACACAAGGAGTGGAAATTTCTGGTCATTTTGGGTTATTTTAGGAAGGTAAAGGCGTATCGTTACGTCGTTCTCCGGTACGACGATATCTTTGGATCGAACACCTGTGATTGGATTGTCAGAAGGATGGACAAAGTCATGTTTTCGAAACTTTTCGATACGGCCATCTTTGTAGACCCGGAAAAACCTTGGTACCTCATAAACAACTTCGTTTGAATCCATTTTTTTTTATTGAAGTTGCAGTAATGACGGAGTTGGAGTAATGAGATGTGATTATGGGATTTGAAGGGGACAAAAAGTGGGCGGTGAAATTGATAATTTGGTGTGTTTGGCTTTATGTGTAAGGTTTCTAGAAGAGATAACTGGTGTTGCCTAACTGCACATTGTAACCTCCGTAATATCTTTGTAAGAGACGAAAAGGTCATAATTCTTTTTCTAGAATTCCGTTATCTACTGCCATGTGTTCCATAATAAGTTAATGTTTTAGATTATTCATTTTAATTTTGTTTTCAAAATAAATGATGCATTTCAAGTTTTCCAAAATTACCCTTATTTATCCAATTAAAAATTAATAAATAACTTTTCTTTTTTAGGCATTAAATAGAGGTAAATTAGTAAAAGCACTCACAATTTTCTAGAATTGATCAATTTCTTAAATAGTGTGCATAAACTAAAACACCACTTATTACGAAACATAAGCGTTCCAATTACTATATGTTATACGAGAAATGTCTGATAAAGCTGTAGACTACGTACGTGTAACTGTGTAACTTAATCATCAAAGGAAAATAAAGACAGTCGCAGTTTTTGTTAGTTAACCCTACTGTTAGCTTTAGGGGGAAAAAAAATCCTAACACTAGAATGGTTTGGCAGTATTATGGTTCTCTTTCATAGTATGTATTAGGGGTGTCAAAAGGGCGTGAGCTGGTAAAAAATGGGTTAAATAAAAACAAATCAATTATCCGATCCATTCATATCTATCTGCTCTTATTATTCAAAGTTATTTTAAAGATGTTGACTTTATATAGTTAATATGGAAAAAAATAATTTAACTTCTTGTCCACAAATTAAATCCATAGTACATAGTTGCGCCTCAATATTTGCAGGGAGAATAGAACTTCGAAACTTTCCAATGACACGACTTCCAAGAAAACATTTTTGAAAAAATACTCAACCAAACCCACCATTCTCACCCCAACCTTGAACCCCACCATACTATGTATCAGTAATGGGCTATAAACCTACAAGTAGGATTAGTCGTCGATGGCAGTTGTTGAATAAAATTCATTTTACTATGTCTACTACATGAAATAAAATTGGATACATTGAATTCAAAAACTAAAACAGACATAACTTAATTTATTGAACTGAAAACAAGAAGTAATTTTGATCATAACCTGAATATAATTTCAGCTTGATTGATTAAAGAATTCGACCAGCCGTTTCATCAAGGAGCTAGCGTTCTCACAAGTTGTTTTTCTCAAATGGAAGACATGTTCCTCCTCTTGTGCCTCCATAATTTCAAATTCACCATTCCATCCACTTTTTTCCAAAGCCTCGTAATAAGATCTACCTCTATCTCTTAAAAAATCCTTCTCCGCTGTAAAAACTTGAATTCTTTTGCAAACAAGACTTCGCAAAAAATTGGGATGAGCTGCAGGGTTTAGCCTTGGATCATCACAACCCGAGCTTTCTGGACAAATATATGTCCATAACAAATCAGGCTCATTGTTACCAAAAAATGGATGGATTAATACCATTCCCATGATCTTCACAGCATTTCCCAGTGGATTTTCTTTAGCACTTGCACGAACCATTGTGTCATGAGCAATATTGGCACCGGCACTGTCCCCAGCTAAGAACACTCTGGAGTAATCTGCGTGAAATTTGAGCCATGGCTCCTCGGTAATATCTTGTTGATCATTGTCAATAGGCCCAATACTAGCGTGTTGAGCAACCCATTTCATGACAGTCCATGTGTCATTATAACAAACAGGTAGTGGGTGTTCAGGGGCAAGTCTATAATCAACAGATACGACAACCAAATTAGCTTCAGCTACCAGAGAGTGAAGGTGATTATCATAAGTGGTTGAAAAGGCTGATTCTACTGCAAAGCCACCGCCATGGATGTATACCAGGAGGGGAAATTTCTGGTTATTTGCAGTGATTTGGGGAAGATAAAGACGGGCTGATAGGTTGTTTTCGGGTGAAACGATAACGTCCTTGGACTGGACGCCGGTATCGGGATTGTTGGACGGTGGGACACAGACTTGTTTATGAATTCTTTCGACTCTGCCATCTTTGTAGACTCGAAAGAAGGGGGGGAAATTGAAAGCTACTTCATCTGCTGAGACTTTCTCCATACTTGTATTTCTGAGGATTGAAACTGTTGATTATGAGGGTAAAAAGAGTGAAATTGCCAATGCCTAAGGGCCAATTACTATTTACTAGTACTGGGACAATTAGGCATGACCGACAGACAAAGTTGATACAGACATTGGGGCAGGGCGGGGCAACAATCCCTTAACTGGGCAGGACAACATCCAAATTGGGAAAGCTTTATTATGTGTCTCACATGATTAATACTAGTTATGACTTATGTAATGTAAGTGTGGACTCAAATCTTAACACTTTTAAATTCACAAATTTAGATCCATAAGTTTTGCACACTCACTTGAATTCCAGTAACCAAGTATCCTTTCCAAGCACTAGTCACTTAGGGATGGCAAATGGGACAGGACAGGCCGGGGTAAGACATGTCAAACGTTAAACGGAGCAGGGCAGAGCAATGCTTAAACGGAACAGGGCAGGGCGGGACAGATCAAAACACATTTTTAGAAAATTCTAAATAGGGCAGGGCAATTAATAGGTTAAATTTTTTAGAAAATTCTAACTAGTTTGGATTGTGAAATTCTAATCTGTTACGATGGGTTGTACTAGTTAGAATTGGATAAAATTTTATAGAGTTGTACATCTTTCTGTTACGGTCATATTGAGACTTTACGGGGATTAATCCGACTTACATTTGAAAATTATCACTGTTTAAAGTTTCTGTCACGGATCAACCGAAATCTGAAATGGCAGAATGTATAACGTAAACACTGTACAAATCGGTAAATAATCTGAAAGTTTGTACTGAATAAAAGTTCTAGATTACTCTGTTATCGACAGTTTGAGACTTTATGGGGATAAATCCGACTTACGGTTTAAAAGTTATCACTGTTTAAAGTTTATGTCTCGGATCAACCGAAATCTGGAAGGGCATAATGTATAACGTAAAATCTGTACAAATCGGTAAAGAATCTGAAAGTTTGTGCTGAATAAAAGTTCTAGATTACTCCGTTATCGACAGTTTGAGACTTTACGGGGATAAATTCGACTTACGATTTAAAAGTTATCACTGTTTAAAGTTTCTGTCTCGGATCAGTCGAAATCTGAAAGGGTAGAATGTATAACGTAAAAACTGTACAAATCGGTAGAGAATCTGAAAGTTTGTGCTGAATAAAAGTTCTAGTTTTCTCTGTTCTCGACAGTTTGATACTTTATGGGATTAATCCGACTTACGGATAAGAAGTTATGACTGTTTTATGTTTGTGTCTTGTTTCATAAACATAAATAGGCAGGACATTTACTGGCAGAGCGAGGGCATGACAAACGTTTAAAAAATACTAAACGGGGCAGGACGGGTTAACATCTTAGCAGGTCAAGGCTTGTCCTGCCCTAACCCGCTCTAACCTACCTCATTGCCACCCCTATAATCACCGTAGTTTTCCGCACACTTAAATAGAATATTCATAGCAAATCAAGGAGAAGTCGTCCATGAAATTGTGCTTTTTCTGGGCTAGTGAGTAGTGATTGCACTAAGCGATCGGTAGCTAGTATAGAGATATTTTTTTCATGTATTAAATTGTGTAACTTATATCATTAATTAATTTATGCATACTTATGCGTTTGATAGTTAGTTGGAAAATAATTATTCATGTATAATAAGATAAGTTGAGTGGTCATTCAGACAATCAACTTCAGTTGATATGTAGTAAAAAAAATTATTTGTTTATTCGAATGGAGTAAATATGTCACCACCTACTACTCAAAAGTCAAAACTCATCTTTTCACACAAGTTTTTTTTTTATATATATATTCAGGTTCCCGGTTTTGTCAAACTAATTCTGGAAGTAAACAGATCCCTCAACACTATTAATATGGAGTAAATTTTTTTATTCGAATGGAGTAAATATGTCACCATCTACTACTCAAAAGTCAAAACTCATCTTTTCACACATGAATTCCCATAGGTGTTTATTTATTGCAGGTAGTTATTGATATGTACAAAGTACAATATTGTTATCAACTACTCTTCCGTAAACGTAAATATCATATATCACTACCCAGACACGTAGCATCAGGCCACCGTTTATCTTTATTGACATGTTCAACCTTTTACGCTCATATTACGCTCCTTACTTCTCATTACGCTCCTTACTTCTCAAATGATGTCACTTCTCATCAGGATAATAATATCATGATTCTATAAAATAAATCGAAGCAAGTGTCAACTCTAATTACTGAAAATAAACTGATCAACACATACCAGTATTATACTGCATTAATACATTTCATGACATATTTAGGACAAGAACCATGGATTCTACTGAACTCATTATTATCAGCTTGAATTATGTATACATATACAAAAACATAAATTATAAAAGGTATAAAAATATGATTACACTTATTCTACATTCACCAACTCTAAATCCTGAATTCATCCGACCAAGAATCACCATAGCACTAAACCAAGAACTCGACCAGCTATATCATCAAGACCTTGGCTTTCTCACAAGTTTGGTTAAACAAATGAAAAACATGCCCCTCTCCTTCTATCTCCTTTATTCCCACTTCACCTTTCGGTGTTGATATATACCACATATATATATATGTTAGTGGTTAGTTTGTTATGAGTTCATTATATATTTTTTATTAGAGATATTTTGATTAGATATTTGTTAAAGTCGGTTATTGACAGTGTAGTTAAAGTCAGTGTAGTATAAATATAAGTCTTGTATTCAGAAGAGATCAATCCTTCATAATAAAAAGTATCCTCTCGTAAGCTCACCAGCCCAAATATCTCTCTCCCATCTACATTTCCCCTCTTCCTTTCTCACTGTCTCAACGCCATCGTAGCATCTGTAGTAATCAACATGGTATCAAAGCCGACGCGATGATGAGGTGAACCACATGCAGTGAAGATTGAAGGAAAAGGGCCGGATTCAAAGATATGTAGTAGCGATTAATGCGATCTTCGATTTGTATAGTCGAGGCAATTGGCGAAGATTATAGGCGTGATTAATGGCGAGAACACCTATGAATATGAAAAATCAAATACTGAAAATCAGAATCGGGGAGAGATTGAGGAATTGAAGGAGTCAATGAATCGAATATGCATTGAAGATCTGCGTACTGGTTATCACTAATATTGAGGTAATCTCCTAGAATATCGATCGATTCTGTTGCGAGTGACACAAAATCGATTGAAAATCGAAGATCGATTCAACCTATTTGTTAACTATTTTTTTATTATCGCAATTGTCGATCTAGTCGTATAGAGATGTTATCGTTTTCTGGATACTTCGCTTTGATCGTTATCATGCGGCGAAGATCGCCGGAGTTTCGGACTGGAAATTCAATTTCATTTTCATACTGGTTTTGTGTTGGTGAATTGTTCTGTATTGTTAAAATTGGATTTGTGTTGGTTTCTATTCTGTGATTTCGACGCGATTGCTAGTGTCTGGAAGCAGTTCGTTTTTTAGTTGTCGATTTTGAATTTATGCGAAGCGAATAGTCTTTTGGTGACACTTACCCTTGCGATTGTGCAAAGGCACTGTGTTTCTGTTTTATACCAGGGACAGTGAGAGGATTATTGCTCCAGAAAGATGTCCCTATTATGTTATATTCCAGTAATTACAGGAAGTTCTGAAAAGCAAATTCAGTAACTGATTGTCGATTTTCTAGTATGCACATTTGCTCTCATAGGAGATACTGAGAGTTGCATATTCAATAGATTGATTGAAGGATCGAGGAGTTCTTAGCGACAAATTGATAGAACTGCGGATACTTCGGAGACAATATGGATTGAGTTGAAGCTCAATTTAAGGATTCAAAGAGTTATTCACAGGTCGATCAAGTGTTAGATTGCCTGTTTTTTATATGTGTAGCTCAGGATAGGAGAATCGAGGGTTTTCTAGCCGGAATTGGACTAGAAATTGAGGGAGACTCTGATGCATATCCGAGCTTATTATGATAGCTTGCTTGATGAGAATCGAGGGATTCCTTAGTCCAAGCGAGACTAGATAACGAGGGATTCTTGTCGTCGTTTTTACATAAGGAGAATCAATGGATTTTCTAGTCTGAATGAGACTAGAGAACGAGGGGTTCTTCATTGTTATCGGGAGTTAAGCTCATAACATTGAATGTTTATGTTGCACTGGTTTATCTTTGCTAGTTTATGTTGCGGTTGAAATTTTGCTCGAACACCGCTCACCGCGGCGTTCTTGGTGTGTCGGTATTGTTGGTATTGGTGGTAGTGTTATTGTTTTCTTATGCTCTGTTGTTGTGCGTGTCTGTGTCGCTTTTTTCGACGCGACTTTATTCTTTAGCGAACCCTGCTTAAATATGCATATTAGAAAATAAATAAAAGAGCTAAATGTTTAAAATAAGTGTTAAAAGGTTAAAGGTGCTTAAAAAGTGCTAAAATATTAAAAGGAATGTTAAAGTGTTAAAAGGTGCTAAATGGTTAAAGATGCTAAAGGGTTGCTAGGGAGTCGCCACCTAATTATTTGGGTGAATTAGGACACCTAAATGTTAACTAGTTTAAAGTAAACATTAACTCCATTTAATGGTCTGCTAAACTTAATGAGTTTCTGGGTAAGAGTTCTTTATTATCCTAAAGGGAAGGGGTTAAGCACCCTAAAGGATCCGCTAACTTGCGGTTGTCCGTTCAAACCTAGGGTAATTATTATGCTAAAAAGACATGTTGAAGGCATTTGAGTTAAGAGAAATTTGAAGATATAAGATATTTTGTCTAAAAATTAAATGTGAGATTTGTGTAAAAGAAAAAAGTCAAAGTTAGTTTTGGAAAATATGTCATTAGGATGCCTAAATACTATATTAGATATAGGTCAGTATATAACAGGAGTAAAGTTTATTATAACACAACGTTTGCTTATGAGATAGGATTGTAAGATGGCTATCAATGTTTTAGATAATCTTCTTGTGTGAAGTCTAATGAGGATTTATAATAACGGGTTTCATGCTGAACTAGTATTAATTATCTAACTAATTATGCCAATAACAATTATTAAATGGTTTCTTAGAGCTTAAGAGGGGGGAGGTTATCTTCCAATTTACTGCTTCAATACTATATTCTACTAGTAATGTAATGTTAGACAAACAATCATGATAAACAAATAGGAAAGGAGGCGATAATAAAGACTACAGGAATGGCGAAGTCATTTTCGCCTATGGCTTGGAATTCTTGATGCGGATAGAGAATGCACATAGATGCGGGTGAATGCAAATCTTCAGTTGATCGAGGGGCGATGAGTCTCGCAATGAGACTCTTCATTCGGCTCCGGTGCATTTCATGCGAGGAAAAGAGAAAGATAAGGATTAGTACGAGCCCAAATAATAATTGATACAAATAATTAAGACGAGCACATATGTTTACTGTATAAATATGTCACAATGACTCAAGAGGATAAAGGAAAAGCGGCCAAAGACGGCATCGAGCCTGGATGCGAGCGGTTAAGCGAAATGCGAAAAAGAGCCCAAAACATACAACATAAATTATAGGGCAAATTGATAATCAGCTGCACGATATGAAAGCGATCGCAATTTGAAATCAATGGACTTAACAAACAAAGGCAGGAGGAGGTAGGAGAAAGCAGACAAGTCCAAATTGAAAGCGGCGTGTCGACGCAGATTTGCGAAACATACCGATTCACATTCGACTTTAATCGTTTACATACCACTAAACATTCATAGTATATGCATGATATATTTAAAGCATACCAAGATACAGTCTTTCGTCTAAAAATATCTAGATATCTACCCTTTGTATGCTTCACACAAGTAATATGGGAGGAAGAGGCTGATGTAAGCATATACAGACCATAAAAGGAAACTAAAATGATGTCAAAGCAGGACGAAGCTACGGATGAATACGGAGATACAAGAAGGGATAATAAAATAACCACTCAAATAAGAGGAATATAGATGGTAGAGGCTAGCGTGCGTATGGCGTGTTCAATCTTAAGTAAAAGAAACAACATGTTAACATATAGGTGAATTAAACATGCGGTCCCAATTCGGACTATGTGAAGCATAGTGATACCACAACAATGTTCTTTATAGCATTGACATGTTTATCAAACAACATTTAAGACGACTGTTATCATCCAAAACAGATTAAACTGGATGTGAAAACTCAACCAAACCATTCACTTAAATACTAATAGACACACGAAAGAGCTTAAGAGGGCGGACGTCTATCGGGGAACTCGGATCGCGACTTGCTTTCACATATAAACCGACACAACACTTAACCAAGCGAGCGTGCGAGAGAGCGGGTATGGGAATGAATGGACAAACAGAGGTAACATATTCATTAGCGAGAGACCCATTTAGTCCGGGTGAACATATAGTTATGATATGACATTTATAAGCGATTCGAGAGAACCCTAAGCAAACACACACATTATAATAAGCAATTTAGACATGAAGATCCAATTTGGACAATGAATGAGAACACTAAGCATTAAGCGATAGATATCTCCTCGTTAGTATTTGTTTCAGATTTTCCATTTCAGGGGTATATCAGATCCCAAGTCCCACAATCCAGTTCATCAACATGCTAATATAGATTTCAAAATTTGCTTATCTCATGCCAATCACAGAGACATATAAGCAGAATAATAGCCAAAAGACATACTCATCTTTATCGAGTATGAAACAAGTATAGGTATACAGTGACTTAAACACTCCCGATAATTATAAGTTATGTCAAATAAATGAGAAATACTTAAGCAATAGACGGAGACAAAACAGGCAGATTAATTACAACAGATGAGTATTAACAATGAAAAATGGATAGTTAACGATCCGGTAAGAAATGTCGACGCTAAAGCAAGAACCGACCACACACGCGTGATTAAAAGCGTTAAATATTATCAATGAGCATATCACTCAAACAAGTTATAAAGTGTAAATCGCGTAAGAAAACATGAAAGGGGATGGGTTTACCTTCTGCAGGCGTGACAGAAGGCGTATCAAGTCGTCGATGCCACCGGAGTTGGTTGTAATGCGGGAAACAAAAGTTGACAATTTTGCTAGATTGTGCGAAAATAAAGGGGTTTAGTTTTCATTTCGCTTTGCTCATTCTCGCTCACTCGTTTGTCTTACGATTTCCTGATACCCCCCCTCGCTCTGGATGGTGAAAAGCTTATGTATTTATAGCCCTCGTTTGGGTTCTAAGTTTGGGTAAGGTTTTGGTACTGATTTTGAACGATTTGGACGAATCTTGGTATTAATAACTATGATTTGGTTTTTTATTTTCCTTCTAGATTCTTCCCATAGAAGGGCAATTTATAAGAATTCCTACGATTTCGTTACAGATTTTAGGTGAATCAATTATGGTAAAGATGATTTTGGTAAGAAAATGATTTGGTTATGGAAGTGGAGAATGGTTGGATGCCCGAAATCCGGCGAGAATCTCGGTTGAGTGATAGCGATGGGTGCGGCGGATGCTGAAGGGAGTGGGGTTAGGGATGAAGGGGATTTTAGGGTTTGCGTTTTTGTGAAGGGTTGTTTTCTTTAGTGAAGAAATTTGAGGTGATAAAGTTTGAGGATAATTGGGTTTGAGGATAATCGGGTATGGGTTAGGGAAATAAGGGAAAATGTGCTGGACGAGATTTAAGAGGCTTATGGGCTGGTAGTTATTAGGTTGGGCTAATGGTATTAGGTATTAGTTTTAGATACTTTATTAATTAGTAGGGTTTTAAGTGTGTTATTAAAGTTAGTGGGAAATAAATGGGGGTTTAAATTATTATTAAATTACTTACATGCTAAATGCGGATATGATATTTAAGATTGCTTAATGCGACACATGTATTGGATTAAAATTAATTTAAATTGCAAATAATATTAATAAAATTGCTTGTTATTAAAAAGACGAATGCGGACGTGAGACTCAAGGTGTGTTTAATGTTCTACGTAAAATGCGGTGTTATTATTTAAAAATCTTATTTATTGTGTATTAATGCTTTATCGCTGCATTTTATTATAAAAATTATTGTTGAAAATTAGTGTAATTTTATAGTTAATGACTGGACGGGAGGGTCAAAATTGGGTGTCAACAATGTGTCGTAGCTGCATTTGTTGCTAAAGTTGTTGGGACTGCCTGCATATGTGAAATAGGGGAAACACTTGATTTTGTGTGTGAGGAGATATCTCACGAAGTAAACTCTGTTCTGCTGTTTTTGAATATTTTGTTTCTATTGTGTCGACGTATTATGAGTTGCATAATGCTGGTAGCATATCAATAAAATCTATATAGCTCTATCGATGAGGATAGAGAAAATAATGCTAAAGATTCTGATGAAGAAGAGGCTTTCGACTTGCAATCTGGTCAGGCAAAATGTATAGCTGAAGATATCAAAAGCCATGCTATGTTTGTAACGGAAGCTGGGGATTACGTGGCTTGCTTCTTTGCTGCTGATCACAAGCCCCCAGTAACTATGATTAATGATGTTGCTAAGGATTGGACTAGTGTTGCCAAGAAAAGCTCTATTGAAGTAATGGGATATGAATTAAAGAAGATGTATAAAAATGTTCAAGCCATCCATGATGAGAGTTGCTAGGAATTGAACAGATCTACCAACTCCAAAATGAACAGCTGTTGTTGTTTGCTGCTGGTATTTCCTGCTGCTGCATGACTGATTTTTGTGTGAATCTGCTGGTGATATTGGCTACTGCCTTCACAAAATTGCTTAATGAATTTGTTTTTTAGTTCCTATTTGGTGTGGTTCTTTGCCTTAACTCTGAGGCTAGACTACCTATATTGCTTGTTTCAGCTAGAGTGAAACCTCTCTGTTTTGATTGCCTAGCTTGAGGAGAATGTTGATATATACCACATATATACATTGTATATATATGTGTTAGTGGTTAGTTTGTTATGGGTTCATTAGATATTTTTTATTAGAGATATTTTGATTAGATATTTGTTAAAGTCGGTTATTGGCAGTGTAGTATAAATATAAGCCTTGTATCTGTAAAGAGATCAATCCTTCATAATAAGAAAATATTCTCTCAAAAGTTCAGCTTGAGCCCAAATATCTCTCTCACATCTACATTTCCCCTCTTCCTTTCTCATTGTCTCGACGCCATCGTAGCATTGTGGTAATCAACAGTCGGGTTGAACCTTGGATCGTCAATCTCATTACTTTTTGGACATAAATACGTCCAAAGTCCATCAAACCACTGCTACCAAATATGGATCAATTAGTGCCATTTGAAAGTATATCTGTCCTAGAGACAATCATTTTAAGAACATATGTACTTGAACACATTCATATTATTAAAGAGATTAATATATTTATAGCATTTGCAATTACTGAATTATTATTTGATTGTTTGTATTATTCGTTAATGTCGTCCTTTGAGCTTGCGTTCTCGTTGATAGGGTGAGATATTAATGATAAAGCGTAGTTCTTAAAGTAGTCTCGATGATGGTCATTGAGAATGAGATATCGATGATATATTATAAGTCGACACGTGATCTGCGTCACGTTCTTAGAGAATGTAGTATGTCTCTACTACTAGTAATGATTGTTAGTGATGGACACGTGGATACTCTTAGAGGGTATGTCGTTACCTGGCGATAAACTATTTGTTATACATGTCTAAGTATTATAAGCGTGTGGGAGATATATGTCCTTTGACTTGAGGTCGTCTGCGCTGGTTTGTAGAGTAATGTACTTTGATCTTGTCTAGCTTAAATTCCTTATAGGATAATACATGGCTTGTATTGGAGTGCGTTCGCGATGCAAACTAAGGTGGTAGTTGAGCAAAGAATATGATTCATTTCGATTGGATATTCGAGATAACACTCAACTCTCGAAATTAGGTCGACGAGTCATTTGGCGATCTGAGACATATTTGAGATATGGTCTAGTTGTCGACTAATAAAGATGAGATAAAGCGATAAAGTGATCAAACCATTTGGATAGACACGGCAAACCCTAAGCGATCGAGTGTGTCGCGAATGAAAGAATTTATCATCACATAAAGGTTGTGTTTACTAAGTCTTGTAAGCGTGCTTATATTGAGTTAAATCGTATGGCGCATTCTAGGAGTTCCGTGTGAACCTTAATTTGATTAAGTGTCGATGTGTGAAGGCCTAAAGGGTCACACGATTGTCTTTTCGGTCTAAGGGTATATTGAGAGAATATAGAATATTCGATTTAGAATCGAAACTTTTAACCAATAATAAATTATGGAATAATTTTCATTTGATTGAAATTATTTAATTAAGTCAAAATTAGATTTTGGATTTAATTGAAATTAAAACGTGCAGAAATATTAAAACAAGGGGTAGCGTCGCGTGCAGATGCAGATGGGCGATCAAGCGGCCATTGCAACTCGGATTTGGATAAGGTTTTTAAGCCTAATCCCAATATGATTTGTATTCTAACCTCCCCTATATATTTAACACTTAACCCCATTATTTGGTAACTGAATTATATACACTTAATTCTTATTTTATGAACTCAGAGTTCAGAGATTAAAATCCTCTCAAACATCTGCCAAGATTTCCTAACTTTCTTAACAGAGGATATCTGAAAACAAGACTTGCACCCGACAGACAATCGCGTGCGCACTTTTTAGTAGTGACTGCAAAACATAAACTGTAAATTTTCTTTGTGTCTTGCATATTTCAATTGTAACATAATAATACCAGATGACTTTGTTGGGACAAGTAAGTTAACAAAATTTTAAACTTTCGTTGTGTCTTACTTGTGTGTTTTAGACCCAACAAAAACTTACCATTCCCACTAGGAGGGGAGAAAATGATTTTCCTCACTTGCACGAACCATCAAGCTGTGAGCAATATTAGCCCCAGCACTATCACCAGCCAAGAAAACTCGCGAAAAAATTGGCATGTTCTTTGAGCCAGGGCTCTTTCCCTTGTGCAGCCCAATTCATAACAGCCCAAGAATCATCGTAACACGATGGGATTGGATGCTTTGGTGCTAGTCTGTAATCAATTGATACGACAACTACATTAGCCGCAGTGGTTAGCTTGTGGAGGTAACTATCATACGTTGGAGAAAATCCTGATTGAGTCAGAAGCCACCACCGTGGATGTGAAAAAGCAGAGGATTTTTTGGGGTTTTCCACTGATTTTCGAAGGTAAAGTCGCGCTGATACGGTTTTTCTGGCAGAATTGTAACGTCTTTGGATTGGACTCCGGTTTTGGGATTGTACGATGGAGGGACAAACTTGATCTCTTGAAACCCGCATGGGTTGAATTCAGATATAGGCAGATAATCAGAAATAATAAAGGAAAATAAAGATGAGTGAAGTGTAGTACCATATTGAGGAGTTATGGGAAGAGACTAATAATGAATTGCCTTGCCACTGCAGTAGATTTTATAGAATTTGTCTGTGACCCAAATGAGAGGACCAACAGTTAAGTATGTAGCGTGGCAGATTGGGTGCCGTGACAGGCTCATGAGGTGGCGTTTTTAGATTTGAAGCTGGCTATTTTTTTCTATGGTTGTCGTTTTGAGGCATATAGTAGATGGAGTGCATGGGTATCTTAAAAAAATACGATCCATGAGATGAACGTTTTCAATGGATTGGACATTTGGGTATGCTATTTTCTTATTGTCGTTTTGAGACTCATATAGTAGATGGGTCCCATGGTATCTTAAAAAAATACGATCTATTATATTTTAATACTCTAATATAAATCATTATATATTAATACGATTCGATCATGCAAAATTATACGGTCTAGTGCGAGCCCATGTGGTATGGGTTCGCAAATCTGGGGAAAATTGGTAAGTCTTACCACAATATTTATTGGAGCAGTTCTCTCCAAATACTAATTAATCAATAGTTTACCTTATATAACTTAAACTCATTAATCAAATATTCTGCTTGAACTCTGAACGGAAAAGGAGAAAAAAAGGAAACGAAGGTTTATAATCCAGGAGGTTAAAATCCCTTCAACAATATACTTCCGATTACATCCTTAAAAAATTCATATTTCCAAGATCTAGCAAACTCCAACCTGGTGGATGGAAGAAATTCAAAACAAATTATTAGTGTGATTAATTGGGAAGGATTAGTGCTGTTTGGTGAAAGTTTAGGTACGCTTGATATGGCAGATTTTACAAAGCAGCTTTGGGAAATATGGATGGATGGGTTGGTAAGCCAAACTAGGGCACATGTATGGCGTGCATAAATCAAGACCCTGTTATAATCGTTTTAAATGTAACTCTAATTTCTCAGTTAATCCCTAACTAAATTAGTATTTCTACCAGCCTCAACGACAAATTATTCACTAATAAAATCCTCTTTGAACCACTTTTACTTTCATTTATGAATTCTAGCAGGAGTTGCAATCCCCCTAGTCCAAAGTTGATGCATATTCTAGTTGTGTCAATGAAGATCTCTGTTGTCAAGCTTATTTAAAAAAACAAAGACATATAATATCATCTTTTTAGGGCCATTACTGAAATTTGCAAAAAAATGTTGAAAGTGGATAAAACCACTGTTAAAAATCTAGAGGGAAGCAAATAAATTTGAAGATATTTTGGTAAACCAAAATTACAATCATGAAGAACATTTGTTAATATATGAAGATGCCCTTAAGGAAAATGGATTTTACTCGAATATATAGGAGTAAAAAGGTTGGTAAAGAGATCACCAACTCTTGGGAAACGATGTGGCGCCTTTGGATGAAACTGCTCCTCCTTAACTGAAGCGCTTCCTAGAAATTGACTCTCTGGCGCAAATTCGGATATAACAGGACTCGTCGGATCTTTGGACAGTGAAAAAAATTAAAAAAACTTGCCGGGTCAGAATTTGAAGAATCTAGACTTAGAACAACAATACAACCAGTGACATTGTTTGATATTGACGAGTGCCAGAAATTTATGTGAGTATAATTTCGTGTCATTCATTTCTCTAGCTAATTTTTTTATGGTCGTGCCTCATGGGTCATGTCGCTCCCGTCCTTTTCCACCTTATGAGTTATGTCATCTATTCTAACCCTCCAAAAAGAACTAGTATGAACTATTCATAGGATTCTGGGTTTTAGATCTTTTGCTAAAAGCTCAAAATTGGAACCACAAGAAAAAAGGAAATGAGTGTTGCTACTTTAACCACACCATCAAGTTCAGTTACTCGTGCAAACATGTTGAAAAATTCTGCCCCGTCCTTTTCCACCTTAACGCATCTACTGTTCTCAAGTTGCATTTTGCGGTTAGCTCTTGAAGAAGAGCAATTTACTGTACTTTGATTCAATCCCATGACAGCACACTACAAAGGCTATTAGGCATATCAAATTATAACTACATCACATAAAGACATACATTTTTATTTTATAATGATGGTGTTTGATCCAACTTTATGCGTCTAAAATATTCCACTTATAATCACATAAACATAAGCAAAGTTTTCCAAAAGAAGTAGTTTTAGGATTTAAAAAGAAGCACAAAATCAAGACTAATGCTCATAGAAGCATGTTATTTAAAAAGACAAAATAACCTTAAAACAAACCTAGTACTCTACTCTTGCTTCAAGAAATCAACTAGTTTATCCATAAGAGCAACAGCTTTGTCGGACATAGGATTATATAAATGGAAACAATGTCCTTCCCCTTTCGTCTCCATTACTTCAACTCCTCCATTCCACTCACTTCTCTTCAAACCCTCATAATAATTCATCGTCCCTTGATTCAGAAAATCTTTCTCCGCTACCAAAAACAGAATCTTCTTACACGCCATGGATTTTAACCTCGGATCTATCAAAGGATTTACCCTCGGATCTTCAAAACTTCCACCACTTGTCGGACATAAAACCTTATACAAGGGATCATTTTCAATCCCAAAATATGGATGAATCAAAATTAGCCCCAAAATTTGAACATTCGAAACCCCTGCTCTAACAGCAACATCATTAGCTATATTCGCTCCAGCACTTTCACCACCAATAAACACTTTACTAAAATCAGCATAATCAATTATCCCTGAATCTAGGCCTTTTCCATTTACTTGTGAAAGCACCCATTGAAATGCGACCAACGAATCATCGTATGTAGTGGGAAAAGGGTTTTTCGGGGCAAGTCTATAATCAACTAAAACAACAATAAAATTAACCTTTTCGACTACATTGCTGATGAAATTATGGAATACAGGGGAACGGGATGATCCAATACAGAAAGTGCCGCCGTGAATGTAGATTATAACGGGGATTTTCTGTTTCGGGTCGGTTATTTTGGGGAGAAATAAACGTACAGAAACTCCTGTTTCTGGCTGAATTATAATATCTTTGGATCGCACAAGGTTAGTGGATCGTCACAAAGTGGAGTATTTTCCGATGTTCGGAATCTGTTGATGCTTCCATCTTTGTAGATGACGAAATAAGAGGTCATATCAACTGAAATTTCTTTGGGATTCGAAGCCATTGAATTTGAGAATTGTGAAGTGAGAGTAAATGCTTGAGAGGGTGTAGATAGAAAATTATAAATGGTGGGAAGCAGCTATAAATAGATTCAATTCACAATCTTCGATTCCCACGGTGGGGGCGAAAATAAGAAATTCTATGGTGGGTAAACCGTCAATCTTTTCCTTCCACTTAAGATTTGATGAGGATCGGGTAGGGCAATGAGATGGGTAGGGCGTGTTAAGAAAAAATTCATATTTTAATTATTTTTTATAAAAGTAAAAAAAATGTGAAATAGAAATTTGAGGATGGAGTGGGGGTGGGGTAGGGCGGGGATAAGAAAAAATTTCATATTTTAATTATTTTTTATAAAAGTAACAAAAAATATGAAATAAAAATTTGAGGGTGGGATGGGGTTGGGGTAGGGCGGGGGTAACGAGGGAAGAAAATCATATTTTTTTATAAAAGTAAAAAAATATGACATGGAAATTTGAGAATAAGGTGGGTAGGTGTGGATAGGACGGGGGTAGGTTTGGACATATTTGAGTCATTATCTATCATATTGTCGTTACATTTCTTATGTACAATATAATATTATTTTTTGATTAAATGTTGCAATTAAATAATTTTTTAAAAATTATTAAATTGTAAAGATATACTAATTTTTAGAAACATATGATAGAAAAAAATATTTTAAATAGTTTTAAATCTATTAAAAAGAATATTCTAGTAAATTTGCATAAATGTTAGTCAAATAAGAAACTGTTTCTCAGAAGCACTTCTATAATTATAGGCCAAACAGCATGGCGATTATAAAGCGGTTTAAACTACTTACGAGAAAGCGAAATATCTTTCAGAAAACTTGACCAATTACAAAGTCTCCCTCATAATTTATTATCAATAATTTGGATTTTAGAAGAGTCAAATCTTAGTTTTTTAAATAATATATATATATATATATATATATATATATAAATTATATAAAAATATTATAAATTATAATCATTAAAAATAAAAATTTATAATTTTTTTACTCGAGAAATTTGTCGTCACACAAATGGAGATGGAGGGAGTATAATAAATGTATTAGATTAATAATTACAAAATTCCATTGTGGAACAAGAAAATTTTAAATTAAAAAGGTTCGAAGAAACTAAATTTAACTCCCCTAATCATTTTAGATTCAAATTTAACTCCCTTAATTAACTAACTATAATAAAAATGTAAAGAATAGCATTGAGTACTTTTTTTCTGTTTTGACTTAGTTGGCGTACTGTCAATTTAGTTTAAGCTTTAAAAATAGTGCTCCCTATACATTTTTCTCTCTATTGCTCTTCGTTCAAACCGTGACATGATTATCAAAAAGGGGTTAACCTAACTTGCAAGTATTATTAGATCTTCTAGAATTATAGTCAAAAGGCAAAAAAGAAAAAGAATAAAACAAGAGAAACAATAACTGCTAAAATTATAGTATAATGGATGCTTTTCAGGACAGACTAACATTCGTTGGATGGTTCTGATTTAGTATTTGACATTTATTCGAGAGAAAATGATCATATTTGTCCTCCGTTAAAGTATGTGATCAAATATGTTGTTTTCATTAGTAAAGTTATCACATTTACCCTTTATGGACGGAAATCTCATGTGGATGCCACATGTGATCCACGTGGATGCCACATGTGATCCACGTGGGTGCCACATGAATCCACGTGGAGGGTGAGACTCATCTTCGTCTTCAACAACCATCAGGCTCCGGCTAACCCGTCTCCACAACCATCACCACGCCACTGCCTCACCCCCTTCTCCTTCTACTTCATCCATTCTCCCCCCTGCTCCGGTGAACCGGAGTAGTCACAAACAATAAACCCCTCTGGTTATAGATCTGATTATCTTGTTGTGCTTTGGCATCATCGCACTGTTAACGCAGTTGTTGATCCGCCACTGTTAAACGCATCACCTCTCCACGACCCGCTGCTTATCTTCGTCTCGCCAAACAAACCCGCCGGGTTACAAATCGATTTTCTTATTTATTGCGTTGTCACTATTGACACCCAATTTTGACCCTCTCGTCCAGTCATTAACTATAAAATTACACTAATTTTTTAAAAATAATTTTAACAATTTTATAATAATAAAATGCAACAACAAAATATTAATACATGCATAAATAAACGATTTAATAATGACACCTCATTTTACATAGAATATTAAGCACTTTGAATCTCACGTCCGCATTTATTGCCTAAATATCAGTCATAATTTAAGTCTTATTCTATTCACATGAATTCTTATATAATTTAAATAATAATAAATACATAAATAAATAAATAATTAAATAATGACATCTCAAGCATTAAACATTCCTTAAAATTATATCTACATTTATTAATACCCAAAACAATTTCATAATTATCATAAGCAATTGAAACCCCTATTAATTTAATATTAATTTAACATCGCAAAGTAGGCATAATAAATAAGTTTTAATAACATCGCGTTATAAAACATTAAACACTAATTAAATAATAATACGCGCATTTATTTTTGTAATAATTTAAACCCAAACTAAGACTAATAAAGCACCTAAAGTTGTATTAAAATAATTTAATAATTTAAACCCCACTTATTTATCACTAATTAATAAAACACTTAAAACTAATAACACTTAAACTCTACCTAAAACTAACACCTTAGCCTAATTCCCTAAACCAAGCCCAACCGAAATACGCTTCCTTCATCACAGCCCAATTCCCCTCTACTTTTCAAAGATTTTCCGACCCAACCCGACCACAAGACTCACCCAAGCCTAATAGCCCTTCTTCCCTCAACAACCCTTAGCGTAAAAACCTAGAAAAACTAGGAAAACCAATAACCCTAGCGGCCATCACCCTTCGCCACTGCCATGGCCACGATTTTTCTCGAAAAATCCGGCCAACTCATTACCCAACACAATACCCTAGAATCTGCTTACCATAACCAAATCGTATCAAAATCCTACCATAAATTATCATCCGAATCTTCTCAAAATTAAAACTTACCTTAACAAGAACAATACGAAAAATCCAATACTAAATCATCTCCGAAATCATACCAAATCAGAGCCCAAATGTTAACTTACCATAACAAATTAGCACCAAATCGCAAAAGAAGATCGCACCAAAATTTATCAAAATTGAAACCTAAAATCGGGACTATAAATAGGGTCTTTAGCATACAATAAAGAGGACGACGGGGGGATAGTCAAGAACCCATTCACACACTCATTGGAGAGCATCGGAAAAGCCCCCTAGAATAGCAGACCCTCACAACACGCCTACAGTGAGGAATCCATCGAAAATCCTTCAACATCATTAGGCATCGATAAAATCAGAAAAATAGTAACAAACAGCAGCAAGAACAACCAAACATCGGTGAATATAAAAGCCTAATTCTTTAAATCAAATCAAGGAAAAACTTCATTCCTTTTAATAGCGTTGCAATTGACGACTTGATACGCTGCCTCGGTTCGCTGCCCGGAGAAGGTAAATTAATCCCCCTTTCTTTAATTTCGGGTTGTCGTATATTCGTTTATGTAAAGCTTATTTTTACCTAGATTGTTGTTGTGGCCCGTATATATTCGTATGTGTTGCTTCAATATATCGGAATTTTGCCTTCTAAGCATTTGTCTAATGAAATTCTGGAATATGATCTGTTAAATAAGTAACGTGAGAGATATGAAGGATTATTTGCTTTACGTATTGGTTCTTGATTATTGACGACTGAATATTTACGTGTTGGTTTGTTGTTTGTCTTAGAGATTGCGTAAGTAGCAACATAGTGTCGTGACTTGATTGGTTTGGAAGAGTGTTTGTGAATTCACATATAGAAATTCGGGTGCAGTCATATGTTTTTTACTTACTCATCACAGTCTATGAAAGAAAGCATCTATCTCAGATTGAGATGTTTACACCTAATTTACTGTGTGCTAATGCATCTTGTAGGCATAAACTGTGAATATGCATACTTTCCTTAATATTCTTACTTAGAATGTTTTAAATAGAACTTCCAAGTTCGATAATTGACGTATTTATGCCTTGCCTTTATCTGCATATGCACTCGCATTCTTTTCCTTAGGGATAGATCTGACCCTTGTCTATATCTTGAAATGTCACTTGAATATCATGGTGAGGAATGTTTTCATAGAGCAAATCTGTTTCTGTTGTGTTCATGTATAACTCTGTATCCTGGCTTGATCTTTAGTTTCCTTATTTTATCTTAGGAACATGCATTCTATCACTAGGTTATAGGTGGCATTTACCCTATATGTACCATTGACTTAGTGCTTGGAATTATACGTATATGTGGCATCTACTATAAGCTAAAACTGCACGTCATATTGCATAGCAGGGCTTGGCATGATTCTAGTAGAATATACTTGTTTCTTTCTCTTTCCTTCGAAATATGAAGACATGTCTTTGAAATGCCTTTGTGTGCATAGTTGACCCTTTAGAGAACACCTATTTGAAGTATATTAGTTCACCATGGTATACGTCTTGGCCTTTCATATGATGAGTGGATCTGGTCCGTCTATTCTTATATTAGCATAAAATTAAATGTTGTACATTCATACCTATCATTGCCTCTGTGATCTGGAATGGAGTTTTCATAAATATGTCATTTTACTTGCATTATTAATCTGGTTTGGGTTGATGTTAATCTTTATCTTTCTCTTATTTTACATGAAATGCAATGCATGAGAGCAAATGAAGAGTCTCGACGCGAGACTCATCACACCCCTTATCAAATGAAGACCCACATCTATGTGTAGCCCGCATCCGCAACTACATCCTCTCTGCGTCAGAAATTTCAAGCCACAGGCGGAATGACATCGCCACTCCTTCGAATCATCTTTATTTATTCTTTATTATGCTCTATTTATTTGTTGTAAATCAATTGTCTAACGCTACACTAATTAGTAGAATACTTAGGATAATTAAATCTTGAACCAATAGATTAGCAAGTAGTTGGATACTAGAAATTTCATTCTCCTTACGTTAATTATTTTAGTTGTCACGTATTACTCAAATCATGCTAACCCCTTAATAATGTCATTCTCATAATCATGTAGGAAGCTAAGATTTAAAAGGAGAAGCAGTTTTTTTATGAAAGCATTATTAGCATTGACATAACAAAAGTTATTTAGATCCCAAGATCGTTAGTCTTTGCATGAGAAGACCTCCGCACATTCTATTTTTATAAGCATATATTTTGTCATAGTAGATTTGCATTATTACTTCTAAGCTAAGCACTACATTTCATATGGTCCCTAATTACTTTAGGAATTTTTTTTCTTTTTAAACCAAAGCTAACTTTGTATACTTTAAATAAATCTTGCATTCTTCTAAAAATATGTTTTACACTTGCATATATCTTTTACTCAAATACTTTTCAAAACACACATTCTTTAGCAATAATAATTAACCCTAGGTTTGAACGGACAGCCGCAAGTTAGCGGATCTTTTAGGGTGCCTAACCCCTTCTCTTTAGGATAATAAAGAACTCTTACCCATAATCTCGTATAGTTTCGGACTCATTAAATGAAGTTAATGTCGACTTTAACCTAGTTGACATAGGTGTCCTAATTCACCCAAAATTAGGTGACAACTTCGCGAACCCTTTAGCACTCTAGCACCTTTTTTGCAACCTTTTAGCACCCTCTTTAGCATTTTTAGCAACCCTTTAGCATTTTAGCACCTCTTTTAGCATTTTATTTTATTTTCTAACATTTTTTAAGCAGGAGTTAGTGAAGAAGAAAACAAACTAATGCATTAATTCATGAATAAGAGTTTCAAGCGAATCACAAGGAAATCCCTAATAAAGTAATTAACTCCTAGCCATAGTCACACTAAGAACTAATACAATCTCCATACATGAACTGAAATAAACAAAGAAAAGAAAATACTTGAACTAGGTCTCAAATCTTCGCCTCCTAGAGTTGTGTTGTATGTACAATGGATGGAATGAATAATGAGCAGGATTTTAGGGATTATATAGGTTTTGTAGGTAGGAAAAGTTATCCATTTTGGACTCTGAAAACGTGTCAAATTCGGCCCAAAACGTCAAAACATCTCGCGTTCGAGCCGTGGTCCTGAGATTGGGCGCCACGGCGCCGAAAAATCTGCAAGTTTTCGGAAAATTCGGAAGCGGTGCCGCAGGTGCCAGCGCCTTGCGGTGATATTTTGGCAAATTTTTGTTTCGTCGTCCAGTTTTCGTCCGGGCTTCGTCTAATCTCCTCTATACTTCCCGGGACTTCTTAGACTTCATTTATTGGTCATTTTAGTGTGAAACTTCATCTCAATTATGCTCATTTCGTCTTCTTTTCACCATTTCTCAATTTCTGACTGTTGTGACACAAAATGAATAAAAATGACCCTAATACTATACTAAACATCAACAAAATGAGTAAAATACTAACTAAAAATGACTCAAAAAATGTATATAAAATACACCGATCACTCACACGCTGGTGTGCTTCGCGCACCCGCAAAATTCTTTCAAAATACCCAAATTTTAGAAGAGTTGACGCCTGCGTGGAGTTAGATCGGTTCGTCTGATCAGCCGCGTAGCCTTCTCACTCGAGTTGTCCGCTCGGGAACCTTGCGTCTAGTAAAGCCAAATCTCAGAAACCTAGGATAGAGCTATACCACCATTTATTTTAAGGCATGCATGCATTTACCTTAGGTGGGTCAATCCTTGGTATTGACACCACAATTAGGAAAACACCAAATTTGTCGACGGGTTTCTCAACCCAACGACCAACCAGCATACTATATGTAGCGTGACAATGATAGACAAATTCAAGCCTAATCATGACATGCTGAAATCGGAAAAAGTGCACCGTCATTTGGTCGCCATGTCCGACAAAAGCATTACAGTTTGACGGCTTGTACAAATCTATTATAGCCTCGCATATGTGACGTTTAGGCCTACCTCTGGCATAAAGGGGTCCCCATGCATGTTAGGACTCACTTGCAATGCGACAATTTATGTGCAACATATACTTGCTAAATGTTATTTACACATTTGCAAAATCACGTGCTTTACACTAACGCAGTTTGCTGCATTTTGTTTAAAAGGATTTATCATCTTACCCAAAGGTCGATTTGTATTTGACTAAGCAATGACAGAACATCGATACTTTACAAGATCAAAGGCACGATCCAACGACATGACTGATTCAAGGGCATTTGAGCAGAATGAGTGAACTCGCTCGTTCCTATAGAAAGCAGAGGTCTCCGAAAAGAAAAGCAGTGTATATCCGATCGAACACCTCGCCCAATTACCGCAGCAAATGGTAACCCTGCAAGCCGAAATTAAAAGGCTCTGAAACCTCACCAAAGCACTCGTCACTTCAAATAACCAAAACAATCAAAATCCTCCAAATTATTACCAGAAGTTGATCACTGATAAGTTGGAGTCTAAAAGTGAGAAATGTTACTTCGTTGGGTATCCAAGGAAACTAAGGGATACTATTTCTATCTTCCTAGAGAACATAAGATATTTGTTTCTAGGAACGCAACTTTTCTTGAAGATGAATATGTCTACAAGGAAGAGAGTTGCACAGTGTTAGAACTTGAAGAAATTCAAGAACAAAGTAACATAGAGGTTGAACCTTTGCCGAGTGAACAATACAAGGATTCAGTGGGAGCTTATGGCGAAGATTGGGTACTCAGGGTACTCCCTTCGGCCAGTGGGAGTACTACGAGGAGAGGTGTAGAAATGCAGACCCTCCTGCACAGACCTTGGGAGAAAGTGCACCAGTTGCACCCTCTCCCATTCAGGAAAGACATGAAAATGATATTCCTGAAAGATCTAATGTTGGTGGATTAACCAACGCACAAGAACCTTCTCACAATCAGAACATACCTGTAACTGAACTGCAAGACAATCAACTCCGTAGGTCTGTTAGAACTCATCGTCCTCCGGAAAGACTAAATCTACTTATGGAAACACAAAATGAGCAAGATATTCCAGATGATGACGAGCATAGAACCTACAGCAAAGCAATGTTAGACATTGATTCGAAGAGATGGCAAGAAGCCATAAAATCTGAAATGGAATCTATGTATATCAATCAAGTGTGGAACTTGGTTGATTTGCCGAATGAGGTTAAATCCATAGGATGCAAATGGATCTTTAAGAAGAAGATTGATGCATCTGGCAAGGTTCAGACTTATAAAGCTAGACTAGTGGCTAAAGATTTTACTAAGCGTCCTGGCGTTGATTATGATGAAACCTTTTCACCGGTGGCTAAGATAAAGTATATTCGGATTTTGCTTGCGATACCGCGACATCATGATTATAACATTTGGCGATGGACATCAAAACCGCATTCTCAATGGTAATCTAATTGAGGAAGTGTATATGAAACAACCCGAGAGTTTTTCATCCGAATCCAGACCAAATGCTGTGTGTAGGCTACAGAAGTCCATTTATAGGCTTAAGCAAGCCTATAGGAGTTAGAACATGTTTTTTGACAAGGCTATTAAATCTTTTGATTTCGCCAGAAGCAAAGAGGATCCATGCGTTTATATCAAACGCAGGGATGATGGTATTGTCTTCATTATTATATATGTTGATGACATATTGATAATTGGAGACAATAAGACTCTCATGCAGTCAGTTAAGGATTGGTTGTCCAAGACCTTCATGACGAAGGATTTAAGTGAAGTGCTACATTCGGGAATTAGATCTATAGAGATGCACCCAATGGATTGTTGCCGCTACCAATCTACGAGACAAAGTGCTTAGATATTTTTCAACGGAGAATTCCAAGAAAGACGGTCTTCGATGAGTCAAGGCATCAAGTTATCTAAAAGGCTTGCCCTTCTAACGTTGTAGAACTTGAGCGCAAGAGGATCCCATATGCTTGGCCATAGGATCGATCACGATGCCATGACTTGTACTAGGCCGATGTGACCTTTGCACTTAGTATGACTTGCAAGTTCGGCAGAATCCTCGCGAGGAACATCGAAGACACCAAGAGTATTCTTAAGTATCTCAGACGTACTAAAGATTACTTCTTAGTCTATGGTGGAGGAGATAAGTTGGTTGCCACAGGGTATACCAATGTTAGTTTCCAGACAGATGTTGATCATTTCAAATCTTAGTCTGATTACACGTTCATTTTCAATGGAGGAGCAGTGAGCTGGAAGAGCTCCAAACAAGCTATTACCATCGACTGACCATCGGGCGAGTACATTCTTTGGATCAAGTTCGCAGGAAGCTTGTCGCGATTTCCGAGTTCCCGAACGAACTAGGGGTCGTTCCGAGCGCTAGTTGTCCAATAACCATTTATCAGGACAACACCGGTGCTATGCACGCTAAAGGTACCAACATCAACTAACGTAAACAAGCATGTGCAGGAAGTACCACATTCTCCGAGAGATGGTAGAAGCTGAAGATATTATGATAGATTATGTTCCCACAGACAATAATCTAGCAGACCCGTTTACTAAATCATTAAGCTTGGTGAAGTATAATGGTCATTTTGAGAACATGAGTATTAGATATGTTGGTGATTGGCTTTAGACCAAGTCGGAGATTGAAAGTACATGTATGTCCTAAAGACAATCTGTATTAGGACAAAATGTACTTTATACACATTCATATTTATATTAATGGTGATTAATATTATGGCATTTGCATTTGTTGAATTATTAGTTGATTGTTTATAATAATCTATAAATGCATCCCTAGAGTTTATGTGTTTATTAATGATGTGAGAATTAATGTTATAACGTAACTCTTAAATTACCTCGACTAATGATCATCGAGATTGAGATATCGATTATACGCGATACATCGATACGCTGCATGATCATATCCTTGTGGATGTAGTATGTCTCACTTGCTACGAGTTATGGCAACTCGTGATCGACACACGGATACTTGTTGAAGTATTGTATACCCCCGATGTACTATTTTGTTATACGCCTATAATGTCATCGCACGCGAGATATAAGTCCTTAGACTTGAGGTCAATATCACCTTGTTTACGAGTAATATACTTTGATTCGCCCTAAGCTCAAATGCCTTATAGGTTGAGACGTGACTTGTTTTGGGTGCATTACGGCAGATTAAAGGTGGTATGCGAGCCAAGATTAGGATTCATTCCTCGAATGTATATTCGAGTGAACACTCACGCACTCATACGGTATTAGATTGACTAAGTCATCGCCAACGAATGCGTGTCTTTGATACGGTCTGTTGTCAACTAATATAAATGAGTTATAATGATCAAGCCATTTGGATGTACACTTGACAAATCCTAAGCTGATTGAGCGTCATGAATGAAATAATTTTATCTTCCCACATGTAGGTTCAATTCACATGTTTCGTGTAGCTAAACTTTACATATCGAGTTTGTCTTCCGCATTTCAGGAGTTTCGTGTAGACCCTAATGTTATTAGTCGATATGTAAAGGCCCGGCGGTAACACTAAGTCAATTGTTCACGATTCAAGGATCGTAGAGTATATAAATGTTTGGTCGATATTGAGACATTAGAATAAAATAGAAACGGCAAAAATGGAGCAGGCCACGACACGAAATAGTCGTGGTCGCGGTGTCACAAAGACCGCGACACCACTTACTCGCATCGCGCGTGCCACACATCCAAATGGGCTAAATGACCCACTTTGTTTCGCCGGCACGCCCATCGGAAACCCTACCGATATGTTCAATATATATACAGGGTTTAACTTATATTTTGTACACCATCTTTTCATAAGATTAAACTCTTCCGAAACTCTACTGGAATTCCTAGCTTTCCAAAGGAGAAATTACATCACGCCTTTGACTTGCAAATCGAGGACTATTGCGCGCACACCCTGACTACACAACTCAAGGTCAAGATTCCAAACATAACAAACTCGTAAGTATTCTATCGATCCATTACGCCAGATGTTTACATTGTATAATCATCCTACAATTTGGCCGTCGTTTGAAACATAAATTTTCAAATTCCGCTGCGTGTACGAAACCGATAAAACCCTACATTAAGGTCCGAAACACGTATGAAACGCTTTCCTAAAAACGATATTTGCTCCATCTCCTCTGCGAGATTGCTATATGAGATTGTGTGCAAATAACTTTAGTGAATATGACAAGTCTTTTGAAATCTACAATGAGTAAATACTAAATAGTGAAAAAATCCATATTAGGAAAGCAAAAACTTTTCTGATAAAGAAGAAGAATTACTTTCTGAATAACGTTGAATTGGTGTTTATAGAAAAATAATTTAGTAATCAACACACCCTTTCACTAAAAGACACCTTTCTATATAAAACTCTTTGTAAATTGTTTATATTTAAATAAAAATTCCAACAGTCAAAATTTTCTAATTCATCTAAGGTGAAGGAGCAACCTCTAAGTTGGACGCTAGCTAACCTATTTATTTGACCTAATCAAGAAAATTGCATTTAATAAAAAATGGAACTTACTAATTATACTAGGTAAGTTTCATGTCTTATTTTAAAATATCAATCTCATATTTTAAGAAAATTTATTTAATAAATATTAGTTGTATGATTAATAGTATAAATAAATACATATTACTATAAAAGTTATTAAATTTATATTAGAGGAATGATAAAAACATTTTTAACAAAAAGTTACTATGTAGTATAAATTATGATTAAACGAAAACCATAGTATTTAAAATATGAGATTGATATTTATTATCATATTTCTATTTTCGTTCATTCGGATTCGGATCGTACCAGATATGGGACTCCACATGATTTGGAGAGAGGAAGAAGTGTAAATAAAAAAAGAAGTCTTCTCATCATATTGTTATTGTTCTTCACGAGAAACAGCTTATCCCAGCTTTAATTTTCTTCGTTATCTCTCTTTCCACATATACTGTATAATGTGTCGAAGAAGGGAGGAATAATAATGAGTTTGAATCTGGGTGTTTCCAAATGCCGTTTCTTTATCTTCCTTTTTGAGCATTAAGCTATGGCTGATGATTTCTGTACGTATTTTTTTATTTGTTAGTTTAACATTCTTGCTTCTTCTAGTAGATAGTGAGCTAAGGGATCAGGTGGCAGAAGGGGGGTCAATGATATGATGATGACGATTAAATTGGTAGTTGGAGGGTTCACTATGAACATTATTAGTTCTTACGCTGTCACAGGCGGGCTTGAGAGAGGAGGAGAAGAGACGCTTTTGGGAGGAATTGGATGAGGTGGTGGGTGTTATCCCACCCACTGAGAAGGTATTTATAGGAGAGGACTTCAATGAACATATCGGATCACTTCCGGGATTATGACGACGTGCATGGAGACTTTGGCCTCGGGTATATAAATGGGGGTGGCGTCTCACTTTTGGAGTTCACTAGAGCTTCTGAGATGGTGATAGATCACCAATTCGAGGTTCCTGAAGAAGGAGGAGCAATTGGTGACTTTTCGTAGTTCGGTGGCTAAGACTCAGATAGACTTTTTTCTCCTTAGGAAAGTTGACAAAACTCTTTGTAAAGATTGCAAGGTTATTCCGAGAGAGAATCTTACAACCTGACATAAGCTTTTGGTGATAGATTTAGAGATCAGGTAGAGAAGAAGAAAGGGCTGTGGATGACAGGTTGAGAATCAAATGGGGGAGTCTGACCATGAATAGTGCAACAGAGATGGGGGAGAGGCTGTTGGTTAAGTAGTGGGGATGCGACCGGTATGTGGGATAGGACGGTCAGTTGCATTCAAGAGGTAGCTAGAGAAGTGCTTGGGGTCTCGAGGGGTAGCCGTGGTAGGCATCGAGGGGATTGTTGGTGGAGTGATGTAGTTCAAGAAGGCGGGAGCAAAAACGCTCACGAAATGGTAGCAAGGATGAGGTGGAAAAGTGGATGAACAGGAGTCAGTATAAGATGACGGAAGGTGGCTAAGCTCATACATTACGACTTTGAACGCTCAGATGTGAATTTATGAGAAAGTGGATAGAAAGTTATACGCACTAGTCAAGGCGAGGAGGAGGGCCCGTGACTTGGATCACATAAGGCGCATCGCGGCGACGGTAAAGCATCGCGAGGACGCGCATATTAGGCGAAGATGGAAGTCTTACTTCTATAAACTCTTGAACAAAAAAGAAGATAGTGACATCGTGTTGGGAGATCTGAAGCAATCTGGCAGGTATCAGGATTTTGGGTATTGTAGAAAGATTAAGGCCGGCGAGGTTAAGGATGTTGTTCGTAGGATGCGCAGGGGAAGAGCGACCGGGTCCGACGAGATCTCAGTTAAATTTTGGAAGAGCGTAGACATGACAGCTTTGGAGTGGGTGACTGAGTTGTTTAACGTCATTTTTAAGACGATGAACGCCCGCAGAATGGAGTGGAGTACAATGATTCCGCTTGTACAAAACAAAGCGTGATATCCGTGAGTCGCAACAACTATGGGATATCAATCTGAGTCATACTATGAAAGTTCGGAAAAGCGGTCGCGAGACGCGTAATGAAAGGCGTGTCTATTTCCGAGAAGCTTTGATTCACGCCGGCGTCGACTATTGAAGCCATTCATATTATTAAGAGGTTGGTGGAGCAAAGATAGGAGAGGAAGAGAGACTACATATGATTTCATCGACCAGAACGATACGACAAAGTCCCTGCGAGGTTCTATGGAGATGTTTCGAGGTTAGAGGTGTATCGTGGCATACACTGTATGCGATCAAAGATATGTATGATGGAGCCAAGACTGTGGTACGAACAATAGGTGGAGACTCGAGCACTTTCTAGCGACGACGGCTGGCACCGGTCATCGCTAGCCCATTCCTATTTGCCTTCGCGATGGATGACCGACGCGAAAAATCCATGAGGTGCCATGGTGTACGTTATTCGCACGACATAGTCCTCGATAGACGACTCAGAATGGAGTGAACGCCAAGCTCGAGATTTGGAGACAGACTCTAGAGTCTAAAGGGTTCAGATTAAGTAGGACCAAGACAAAGTATTTGGAGTGCAAGTTCAGTAATGGGAGCGACTCGAGACAAAGTGCAGAGTGTCGATTGGGACTCGTGTCATCCCAAAGAAAGGAAGCTTCAAAACTTCGGTCTATTATTCAAGGAATCGAGAGATTGACGACGATGTCACACATCGATTGACGGGGTGGTTGAAATGGAGGTCGTGATCCGAGTCTTGGCGACAAAAAGTGCCACCGCTTAAAGACATGTTTTATAGGCGGTCGCCGACCGACTATGTTGAAGCGGAGTGTCGGCGGCCAAGACTTCGCATTAAAAGCATGAAAGTCATGAGACGAGGATCGAGACGGACATACGCGAGGATAAAATTAGAAATGATGATATTTAGACAGAGTGGGAGCCGCCTCGCGAGGATAATACGCGGGAAGTGTTGGGCGATTTCCACGTGCTCACGCAAAGGTACATATCGCTCACAAGTAAGATAGTCCGATAAGACCAATATCGCTCGAGACTGGTTTTTAATTACCGTTTATCTATTTTATGTTATCTATTTAGCAATCGATAATAGAGTTGGGTTTTTTGTTTAACTACTAGAATAATTGCAAGAATGAACTAAACTATTGAAGTTGTAATCGCCATGGCGAATTAGTGGCTTTCAAATCCTCGACTATCCACTCTATTCAATCCTTAACGCAACTAGAATGACTTCTTCTTCTACGTTAACATACGGTTAACTAGACTGCCTTATATTCCGCTTAG
Organism: Przewalskia tangutica; assembly: GCA_029844215.1. Classification (NCBI taxonomy): domain Eukaryota; kingdom Viridiplantae; phylum Streptophyta; class Magnoliopsida; order Solanales; family Solanaceae; genus Przewalskia; species Przewalskia tangutica. The sequence continues at coordinate 5,206,730 of CM056731.1, read as the reverse complement.
GATATATAATCGCCAACCCTATCAGAACCCTTCTATATTTTTATGATAAGATTTAACACATAGGAGGATTAAGAACGGTAACCTATAATGCTACACAAGTATCGGGGTACTTTCGTCCGCGATTTTAACCTATGTCTATTCAATTACAGCATATTCAAATCTCTCCTCTGCTTCGATTCAAATCATATAGATTATGATAATTAGCGATCAATTAACTATCAAACTATAGGTATATTATATTAGATCTCAAAGTTCAAGTCTCACACAAGTAAAGGTCTTAAAAGCTCTCCTTTTCTTTGAAAATCTCTTCATAGGCATCAGAAATGACAACCATAGTACCATAGGGATGGCGAGAGTTCATAAGAGCCCGACTGAAGAGTGAAAGTGGACGGTGGTATGAAGTTGCTTGAACCTAGCGCCGACTTTGAGCAAGAGGTCGACGCTACCAAAGTAACTTTAAGACTAAATAATCAATTGGAAGACCTTCACCACGCCTGCCGGAGGCTACGAGAAGCGAATAAGGCGAAGGTGGATAGCGCCATCAAGAGCTTGGTTAAGTGTCCAAGACCGTATGCCTTTGGTTGGATCTGAATCGCTTCTATAGTTATCTAATCTCTCAATTATTGAATAAATCTTAATTAAGTGAAGAAAAATCAACTAATGCATTAAGTCATAAAATAGAGTTTCGCGATTCAAAAGGAAAGCCCTAATAAAGTGTTTAGCTCTAGCCATAGTCACGCTAAGAACTAATACAATTCCAAACATAAACCGAATTAAAAAGAAAGAAAGAAAAGTAACGCGAACTAAAGTCTCCAATCGTAGCTTCCAATCCTTGCCATGTGATGTGTCAGATGTTAGAACGACCCTCCTCATAGAATAATCCTTAGGGCTTTTAGTATGTTGCAATTTTCGTGCCTACGGACCCTTCTCGCTCGGTCAAATTAACTTCTGATTCTCGATTGCATCGCCGCGTTCGCAGATCAGCCGGCGCCCAAAGTTCTGTGGCTTCGATGTTCCGACGCCGCGGCTGACGCAGCCACGCGCTACCAAGCTTTCGTCCGGTCTTCACTGCTTTTTCGCCTCGATTCTCCTCTTTTATGCCCATTTTTCGCTCATTTTCGCCATGTTGCCGCTTTGAACCGTCAGGACTCAAAAGAAAGAAAAACAAACCTAATACTATACTAAACACAACAAAACGAGTAAAATACTAACTAAAACGACTAAAAACATATATAAAATACGCTAACAGTTAAGCAGGTGAGATGATTCGACACGTGCAGAGAGACACAAATGCCCCAAACGAAGGTGCGAGAGGTCAAGGTTATGGATCGTTCATGGCGAGGATAATACGCGGAAGCGAGGTCGATAGTTCTGACACGCCGCAGAGGAGACACAAATGCCCCAACGCGGAGGGGTGATAGATTGATTATGACGGATTCGGCAGGGTAAAGGTAGGTAAAAGTATTGGAGAGGCGATTAGATCGAGATACGACGACGTATGCGATTTCATCGAGGACATGCCGCCTAGATAGTGGCTCGCGAGGACACTGATTAGGGTTGGCGGTCGAGTCCTACCACGCCCACAAAATGACGGTCAGTGTGAGCAATGTAGACCCGATTAACTCATCACACTTATAAAGCAATATCGCTTTATATTCCCTGTAATTTGATTTTTCGCTATGTGTTCCCAATGTATTTTGTTTATATTATTTATTTGCGTTAGCTACTGCTTTCTTTTGGCAGAAACGTATTCGATTTCTGTTACCAGCATGTTCATATAGCTTTAATTTCTTGTCTCTGACCGTTTATTTTGCTATGCAATGTTTGCTTTAATTGTGATTATGCTATGTCTCGAGTAGGTCTCCTGAAACAACTATTTATCTAAAGAGGTAAGGTCTGTGTACATTCTACCCTCCTCAGACCCCACGTGGTGGGATTTTACTGGGTATGTTGTTGTTGTTGTATTCTTGCTTCTTCTAACATTTTATCTCGAAAGAATATCCACAACTGTGTGTAATGTTGGTGTTGTCTTGATCTGGGATTCTTCTCTATCGCAAGTGTTTGCTCAAATTTAAGTTTTTTTGCTTCTTATGTCATACCATTAGTTTCAATTTCTTGACACTAGATTGGATTAGTTAAGCTGGGAAGACCGGTTATTAGAGTGTTGAGTGCATCTATTCAAATAATGGTCTCCTATCTAGGTTGTGAAGCCCTGGAGATACTATAGAGTTTACTGGACTCATTTTGAGAATTTCCTGCTTGAGCAAGTATTTTTGGACTCAGGCGCATTCTAATTGTAAAGAATGGATCTTGGACCTAACTCAACCTCAAAAGCTAGCTTATAGGGTGATGATTGTTCAAGTCCATATAAAGAGTCCATGTTCCCATTCTATTTCCGATGTGAGACTCTTAACACTCCTCGCACGCCCAGACCTCGTTAACTGGAGCGTGGACAATATAATTTGAGGGCCCAACATCCACGAACAAAGAATTGGAATGAGTCTGACTCTGATACCATTTAAAGAATGGATCTTGGGCCTAACTCAACTCCAAAAGCTAGCTTGTAGGGTGAGGATTGTCCAAGTCCATATAAGGAGTCCATGTTCCATTCCATATCCGATGTGAGACTCTTAACACTCCTCGCACGCCCACACCTTGTTAATTGGAGCGTGTATAATATAATTTGGGGGCCAACATCGGCCGCACGCCCACACCTTGTTAACTGGAGCGTGAATAATATAATTTGGGGACCAACATCGGTGAACAAAGAATTGGAATAGGTCTGACTCTGATACCATGTAAAGAATGGATCTTGGGCCTAACTCAACCCCAAAAACTAGCTTGTAGGGTGAAAATTGTCCAAGTCCATATAAGAGTCCATGTTCCCATTTCATTTCCGACATAGGACTCTTAACACTAATGATGAGCTCCTATTAGCAGTAAGAGGTCAATAAAACTATATTATCCCTTAGTTATCTTGTATCTTGCATTCCTATTTGATGAAACCTACCTAGATTCCTCTCTCCTTTTTTTTAATACCTTTCTAACCGAATTTATTTTATTGAGACCCTGAAGGAAAACTTAGATCTGCAAAATGAGACTTATAATCTAAGCATTTTAACTTCTGATTCAATTCCAGGATACTTTCATCATAAAGCCACCAAAGAAATCTCCACTGCTGCTGAGAATGGTGGTCTTACTTTTTGCAATGATATGTGGAATTTATATATGTTCGATTTGTCTGAAACAAATTGGTTCGCTGCCCATTGGACTGCTCGCGACTGTTCATGTCGTTGAAAGGCCATGTGAGACTACTAACATTGGCCCTTCAGAGAAACCTTACATGCACTTCCCCAAGCCAAAAACTTTTAGCCGGTGAGACATTGACAATCTGTTTGTATGTTTTAGTATCTCATTTTGGATAAAACTGCTGACTAAACCATGCTGTATCAGGGCTGTGTGTGCTTGCAATCCTGTAAGGTTTTTTGCAATTTTGTCCACACAGAGGTCAGGCAGTGGGTGGTTTGAAACATTGTTGAACAGTCATATGAATATAAGCTCGAACGGGGAGATTTTTTCTGTTAAAGTCCGGAAAAGTAATGCATCAACAATTTTGGAAACATTGGACAAACTCTATCACCTAGACTTTTTGACCAGCGCTTCCAAGAATGAATGCACAGCTGCAGTTGGTCTGAAGTGGATGCTTAATCAGGTGAGTGCTATCTTCAAAATTCCGCTTGTCATGTCTGTTCCTAAGTATGTCGTCATAGAAAATAACTACGTAGTGAATGTAGCTGTGATTTATAGAAAACCTTATGTAATCTGGATTCTTTTCTATCAATATCGATAGTGATTTATATAGTGGATATACGAAGTTGTTTCTTGATTTCAAATGTGAAATTGGCATGTTATGGTTAATGTCCACATATTTGTTTGTCATCCGAATCTGCTGTTTCCAATAGCTTTCATTTCGGTCGTGATGACCACATAAATCTGATTAGGAATTAAAAAGGGGGAAGATTGTTGGTGGGAATTCACAATGGAATATTTACTACCTGGCAGTGTTAGCTTGTTTTGAACCGCAACTTACATTTCTTTTTTCTTCTTCATATGTTGGTTCATGCGTGAGACATGCTAGCTTTGTTTTCACAGTTTGGGTCGATCTCATTTACTTATGTTCTTCTCATATACCATATTTTATGTATGGGTTTGAATATCTAGTTATTATGTTGCAATTCTGACCTTGCATAATGAGTTAAGTTATGATGGTTTCTTATCACTTGACTGCTGCTGTAATACGGTGTAATGGAACACTAGTACTGGAATAAAGAACCACATTATGATTTCAGGAAAATAAAAGTATGTGAAGTCTAATCAGTGGAAAACACTAACAGTTCCCAGATACGAGATGCTTGGCTCCTAACTTCTCCCGGCACCCCACCTGTTTCATTTGAAAAGTGAAGATGGCATTAAATCCGAAATTTCTTGGCCAGCAAAGGACTAAAATCGTATGGATATGTAAAATGCGAACTTTCCAATCCCAGCAAGAATGGGAGGGAAATATATATTTAATTCAAAGTGAGTAAGCAGAATTTCGTACTTGATCTCGGAGGTATATATAATATTTTGCAGAAAGCCGTATTTTATTTCACCACTGATCCACCCATGTACAATTGAAACTAGGTAGGAAGGAATTACTAAAATTGGTCTACAAGATACGCCACCTTATGAAGAACTAAATCATGTAAAAAATTGGTCTTCATGATGCATCACCTTATGCCTTGGTGGCTTGGTTCCTTTTGTCATGGTTATGGATCTTGATGGACTGCATGGGCATTTCCATGTTATTACAGGGTCTATTGCAGCATCATGAGGAAATTGTTGAGTACTTCAAAAGGAGAGGAGTTTCTGCAATTTTTCTTTCAGAAAAATTCTTCTGTGTAGAATGGTTTCAATACTAGCAAATTCCTATGATCAGAATGCTAAGATGTTAAACGGAACCCACAAGTCTCATGTGCATTCTCCCAAGGAGGCTGAGATTCTTGCAAGTTACAAGCCTACAATAAACACAACCACGCTGATCGCTAACCTAAAGCAAATACAGGAAATGGCTGGTAACGCTTTGGAGTACTTCAAAAGCACTCGGCATATAATCTTGTTCTATGAGGACATAATAAAAAATCAGACTGTAAGATATTGCATATTCTACTATATCCCTGATATTTTAGTTCTCTTGTGAGGCAGTTCATTTTATATGCCAATGTTGTCACAGATCCTGAATGATGTGCAAGATTTCCTGAAGGTTCCAAGAATGGACCTCCATAGTCGTCAAATGAAGATACACAAGGCCATTGTCTTCACAAGTTGAAAATTGGAGTGATGTTGAAAAGACACTCAAGGGAACACCTTATGAAAGCTTCCTACACGCAGATTACAAAATATAAATGTGCAGTCCTTTTTGTATATGTAGCTTGTGTTGTTTAACTTTATTCTTTCATTAATTATGGTAAGCAGAAGCTAGCGGGGGGACTTCAGGTTAATATTTGGCTGCAGCAGGTTGTCTTCGAGTTCCCTGTTTCAGGTAATCAATTTTGGGTATGTTTTTGACTCTTCAGGTTAAACAGGTTTTTGTATCTGACTGAGAATGAAATAGCAATTTTGACCACGAAGTGATTCTTCCCCGTCTATTTGGAGTTATTATTTTTAATCCAGTATTGAATTGCATCTTATCACTGCAGGTAAATCACACACATGTGACCTAGTCCATATTTCTTACTGCTCATAACCGAATTATGTGAATTGTGTGGCTTACTTGATGTAGATAATGTAAAGTATGAACTCTATGAGTAAAGTATGAACTCTATGAGTAAAGTAAATGAAAATGTACCAGGAGAGAAGCAACAGATCAACACAACCAAATATTTAAGCATTCATTCCCTTTATTTGATGCTATTACATGTGAGATCAAAAGTGTAGTAACAAGGAAATTTAGAAATGTAACAACAACAACAAATATGTTAGAAATCTGAAAATGAATAAAGAAATTGGCTTGTTGAGTCGATTGATTTTTCAATCTATCCTTAAGATAATATTGCTCAGATATTCCTTTCGATGTATTGACAACTTATCTCCCAAGATAAAACAACAATCAAACTAATGAGCAAAGAAGACTCAGAGTTCGCTTTAGGAAGAAAGATCTTAGAGTATTTGAAGATTGCTAGAGAGGAAGAATGTATTCAAAATGTGTGTAAGGTGTATTTTGCAAATGATTTCAAGGCTCCATTTTATAGTGTGGAAGATGATCTTCCACGTAGCCTAGTAATGATCAATAAAGATCATGTAATAATAGCCTGAATGTGGATTTACAATTCACCAAATAACGGTGAATTCACGAGCCAAATAATGGAGAATTAATGCTCCAAAGTCACCCAAAAATCGCCGTTTTCTCCAACGGCTTGAAACGTCTGCGACCGCGGCGCGCCACTCGCAGTAGCGCACCAAACTTTAGAGAGTTTCGCCGTCGGCGACGACATTTTTCGCACTCGTTTCATCTTTTACACATCAGACACGCTTTCCTTTCATTTACCAACGTGAAACCATCACATTTGACAATAACCATTTATTATCTTACGCCTCAAACAATTCGTATACGCATCAATATCTCTTCCATTAAGAAAATTACGATCCTTGACACTTTATGTGCACGTGTGTGAAAATCATGTTTCCGACAGGCGGGCCCCCAATTATTTGAGTCATAATTAATAGGATTATCTCCCTGAGGGAGTCTTCTCATTAATATCAAAGTATATATAGAGTACAATATTCATCCGTATACAATAGAATCCTAAGACAATACAAAAGAGGAATCTTAGTCTTACCATAATTATATTTACACAATATATGGAAATATTCTAATTATGGGTAGTAATACAATTATTTCTATAATATACACGCTACACACCCTCGGTCGAATCGGGAGGCCTGACATCGAGACGAATCAAGTCAAGAAATAATCTGCTGGAAGTCCTTTGGTAAATATGTTCATACCGATAAGATGATGGAACACGTAACACTGATACGACCTAACGCAACTTTCTCACGAACGAAGTGTAGGTATATCTCAATACGCTTGGTTGATGTTGAACCGGACATGAGAAAGATAGATGGTAGATGTTATCACAATACACAATAGATGTCTGCAGCGACATCAAGTTCTAACAAGAAATTTTTGAGCCAACAAATCTCACACCACATTTGCAACGCCTCAGATCACCAACATCGATCGAGATAGGGTAGCTCGCTACTCGCGTACCAAGAAATCATATTATCCCCTAAAAATATTGGAGCGTCGCGTGTTCGGACACCCTGCCCAATCTGCATCCGTATAAGAGAGCAACCTGTTTGGTGCAGAGGGGTATAGGTGCAAACCATAATCAAGTGTGCCCTTAATGTATCGAATAATACGCTTAAGAGCGTTGAAATGAGACTCTCTGGGGCATGCATGAATAAGCATACCTGCTGAACAACATAAGCAATGTCTGGCCTTGTGAATGTGAGATACCGAAGTGCACCTGCAAGACTCCTATACAGAGTAAGATCGGATACTGGAGCACCATCCATAACACTGAGCTTAGATTTTGAATCAACTAGAGTAGGTGAAACTTTGCAATTCGTCATCTTAGCCCTGTACACTATCTCCTCTGATACTTACGCCGACACAAGAACATGGTTGGCGCACACAGTCACCGATATCCCCAAAAGTAACTCACTTCCCAAATCACCATTGCAAATTCGGACTTAAGCAAGACAATAACCTCATTTTTCAATTCGTCGGAGGAGGCAGTAAGAACGATAGCATCCACATAAAGTAATAAGTAAGCAGTGCTACTACCTCGATGAAAAAATGAAGAGTGATGTATCACTCTTCCTGCATACAAACCCAATCTGCAAGATATACCTGGCAAAACGATCATACCATCGCATTGGGCCTGTTGTGCCATATAGTGACTTACGGAGACACACATAAATGAGGAATGGCTGACGCGAACCTCGCGGTGATGCATGTAGACCGCCTCTCGATCCCCATGTAAGAATGCATTTTTCACATCGTTGACGGATCGCCGATGTTTGCCCATGGAAATGCTCAAAACTGTGCGGATGGTAGCCGGTTTGACAACTGGGCTGAAGGTCTCACCACAATCAATACCTTCATGTTGATTTGTGTCATTAGCCACAAGTCGTGTCTTATACCTCTCAAGATCTCCACTGTCTCTGAATTTGTGACGAAATAGCCACGCAACGAATCACATTCACCCCTCGTGCAGTACTAGATCTCACGCAGGTGCTTAGTTAAAACATCAATTCCTCGTGACATACCGCATTCCAATTAGGGTCTTGTTTGGCCAATATAGGGTTCTTCGAAATCGTGAAATGGTTCAGCGCATGTTAAATTCGACTTTGGTTTGAAGATTTCATGCTTTGCACGAGTTTCCATTTGGTGAGTGGGGATAGTGGGAGGCTCCGCGCGAGGATTTGTTGGATACGGAGAAGGAGTGGTCGACGCCAGAGGAGGCACGCGGTCTTGTGATCGGGCGACGGCCGAAGGAGCGTCGGCCGCGCCGTGGCGCCGTGATCGGGCGCGCTACCGGAGGACTGATATACCTCTCGGTTTTGCGCCATGGCCTACCAAAGACCGCGGCTGATTTTCAAGGCGCTATGCTTTAGTTGACGGAGGATGATAGAAGAAATGACAGACTCGTAAAGAAAAGAGTAATCCGGCTTTGGAATCTTAAGATTCAAAACGGAATGTGGTCTCGCCGAATGTGACGTGACGGGAGATGTAAATCGACGATCGACAAGTCATAGCATGATAGCCCCTATGATTCGGGAAGCCTAGGTAGACACGAGCGGACCGGGGCTAGTTTGTGAGGGCGAGAGGCAATGTTACGATAAGATGCATAACCGAATATCCGAGATGATCATAAGAGGAGACTACATGATAGAGGATTTCGTAGGGTCATATTGTGAATGGTGCTAGTTGGGAGAATATTGAGAACGCATTATGATATTTTAGGAGCATAGACCCAGAAGGACGGAGGTAGGGAGACATTAATCAATAGAGTGCGAATCATATTGTTATGGTGCGGATGATCTTTTAGCTTTACCGTTTTGTGGGGAGGTGTGGGGGTAGGAGAAGCGAAAGACCATGCCATTATTGGTACAAAACCCGTGAAACATAGAGTTATTGAATTCACGACCATTATCGCACTGAATTTTTTTATACCTTTTCAAACTGTGTTTGAATAAATGTTCGAAACTCAAGAAATTTGGCAAACACTTCCGATTTAAATTTGAGAGGATACAACCAAACAAAGTGAGAAAAATCATCTAGTAAGATAAAATAGTATTTAGGACCGAGAGAACTAGCAACAGGTGATGTCCATATATCGACATGTATAATATCAAAAGGTGAAAAAGTAACACTAGTAGATGATTTAAATGGGAGACGAGTATGTTTGCCTAAAGAACAAAAACGCAGCTGAGCAAGCTTCTCATTACAAGTAATGAAATTATTGCCTCTAAGAAAACAAAAACCGAGCTCTGGACGACCAAGCATATTATGCCACGTTGTTTAAATGATCGCTAGAGAGACGGAGAGCTAGATCCGCAATGAGGTAGAGTGAATGGATATAGATCCCCGTGCTATCAGATTCTTAAGAGGTGTCCCGCACAAGATCCTTCACGTTGAAACCAAATGGGTCAAAATCAACAGAGACAGAATTATTACGAGTGAATTTGCGGATAAAGATTAGATTCTTAATTACATGTGGGACATATAGGGTATTTTGAAGGGAGAATGGATTAGGAGGTGGTGTGTATGATGTATCAAAAACCCTTTATCGAATGTGGTGACTACTACCAATCATACAAATTTAGGACGCTTTAAACCAAACATTTTGAGAATATTACCGCATCCCGCGAGGTGAGAAGTGGCTCCGAGTCCATGTACGCTTGTTGTCCGTCATTGCATGTGTTGTGATAATTTTGACCCGTTTCATATATTTATTGCAATTTTTAGTATTTTAGCACAATCGCATTTTAATCAAGCATTTTTGCATTTTTATCTTTTATGTTAAATTAAGCATTATGTCTTTGTTAATATTTTGTTTTTATTATTGTTATACCGTCGTTTTTTTTTTAATGATATTTACATCTCTTTAAATAATTAATCGGCACCACGTTTTACTTTTAATCAGGCATTAAACATTTCTTAAATATTGCATTTTAGTATTATTGCGTCGGCATTTGCATTTTTTATAATCTTGCATCTTTTTAAATAATTTTCTTTTAAATAATTAACCAGCCTTGCATTTTGTCAAATCCGATCCAGACACAATTTGAATCAGTCAAATCCAACACTATTATTAATTTCATCCAAACACTCTCTTTTCATTTTCCCCCCCAAAACAATACCCCACTTTTATTTTCCCCCCCAAATACCAAACCCTAACACACACCCCTATATATTAAACTTTCCCCCCCAACACAAAAGAAGCCACCAGACAATACAAAATCCCCCTTCTCTCGCCTCTCTCATTAACCCATCATCTCCCTCACCTCACTCGCCGCCGCCTTCGCCGGAGCTCCAAGCTCGCGAACACCCTCACGCATGCCACCGCACCTCTCACCTCCCGTCTACCTCACCAACATCACAACCCACCCCGCTGAAACCACCACCGAACCACCGCCATTTTCCTAACCCTACTTCACCCGCTGCCAGCCACGGCCGAACCCCTACCCTAGCCATACGCCATCACACCATTGTTCCCGCTACAAATCACCGACGCCGCCATCACACCCACCATCGCGCCTGCCACCGCCCCAATATGATCGGCGCGCCGCTCGTGTTCGCCGTGGAAGTGACGCCGCCACCATCGCTCGGTTTGGTTCCATTTTAGATTTATTCGTATATTTTTATTTTGACCGATTTCCGTTATTTTGAATCTCGCCGAGTTTGAGGAACTCCATGGCCGCTGTTACCGCTTTCGCTGCTGGTTTGATTTGGGATGATTTATTGTATTTTGCCGAGTTTAAAAACTCGGCCGCTCGCTTTCCGCCAATCGCTTCCCGCTTCACTATATGCTGGATCGACGGCATTTTCTCTTATGTTTGGCATTCGGCCTGAGTTCATTAACTTCAGCGACTTGTTGGCTTTATTTTTGGATGTTTGGGATCGATTTTGGTATCCGATCGACGGATATTTCGCTTAAATATGGTTTTTTCTACGAGCCATTTGACGTTTGTTTCCACCGCTTGCATACCATTTTGGTCACCGCCTTGTTTTGTTGTTTCACTTCACGGTGACTGATTTTGGCTATGGTGTTGGATTGATTTTAGGCTATTTTACTACTGATTTTGTGGCTATTTTGCTAATGATTTTAGGCTGGTTTTACTGATTTTGAACAAGATACTGCACTTTTGGTTACTGATTTTGAACAGATACTACACTTTGGCCGATGAAAAAGTTATCCGTCGATTTTTGAGGCCTCCACAGTTGCAAAGACGGAAAATAAAATAAATGAAGCTTTCTGGGCAAGGATGATTTCTTCCACTTACATCGATAACCAACACGTGTGCGTAAGGCGAATTCTCGCACCGCATTTAGCCGCCCTACTTTATATTTTTACATATCTGAGCCCTCCGTGTTTAAAACTATTACTGTTTTGGCGCGGATCCGAAAGTTTTATTTATTTTATTGCTTTTAATAATACTGGCCGATGAAGGAATCCCCGTCTGATTTTCAAGGCCTCCCCTGTACAAAAGACGGATTTATTTGCTTTGTTTGTTAATTTTTGCTATTATTTTAAAATTCATGTATTCTATTACTAATATTTTTACTAAGTGTTTATGCAGGTATCCGGAGATGCATTTCAAAAAGAATGCCCCGGAGTTTATTTTATGCCGCATGTAATTTCAGTTTTATTATTTTGCATTGTATTTTATTTTAAATTGTAAATTATGTAAAATGCTTAGAATAGGTAGAATAAAAAGAGCAATAAATAATTAACCTAGGTTTGAACGAACAACCGCAAGTTAGCGGATCTTGAAGGATGCCTAACCCCTTCCCTTTAGGATAATAAAGAACCCTGATTCAGAATCTCACTAATTTCGCAGACCATTAAATGGAAGTCAATTGCAGTATTTTTATTGCAATAAATTAAGTGTCCTAATTCACTATAATAATTAGGTGGCGACTCCTTTAAAATAGAATTTTAGGAATCAACCATGCGCAGCAGTAATCCCGTTTCGACTCCGGTTAAAATGGGGTGTTACAGCATGGCGACTCCACTGGGGATATCAGGTTCTTGATCATAACATACTCAGGTTAATTAAATATTGCACTTTATTTTGCTTTTATATTTGTTGTAAATATTTTATATTGTTTGCTTTTATTTTGTAATTAACTACTTTAATTGCTACATTCTTTTATTTCTTTCCTTAAATTGTCATTCCGTTCATATTTCCTCCATTCTGGAAAATTAACACTATCACACACTACACGCGAGGTGCGCAGTGCATCAGAAAATTCTTTCTTCAAAACCCAAATTTAGGAGAGTTGGTAATAGACGCGAGAATCCGGCCCAACCTGGCACGTAGCCTTCTCACTCGAGTAGTCCGCCGGAACCATCAGGTCTAGTAAGCCAAATCTTAGAAAACTTAAGATAGAGCTATACCACTTTTTATTAAGTCATGCAGCATAAACCTTAGGTGGTTAATCCTTGGTATTAACGCCACAATTAGAAATCCACCAAACTTGTCGACGGGTTTCACAACCCAACCACCCATTAGCATACTATGTGTAGCGTGATGATGATAGACGGATCCAAGCCCGGTCATGACACGCCAAAATTGGAAAAAGTGCACCGTCATTTCGTCGCCATTTCCAACAAAATATTGCGCTTAACGCTTGGATCTATTTATCATAATCCCGCATATTTGGCGCTTAGGCTCACCGCATAAGGAGGTCCCAAGCATATTAGGGCACGCGCTTGATTTGCATGTTTTGTTTATTATTGTTTGTCGCTAGCAATTTCGCATATTGTTTAATTCAATAATTGCTCTTTTGTGATTCCTGCTCGAGCATTTGTATTTTTGCATTTTTGCTTTCACATCGCAATCGCATTTCTACAGCGTAAATCACTCTCGAATAGCGACTTGGACTTTGTGAAGATCACCACCATCGGTCGAACCAATCAGGGGAGTCTCTGACTATATGGTCACACCCCTTCATTTTGTTATTTTGTCATTTTCATACTCTCACCTATTTCTCATATTTTTGCAGGAAATCAGTCCTCGCAAATAGTCGAGGGCGTTCGAAAAAGAAAACAAAATAAATGTCATCACAAGGAGCGAGAATTATGTTGACTAATAGAAGTCGCTTTATACCAACTAGACATCGCCTCGCTTTTCTATATTTTGTATCTTTATTTGCAAATTCAATTGACTTGTTTAGCGTTAATTACATAGTTCTTTCATATCATGCATTTTACAAAGATAATTATTTCGAACTACGCGTCCGATTCTCACCACACTGTGATACGTAGGCAACTCATTTTGAGTTCGACACCACCACATAAATAAAAACAAAAATAAATAAATAAAACAAAACAAAAAAACGCATTCATTCATCATGTTTTCGCATTCATTTTACTTTGCATTCATTCACAAATGACAATCATTTATTTTTGCACACTTTATATTGCTATCCTTTTGATAAATTTTTCCAAGCATACGCTTTATAACATATTTGAACGAATCCACGCGCACTGATTCCCTACGGGATACGTAGGCAAACCTATTCGTTCGGCACCATTTATTCAAAAATACAAAAAAAAACAATTATTCAAAATACAAAAAGAAGAAATACTTTATTCAAAAATATAAAAAAACATTTTTTAATATTATTGTTTAACTTTGTTGATACCAATACAGTTAGAGTTGTGCATTAAAAAAAAAAAAAAAAAAAAAAATTGATAATAATTTTGGGTTGACTTTGTGGTAAACCATATATTCTTTTGGTACCTCTTATTCATACCCGCAGATAACATTGTCTTGCATGTTTCCAAGATAAGAATGAAGCCGACCTCATCGTTTCATATGCATTGTGTGGTGAGTTATTTGAATAAGTTCAATTGCATTGCATTGTGATCTAGAACTTGGCTTGAATGTTTGTTGGCGAAATCTGAGTAACACTCGGTGTAGGAAATGATCGTAGGCTTTCTTTGACCCGCTTTGAGCATTTTCACCTACCAAATAACATTATCCCTAAGTACACCCTTTGAGCCTAAAACCTATTTTTTTTTGACAACCGTGATATTACACCTACATTCTTTCTCGAAAGTGCGCACGCACTATCCCTCTCGCCCGACCTCCCGAGTGCTTTAGAAATGTGCAAGTGATCGACAAAATTCTAGTGAAGCTTGCAAAACAAAAATTGTCAAAGTCTCAAAACTAAAAGCAGAGATGACTTCTTCACACAAAGATGAAATCAAAAGCCCCGATAAATAAATAAAAAAGAATATATAACCCCGAAAAAAAGGGGGGCTCAAAATGAAAGATTCAAAAGAAGTCAGTACAGAAAAACTGAGACAAAAAAATAAAGCAAGTCAGTATTAAAACACACAAATATCAAGCACGGACGTAGTCCAACTCTCGAGGAATGATTAATCACTTTTACCCAAATGATATCCATTCCTTTCCCCAAGCCTACATTACAAGCCCGTGATAAGCCCTACATGATCTTATCGAGGTTCTCACATTAGTGGATACTTACATGACGGCCAAGCCTATGGTATCACAATCGCATTTATGAACATCTTTTTGAGCGTGGCGCAATTCTTTCAACGCCCCAAAATTCAAAATACCAAATATACGTGTGAAATGGGACTTTCTTTCAAAGAGGCATTTGAAACGCGAGATTACGCGTAGTTCAAACCTCGACGCAAGCGGTGTGTCGACACTCGTGTATGCGAGGTACTATCCAAGTGTGCGAATTACACCGCAGTCAATCTCGATTAGATCAAATCAATAAAGAACATCCTTATGCACAATACTAATTGTTGGTATCAACTGAGTCGTAACGTAATGTCGCTTTCCATTTTTTCGTAAAAACAACAACGCATATTACATAAAAATTATTCGCATCACGAACCACGCTCGACTGATTCCTCACGGATACGAGGCGCCACATCGGCGGTCCCACATCATTTTAAAATCATAAAATTCTTATTTTTGCAAAGATGAACTACGCTCGACGACTTCTACGGATACGTAGGCGACCACATCGGCTTGGCCACACCGTTAG
Source organism: Przewalskia tangutica (assembly GCA_029844215.1). Lineage (NCBI taxonomy): Eukaryota > Viridiplantae > Streptophyta > Magnoliopsida > Solanales > Solanaceae > Przewalskia > Przewalskia tangutica. The sequence continues at coordinate 5,191,366 of CM056731.1, read as the reverse complement.
AAACATTTCTTCCTTGTTTTGCACGACTCGATTTTGTCATTCGAGAATTTTGCATCCTCATATATTTTGCATCCATTACTACCTACACATGATCGTGCCATATTTTGAGGGTTGCATTCTCATCTACTCGCTTGTACATTGTTCATATTCTCGCATTAGCTTTTCATTCATCATAAATTAAAACATAAAAAAATAAAAAAATGCTTACCGATCGCTGATAATCAAGATGCAACCTTACCTACTCAACATCTTCATTACGTAAACCGACATTTTAAGGAATTCAAAGCAAGAAAATGGCAATAGATAGGAAAAAGCAGCCAGGTCTTCAAGCAAACCAAGAATGCAAGCGCCAAGAGCCAAAGCTACAGAGTCGACGCTTAATCAACCACTCATTTCCTAAAAACTCATAAGTTTTCTTTGAGCGCAGATCTTCATATCGCCAGGCGTAAACACAACAATAAATCCATGCGGTCACAAATGCACAACGCCTATGCAATGACGCTTATCTCAACCAGACGTCACAAAGCAGTACGCCCAAACCAACGCCTTTTCATTTTTTTAGCCTACGAACGGCCATTCATGTTTCGCCCACGCGACGAGCATCTCATTACGGCCCATGCAACGACGCCATTTTATTTTAAGCCTATGCAACGGCTTTATTCATGTTTCGTCCATGCAACGACGAAAGCATCTGCGTGCGCCCACGCAACGACGCTATTTTATTTTAAGCCTACGCAACGGCTTCATTCATGTTTCGTCCACGCACGACGAGCACCGTGATTGCGCCCATGCAACGACGCTATTTTATTTTAAGCCTATGCAACGGCTTATTCATGTTTCGTCCATGCAACGACGAAGATCTGCGTTGCGCCCATGCAACGACGCCATTTTATTTTAAGCCTACGCAACGCTTCATTCATGTTTCGCCCACGCAACGACGAGCATCGCATTGGCCCATGCAACGACGCCATTTTATTTTAAGCCTATGCAACGGCTTCATTCATGTTTCGTCTGCAACGACGAGCATCTGCGTGCGCCCATGCAACGACGCTATTTTATTTTAAGCCTATGCAACGGCTTTCATTCATGTTTCGCCCATGCAACGACGAGCATCTGATTGCGGCCCACGCAACGACGCTATTTTATTTTAAGCTTATGCAACGGCTTCATTCATGTTTCGCCCATGCAACGATTTAGCACCGTGATTGCGCCCATGCAACGACGCCATTTTATTTTAAGCCTACGCAACGCTTTATTCATGTTTCGTCCATGCAACGATTTAACATCTGCGTGCGTCCATGCAACGACGCTATTTTATTTTAAGCCTATCGGCGTTTATTCATGTTTCGTCCATGCGACGAAGCATCTGCAAGGCCCATGCAACGACGCCATTTTATTTTAAGCCTATGCAACGGCTTTATTCATGTTTCGCCCATGCAACGAAGAGCATTCAGCAAGGCCCATGCAACGACGCCATTTTATTTTAAGCCTATGCAACGGCTTTCATCATGTTTCGCCCATGCAACGACGAGCATCTGATTAAGTCCATGCAACGACGCCATTTTATTTTAAGCCTATGCAACAGCTTCATTCATGTTTCGTCTACGCAACGACGAGCATCTGCATTGCGTCCATGCAACGACGCTATTTTATTTTAAGCCTACGCAACGGTCATTCATGTTTCTCCATGCAACGACGACGAGCATCTGCGTCACGCAACGACGCCATTTTATTTTAAGCCTATGCAACGCTTATTCATGTTTCGTCCATGCAACGACGAGATCTGCGTGCGCCCATGCAACGACGCCATTTTATTTTAAGCCTACGCACGGCTTTCATTCATGTTTCGCCCATGCAACGACGAAAGATTCTGCATTGCGCCCATGCAACGACGCCATTTTATTTTAAGCCTATGCAACGCTTCATTCATGTTTCGCCCATGCAACGACGAGCATCTGCCTACGCAACGACGCCATTTTATTTTAAGCCTACGAACGCTTCATTCATGTTTCGTCCATGCAACGACGAAGATCAGATTGCGTTTACGCAACGACGCCATTTTATTTTAAGCCTATGCAACGCTTCATTCATGTTTCGCCCATGCAACGACGAGCATCTGCGTCAGGCCCATGCAACGACGCCATTTTATTTTAAGCCTATGCAACGCTTCATTCATGTTTCGCCCATGCAACGATTAACATCTGTGATCGCGTCATGCAATGACGCCATCAATATCTACAATAACCTTGTCTTTTTCAAAGATCACATCACCGCAACCCAAAGGTCAATCATACTTCGACATCGACATTTTTAATCACGCCTTTGCTTTTAATTTTGCATCATAACGACCCAAAGGTCATCATGATTTGACATCGACATTTTTGAATCTGCATCATCCCTATTTTGAGTCCTAGTTTATAAACAGACAAAATTGGCTACAAGTCAACATCTTTGTCAAGACTCTTCCATCATCTCCATACAAAGAGGACATGTCATTGATACCAATTTTGACCGTTTTCATATATTTATCGCAATTTTTAGTATTTTAGCACAATCGCATTTTAATCAAAGATTTTTGCATTTTTTATCTTTTATGTTAAATTAAGCATTATGTCTTTGTTAATATTTTGTTTTTATTATTCATATACCTGCTTTTTTTAATGATATTTACATCTCTTTAAATAATTAATCTAAGACCACGCTTACTTTTAATCGTGCATTAAACATTTCTTAAATATTGCATTTTAGTATTATCATACGGATTTGCATTTTTATAATCTTGCATCTTTTAAATAATTTTCTTTTAAATAATTAACTACCTTGCATTTTTGTCAAATCACCACCAGACACAATTTGAATCAGTCAAATCCAACACTATTATTAATTTCATCCAAACACTCTCTTTTCATTTTCCCCCCCAAAACAATACCCCACTTTTATTTTCCCCCCCAAATACCAAACCCTAACACACACCCCTATATATTAAACTTTCCCCCCCAACACAAAAAGAGAAGCCCAGCCGCACAATACAAAATCCCCCCCCCCTTCTCAGCTCTCGTCTCTCTCTCATTAACCCATTGTCTCCCTCACCTCACTCCCGTCGCCGCCGCCCCTTTCGCCGGAGCTCCAAGCTCCGGCGAACACCCTCACAGACAGCAGCCGCACCTCTCACCTCTCCCGTCTACCTCACCAACATCACAACCCACCCCGTTGAAACCACCACTGAACCACCGCCATTTTCCCTAACCCTACTTCACCACCCACGCGCCGGCGAACCCCTACCCTAGCCATACGCCATCACACCATTGTTCCGCCACAAATCACCGACGCCGCCATCACACCCACCATCGCCGCCACCGCCCAATATTGATCGCGCGCCGCCCTGTTCGCTGTGGAAGTGACGCCGCCACCATCGCCGCCTGGTTTGGTTCCATTTAGATTTATGGTATATTTTTATTTTGACCGATTTCCGTTATTTTGAATCTCGCCGAGTTTGAGGAACTCCGTGGCCGTTACTTATCAAGCTTGCTGGTTTGATTTGGGATGATTTATTGTATTTTGCCGAGTTTAAAAACTCCGCGCTCGCTTTCCGCCAACCGCCTCGCCGCTTCACTATATGTTGGATCGACGGCATTTTTCTTATGTTTGGCATTCGGCCTGAGTTCATTAACTTCAGCGACTTGTTGGCTTTATTTTTGGATGTTTGGGATCGATTTTGGTATCCGATCGACGGATATTTCGCTTAAATATGGTTTTTTCTACGAGCCATTTGATGTTTGTTTCCACCGCTTGCATACCATTTTTGGTCACCGCCTTGTTTTGTTGTTCATCGCTCACGGACCGATTTTGGCCATGGTGTTGATTGATTTTAGGCTATTTTACTACCGATTTTTGTGGCTATTTTGCTACCGATTTTAGGTCGGTTTACCGATTTTGAACAAGATATCGCACTTTTGGTTACCGATTTTGAACAGATACTACACTTTGGCCACGAAAAAGTTATCCGTCGATTTTGAGGCCTCCACGCTTGCAAAGACGGAAAATAAAATAAATGAAGCTTTCCGGGCAAGGATGATTTCTTCCACTTACATCGATAACCAACATGTGCTTAAGGCGAATTCTCGCACCGCACTTGTTTAGCCGCCCTACTTTATATTTTTACATATCCGAGCCTCCGTGTTTAAAACTATTATCGCTTTGGCGCGGATCCGAAAGTTTTATTTATTTTATTGCTTTTAATAATCGACGATGAAGGAATCCTGCCTGATTTTCAAGGCCTCCCTATACAAAAGACTGATTTATTTGCTTTGTTTGTTAATTTTTGCTATTATTTTAAAATTCATGATTCTATTACTAATATTTTTACTAAGTGTTTATGCAGTATCCTGAGATGCATTTCAAAAAGAATGCCTGAGTTTATTTTATGCGCATGTAATTTCGCTTTATTATTTTGCATTGTATTTTATTTTAAATTGTAATTTATGTAAAATGCTTAGAATAGGTAGAATAAAAGAGCAATAAATAATTAACCTAGGTTTGAACGAACAACCGCAAGTTAGCGGATCTTCAAGGATGCCTAACCCCTTCCCTTTAGGATAATAAAGAACCCCGATTCGAATCTCACTAATTTCGCACCATTAAATGGAAGTCAATTGCAGTATTTTTATTGCAATAAATTAAGTGTCCTAATTCACTATAATAATTAGGTGGCGACTCCTTTAAAATAGAATTTTAGGAATCAACCATGCGCAGCAGTAATCCCGTTTCGACTCCGGTTAAAATGGGGTGTTACGACGCTGAGACTCATCAAGGCTTGACCTAACTCAGCCGGGTGTCAGCGCCGACGGGTCCGAATCGCCGCGTATAAGTGGGCTTCTGCGGCATCGACTTGCCGGCGGGCGAGCGGGGCCCAACACACTCGTGGGAGAACCGTGGAAGGGTTCTTGCATCGAATCGCGCGCTGTATGGGTATTGTTGAGGCGGCACGACGCCGAACTGAGTCTGCGGCCCTGTTGTTGCTGCTGCTGGTTCTGTTGTCCGCGACCCTTGCCTCGACCACGACCTCTTCTGCCGCGACCCTTTCCACCGCGTCCCTGCTGCGGTTGAGAGTTTTCTGGCGGCGTTGGATCTTGAGGGCGCGTTTCGACAGCTAACTCCTTCTGATTGTGCTCATCCTGCTTAGCACGTCGAGTCGCTTCGAGCAACAACTGCGAGCGAGCTTTGTTAAAGCTGGGAAGTGGATCTGCCTGTTGAATCATGGTGGCTAAGTATCATAGTCACCTTTGGGAAGGCCTGCAATCAATTGCAACACCATCTTAGTGTCCGAGACAGGCGTATCGACGTTGGAGAGTTGATCTGCCTGTAGTTTCAACTCTATGCAGTATTCAGTCATGTTGGAGAAGTTTTCAAGGTGTGTATTGTTAAATTGTTCCTCCAAATACACCGCACGCGTGTGCTTGTTATCTTGAAAGATTTTCTCTAAGCGGTTTCATAAATCACGGGCTGTGGCGCCATATTTCATGATAGTAAGAAGAAGATAATGAGAAATACTACCATAAATTCATTGTTTGACGCCGACGTCTAGACGACGCCAAATAGACTCATCAACCTCCGGAGGGCGCAGAATAGTGTCGTCGATGTGATCAAGCACGTTATAGAGACATGCGTGATTACGAAACAGTTCAACCCAAGGAGAATACTGATTATTTTCTTGATAAAGAAGAATATGAATAGAGTTCTTGATATCGTAATGATTAGAGCGGGATGAAACGTGGATGACGACATGGTGGTGGGATTTGTGGAGGTGGATGCGTCAGAAGTAGTGGAAGAATCCTGAGTAACCATTTAGAGAAGAGAGGAAGGAAGAAGAAAAACCAAGAAATTTGGGGAGGAACTGTTGCAGAGAAGGGATGGGGCCGACGACTTTGGACGAAATTTCTAGGGTTTTGGGTGTTTGGCTCTTGATACCATGTAAGATGATATTAATCCCCTTAGAGAGTCTTCTCATTAATATCAAAGTATATATAGAGTACAATATTCATCCCTTATACAATAGGAATCTTAAGCCTATACAAAAGAGGAATTATAGTCTTATCATAATTATATTTACATAATATATGAAAATATTCTAATTATGGGTAGGGATACAATTGTTTCTATAATATACACGTTTACATTAATTTTATTTTACGTTTAGTAAATTTCCAATATTACATATAGCTACCATTGTACTAAATCATCAATTTTTTTGTATCCACCAACTTTTTTTCTTTTTTTTTAGATAATCCAGGTCTCGAAGTAGCCTTAGTATCCCATATCGCTAGTATATACTGGTACTAGGTATAGTGGTAAAATTGTAGAGGGGATATGCGCTTGTACATTAGCATCTCTTTTTATGTACTTGGTATGGAGACACTGGGCACTTAATTGGACATTAAGATGAAATTGACTGCTATTCGTTTTACCCGGTACCATTAGTGTCAGCAAGCAATGTCAATCTTAAAAATAACAGAATTATTCCATAGACAATTGGTTTAGTTCAAGTAATTTGGGTCATAAAGAAAAAACTAATATGCACACATTTCAAGAGGTGTTTATCCTACCTCTCAATCTTGCACATTTCAAAGTTGTTTCAATCATGACAAATAAGTATATGAATTATGATTAAATACTCTCTTAATCTGGCAAGGCTTTTTTAATAAGAAATAATAATCTCAAGACTCTGTCAAACAATTAGATGACTTTACAGAATTATTCTAAGATATTTATTTACTATCTACATCTGAAACGTCAATAAGTCATTGCAAAATATTACTATTACCTTATGATCTCGCGATTATATATCGTACTTTTTCATTTTAAGGTTAATTTATAGCTTATTTAGTCAAACTTTTAAAATCTGTTTTTTTTCTTTCCAAAAGTGCTTTTCAAAATAAGTTGTGAAAGAGAATACTTCGAAGTTGCAATATTAATTCAACTAATCTACAGGAGTATAATTGATTAAAAACAGTGTAGTTAGAAACTTGTTCACACCGTTAAAACAAACGTAACGGAATGGTAAAATCTAGCGACATATTCACACGTAGACGACATGCTGTCCACGAACCAACATGGTACAAACAACTTGTCAACAGTAAAAACTGTCTGAATATCATGTTTTCACCTAATATTACCAATTTAGCAGTATAACAATGATGGGACCCACATTCACCACCGCGTATCAGCTGGTCCCACAACCAACTTGTTCATCAACCGCTACTATCAAACCCTCGAATCTGAATCATACGGTCAGAATTAAACTTCGTTACATACGAGAGAAGTAAGGCGACTCTCTACTAGTCTCCCTCTTTTCTTCTTCCTCTCTCTCGTGACCCAGCTACATACATACCTTTTCTCTCTCTAAAATTCCATTACGAAAAACTTGAATCAATTTAGAGAGAGAGAGAGAGGAAGAAGTAGTGAAATTTGAGTGGGAAAATGAACGGTGGAGATATGAATCAGCAACAGCAACAACAACAACAACAGCAGTGGGTGGCGATGCAGCAATATCATCAGCAATGGATGGCGATGCAATATCCAGGAGCGGCAATGGCGATGCAACAACAGATGATGTATGGTCAGCAATACATGCCTTACTACCATCAACAACAACAGCAGAAGATGCAGCAGGCTCCTCAGATTCAAAGCTCATCTGAAGATAACAGAACGATCTGGATTGGTGATCTTCAACAATGGATGGATGAAAGTTATCTTCATTCTTGCTTTTCTCAAGCTGCCGAGGTTTGCTTTATCTATTGCTTTGTGCCTGGATTGAAGTTTTGTAGCATTCCTTACTTGTATTTGACTGTCGTTAGATGAATGTTCAGCTGTTTTGAGTTTCGTGATTTAATTGCTTTAACAATTTTGTTCAATTAATCGATATGTGAAATGCTAAAACTTGTATCGGTTAAAGAATGGATCTTGGTTTTAATTCAACTCAGAAGCTAGCTCATGGGGTGAAGATTGTTTAAGTCCATATAAGGAGTTCAATTACCCATCTCATATACGATGTGGGACTCTTAACAATAGTTAAGAACTTAGTCAACTTACTCACCCTATTTAACTTGGGTATTAGTTGCGAACAAGATCTGACCTTACTAAGATCCCAGTCAATGCAGCTGTCTGAGTTTCAGAGGAGAATTCGTGGTATCTTGTCGTCTCTATATTTATTAGGGTTTTTTCCTTTTGGCCGTCTGAAAGATTAGAACATTCCGAGTCAAATATTGATTTCTAGTTTGTTAAGCTAAAAATGTCTCCCCCAGGAAAATGTCCGGGATAAGAAGGATTTTAAATGCATTTGACTATAGAGAAAATATAGTTTTCGTGCCTTAACTTCTGACATTTATATTCTAGAAAGACGTTGTCAAGTAATTAACTCGACTTCAGTTTGTTTGTCGCAGAGATTCACATTGGGCTCAAATTTTGGGGAATTGGATTAGTAGAAAACTAGAAATGATAGATTTAACTAGAATGAGACATTCATATTGCTAGTTTCGTGAGACTTCTCGTGACTAGAAGAAAAAATGGCCAGCCATGTGTAGCTGTGTCATCTAGGAGGCAGTTGAGTGGTCAAGAGGCTAAAACTGCGGTGGACGAGTACCAATCCTAGTTGCACTACCCAGATGGGGCTTCCAATTCGCTGCTTTCATAAAAAAAAGAAGTCCAACCTGTGTCCTGAGCATTTTATGTCAGTTTTCATTCCCGGTACACGACTTCAGATTTAGTGTTGGTGCTTCATACATTCTCTCTTTTCTACTAAATAGAATTGGAGAACTTCCATCTATGTTTCAGTTTCCATTTCATTTGAACCTCTATTTCTCGTATAGCTTTGACATTTATTGATTTCTACATTTGAGGAATAGCATGTCCTTTATTTCTTTTTGGTGCACCCATATAAAATTTCAGTATAGAAGATAGGGTGTCTTCCATAGAGAATCATATTTCTTTGTAGATTCTCTATTTTTTGGTATATCACTTGTACTTGTACACTAGAATTTTTCTTCCCATCGTCAATAATATTATTTTACCTTGTCCAGAAAAAGAAAAGAAAGCTTTGACACCAATTTCCACTAAGATTGTTGGATTAGAAGATTACGATTTTAAAAGAACCAAAAGATGCATGGACTGTTATGTAATTGCTCAGAAAATCAGTGAATTTTCTTGTTCTCAGGGAAAAAAAATAATTAATGAATATTCAAGGAAAATTCTTTGTGACAGTTGTTAGTGATATTCCTATGGCTAATAAACTTGAAAAGAGATACTTTGATCTTACAGTTCGTTCAACGCCAAAACACTAGTGTGGGAGTAACGAGGATGGGGAAAAACTTTTCCATCCTCAAAACAGTCTAGAGCTGGACTCCAAATTTGATCTACTGCATTTGATTTGAATAATTCTAGCAATTTTTTCTTCTCTTTTCTAGAACTCCCTTGCCTTTCCTATGACTGTATGTGGAAACCCTTTCTTTTGTGATTGAGATGAAATTCTCTCAAGAATATCTTGTTCAAGCTTATACAACAGTACACACATAGAGTACAGGAATTGATTATTTGGTTTGCAATTTAAGCGTGCACTCCGTAATAGTACTTGACCATGTGTTGGATATCATGCAGCTTATTTCTGTGAAAATTATTCGAAACAAGCAAACTGGTCAATCAGAGCGTTATGGATTTATTGAATTCAATACTCATGCAGCAGCAGAGAAAGTGCTACAGAGCTACAATGGCACTATGATGCCAAATGCAGAGCAACCTTTCTGCTTAAATTGGGCAGCCTTTAGCGCTGGTGAAAAGCGTGCAGAAACTGGTTCTGATTTCTCGATTTTTGTAGGAGATTTGGCTTCTGATGTTACTGACACAATGTTGCGTGACACATTTTCTAGTAGATATCCATCGCTTAAAGGTGCAAAAGTAGTAGTAGATGCAAACACAGGCCACTCGAAAGGCTATGGCTTTGTAAGGTTTGGTGATGAAAGCGAGAGGTCTCGGGCCATGACTGAAATGAATGGTATATATTGTTCCAGCAGGCCAATGCGGGTTGGTGTTGCTACCCCAAAGAAACCATCAGCACAGCAACAATTTTCTTCCCAAGGTACGTGATATTGTACCTTGTTCTGCTGCAAGTCATTTAGTAAACTAAATATACTGGCATCAGATGACCATCAGTATGTTGGTTATACTCTTTGTCATTCAAATCAAATGACTTCTGCTTTCAAGATTCGAATGGACTTATTTGTTACCAAGGCTTTTTGAAATGATTCTTTAACATAATTGCATTTTTAGAATCCTTTGGTTACTTCCTAAATGCTCGAATTTTATCTTTTCTGAAAAAAACGAAAAAGGACAAATAAAAAAGAAAGACAACCAATGAATCATGTTCTATTTAAATCCAGAATTTAGTCAAATTTGACGCTTGACAAATGTAGAAGATGTGTTGTTTAAAGCAAGACAATATCATTTTTTACCTGGCTGAACAAGTTATTGGTGCAAAGCATGCTGCTATTTTTTTAGCCTGGATGCACCAAATTTTGCTAGATCTATTGAGCTTGGTTTTCTTCTTGTAGTTTATTGTGACCAATTATTTGTTACCTATGTGCTAGCAGTTTCATGTTTGCATCAAATTTTAAATGTCATGTTCAACTTTTATATTGAGGCCAGAACTACTTACTCTGTTTGTTCAGCTGTGATATTATCTGGTGGATATGCATCAAATGGTGCTGCAACCCACGGATCTCAGTCTGATGGTGATTCATCGAACACTACAGTAAGTTCTCCTTTTTTTTTTTGTGGAAGTTGGTCATAATTTAGTTAATTGGAGCAACTCTCAATTCACCTAGTACTTATAGAAAAATAGTTAGTTGGTCTTAACTTTTTCTTTATGGTAGATTTTTGTCGGAGGACTTGATTCTGAAGTCACTGACGAGGAACTGAGGCAGTCCTTTAATCAGTTTGGGGAAGTGGTCTCTGTGAAAATACCTGCCGGAAAAGGATGTGGTTTTGTACAATTTTCTGAAAGGTAATTAGCTATATTGCTTGACACGAAATGCAAGGTGGTTAGTAGCCAGTGAACTTTTGTTTTTGTATCATTGTCTGAGACATTGAGAGAAGTGATGTTACGGGTCTTGAGGCATGGAGATGATTGGTAGATAAATTTAGTATCTTTTATCATTTAATCTCATTTGATAGTGTACCATTTAAATAATTGGATTATTTCTAAATATTGAGTTGAAAAATAAGTTATGATTACATTTAAGAATCTCTGTTATTTGGTTTGGTTTGTGATTCTTGAGAAGTTGCCCAGGACTGAACACAAATACTGATGTGAGGATAAAATGTTGTTCAAGTTGTGTAGCAGTAGTCGCTATTGATGGAGTATTAATCTTATATTTCTTATAAGTAGTATAAAGATAGTGAAGTTTAGCTTTGTTTCCTTTTGGTCCATCCATTTTAATTTTACATTCTGCCAACTTATTCTTTTTATAGCTGTTTGCTTTATCTACCTTTTATTGTTTATCTTAGCTAGAACACCCAATATTCTGTTAGTTCTTCCTTTGCTTTTAACAGTTATCAACTCGGCTTCATTTTTGTTCTTTAAACCTTATGTTTGAACATATTTTTCTTTCCATTCTTCTAGCTCATGGGAGCTCCTTCAGTAAGATTCTATTATGTTTTTTTCAAGTAATTTTAACACTGCAAATCTCATCATCACCATCTTCTGTTGCTAACTATAGTGTAACAACAACAACAACATTGGTAAAATCGCAGGGTCTGGGGAGGGTAGAGTGTACGCAGACCTTACCTCTACCTTGGTAGGTAGAGCGGTTGTTTCCGAGAGACCCTCAGCTCAAGACAAAGCACAAGCCTAAGCAAAGTAAGACAAACAAAGTGAGTAAGTCATGATAGCGAATTCTGAAAGAGAAAAAGAAGCAATAAAATGCCAGTAAATAAGACAAACAAAATAAACATACCATCATAAATCAAACGACAAGGGACTATAAGGAAATATTGTGCCTACTAGTATGATAATAATATTACAACTACCAGTTTGTAAGCGTAGGCATGACTACGCTGGACTAACTACTACCCTTCTACCCTAATACGTGTCCTCCGTAACTCCTTATCTAAGGTCATGTCTTCAGTGAGTTACACTTACTAACTATCTAACTATAGTGTGCGAGCACAATAGACTAGTAGCAATTGGATTTTGAATTTCATATCTAGATGAAAAAGTTACTGGGACTTTCACATTATCTTATCAACAAGTAAAACTGAATGTACTGCTATAGTGACTTAGTAAGCCCATGCAGTTAAATTGGAAAGAATACCAACTTTTATTGTTATTGCTAATGTATAAAATAGAGGTGAAAAAAAGAGGGAAAAAATGTATAAAATAGAGTAGTCTATTTTTGATCAAAGTATAAAATAGAGTAGTCTTATTCTGAAACTTTTAAATGCAGCATGCAGAATATGATATATTCTTGGTGCAACTTGCAGTACCATCAAGATAAAGATATTTTTGCTGACATTTTTAATTCCTTGCATGTTTAACGGATTAGAAGGTCTTTTTGTTGTACATATCAGTTCCTTTTTGGTGCAATTACTGAAATCGATCTTGTCCTAAAAAAAGCAGCATGCTTGACAACCTTCTGTTTTTATGTTCACTAGGAGCTCTGCTGAGGAAGCGATACAAAAATTAAGTGGAGCAGTAATTGGCAAGCAGGCAGTTCGTCTTTCGTGGGGGCGAAGTCCAGCAAACAAGCAGGTATTTCCCACATGAATATTCTATACGGACAATATCAACCGTCTGATCAAAAAAGATTTTTGAAAATAATGGGAAATAGAGTAACCGGCTTCTCAATAAAACAAAACAAAATGTTGGCAGGTGATCAGTTCAATCTGCAGCCTTTTAAAAGTTATGGTGAAATATTCTACAATGCTACCTTTTAAAAGTTGACCTCATTCACAGAATGATCTAATGTTCTACAAAAACTTTCACCTTCACATATACAGCCCCCTGTTCCTGCAGCCCTTGTTTGAAATCTTTAAATAGTTTGTTCTACATGTTGCTTTAAAATTCTATGCGTTTCCAAAATGATCAAAATTTTCAGATTGGAACTTGATACCTATACTAAAGATTTATTGGTAAATATTTTCTGAATAAGAAACTTTTGGCCAATCTGAATAGTTGTCCGTCTTATTGATAATTTCTTGGTTGCTACTCCTGTTCATACGCGTCCCAATTGCTACTCCTGTTTCATACATGGCCTAATCCTTTTTTTGTGCGATTGGAACTTCTAGAGCCCAATGGCATAATTCATTTCATGTATCTTTCTGTATGCTTTCTGAATTAGTTAATTCAATTCATGTATCTTTCTGTATGCTCTCCTAATTAGTTGTCTTTTGTGTTGGGGATTTTGGATATATTGAAGCTTTTGTAGCATCTTCAGTCTTATGTTCTGTTCTTTTGGTAAATTGTCGTCTTCTACAACCCGTTTGTTTGTTCTCTACTTTTGCAGATAAGAACTGATAATGGTAATCAGTGGAATGGGGGCGGCTATTATGGAAGGCAAAATTATGGAGGATATGGATATGGCACATCACAGAATCAGGATTCTGGCATGTATGCTGCTGGAGCAGCTTACGGAGCATCCTCTAATGGCTATGGAAATCACCAGCAGCCTGTTAGCTGAACTCTAGTCTACTGCTACTAAATGAGAGATTGCCAAATCACTCTTTTTTCTTTGGGGGTTTCAAATTTAAGTTGACTCAAGAAGATTAAAGCATAGTGTTTGATGAGAATTTTGTAGCTGGATTTATTTTATGCTTAGTGAGTCCAAGATATGTGAACGTATACCTAGAGATGTGAGCTATGATGATTGCTGAACTTATTTCGATTTCTGCTGCCTTTTGAACTTTTCTCGATGTCTGTCTCTGATTTTTTTTAATATAGATTTCACAAAACAAACTGCCTAGGATCAAGAGATGATGAAACTTTCATGCAGAATCACATAACAGTAAGTTCTCCAATGTATCAATCCTATTTGATATACTTGTATGACTAGAAATGGCTTGGTAATGGGATTCTTTTTATTAGTTTGGTGCTTATTGAGGTTTAGGTCAGATACGTGTTCTGGACTTTAAACCAAATAGTGATAATACTGGATCAGTTAAGAGTCTGAAAATTGAATGAGAACATAGACTCCTTATATAGCTTTTGAGGTTGAGTTAGGTTCAAAATTCATTCTTTACACATACAAGTGTGATGAAGACGAGACTATATAAATCAATATTCATCAGACACGATTTTTGGATTTGTTCTTTTGTCGATGGGCTTTTAAACATGATTAATTGGAGAACTAAGCGAGGAAATAGGATCTGATATGTTTTCATTTTAGTCCTTGCACACATCGTTTTTCCTTGTGACTTTAAAGGGTGAAACAGCTGAAGTCACTCTAGAAGCCCTGCACCACCAAATGGTTCTATTGGGGTGGCAAGTGTTCTTCATTTGCAGGGAGCATTTTACCCTCAAAGCGACTCTAGAAGCTCTTGTGCCACCAAAAAGTTATAGTAGGGTAGTAGTACCGCTAATCCTTAATCATAGTCTCGGACTCATTCCTTTTCGTAGGCAGTGCTTTACCCCAAAGTGAGACTTCTCCGATCCAAAAAAAAGTTGGCTCTAAAGTGGTACAGGAAATAACCCTTGTTATTAGTAAAAAAATACGACAAACAAGAGAAAACTGAACTTTTAAGGTAAAATTTTAAAGTGGAAAAAGAAAACATGTTTCATTTCTTCACCTCTCTGTGTTTCATAGCATGGAAGAACTAGGGGAAAAGGTTGAGAATAGAAAATGAAGAATGGGAAGAAAGAAAAATAAAGAGAAGATATGATCAGTTATCAACTTCTAAGCAAGGTAACTCTTATCCTATCCTAACGAAAAAGAATTATATTTTCCATCCGGGATGTCTCAAACATTTTGTGACTGTTTAATTCGTAAAAATCATTTAATATAAGTAAATATACGATTTCAATAATCGAATTTGGCTCCACCTGAATCAATCACTTTACTGATTGGAAATGCAAGACTGAATTATTGACCTTTACAGTAAATTCTGAATAATACTACTTAATAAAAAAATGAAAAAGGGGCCCTAAAATTTTTCATTTTTTGAAGCCCTTGTGCGATAGCACATCTCGCACCGATCCAAAGACGGTCCAGTTTCCCATATAAATGCCCACTCTTGATAGAAAATTGTATTTTTCATGTTGTTATATTCACTTTGTTGAGCGATAATTGCCAAGTAGGACAGACTAGTCCCACTATCTTATGTTATTATGGGTCAAATTTGGATGAATAGAGACCCATTGTTAGATATAACTTGAAATTCGCGAAGCACGGCTTCTTCTTTAGATGGTGTACTTATCTTTCTTACTACCCCACGTAGAAAAGCAAAAGTTGATGTTGAAATTCACACTCGTGTGTCGCATTTATGCCCTCAGATTTGGACAAATAAATAGAAATGATCAAGTTTTTGTTTTTACCCCCCATCGTGCAATTTTCTTTAATCTTTGCAAAAGTAATATTCTTTCGATCTCAATTTATATGTGTTTCGAGATTCAAACTATGTAAAGTGTAACTATTTAAATGTATTTTTTTTATTATATTAACTTCCAGTTGAGAACTCATAAAGTGAGGGGTGGGGAACAGAATTTCGTGCAAGTATGAATGTCTATTTATATATTAAGCCAAGAAAGGCCAAGGTGCTATTACTATTTTTCACAATCCAACAGTTTGTGGAATGTTAAAATTAAAGAAAATAATTTTACTTATAAATATTGATGGCATCAATAATCTTACTTAAAAATACTAATGGTATAAATAAACTCATATGTATTGCAAATTTTAAGAAAGACATTTTCAGCGAGCTGCAGAATGCAAGTTTGATGCGGCGCCTGATATAGGACGCTGACTTGGCATGATGACGTAAGTGCTGGTATTTTTGTTTGAATTACCACAGTTTAGGGAATTTTGGGGAAGTCGAAATCTCTGGTCCACCGGGCCTATCCCTTGATCCAATAGAAATTTATGGAGGAGGTAAATTATGATAACTCAACGGATTACTAGTCAATGAAGGGAATCTTGAATAATTGAATTAAAGATAAGGTATGATTATTTCCACTTTAATAAAGTGATGAGAAGTTTTTGTCAAAAAGACAAACTTAACCTCAAATCGGATAGTACTTGTCTCTCTATATATTTAACCTTAGTGTCACTATATACAGTAAACACAATAATGGAGGAGGAACACAAATACTTGTTCCTCACAAAGTTAAACTTCTTTTTTCTTGCAACATTAATTTTTCATAGCCTAATTGTCCATGGCTTCCAAATGGATAATCAGGCAAGTACGTTAATGTCTTTTCGTCGTTCTAAAATGTGTTCTCGGACAACTTCTGAGGATAAAACATGGACAGAAGAAAACTTGGTACTTAATTCTGTTGAAGAAGAACAAGTACATGGGAATTATGGAGGATGATTTGATTAAAGGTGGTCTTCCAGGGCAACCAATATCAAATGTGAAGTTCAAGCAGTATGCAGGTTATGTTAATGTTGATGAAAAAAATGGGAGAAGCCTTTTCTATTACTTTGCTGAATCTGCTTCTGGAAATGCTTCTTCAGAACCACTTGTTCTTTGGCTTAATGGAGGTGTTGATGATTTTCGTTCCCTTTTGTATTGCTTACTTATCCTCTTAATATTCTTGTGATGCACCTAATTCAATTAAGTACTTCTATTCTCCTAGTTATTTTCTGTTTTACTCCTACTTTGTTTTAATATTTCTATTTCTGAGGTATGCACATATATCTGCTGCATCAAAGTTGAGTACTAGTATTAAATATTAATTATGATTTAGTTTATATATACGGTGTGTAAGTTTTGTTAATACAATCATTTTAATTTGTTTTACCAGGTGAGCTACCTAATTTTTTAGCTAAACCACTTTTTTTATGGACGATAGTTATTTTAGATGTGATTTGATAGTATATTATTCTTCTATATTGTAAGTGTAAAGTTAAACTCAATACAAATACTAATACTATATTTTTGCTCAAGTTTATGACATTTTCTTAATTTAATAGAGTTGCTAGTAAGAAAAGGGTTGTCGCACTAATTAAGTTTTTGTTATATGCGGAGTTCAGGAAAGGACCGAACCACAAGAGTTTATTGTACGCAGTCTTACTCTGAATTTATGCGAAAGATTGTTTTCATGACTTGTATCCATGACTTCTTGATCACATGACAACAACTTTATCGCTAGGTAAAGTTCCTTCACACACTCTATAAGAAAAATCATTCAGTAACATTAGTGAAGAGGATTATTTGACTAAATAATTATTTATTTCTCTTCAACATTAATTAAGAATTACTAAAGAGTTTTCACAAATTTGGTTAAAAAAATTATTCATCTTGAATCAAATTTGTAAGATTAAAAAATCATTTATTATGAACCACAGGGATATATGGCCATTTAATTGGAAAAGATATTGATGGTCGTACTTATTTATGTGAGTAAATAAGTGGGGAAATTCCACATTATAGAATTTGAAGAGTGTATAATGTACACAGATCTCATCTTCACCTTGATAGGTAGAACACGATTATTTTAGGGAGAAAATGTACACAGACCTCTTTCTCTTCTTAAAGTATAAAGAGAAAAAAAATGATTAGTTTCAAAAATTGTTGGTATGTATGAAGATAAGAGTTGTCATTTCTATGGCTATAATTGGATGCCTGAAGAATAACATGATTGGGTGGATGCAGGTCCAGGATGTTCATCATTAGGATTTGGGGCCCTGCTAGAGCTTGGGCCTTTTGGCGTAAAGCCTGATGGTAAAACCCTTTATTCCAGAAGATTTGCTTGGAACAAAGGTATATTTATTGCATTACTAAATTGTCTCAACTCTCAACCAATTTAGTCTCTATTTATTTTTACTTCTTCACTATCGACTTTTATATCATCTTTTAAAAAATAATAAATAAATTGAATAATTTACCAAGATACCCATATTAATTATTGTATAGTTTTAATGGACTTAAAAATCGATTTAAAATGAACAATTAATACTATGAATAAAACAAAAAAAACTCTTGATATGCTAAAAATAACAAGTAAAAGTGAAATCTATTTTTAGAATAATAGACAAGTAAAAGTGAACTGAGGAAGTAATTCCTCCACCTCAAATTATATATAGTGTTTTTAAGAAAATATTAATTAGGAGGAATTTTGGACTATTTTACCCTTATTTATATTTTAAGATATAATCTTTCCTCATTAAATATTTACTCTATTAAAGTATTTGTAGTCTTCAAAAACAATTACTTCCAAGGATAAAATGAAAAAAAAAATTAATTTTGTCCTGAATTTTTAAAATGACAAATAGACAACTACTTTTAGAAGCATGATAGATAACTTAAGACCGCGGGGTAGTAACTTCTTTCAACTCAAAATAATTGATGTCTTAAGCTTGTGCACATGAATTAATTAACAAAATCTTGGAATAAAAACCCCTTAATTATATTTTCTTCTCTTTTTAGGCTGACATAGTAATTATGGAAACTGGGAATGTGTTAAGGGCGAATTAAAAAAAATTATGTACCTTTTTTATTAGGTGAAACATCAGTTATCTTATACCAACTTTTAAAGGCTAAAACACATCCATTATTTTAGTCATTAGATGGAAGGATTAATAAATATAAGATGTCGGTATGCTTTGGCACTTACTATAATGTAACGATGTATGTTGCTTACATAATTAAGTTACATGTATTTGTAATGAACATAAATTTAAGTGATATACTTCCATATTTAGTGTGACAGTTGTTTACATATGTAATGATGATACAGTTGCAAATGTATTGTTCCTGGAGTCCCCAGCAGGGGTTGGCTTCTCCTATTCCAACACTACCTCCGATTATGAACTCTCCGGGGACAAGAGGACTGGTAATCTCCTCTCCTTAATTAATACACAAATACTAATTATCAGTTTAATTTGAGAGTCTAAATCATGAAAGTTCACTCTTAAATTACTTTTAGTAGTTTCAAGAAATCATTATTTACAGACTATTGGACAATATTATTATGTAGTCTCTGATTTGATTTATCATAAACAATCACAGTCAACTATTTAATTTATTTATTCTTTTTTCCTTACTTTATATTTTTCTATTGTGTGACAGCTGAAGATGCATATAGGTTTTTAGTGAATTGGTTCAAGAGGTTTCCACATTACAAAGGCAGGGATTTCTACATCATGGGAGAAAGCTATGCAGGTAGCTCTTATTAAATACTCCCTATGTATCAATTTATGTGATATTTTTTTTTTTTTGTCATGAAAAGAATATAATATTTTTATATTTAAAAATAATTTAATTTTATGAGATTATTTATAACCACACCTTTATATATGACTTGTTTTGGACCACACATTTCAAAAATCTTCGTTTTTTCTTAAAGTTAGTGCCAAGTGAAATGATGACACATGGAGGGAGTATAATTAATTAGAAAATGAAAAAATAAATAGATATTGTACGTTGGATTATCTTTCTAGTAGTGAGAGACTGAGAGCCTATGATTGGTTTCTGTGAAATAAGATTTTGAATTTGTATGCATTAAGGACCACTTTATCAGAGACAGCTATTATATATATGCACGTCTGACCATTCATGATAATTGATTACAAATTATGTCCTCTTCAGTCTCAGCTCAAAGCCGAAATGTCTATTTTGATTGACAATTTTGGCTATATTTGTATTTCCAAATTTCATATCAGCTAAAAGTCATCGTCAATTGCTAGACAGCTAATATCGCTGTGGCTGCTTGAAATATCACAGGATTCTACGTACCAGAGTTAGCAGACATCATTGTCAAGAGGAACATGCTACCTGCCACAAACTTCAAGATCCAATTCAAAGGAATCATGGTATGCCTAGTGACTGAGCTCACAAGATCCTATAAAATGAAAGACCACCTTAAATTAAACTACAATGCTAAGTGCTAACACGTGCCAACGTTGAAAATCTTTAACAAAATTAGAGTGCGAATTTAGGATATAAATCCAATAATCTAAAATTAATTTGTCCCACCATTATGCATGCATGTGTGTGTGTATGCATGCATGTACGTATGTAGTAATTTTATTCTTGCTATGTCTACTGTATATAGTAATTTTCTGGCAAAAGAAATTCAATTGAACCCCCTAAAGATCATGTAGTTGTGCCCCCTACTTGTGCCTCCAGCTAGATGGGTGTCCAATCTTTTCATGACACGTCGAAAAAATATGGTATACTGTTTGTTCCTTCAAGAACAACAACTAGTAGTAAAATCATGCATTATTTGTTTTTTGAAAATCAAATAATTTGATTTAAAAAACAAAATCATTGCAGATAGGAAATGGGATAATGAATGACGAAACAGACGCTAAAGGGCAATTGGATTTTTTATGGAGCCATGCACTAATGTCAGACGAGACTCATTTGGGTCTTCAACAACACTGCCAAAGTGAAGGCAAAAGCGAAACAGAGAGCAAAACATGCCAAGCTTTGGAAAGCTCAGCGCAAACTGAGATTGGAAACATAGACCCTTATAACATCTATGGACCCCGCTGTTCCATGGATGATTCAAAAAGCACATCATCGCGAGTACAAGGATTGAAGAAAAATGGATATGATCCATGCGGACAATATTATGTTCGTAATTATCTCAATCTTCCTCATGTTCAAAAGGCCTTGCATGCCAACCTCACAAACCTTCCTAAACCTTGGGACGCTTGCAGGTAATCATCAATTACCTAAGTAATTAATGTAGCAGGGTTTAACTTAGAGTATACACTTATTAAATAAACAAATGTTACACTATATATCAGTGTGCTTTAACATGTTGTAGTAAGTACGTCGTGTCTTATTTCCAGTTTTAATGGGCGTACGACTACCTATATTTATCCTTTTATAAGTGATCTGAAGTCATAAACATTATCTTCCACAGTCAGTCTATAGATGATGAACTCAAGTAAAATCATATATATATCCTTTTTATAAATGATAACTAAAAGAAATTTTACATTCTAAAACAAAACTGAAGTAACTTTTCATAATAAGTGGAGCTAGTTACCTGATATACAAGGTAAATAACCTGCTACAACAGATTAAATTACATCGGTAATGTAAAAATTATTTGAATTGTCAGTGTATATAGGTTAAGACAATATTGAATTATATGTTTTAATTATATATATGTGATATTAGATTACTTTTTTATCTGGTATGTTAGCAATCTGGATTGGAAGGATAGTCCATCAAGCATGTTCTCAATATACAGGAGACTTATTGCATCTGGTCTTCGGATACTCCTTTTCAGGTAAATTATTTATGAGCTCAGCTTAGATTTTTATTTGTTCCAACAAAAAACAAGTGAATTAATTAATTTGTTTTGTCCGGAAACAGTGGAGATGTGGATGCAGTAGTTTCAGTGACTTCAACTCGCTATAGCCTTAGCGCTATGAACCTTAAAGTGATCAAACCTTGGCATGTTTGGCACGATGATACAAAAGAAGTAGGTTCTTTGCATCTTAATTCTTTAAATTATTTCCTTTTTTGTATTTTAATTTATCTAACGGTAGTTTATATAATTTCTGCAGGTAGGTGGATATATGGTGGTGTATGATGGATTAGCTTTCGCAACAGTTAGGGGAGCAGGACATCAAGTTCCACAATTTCAACCACGCAGAGCTTTTACGTTGTTGAACACGTTCCTTGCAAATCATTTTTAGCATTTGGAATTGGTCCATTTCCCACTCATCCGAATAATCAAATTCTTGTTTTCATAATGGATGTTTTATTTCCTTTTTCTGATGATGGAGTTAAGGAGAAGATGGGTAAGAATAATCCTGAAGTACTTTTGAGTAAAAATATAGGTTAAAAAGGCTTCAGAGGCGGTAAAATCCGGTTGAGCTATGATAAACTTGTTGACTTTAATAATCCAATGAGTTTGACACATCAAACTATTAAGTCTAAATAATTATAAATGTAATTACACCGATGTAGGACTCAACAAAAATTTGGATCAAACCCGCCCATTTGTCCCTCTAATCAATTCTTGTCATTATCCAATTCTCGGGCCTCTAAATTCATTTCCACATATCTGGCGCAACCCAGCAGGAATTCAATATTCATATCTCCTTGATTAGTTTTTGATTAGTTTGAAAGGGAGTCTTAGATTAACTGGTAAAGTTGTTGTCATGTGACCAGAAGGTCATTAGTTCAAGCTGTGGAAATAACTTCTTATAGAAATGCAAGGTAAGGTTGTGTACAATAGATTCTTGTTGTCCGATCCTTTCATGAATCCGTGCATAACGAAAGCTTAATGCACCGAGCTACCCTTTTATCTCCTTGATTAGCTTGGAGATATGCATAAGGATTCAAACGCAATAGACTAAATTATGATATGGTAATTTGATATCATGTCCAAACAGGCAACAGCCACTTGTATAAATTACACTGGAAGAACACGCCAGGAACAGTATTACCAACTAATCTATATAAAATTGCTTATGGACAGTGGCTAAATAGTGTTTGGATCTATAGATGAATGCTAAATATCTAAGGAAATAAGATAGAAAATTCTTATTTTGGAAGTCGCCTTTTAGAAGACAAACGCATAAATTCGATCAGTCTAATCAGACAGACGGAATAGCACGCAATGCTACGGGTTAACTGTGAATTATTGTAAATGAAAACGAACAAAGTATTTAACTCCTTAATAGATCTTCATGTTATCTCTTTTCTCAATCAGTCTTTCTCCCGTCTGATCGAGAACGACGCGAAACTACAAGGCAACATTTTCCTTAATATACACTAGTACTAGTACATTTTATCTCCTGTCCCGAGTGACTGAAATAATTCATAGCTGCTAATTAGTGTCCTATTGGATAGAGATCCCATAGAGATCCTTCTTCAAGTGTAATTATAATTTAAATGTAATTATGTAAAATAGAAATTCTTCTTCAATTAGATTTTCGATCTCAATTATTATTGGAGGAAAATAGACGAGCCAAACAAGACGGGCATAATCAACAAGTTTTGGCGAACAACGTATCGCCGACCATCATTACGCCCACCGGACCACCGCCATACACGGACAATCCATCCCACCTTGGTAGATGAGGCGGCGGCAGGAGGCGTGGCCGCGACAATGGACATGACGGAAGAGGAAAGGGCCGCGGAGGACGACCCAATTTCACCGGCCCAACAGCCCAGCATACTCGCTCCACTGTAAGTGTTACTTTTTCTCCTTTTGATATTATTCATGCTGATTTATGAACATTCCACATTACCAGCAATATGGGTCAGAAAAAGTTTGCATTATACAATTTCAGTTCGCTAGTTGCATGTTAAAGTGCATTATAGTCTTGAATAAGAATATACTTGCAATAGAAAATTTGTAATTGTATTTAGAAAAAGTTAAATAAGCTTAATTGATGCGTGCAGACAATCTTGAACTTATATATCTACTTACTCATAAAATAGATGCGATAATTGTGATATGATGATCTAATTTGGATATAATATCGCTAGTTGGTTCAACATTGTTGAAAAAAGGCCTCTGTTTCCCTAGTATTTTTTTCAACTACAAGTGTTATATCAATATATTTGGGCGTATCCTCTCCCACATGCAAGCACTCTTTTCCCTTTTTTATTTTATTTCCAATCAACACGTATATATATTACTAATAAGTCTTCGAAATGCTCCTAATACACTAAATCATAGGAGTATATTCCTTTAAAAAAATATCATATAGTATTACTACTCGTATGGTGAACCAGAAGAATTCAAGAAATGACAAAAGGAATAATTGAAAGGTTTGTAGGAAACGTGCTAAATATTATGGACATGCAAAGCGTATATACATATTTCTTAGAACTAGTCTCGTACATGTTTTAAATTCAATGGCTAGAATCAGTAAACGATTTTTATGATCACATCTTCGAATATATTAAGTTTAATTACCGAATTAACATATATAATATTTAATTAACCTTTTGGTCTCATCTAGACGTACCCAACATCTAATTTCTGAAAGTTGGTGATCCCACTGATTTATGAAAATATTCTATGGGAAAAAATATTTGGGTAAAAGAGAAGTAGGAATATACATATAGTTTAAAATTGGAGAAAGAATTTAATGAATCATAACCCAACTCACATAATTTATGACCATTTTTTCCTATCTTAGTTCAATTACCAAATTAAGCTATCAAAAGCTATTTTTTCTCATTATATCTAACAAATTAAACCAAATAAAATAACTTTGTTTCCATGCTTTGACAATACAAATTGGCCCGCAATAAATATATGATCAGCTCAATTGAACGTTCAAATTTAAAGGGATTACACTGGGTATGAGCAAGTTATATTTTCGAAAGTCTCTCGAAAACAGTCGTTCTACCTACCAAGGTGAAAGTAAGGTCTAAGTACATTCTACCCTCTCAACACTCCACGGTGTGGGATTACACGGGGTATGTTGGTGACTAAATTTAATACCCTTGTGATATACTTAAACTTCATTGGTTTTGTTCTCAACTAACCAAAAGTCCTCAAAAGAATGGAGTTAATTTATTTATTATTTGTGGCTTAAGAAAACATTATCAACTAAATATTGTATCAGAATTATTCCATCATCTATTCTTAGTCAATTTGCATCGTCCGTACGGTATTATTCAATTAACGTAATTTGCATGCTCACACACTCATGCAACTAGCTTTGGGTTATGAATCATGAAATATAATACTTACCAAACAAAACAAAAAAACGCAATGGTAATACCTGCCTTATTAATCATGGGTAAGACCGGACACTTGCTTAATTTTTTCAGAAAAGTCAAGTTTTCATATTGAAATAGGATAAATGTCACAAATTTATGCAAAAACTCATTAAAATGGAGAAAATGAGAAACCCAGTGCCTTACAAACAATTGCCTCACCCACCGGCAGCTTTCCAGCAGCATCAGTGCTCAGCAGAGGCCCAGTATCCTGGGAGCACATCCCACGGATCACCAGGCAGACCTAGTTCCTCGGGCCCATTTCACATCGGCCCAGCAACCGACAGATTTGGGCCAGGCCTTCGGTACTTTAAATATTCTGCAGCCCGACGTTGCATGTATCACGTCTCATCTCACCAACAATCCTGATAATCTTCTCTAAGTATTACTTTCTCTCCCTTTGATATTATTCAAGCGAATTTATGGACATCACTTATATCTAGCAACCTAGGTCATAAATATTATTTGGTATTATTGGCTGATTTTTCTCATTTCCTTTGGGTCTATCCGATTAAACTTAAGTCTAATTCCTTGAATTTCGTACTTTTGTTAAAACGCAATTTGAAAAAAACATCAAAATGTTTCAATGTGATAATGGTCGTGAGTTCAATAACTCCTCTTTTAATAACTTTTGTGCGGCTAATGACATGATTTTTCATTTCTCCTGCCCCATACGTCTCCTCAAAATGATAAAGCCGAATAAATTCTCCGCATCATTAACAATATGATTCATACCTTCCTTTTTCATGTGTCTCTCCATCTACCTTTTGGGTATATTGTTAAGTCCATTTTAGAATTATTTTAGAGTCTGTTTTAGGAAGTCTTTTTGTCTTCTTAGTGTTTTCTACAGTATTATGCGTCTTGTTTTATGTTTTCAGGTCATAAGCAAATTAGGTGGAATATGGTGAATTGACGATGAATGAGCTGATTTGGAGGACAAGAATGCACAACCAAGGCCCCAAACAATCAAGCAAAGGAATCCCGGAAAGAATAGAAGAAATCTGGCAGAATTCCGGATGAGACCATGTCAAGAGTCGCGACGCATGGAAGGAAGAGCTGCGGCACTGGAATCACGAGTCGGGGCGCTGAGCAGCCAGAAACTGAAGGACGAAAATCACCGTTGAAGGCTCCGCGGCGCCTGGGAGCTGAGCCGCTGCGTAAATTTCCAGTGAGTGTCAGTGACTTTTTGTCGAATTAGAGTCGTGGCGCTTGGCAGCATCGCCGACGCGTATTTTTTGCGAAAAAGGTCGAATTTTAATAGGTTAAAAAGGTCTAGAACGAGGTTTAGCTTGATATAAGCCCTAGGGATTCTTATTCTAGAGAGATCATACTTTTGGAGGCGAGGAACGGAGGCAGGAACAAGATTAGAGACTTCTACATTCAAGTTCTTTTTTTTTTTTTTTATTAAATTCAGTTTATGTTGAAGACAATTAGTTTTCTTAGCATGACAATGTCTAGGAGCTAATTTCTTTATTAGGGTTTTCCATCGAATCAACTCGAAACTCTTTTCATAAGTTAATGCATTGTTAGTGATTTCTTCTTCGTCTATTTAAGATCTATTCAATTTGTTATGATTGTATGATAATTAATTGATCACTAATTGTCATAACTTATATGATTTCGAATCGATATCTGAAAAGGGAGATTTGAATATGCTATAGTTGATTAGACTTAGGTTAAAATCACGGACGAAAGTACCCTGATACTTGTGTAGTGTTGAAGGTTATTGTTCGTAAGCCTCCCGTGTGGTAAAATATATCATAGAAATATAGAATATTTTTACATTGTGTTGAGTTTCTATATATCCTAACCGGAATATAGAACATCTACGTTAACCTGCTATCTTAATAAGAAGAATCACTATTCTTGCATTAACAAGTGAAAAAGTGGATAGTTGAGGAGTGGAAACTCTTTTCCTTCATAACTGTCAAAAACCCAAAGTATCATCATTAGTTATTTCCTGTACTTTGTTTAGTTTTAAGTCTTAGTTAAAAACCCAAACACATGAACGTTAACCAAATAGAACCAAAACTTAGATAAACGATAATTGATAAACCAATCTCTGAGGACGATAACTCGGTCTTACAAACTTTATTACTTAAGTGATACGTACACTTGCGTAAGCATTGTTAGCGATATTTCGAATGCTCATGCAAGCGCACGCATCGTTGACAAGTAATATAGTCTGATAAGACCGAATATCGTCCTCAGAGACTGGTTTCTAATTACCGTTCATCTATTTTATGTTATCTATTTGGCAATCGATATTTGAGTTGGGTTTTTGTTTAACTACTAGAATAATTGTAAGAATTAACTAAACTATTTAAGTTGTAATCAGTTATGAATGAATTAGGGCTTTCAAAATCATCGTCTATCCACTCTATTCAATCCTTAATGCAACTAGAATGACTTCTTCTTCTACATTAAGATTGCGGTTAACTAAAATGTCTTATAATCCGGTTAGGACATATAATCACTCAACCCCAGTGCAGAACCCTTCTATATTTCTATGATAGGATTTACCACATAGGAGGATTAAGAACAGTAACCTATAATGCTACACAAGTATCGGGGTACTGTCGTCCGCGATTTTAACCTATGTCTAGTCAATTACAGCATATCCAAATCTCTCCTCTGGGTTCTTAATTCGAAATCATATATATTATGATAATTAGTGATCAATTAATTATCAGGCATCCATACCAATTATTGACTAAATCTTAATCAAGTGAAGAAGAAATCAAACTACTGCATTAATTCATGAATAAAAGTTTCAAGCGATTTATAAGAAAACCCCTAATAAAGTGTTTAGCTCCTAAATATTATCACGCTAAGAACTAACACAAAATTCATATATAAACTGAATTAAAAATAAAGAAAGAAAAATTACATAGAACTAAGTGTCACGACCCGAACCCGGGCCCGTGACTGGTGCCTTACCCCGGGCACCCAAGTAGACATACATCAGAGTAATCAGCGGAACATAAAACAAGACATGAAGTAATATGAAGTGTAAAACAGTTTTTCTGCAAAAAGTTGTCTTTCGGCATATATATATAAATAACTTGAATCCGAGCTACATCCCATTTACAACTCGCACAACAAGATTACAAACCTCTAAGAATGATATAATAACGATGGCGGGACGTGTTCGCCATACCCCGAACGTAAGTACCTACAACGACAGGACTACACCATCGATAAGCCTCGAGAAACGAGCTTCCCAAATGTCAATCACTGTGATCCTAAGAGCGAGGATCGACGATCGGTGTACCTCCCGCGGCATGAACGCAGCCAAGGCGAGGTCGATAACAGTACCAAGTATGTGAAATCGAAAATACGTAAATGAAATCATAGTAGTCTATATAAAACAGAGACATGTATGATAACCAAACTACAATTCACAATAAATAAGCGAATATGTCAAGTCGTGACTCACGCCTCAAAGTCATCACTCAAATACAACTATGGGTCTCACGCCCACAACATCAATCATGCCTGTGGAATACCTTCCTCACCGCCGATCTATGATATAAAAGCACCAAGGAATACACATGAACACGTGTCCCACTGTGTCATAATAAAACCGCACGGTAAGTACGAAGGCATAGCCGACTACTAAAACCCACGCACTAACAAGGTCATAAATCAGATCATGAGATCTGTCCTGACCGCCACATGATCGTTGGCCACTTGCCCGCAGATCTAATGTGCGCGTCTAGTCCTCGAACTTCCAAAGACTCGCATAGGCCACTCACATAGGCCCACGAGGTATTCCCGTCGAGGGTAGCTACTCCCTAAGATCGCCCCGACTCGCATCGCACGGCCACATGCATCGCATGACCACAAAGGTCGACACTAACTCGAACTCTCGTAGCCCGCATAGGTCCCCGACCGCATGAGGTATCCTCGAATCATAGTCACACTGCATCGCTCGAGTATTACCCCCACACGGAGGCGTTAACCCCGGAATCACAAGAGCGAGTGATATAATACTAACATAACAGCTTATCGTTAAACAACATAAGCACGACAAGGGAAACCCCTTTACACAAACATCACAAGATACTAACACACGTAGCATCCTAACATGTTTACTTATCAAATCAACAAGAAAGTATTACAAGGCTATCACAAACCAACACAATCAAGTTAATCACACAAGGTACTTTCTACTTTATGTTAACAAGTTCGGGTTTTTATCCCCAAAGTACTTTATACATTGACTCTTTAAAAGATCCGTTTCTTTCACCAAAGTCACACAATACCCGTAGTATAAAAAATAGAGTGACTATCTTTTTAAGTAAACCAAAACACTTCTCTTGTAAAATCAAGTAACAACATTATTTTCCAAACGTTCAAGTTTGCCTAATTTCAAATGCTCAAGTTTCTCATTTTCGAAAGGTTTCGTAGTTCATAGTCTTAATCACTTAATAATATAATTCTCTTTTAAAACCATTTGATTAACATATGCCTTATGTGAGTAGGTTATTCTTGTTCATAATCAATCTTATTAAAGCAGTCATGATCTAGGAAATGTAATATCATTTTGTCTCATCTTAGCTTCTATGCAGATGGAGGTTTCTACTGGTTTTAATAATACTTAATTAGTCAATACATTTTCCTTTATTAACGCCGCAAGGTTCGCTCGATACTTATTCGATTTCCAAATCGAAAACATTATCCCTTTTAAAAAACCAAGTACTCATTACTCACGAATGAGGTTTCACACTTTTTAACAAAATTCATATTAATTCAAATAAGTCAAGTCTCTTATCTTTTAAGATCAAGTCTCTTAACTTCTAAAATCAATAAACCATTCTTTTTATCTCTCTTAAGTCGTTATACCTAACTTCCCATAAAGCTAGTATAACTCTTAAGCTTTTAAAACCAAGCATTACTCTTCTTTCAACAAGGTTTCTTAATTCTTTGAAATACTTCAAGATTCTTATTATTAAGACCCAAGTCAAAAGACATCCGAGTAAAACCCGCTCGATTAACACACGACGCCTACCGACTATATATATATTCTTTTAAAATATCATGCTCAAGAGGATAGGAAGAATCACATACCGACGATTTATTTATCGACTATTAGCAAATAGCTCCAAAGCATCGTAATCCTGCTAGCCTTTTCCACCCTTCCGAGTAGAATACGCTACTGCAGACTTCAACCTATAACGGTTATACAAGTCTATCAATGTCTAGACTACTCTAGAATAAATCTAGATACAAGATTCTACGGAAAATTGGCAAAGACTTCCACCACAAACTTCACAAGTCATCAGAATACAAATTCTATGTAAGTAAATTCAATTCCCTTCTTATATACCTTCCTTGTATATAACTTATACTTAATTCTTATACTTCAAGATGTAAACTCTAATTACAAAAGGGGACAAGATATTTACCTCGATAAGCCCAAAATTATCCAAGTTTAAATGTGATTCGAGCAACGTTTAGCTCCTACTCGGGCGCCCAACCCGCTCCAAACAACCCTTAGAAGTTCCCAACAACTTCTACTTAGCACTTCAACCAACTATGAAGATTTTCCCTAGGGTTTCGTTTTGGTGAAGGGAATATAAGGTAGTATTTCCTGCTCTACGATAGAGGTAACTTTGGAATACTACAAGGTATAAGGCTAAGGTATTTTGAATAGTAACAATACTTGGAGAATACTTTTCTACCATGGGGTATTTTACGAGAACAACTCTCAAGAGGGGTGTCTCGCCAACACCACTAGGAGTGGATATCTCTCGGCGAGGGGCCTCACAAAGGGGAGGGGAGCTCTTAGACGAGCAAGCAAGGGAGGGAGAATTTCAAGACTTAGAAAACATTTGTGGATGAAGAAGTCTTCAACAAGTGGGGTATTTATAGGGAGATCATGGCCAAGATCAAGCCAGTGGGGGCAAGTGAGGGTCAAGATTTGACCAAGTGCACCCTAACCCTACTCCACAAATCCTCACAAATATTGACCATTGTTTTAGGCCCCAAAATGCCAAGAAAACGCCCACTTTCGGCCACCACAACCGCCCACTGAGGGTGACAAGTGTCGCTCTCGTTGGTCCAAAATATTTCATCTCTCGAAAAAATCCGCAAAAAATATAAATGACATAGCCGTAATTTTCCCTTCGCAAATTTTGTAAAACGTTTCGTCGAAAAACGATTCTTTTCGCTAGTTGTGAACAAATTTCGCCCCTTTGCCCACTTTAAGGCTCAAACTTTTCTACGTACGCCCTCACGTACATACTCTGGAAATACGGGGTATAACACTAAGTCTCCAATTGTAGCCTCAATCCTTGCCCTGAGTATGATGTGAGATGTAAGATCCCAGATAATGAGTAGGGTTTTAGGGTTTTATACTTGAGAATATTGCATTGTGAATCCTGAAAATGTGTCAAATTCGGCCTAGAATCGGAAAAACCCCCCTCGGCGCCTGAAGTCCTGAGGAAAATTTGGCTCACAACAGTTGGGGCGCCGGTGGCTTCTCTTTCCCGATTTTTTTTATTTTTGTCCTTTTCTCGTTCGGCCTTCGTCAGATTTCTTCTATACTTCCCGGGACTTCTTAGGCTTCATTTCTTGGCCCTTTTAGTGTGCAATTCCCTCTCAATTAAGCTCATTTCATCTTCTTTTTATCATTTCTCCATTTATGACCGTTGTGACTCAAAAGAAAGAAAAACGACCATAATACTATACTAAACACAGACGAAATGAGTAAAATACTAATTGAAAATAACTCAAAAGGGTATATAAAATATGCCTAACAAACATATATGCGTTAAAATGATAAAATACATTCTTAACATCTTACCTACCCGTATGATTCAAAATAGGACACCCACCAAAATCCTTTTTCGTCAGATCCTCTCCTATAATCACCTTCGAATTTTCGGTTGTTTTTTATCCAAATCTTGCATCCACGGTCCCTCACAAATTAGCTTTCCCGTCAAACCATAGGGGGTACTTGTGATATGAGTTATCCACAAGTAAAGTCCTAGTCTCCCGCCATCTCACGTTTGATGAGAACGTCTTCCTGTTTGCCAACATTTAAAAAAAATTGAGTAACTGATTACGGTTTATTTGGTGACTCAGACACCTCCCCTCTACATCAAAATGCACTATATTGGCCAAATATAAATTTGCCACCCATTACCCCAGCTATGGACCCCACTGCCACATCACCCAACCTGTCGGCCCCACCAACTGCTCCCGGTCTGACCCGCCCTGCCCTGTCACCCATTACTACAATGGTTCAGCCCAGTACACCCACTGCTCAGCCCAATTCCCACACCGTCCAACCCAGTTACAACCATCCTGCATGCTGATAAACTGCCACCCATACCTCACGGCTAGTCCTCGCCACTAACTGATCGACCCGCTTCTCACTCGCACATCTACCAATCCAAATTTCAACCCATCGTATGGAAACTCGTGCACAACAAGAGATTTTTAAACCAAAAGTTCACTTTAATTTGTCCACTCAAATCATCTCTCCGCTACCTAAAACCCCAACCTTAGCCAAACTTTACCCAAATTGGAATGCGGTCATGCATGAGGAGTTTAATGCGCTTAATTCACATCGCACTTGGGATCTTGTTTCGCGACCTGAGGGGGTGAATGTAATCCATATTATGTGGCTATTTCGTCATAAGTTCAGAGATAATGGTGTCATTGAACGTCACAAGACCATACTAGTGACCAATGGCACAGGGCAACATTTGTTGATTGTGGTGAGACTTTTAGTCCAGTGGTTAAGCCAGCTACCATTCGCACGGTTTTGAGCATCGCAATGGGGAAGAATTGGTCTATTCATCATCTTGATGTGAAGAATGTTTTCTTACATGAGATTTGAAAAAAACTGTTTCTATGCATCCACCGCCAGAATTTGTGCATCCGGAGGCTCCTCAGCATGTTTGTCATCTTCGTAAGTCGCTATATGGGTTGAAACAAGCCCCAGGGCTTGGTATGAGCGATTTTTCATTTACATCATACATATCAACTTCGTGTGCAGCAAGAGTGACCATTCATTATTTATTTTTCATCGAGGAACTGCCACAACTTACCTTCTGTATATGTGGATGATATTGTTCTGACAGCTTCTTCAGATGGCCTGAAGCACGAGATCATTGCTCTACTCAAGTACGAATTTGCTATGACTGACTTGGGTAAGTTAAATTATTTTTTGGAGATATCAGTGACCAGATCCGCACATGTCATGTTCTTGTGTCCGCATAAGTATGTATAGGAGACCGTCTACAGGGCTAAAATGGCAAATTATAAGATCATGCACACTCCCGTCGACTCCAAGTCCAAACTTAGTGCGAATGACGGGGATCCGGTCAACGATCCCTCTCTTTATATGAGTCTCGCAAGTGCTCTTTAGTAGCTCACATTCACTCAGCCAGATATTGCATATACGGTTCAGCAGGTGTGCTTGTTCATGCACACTCCTGGGGAGCCTCACTTTACAACTCTTAAGTGTATCATTCGGTACGTTAAGGGCACTCTTGACTATGAACTTCATTTATATCCCTCCGCACGGACTAGATTGCTCTCCTACACAGAAGAATATTGGGCAGGTTGTCCAGGCACCCATCGCTCTATGTCCGGCTATTGTGTATTTTTGGGGGATATTGTGGTTTGCCAAGCGGCATGCCTCACTTTCCAGTTCGAGTGCAGAAACAGAATATCGAGGCATTGCGAACGTTATTGTCGAGCTATATTGGCTCCAAAATCTTCTTCTTGAGTCTCATGTCTCATACGTAAGGCATCTTTGATTTACTGTGATAACATATCTGCGTCTGACCTCCTACCGCTCCGACTAAGAGGGTGTGATAGTGAATATATTTCATATTTATATTCACAATATATTATGTAATTAATATTTAGTGTAATTCATGTAAAATAAATATTCTAATACTATTAGGACTACAATTATATACTCTATATATATTACATTAATAAGAGAACTCCAGCTAGGAGATTTACACTATTCTACACTTCCAAATACGTACCGGATGCTTTGGTCCTAATAAATCCACCAATAAAAATGCAAACATGGTACTTTAGTTTGCGAATTTGACTTTTCGTTCGGAAGATGAGGTTGTAGTTAAAATCTACATGATATTATGAGCATCATTAATAAACGCAGTGATATTCCTGTAACCGTTATGATTGAAAATCGTCGAGGAATTTATGGAACAAAATAAAGTTTGAAACGTAGGCAATTATTTAGTTCGCCAGAATAGAAATACGAATATCAAACTAAACAACCCGCAAGCAATTAAGTTTGCCAGAAGAAGAGAAATACGGGATCGCAAGGCCACGAGTTCGATCCCCGCATAAACCTTCTTAGTTAATGTCACACACGGGCTTGTCATTACGGTTTATACTACCGACGGTTTGCGCCATCGCGTCACACCGGTTTACCCCGCGCACTAAAGAGAGCGGCCGCGCCTTCACAACAAAAAAAAAAAAAAAAAAAAAAATATCAAACTAAACAAGGGAAAGAAAATTAGTAGTATAATTTTTGTCAGGGTTAATGGGCGAAAAAAAGTTCAGCCAAAAAATAATATCAATAACAAGATTAGTGTTTATTAATCCATAACAGTTGATTCATTTGTAACCTCTTGTTCTTTGAAACTTCTGTGTAGGATTGAGTGAAGGTTAGACACGAAGTTGGAATTTTAATAAAAAAATAATTGTGAATTTTAGAACGATGACTTCACATGCTAATAATTAGATTTTAAATTTAATTTATTTATATATTTAATAAATTTTATAATATTAATGTGTTAAGAGTCTTCGATATGAAATGGAAACATGGACTCACTTGGACAATCCTCATCCTACAAGCTAATTTTTGGAATCGAGTTAGGCCAAAGAATCATTCTTTACATGGTATCAGAGACATACCAATTTCAATTATTTGTTCACCGATGTTGAGCCCCCAAATTATATTATGCACGCTCCAGTTAACAAGGTCTGGGCGTGCGGGCAGTATTAAGAGTCTCACATCGAATATAGAATGGGAACATGAACTCACTTGAACAATTTTCACCCTACAAACTAGCTTTTGGGGTAAGGATTGTCCAAGTGAGTCTATGTTCTCATTCCATATTGACTCTGGTACTATTTGAGAAAAAATTACTGAATTTGATCGAATCATTAAGTGGTGGTATGAATCTAGAACTAGGGGTGAGCACGGGTACAGGGTACCCAGATACCCGGTCGAAACCGACATTAACGGATACGTTCTGGATAGATATATTAGAATAACGGGTAGGTTCCGGATAGTAAAATTAGGAACCGATAGATGTCGGATCCGGTTCCGATTCCGGAAAATAGAGACCGGGTACCCGGACCCAGAACCGATACCCGGACCCTATGAACCCCATTTAAATTATTTAGTTATTGATATTCTCATTTAGTATTGGACTTTGGGGAGATTGTCAGACGGAGATTCAGAGGGAGAAAACTATAAAAATATGCAACTTCTTATTATTTGAGGTTTGCAATATATCCCACATAACATGCACAAACAGAGAGAGACAACAAATGTTAATGTGTCATCCAAAAGTAGTGGTAATACATCAATACTAGCTTGACGAACGTGTCCAGTAGCTCGAAATGGAACATAGAAAACAATAAGGATTAAAGCAGATAAGCTGCAGAGATGTGGACAACGTCTATTCATTTTCATTCGGAAGTGCTGGTGCGTGAGGGGAGATGAGAATTAACAGAAGTTAGGCATAAGTCATAACCCCAAGAAGCATACTGACAAAAATATTAAAAAGCGGTAGTTTTCATCTGTATGCCTACTTTCCTTTCTCATTGCTCCTCTCCCTGACTTCTCTCAAACTATTCGGAATAAGGAAAAAGGTGACAAACAAAGAACAGTTTCAAAACTCTTCTCCTTTTTGTTTGCATGGATTGAAGAAGAGAAAGAAAATGAAACAAAGGACCGGAAAAGAAAAAGATGATTCACTTCTAAATGACTGGAAAAAAAATCATGGTTATTTAGAAAGGGAAAAAAAGGAAGACAGTGACCGGAATCACTTTACCACCAGAACTCTACATTTTCCCGGAAAGATGCAATCATTAGGGTACTGTAGGTTGAAATGTGTTTTTCGTTATAGGGTACCCGGGAGGTTTCGGGTAGGTTCCGGATAGTTGATCGGTGTATTTTATATACACCTTTTGAGTCTGTTTTAGTTAGTCTTTTGTCCCATTTTGCACATATAAGTGTCGTATTAGGATAGTTTTTCTTTCTATTGAGTCAAAGTGGTTGAAATGGCCAAATGGCGGAAAAGGAGCAAAAGAGGGCAAAAGAGGAGATGCCAGAGCTGAAAACAGAGAAAGTGGCGAACGAGGCTAAAATCCAGACCAGCGCGCTCCTGCAGCAAAGTTGTACGCGCGCCCATTATTCGTAGGCGAAGACTGGCGCGGCTCGAACGGCAGACGCAGGTCGCGGCGCTAAACATCCTGGAGCTACGAAGATACAGCCCGCGACGCCTCGCAGCCAGATATCGTGGCGCGCCAAAACACCCGACGGATCGCAGAACTTCCGCGGCGCTACTGCTCGCCGCGGCCGGCAACGTAAAAATTAGGTCTTTGACGGATTTTTGGGCCAGCTGCAGAAAAAAGAAGGAGGCGTTTTAAACCTATAAAAGGAGAACCTAGATTTTGAGGTTCCCCTTCGCACAACTCAAGATTCTTGCTTGGAGATTCGATACCATTTATTTTAGTAATTTCTTTTCCCTTTCTTTTCTTTAATTCAGTTTTGTATGATGAACATGGAATTAGTTCTTGTCATATTTATGGCTAGAACTAATTCTCTTATAGGCTTTCTATGTTGAATTTCATTAACCTTATGTTATAAATTAATGCACGCTTATGGTAATTATTCTTATCGAGAGATCTATCCAATAATTGAGTTGAATTCTTGGTAGCTAATCGACAACTAGTTATCACTATATGATTTCTAATCGATTCGAAAAGTGGATTGTGAATACGCCGTAAGTTGGATGACAGTCTTGAATCGGGGATGAAAATACCTCAATTAGATTTGTAAGCGTTGATGAGAGGCTTAACAACCCTAATTTTGCGCATTGTGCGTGACGGCCAACTAGGTTTTTGTGCTTAATCCTCCTATAGTTACTTTATCAAAAGTTAGGTAAGGAACAATATTGGGGTCGAGTGTTTATATAACTTAACGGAGTATAAAACGATTTCAGAAACCTCTTTCTCCAAAGAAGAATACCATAAGTAATGCATTAGTAAGTAACATATGCGGATAGTAAGGATACATAAGCCCTATTCTCATCACATCTGAATTAAATCTTTATATTTAATTAGCTTTCATAACTCTTAGTTACAAACCAAACAATCAATCATTAATTCACCAAATAGATACTAGAAAATAGATAACTGATACTTGGACCCTAATCCTAGAGGACGATATTCGGTCTTATCCAAGACTATACTACTTGATACGATAACGTGCACTTGCGTTTAAAAGTGTGTGCATCTTACCGCGCATCAAGTTTTTGGCGCCGTTGCCGGGGATTAGGCAATAGTTCAATATCAAATTATCTATTTTTAATTTCTAATTTGGTTTTAAATTTTTTATTTTTAGTTTTAGTTTTTACGAAAATTCGAGGTGCCGTGATCTTTCGTTGGCTTTGATTCATTCAGGAACACTTTAGATATGGATTTTTACTGTCCATATGATAGAGAGCCAACCATAGAGGAACAGAGGGAGGAATTACAAGAAACTATACTCAGTCTCACGAGGTTCCAAGCTCAGTTCATGGACGAAATAAGGTCGGGCATAAAGAAGTTGGAAACGCAAATAGCAGAACTCGCAATCATATTCAACAACGAACAACAAATTGAGGAGCCCGAACCAAATCCAACTATTGAGGAACTGGCAAGACATGGTGTAGAGAAGGAGAAGAGTGCAGATCCAATTATTCACCTTCGATTCCTGGAAAATCTTTTTCTTGTACCTATTGCGTAAGAAACACCACCAAATATCAAAGTTGACTCCCAAACAGAAGTCAATACCATCGCGGCACCCCTAGAGTTGAAAGATGTAGGGAATCTCACCGATCCTACATTGAGAGAACCTAAAAGACAAGCATGCTTGTATACTTGGGGATAATCGATATTCGAGGCCCTTGTTTGAAGCAATTGTTGTAGTTGAAGTGAGACCGCAACAATAACTCGCGGATTGCAAGCGATTCGCAAAAGGATCTAATGGGCACTCGGAAAGGTTAATTGCGTCCGCTAAAAGACGTTAAAGACAATACTTGGGAGGCAACCCAATGTTTTTAATTATGTTATTTTAATTTCTGTCTTTATTTTATGTTATTTTGCTTAGAACAGTCTCACGGTCTTGGGTTCTTGTTTTGTGTTGTTGGATGACAGGTGGACTGAAAGCTAAAACCGAGGAAAAAGGAGCAAAAAAAAAAAAAAAAAGCGAAAGCGTCAGGCGCGCGCTAAAATCGGGCGCGCCAGAATCTCGTAAGAGCCACAAGATTAGCAGTACCGCGCGCTCGAACTCGTGAGAGCCATATTTCCGCAAATTCGCATTTTTCCTCCTGCACTTCCATTATGACCGTTGTGTTGTTTCAGTAAGTTGTCCATATTTTTAGTATTGCACATTGGGGACAATGTGTGATTTAAGTTCGGGTGTTTTATTTGTGTCTTGTTATGTTTTATTTAAGTCTTTGTGATTGTTTTTGTGTTTATTTTGAGTCACCAAAAAATCTTTTTGAGTCACAATTGCCTATCAAAGATCATGTATCAGAGTCGCTAGAAACACCTAGTGAAGTAAGGTGGAATAATGTAACTAATAGAAGCAACTATCTAAACACCTAGGTTAGATATGCCAAAACTCACAAAATCTGCCATTTCGAGTTTCTTGCTTGAATTATGCATGCTAAATGATGAAAATCTACGTGTTATGATTGCTTGCTATTCGAGGCTAAATAAGTAGGATACGCATGTTAGGAGATGACTCACGATTTCTTTGATAGTCAATTCTTACCATTCTTTTCTATCCCGCACTTTAAAAATATCCCTAGTCACTCTATCGAGCCTAAATTTGAAACTTCTTCTTTGACACCCTATATTCCCACAAATTGTGCTATAAGTGAAAATATGAAAT
This sequence comes from Przewalskia tangutica, assembly GCA_029844215.1. Classification (NCBI taxonomy): domain Eukaryota; kingdom Viridiplantae; phylum Streptophyta; class Magnoliopsida; order Solanales; family Solanaceae; genus Przewalskia; species Przewalskia tangutica. The sequence continues at coordinate 5,152,287 of CM056731.1, read as the reverse complement.
AGTGAGTACATTGTGTTAAAAAGAAGAAGCAAAAGAGTGAACAAGTTTGATGACTTCAATAGAAAAGTAATAAGAAAAGAGGCAAAAGCCTAAGTTTGGGGTGCTTATTAGTATAATACACTTCACTCTCTCAAAACAAAAGAGGAAGGATAGAATTCAAGTGAAGGAAAGAATCAAAAGAAAAAGGGAAAATTGAAAAGCCAAAGAGCTTATGGTAGTAAAACGAGCCTAAAGGCCTATCTTTACCAACCCCTACCTAAGCCAACATTACAACCTCAAAGTCCTCAAGATCTCTTTATGCATATCCGCATTAGTGGAGAATAGCAAGTAAGCATGCCATAGGAATTCTTGAATTTATATGCATGATTTAGTATATGGACTTCCATTTAAGCATGATAAGTATGAGTTTGCGAAATATCTAGCTCAACGTGTTGAAATTCCATGCTATATGTTCTGCATATTATTCTCGCTTAACCTTCATGTTTTTCTAGTTAACATCTACGCAAAGAAAAGTGATTAATGACAGGAGTCCTTTATTTTTCATTCTTTTGAGTCTTTTATCAGATTTCTTTCTATCTTTGCTCGAGGCGCAGCAAAGGTTAAGTTTGGGGTATTTGATCTGTATTTTATATACACCTTTGAGTCTGCTTTAGTTAGTCTTTTGTCCCATTTTGCACATATAAGTGTCGACAGGATAGTTTTTCTTTCTATTGAGTCAAAGTGGTTGAAATGGCCAAATGGCGGAAAAGGAGCAAAAAGAGGGCAAAAGAGAGACGCCAGAAATGAAACAGAGAAAGTGGCGAACGAGGCTAAAATCTGCACCAGCACGCGGCGCCATTATTCGTAGAGGCGAAGATCTGGCACATGGCCTCGAGACGGCAGATGCAGCGCGGCGCTAAACATCCTAGAGCTACAGAAGATACAGTACATGGCTACTCGCAGCCAGATATCGGGCGCGGCGCCAAAACACCCGACGGATCGCAGATTCGCGGCCATGGCGCTGTCTCAGGCGCGCGCCGACGCCAGAAAAATTAGGTCTTTTGACTGATTTTTGGGCAGCCTGCAGGAAAAGAAGGGAGACGCTTTAAACCTATAAAAGGAGAACCCTAGGCGCTTGAGGTTCCCTTCGCACAACTCAAGATTCTTGCTGAGATCGATACCATTTATTTTAGTAATTTCTTTTCCTTTCTTTACTTTAATTCGGTTTTGTATGATGAATACGGAATTAGTTCTTGTCATATTTATGGCTAAGAACTAATTCTCTTATAGGCTTTCTATGTTGAATTTCTTGAACCTTATGTTATAAATTAACGACGCTTATGGTAATTATTCTTATCGAGAGATCTATCCAATAATCGAGTTGAATTCTTGGTAGCTAATCGACAACTAGTTATCACTATATGATTTCTAATCGATTCTAAAGTGGATTGTGAATACGCCGTAAGTTGGATGATACTTGAATCGGGGATGAAAATACCTCAATTAGATTTGTAGCGTTGATGAGAGGCTTAACAACCCTAATTTTGCGATCATGCGCGACGGCCAACTAGGTTTTGTGCTCAATCCTCCTATAGCATACCCTTATCAAATAAAGTTAGGTAAGGAACAATACTGGGTCGAGTGTTTATATAACTTAACTGAGTATAAAACGATTTCAGAACCCGCTTTCTCCAAAGAAGAATACCATAAGTAATGCATTAGTAAGTAACATGTTTGATAGTAAGGATACATAGAAGCCCTATTCTCATCACATCTGAATTAAATCTTTATATTTAATTAACTTTCATAACTCTTAGTTACAAACCAAACAATCAATCATTAATTCACCAAATAGATACTAGAAAATAGATAACTGATACTTGGACCCTAATCCTAGAGGACGATATTCGGTCTTATCCAAGACTATACTACTTGATACGATAACGTGCACTTGCGTTTAAAAGTGTGTGCATAATACCGCGCATCAATAGTAAATTTAGGAACCGATCTTTTACATAGTAGGGTCTGAATAGTTCAAAAATATTAGGGTACCCGAACCCGCTCACCCATATCTAGAACCAGTGAAAGCTGAATTTGATTACTCCATTCTTCACATTTCTTTTCCTTCTTTTGTTTTTTAATCCTTGTTCCTTTGTTTATTTTTCTTCTCTCATTTAGGGAAAAAAAAAAAAGATTTATGTGTATGTCAGCCACTAGCTGTCTTCGGCTTACTTTCACTTAGCCGTAATTTTTTCATCATCCTAACTATAAGTTGCTATCCTTTAATTTAAAATTCAAACAAAAAGGAAAAACACCAATTACTTAAAATGGAAATCAAACGGTAAAATCACAAAATATTCGGAATCTTACATGAGATTATTATCACCCTTTATTTTCCAACTTAACTGGACCATCAAACCCCTACACAAGCTCAATCATAACACACTAATCACATTCTAAAGGAGGGTAACATCGGTAGAAAAAGTGCATAAAAAACAAACATAAGAAAAGGCGACTATGTCTCTGTCATTTGCTTCATATCTATATATCATTCTTCTCTTGTCCTGTTTTCTAAAACTGAACTTTTTTTCTCTATAAGTGAACAGGTAGTGTGCATAAATGGAGATGATGCCATCTCCGCCGATCAGTGGTTGTAATACTCCTTACATGAGTGCACCTTCAAGTCCTCCACGTGCTGCCACGTTGTTTTACAGTGCACCCGCTAGTCCCACTCGTATTTCCCCTCTTTACGATGAATTCAATTGGGAAGAAATCCCAAAAGAGAAAGATATTACTAACACCAACCCAGATGAAGATAACGATTTTGCTTTTGATTTCAGTGGACAATTCGAGAGAATTTCTTTCTCAGCAGCTGATGAACTCTTTGATGGTGGAAAAATCAAACCTCTGAAACCATCACCAAAGTTTCAGTATGAAGGAAAACACATAGTACCATTTGCTGCAGCTTTACAAAAACAGAGTCAAACAGAGGACCCACAAAAGACATCAAATTTATCGCCGGCTTTGAAAGTATCCGACTTGTTATTCGATCACGAAGACAACACGAAAAAATCCGCCTCTGTTTCATCATCTTCTTCTTCCTCCTCCTCTTCATCTTCTTCAATGATTTCTCTCTGGTCCAAAAAATGGAAACTGAAAGACTTGTTGCTATTCCGTACTTCTTCTGAAGGTCGACCAAGTAGTACAGAACAATTAAACAAATATGAACTACTGAAAAAGAGCCATGAAGAAGATGTTAAAAATTCGAGTTTCAGATCAACAGACAGTGTTGGGCCAAGATCGAAGAAAAGAGGATCCGTTTCGGCCCATGAATTGCATTACACGATGAACAGAGCAGTATCAGAAGAAATGAAAAAGAAAACATTTTTACCATACAAACAGGGCTTATTGGGTTGCTTAGGTTTCAATGCAGCGTTGCAGGATTCAGTATCAAAAAGTGTCGCTAATTCTATGTCTATGAGTCGCCGTTGATACTTCAGATTGTCTCCTTCTCTAAATTTTTTGGCTTAATTTGTTACTCATTTCCTCTGGAAAAGTTAATTTGTTACTATATAAATTTCTCTCTGGAAAAAAAGAGAGAAACAGAGAGTTCTTACTGTTTCATATTTTGTGTATATTACATGACTTTTATTGTGCAGTTATTGAGCTTCACAACTTTTATATTCGAAGGTTTACTGGTCAGTTATTGAGCTTGGATTAGTAGTGAGTGAACTTGGTCAAAAGAGTACAATAGTCGTATCTCGTATGTGAAACGTCTTAACATGTAAGAGTGTATTGTGTTATGTGTATACGAGAGTTAAAATGATTGATATACGCAAGAGATTAGTATTACCTAATTTATTCTTCCTATCATGATGTATACTTTATGGATGACACGTCTTATGTACTCAGTACTCATATCTGTTATTCAATTTTAGTTGTACAAAAAGATATGCCTTTTTTTTTTTTAACGAAGGAATCCGCAACCGCTACTCTTTCGAATGCGCACAGGGTAAATCCCGAGCTGACGTAATAGCCTGCAAACCACGTCAGCCGATTAACCACACTTGGCAAGTCATGTGTGACGGGCTCAATAAAGAAGGTTTATGCAGGGGATCAAACTCGCGATTCGCGGCCCCGCTTCTTCATCTGCTAACTTACTGCGGGTAAAGATATGCCATTTTCATGTACTATCTAAGTCCAGTGGCGGACAGACAGTAGCCATGGTGGTGCAGTTGCACCACCGGTTTTTTTTAATTTTTTTTATCAAAACGACGTCGCTTTTGTATTAGCCCCTGCATTTTGATAAATAACAAAATAACGTCGTTTTGCTTAAATTGTGTCCACTTCAGCAGATATGTAGCGAATAGCGCGATTCACTTGTATTTCCTTCTAAAATCCCTACTAGCGAAATTAGGGATTCTTATTTCTTACCCAAAAGTGATTCATCATTCATTCTTAGAAATTAGGGATTCATTCTTGTGTTAAACCCTTGGTCTACAAACTACAAACAATGGATCAAGAACGATTCAGCAGCAAGTAGCAATTCAGCACAAAAGTAGCGATTCAGCAGCCGCCCCTCTCAGGTAAATATCCTTTTAGTTATGGGTGATTGAAACTTCTATTGCCCCTTTCTTCTCTGGAAAGTCAAAATAAAATTAAACATTGGAAGTTTGGAAATGAAAAGAAATTTTGGGTTGTTGTGGATGAAGTTCGTCAATTTGCAAAACCATCTTGCTTAAATCGTCGTATTGCTATATCTGCGTTTTGACTATTAAATGACGTCGTCTTGCTTAAATCGTCTCCTTTTTATTCATCAGCAGCAGGCTTAGTGTTAAATTTATTTGTTTTACATTCATTTCCTGCTTCTAAACGAATCGTTAATTTTATTTGTTAGGAAATTAGATGTGATCTGTATCAGATATACACCTTTTGAGTCATTTTTAGTTAGTATTTTACTCATTTTGTTTATGTTTAGTATAGTATTAGGGTCATTTCCTTTCTTTTGTGTCACAATGGTTAAATGGAGAAATGACGAAAAGAAGAGAAAATGAGCTTAATTGATGAAACTGCACACTAAAAAGGGCCAATAAATAAAGTCTAAGAAGTCCCGGGAAGTATAGACAAGATCAGATGAAGCCCGGATGAAAACTGGACGATGAAGCGAAAATCCCCCAGAAAAACGCCTCAGTACAATGTTCAAAGATGATTTGATCGCAGGTTTTTATTTGTGGCGCTGGCATAGGCCACGCGTCGTCGACGCGGGATTTCTAAGTTTTGGGCCGAATTTGACACGTTTTCAGAGTCCAAAAGGAATAACTTTTCCTACCTACATATTCCTTAACCCTTGTCACGCCCCGACTTTTCTTTAGTCTTTCCTTAAGGCGTGATGACACCTGGACAATTATTTATTTTTCAGGCGAACCGTTAACTTCTTTTCTTCCTAGATTAAACATGTATTTAAGTATGGAAATAATATATATATATATAATAATAAGCAATTCAAAGCTTACAAAGAACAATCTTGTGTGGGCATTCCCCGAGATAACGGAACTCAGTTCTTAAAACATAATTTATGTGAATAAGTTTCACCAAATCCGAAATAATGGATTGATGGGTCAAAGAGGCTGCGGGACGATCGCTAGCCCTGTTGCGGAGTTTTTCCTCTATCACGCTTCCCTGAAATATGTTAAATAAAAGAGTCAGCCCTACCATCCGGGGCTGAGTGAGAACCTCACCCTATAATTCAAAGTAATCTCACAATATTTTAAGTACAAACATATTAGCACACAATAACCATGTTATGAGACAAACTTCAACATTTTCAATGTATCATAATCAAGTATTCACACAATAATATTCTCTTTCAATTCGTTTCAGGACGTATCACATGCATGTTTTATCTCATGTTACATATTAAGGTATTCCTTTGTATTTACATATTTGTTGCGGCGTGCAACCCGATCCGATGCATTTATAAATGCATTTACATATCTGTTGCGGCGTGTAACCCGATCCATTATGTTTACGTATTTGTGAACGCGTATTCACTTTACGTTTTGTTGCGGCGTGCAACCCGATCCATTATATTTACGTATTTGTGAACACGTATTCACTTTACGTTTTGTTGCGGCGTGCAACCCGATCCATTATGTTTACGTATTTGTGAACGCGTATTCACTTTACGTTTTGTTGCGGCGTGCAACCCGATCCATTATATTTACGTATTTGTGAACGCGTATCCACTTTACGTTTTGTTGCGGCGTGCAACCCGATCCATTATGTTTACGTATTTGTGACGCCAGATTCACTTTACGTTTTGTTGCGGCGTGCAACCCGATCCATTATATTTACGTATTTGTGAACGCGTATCCACTTTACGTTTTGTTGTGCCGTGCAACCCGATCCATTATGTTTACGTATTTGTGAATGCGTAGCCACTTTACGTTTTGTTGCGGCGTGCAACCCGATCCATTATGTTTACGTATTTGTGAACGCGTATTCACTTTACGTTTTGTTGCGGCGTGCAACCCGATCCATTATATTTACGTATTCGTGAACACGTATTCACTTTACGTTTTGTTGCGGCGTGCAACCCGATCCATTATATTTACGTATTTGTGAACGCGTATTCACTTTACGTTTTGTTGCGGCGTGCAACCCGATCCATTATATTTACGTATTTGTGAACGCGTATTCACTTTAGGTTTTGTTGCGGCGTGCAACCCGATCCATTATATTTACGTATTCGTGAACACGTATTCACTTTACATTTTGTTGCGGCGTGCAACCCGATCCGATGCATTTACAAATGCATTTACATATTTGTTTTGTATGTATTATATGTTCAAAAGGCTCAATTAATAGTTCTTCTTTCAATATTTCGCCCTTCCCACTTGTATGGGCTACAACTCTCAAATCGTAAGTCGGATTTATGTACACAAAGTCTCAAACTGTCGAGAACAGAATAACCTAGAACTTTTGTGCAACACAAAATTTTAAATTCCCCACCGAAACATTCAGTTTTTCAGTTTTAACAAATACATTAAGAACTGTTTGCCGAATTTATTATCAGAACGATACACGATCTTAAAATAGTCATAACTTCTTATCCGTAAGTCGGACCAAGACCCGTAAATTCTCAAACTGACGAGAAACGACAAATCTAGGACTTTCATTTGAATCAATATTTCATATTCTGTACCAATTGCTACAGTTTTACCATTTTACCCACTGCTTTACGGACTTTCAACCGATCCGGCGCAGAAATTTTAAAATACGATAACTTCTAAACCGTAAGTCCATTCTACATCTTCTTTAGTTCAATCTGTTCGTAACAAATGGATTTACAACCATACCAAATTTCGTCTAATTCTAACAAGTGAAACTTGGGAAAAACAGTTCATAATTCTACTTGCTCTCAGATTTCGTCCAAATCTGTGGCAGAAAATTTGAACTATGATAACTCTTAAACCGTAAGTCCGTTTTATCTCTTCTTTAGTTCAATCTGTTCGTAATAAATTGATTTACAACCATACCAAATTTTGTCTAATTAAAACAAGTATAACTCCGAAAAACAGTTTGTAACGTTCATGTCCCGAACTAGTTGTTTAAGAAATCTAAATTCATAATTTTTCTTTTAACACCAATATTATATTCTAACATGTATAAAACTTAAAATACAGGATTTCACTAAGAAAATTAAGTGAGGAAAAACTCACCTTTGTTGCTTCGTGATTGTGGATGAAAATCTCAAACTCTTTTTGCTAACACTCCTTTCTTCCAGATTTCTTTTGGCTTTCTATTTCTGTCCCTCTTTGATGTGTTTGTATAATTGTATTGTGTATAAAAGTACATGTGTGTGTTTATTAAATATAGGTGTGTGTGTGTTGTGAGAGTGGGGGAAGTTGAGGAAGTGGAGAGAGTGGAAGAAGGGGTTGAGGGAGGGGTTAGTTTAAGGGGGGAGAAAATGCAGTTTTTTTTTCTTCTTTTTTTTTTCCTGATATTATTCTGTTTTTTTTTTTTTTTTAATTGTTATAGTTTTTTTTATATTTTTTTGGGACTTTACAACCCTTTACCTAAAGGATTCCATAACTTTTCCTTAACCCTTTACCTAAAAGGATTTCATAACTTTTCCTACCTACTTAATCCCTAACCTTTTACCTAAAGGATTCTTGGGCTATAAATAGTCTCTACATCATTAGAAGAAGGCATATCATCCTACATTCAATCCCACACTTGACAAATTCCATTTTCCATCCATCATTCTACCACAATTCCATCTTGTAAATATTCCACAACACAATCCTTGGATGTTAGAAGGCTTGGAGACTTGTTCTTGAGTATTTTTCTTTTCTTTCTTTTGCTTTGTTTATTTCAGTTCATGTATGGAGATTATATTAGCTCTTAGCGTGACTATGGCTAGAAGCTAATTACTTTATTAGGGATTTCCTTGTGATTCACTTGAAACTCTATTCATGAATTAATATATTAGTTTGGTTTCTTCTTCACTTGCTTAAGATTTATTCAATAATTGATTTGATTGCTTGATAATTAATTGATCACTAGTTATCATCACTTATATGAGTTCTAATCGAAATTCGAAAGGGGAGATTGTGAATATGCTATAGTTGAATAAACGTAGGTTTAAATCGTGGACGAAAGTACCCTGATACTTGTGTATCTTAATAGGTTATTGCTCTTAATCCTCATTTGTAGTCAATCTTGTCATCGAAAGATAGAAGGGTTCTCCATTGAGGTTGAATGTTTATATTACCTTAACAGGAGTATAAAACGGTCTAGAAGAAGAAGTTAGTCTAATTGTATTAAGGATTGAATAAAGTGGATAGTTGATGATCTTGGAAGCCCTAATTCTCCATCATAACTGATTTAAATCAAATTATTTTCATAATTAGTTTATTTCCTGCATTATTAGTTTAGAATTCCAACTCAATTAACGTTAACCAAATAGAAACTAAAGCATAGATAATCGGTACTTGAAAATCAGTCCCTGAGGACGATATTCGATCTTACCTAGACTATATTACTTGTCACGATACGTGCACTTGCGTTTAGCGTGTGCATAAATCGCACATCAGGATGCAACGTTATTATAAAAAACGTCCTAAATATAAAGCAAATACTAGTATTTTGGGTAATCAAGAACTAGTGTTAAATCAAGAACCACCAGTGATAGATCAAGAACCATCATAAGCTTGAACAGATGTATCTGATTATGCTAATGAAAGACAAAAATACGTTGACTTTGATACATTGCAAGCAGATCCTGCGCGTAGGAAACGAATTTCAGACTATCATCCAGATATTCAAAATGAGGTTAGAAAAACTTATTTAATCAAATGTGCTCACCAACCTCGCAATTATACATTCTGTTAGCGATTTATCCACACGCTTAACGCAAGTGCACGTATCGTGACAAGTAATATAGTCTGGGTAAGACCGAATATCGTCCTCAGGAATTAGTGTTCAATTACCAATTTCTATCCTATGGTATCTATTTGGTGATCGATATTTTGATGGTTGTTTGTATCTATGACTACTAAATAATTATAAAAGTTAACTAAATTACTTTACTTGAATCAGATATGGTGGAAATAAGGCTTCCAATCTCCTCAATTATCCGCTCGCTTTAATCTTTAATGCAATGATAAAGTTTCTTCTTCTATATTGAGATAACAGGTTAACTAAGCCGTTTTATATTCCGGTTAGGATATATAAACATTCAACCCCGATGCAGAACTCTTCTATCTTTCGATGATAAGATTTACCACAAAGGAGGATTAAGAACAATAACCTATTAAACTACACAAGTATCGGGGTACTTTCGTCAACGATTTTAACCTATGTTTATTCAACTATAGCATATTCACAATCTCCCCTTTCAAATCTCGATTAAAATCATATATGTGATGATAATTAGTGATCAACCAAAGCAATTATTGAATAAATCTCAACTATATAAAGAAGAAACCAAAATCATGCATTAAATCATAAAACAAGGTTCAAGTGATTCTAATAGAAAGCCCTAATTAAAGTTTAGCTCCTATCCATAGATATGCTAAGAACTAAAAGATTATCTAACATAAACTGAAAAATAAATAAAGTAAGAAAAAGAATTACTCAAGAACAAGCCTCCAATCTTGAAGCTTTCAAGAACTATGTGTTGTGTAGAGTTAGGGATTGTGGAACCCTTTAAAAATCTGCACTAATGCCTTTTTATATCCTCCAAAAACGTTCTCAACTTTTCGATCTTGGTCTTGGCCCATTCCCATTCAGATTTGGTCGAAACCCGCTTCGCGCCACGACTCGAGGCCGCGTGGCGCTAAACTCTGCGCTTGTCAAATGATCGCACCGTGGCCTCATCTTCGATGGATCGGCGCCACTGAGCCGCCTGCATTTGTCCGGTGCCACTTTTCGTCTATTTGTGCTCTGGAACCTCTGTGTTTGCCCTCTTTTTGCTTCTTTTCGCCAATGTGTCATTTTAAACCACTGTGACTCAAAAGAAAGAAAATATATCCTAACATGACACATATTTGTACAAAAATGGGCCAAAGACTAACTAAAAATGACTCAAAATGTGTATATAAAATACGCCTAACACATTCCCTTAGACACAATATAATAGTGTTAGACGTCGATTTTGTGTGAAATAGTTTGATGAGTATGATTGGATTGAGTATAGTGAATCCAAAAATGCAGCGTATTGTTTACCATGCTATCTGTTTAAAAATGTAGCAAACTATGGTGGTGAAGCCTTTGTTGGAATAAGTTTTGATGATTGGAATAATTCGATAAGAATTAGTAGGCATGCCAATTATAGTAATGGTGAACATGGAGATTGTGTGTATAAAGGTCGTGATTTATTGAAACCCAAACAAAGTATTATGGCTGCATTAACAAAGCAGACTGTTCAAGAGAATATTGACTATAAAGTTCGTTTGAATACGTCACTTATAGCTACAAAATATCTTTTGCGAGGTGACTCTCCATTTCGGGGTCATGATGTCACAAAGTTCTTCATATAAGGGTCATTTTCTTGAAACGTTCAATCTTTTAAAGGAATGTAATCTATATTTATGTCATGTATTAAATTGTGCTCCAGGAAATAACAATATGCCTTCCCCTGGCCTTACCGCACTTGTGCTTATGTTATAATTAAGTAAATTGTTGACGATATTGGGGATGATGTGTTTGGTGTGTTAATTGATGAATCTGGTGATTGTTCGGGAAAAGAGCAAATGACTGTCGTTGTGCGTTATGTTGACAAGAAAGGGCTTGTTATGGAAAGATTTTTAGGCATTATGTATGTTAAAGAAACAAGTGCAAGTTCACTGAAAGAGGCACTACAAAGTTTACTTGGCATTCACAAGTTGAGTATATCAAGTATACGAGGACAAGGGTACGATGGTGCAAGCAATATGAGTGATCGTTTTGATGGGTTGAAAACTTTAATTCAAAAATGAGAACCTTGCTGCTTATTACGTGCATTGTTTTGCCCATCAACTTCAGTTGACACTTGTTGCTTGTTCTAAACGTCATGTTGGTGTTAGTGTCTTTTTTTATAAGGTAAATTCACTTGTCAATTTGATTCGTTCATCCAACAAAAGAATGGAACTACTTCGAGGCAAACAAAAGATGCATTATGTCAATATACTTGAAGAGGGACTGATACAAACTGGTAGAGGATTGAATCAAGAATCGTCTATTGTTAGAGCATGTGATACTCGTTGGGGGTCTCATTTTAATACTCTTAATATTTTGATGACTTTGTATGGCCCTGTGCTTGGGGTACTTGAAAAAGTGGGGAGTGATAGTTCTTTTGAAAGATATGGTAAGGGCTATAACTGTGTTAGATTTGCTTCAATCTTTTGACTTTGTGTTCATGTTGTATTTAATGGTTGAGGTTTTAGGGATCACCCAAGATTTGAATACATCTCTACAAAAATGTGATCAAGATCTCTTGAATGCACTACAACTTCTCACTATTGCCAAGAGACGACTTCAAGAGTTGAGGGATGATGGTTGGGAAGCACTTTTGTCCAAGGTTATGGAAGTTTGTTATAAGCATGAATTTGATGTGCCGGATATGGATGCACCATATGTCCAAGGAAATTAATCTAGACGACAATCGAATATTTCAAATATTCATTATTATAAGCGTGATTGCTTGTTTAGTATTTTATATTTGCAAATGCAGGAGTTAAATGCTAGGTTTGATGTGTAGAACACCGAGCTCTTACATTGTGTTTCATGTTTGAGTCCGTTAAAATCATTTGCAGCATTTGACAGATCTAGATCGTTGAGGATGGTGGAATTATATCCACATGATTTTGTGAACTTTCCTGGAGTGATTATGCGCAACCAGATACAAAATTATATTGAAAATGTTCAAACTAACCCATTATTTTCTAAGTTGAGAGGACTTCCAGATCTTTGTAAACTTCTTGAGGAAACAAGTAAAAGTGAAACATATACTGTGATGTATTTGCTTCTGAAGTTAGCTTTGATTTTGCATGTAGCAACTGCAAGTGTTGAACGAGTTTTTTCAGCTATGAAGTATGTGAAACGGGAACTATGTAATAAGATGGGTGATCAATTGTTAAATGATCGACTTGTAACTTTTATAGAAAGAGATATACTAAAGATTATTAGCGATGATGTTATTATGAAGCATTTTCAACAAATGGACTCTAGACGATTTTCTTTGTAAAAGTTACATTTTCAACAAGGGTATGATTTAATATTGCATTTCAGTTCTAATATTTTATTGTTGTATTTTTTCTAACATTTGATTTAAATTCTAGGGTACAAGGGGAGCATCTTCAAGTAGAAGATTAATACAAACTCAAGAATATGCAGCAACTCAATGAAGTCTTAACTTAGTTTGAGATTATGTTGACTTATTTTGGGATTGGATGTACGGTAGGCACTACAGTGTCAATATTTTTCAAAATAATATAACGCAATGACTATGATATTGAAGAAAACTGTGTGTTTTCATTTTTATTTTTTGGGGTGGGGGAGTAGCATCATTACGTTGGTACAAACTTTTATTTAGCAATAGTTAATCTTGTAGGGTAAAGTAGGAACGACACCCTCGTGGGAATCAACTTTTTAGAGGAACCCCTAATGAAAAAGAAGTGAAATCCATTGAATATATCTATGAGATACGTACGTTGGCTTTTTCTCTATTCTTGGTTTATTTTGGCCTAATATCGAGCATATATTATTATGATTAGATTAGGTAGTAAATGACGGATAAGAATGAGCTTAAATCGAGCATCAACGGAGGTGGATGCAATGATTTGAAGTGTATGGTGATTACAAATTCCAAGTGCCCCATACCCAAATGTACTTTGTTCATCCTAAAAGACTTCTTTCTTTTCTATTTAACTTGATAATGATGGCCTTACATTGCTAGTGTCGGTGGTTGTTAGTAAGTATAATTTATGCTCTTCACGGATGTACACTTCTTTGGAGGTTAAAATGTTGACTTTTTAGTTGTCCCACGATTTTGAATGTATCAACATCATGTTGTAAAAAAATAGGTGTGAATAGGGATGGATGAACTGAAAGGATAAAAAAATTAGTTTAGTACAATGTTTGTCGAGTTGAGTGATGACACTCTCTTTAAGACAAAATTACCCGTATATTATAGTTTACGGTAAGTGGATAATAGTCTCTCAAGATAAAACAACAATACTTTCTCAAGCACAAACCAATATTTGAAAATCCTTATAGATGAAGCAAGAACTCTAGATTGCTAGAAGAAGAATAAAGGCTCTCAATATTTTCATAATTTAGGATTGTAATTGATATATAAATCTGAAAAATGAGACCTCTATTTATAGGTGCAAAGTGATTATTCACATGTCATGTGAATGCACTAAATGGGTTGCATAGATCTCATCAAAAGTCACCTTGATCATGCCAAGAGTTGGTTAAACCTTGACCTTTCCAATGAGTTCCTGAATCAGAAGATTCCAGAGAATTTTTGATTCACTGTACGCGTAGCGCCGCGGCGCCTCGGGAGGCGCCAGAATCAAAACTTCGAGCTATTGGATGACAAAAGTCGTGGCCCCTGCCGGAGGCGCCGCGACGCTGGCCCGTCATGGCTCGGTGTCGCGCTCATTACGCCGCTTCTTCCCATTTTCCGTATTTTGCACATTTCTTCTTTTCTTATACCGTCGTGGGAGACACATCAATTTGGCCAATTAATCGTACATCCTTACATAACTTAAGAACACTTAACATGTGTACTAACATCTTTTTCACTACGTGAAATTTAGCTAGATGTTGTACGACATATGCATGTGTATGGAAATCGTATTTCCGACATGCGGGCCCCGTGTGTTCAAGTCATTAAGGACGGAATAAACTCGATCCCACTAGGTAAATTTCCAACCCATCAACAATTGTTCGAATCTATATTCATTCTTTATGGTAAGAAGTATGATAAAGAAACTACAAATGATAATCAAATATCATGCATATCCATAAAAAAAATCCGTCCTGGAACTAAAGTATCAGCTTTGTAAGTACTCTTATCTACTCATGCTGTTATAGAACCTATATCTTCCTATGATAAGCTTAAGCTCGAATTAGGACAGGTCGGGAGTAACATAAAATACTTATTCGTATCCGATGTTACACATGAAGTGATTTAACCAAATGAGTCAAAAACTAAAGCAACACTTAAAAGTCATTAAAGCTAATACACAAAAGAATGTGGCTTGCATGGTGCAAGGAATTTTCTAGTCGCGCAAGTCAACCCAGTACTGAAACCAATTAATGAAACGTGAGACTTGTGTGAACCCATTGACCCCATTTTGCTACCAGAATCAGATGTCCACAAAGAAAGAAACACAGAGACCAAAATGTTCAGGCATTTATAGCACTTTTTAAGTCCAAAATGCATCAGTCAACCACGCGACCACACCCACTGGAACACCAATTACTACTAATTTCACAATCACGGCTGATTTATTTGACATTCAAAGTCAGATAAACTGACCCACCTAAGTCAATGTTCAAATGGCATTAAATAGAGTTGGCACACTCATACAGACCTACAAGGTGTAGAGAACACAAAGAGGGCAATTTAAATACACATTCATCAACCATATTGTAGGCCTTCATAGAAAACAAATAATTACATGCACTCCTCAGAGAAAGGAACAAAATTGAAAGAAACGAAGCATTCCTCAAAGAGAACGAAAACACAATGTTAATACATGGAAAAGAAGAAAAAAACAAGAATATTCTCTTTTTCGTCCTGTGCGGGGCAAGAAGACAATAACGGAAATAATAAGAAATCCGTTTCGTTCTTGAACCAAATATCTTCATTTGCAGTACACTCTTACAACATTGGGCTTTAAAGCCGCAAATTTACTGGTATAAAGCTGCGCATGCTAAAATGGTTTGACTTGGAGAAACCGCAAATGATACTACAATCATACAACTTTGCGATGCTAATGGCAGCTCACTGGCTGGAAATGAATGAACAGATTAGGTTGCATACCTCACCCAGACTCCTGTAGTAAGGGATTTGATGTATTAAATTGTCAGTTAAGTAATTGGAGAAGCAGTTAGAATATCACCTTTTCAGCCTCTAACATTGTGTAGGATGAAGATGAAATTTTGGATGATTGGATGTTGTAAATGCCATTGAACAATCCTCAGCCCACTTGTTTAGCATCACCTCATCAAATATTCCTGCACTGAATATAAGATGAAATATACTCAGATGACACCTCTGATCCATTCTTATGATCTGTAACAAAGCCACAACAGCTCTTGTCTCCACCCTTTCTTCCTTTTCATAGAGGAGAAAATAAAATTGGAAAAAGAAACTGATCCTAACACGAGAACATTGAATTCCCTTCTAATGCCACTTACTAGTAGTTACTACACCAGCAAGATGTACTTTGTAGGGAATTCGATAGCAACGTTTGAAGAACTTCCCTAATGATTTGCATATCAGAAGATTCCAACTAATTAAAAATGAATTTTAGCAGTGTCTCCCATGCAATCTTTCAAGAAAAATAGCACAACCTTGATGGTCTAACAAGATAATACGTATAAGTAAATAAAACTGGACAAATATTTCAAGTAAACAAACAAGTGTACATTTTTAGCACAAATATAATTTCCCATAAAGAACATCATTCACTGAAGGACATAAAATGACCCAACAAGGCACCCTGAAGACAACACCAGAGTAAAGTCTTACAGCATACAAAGACTCAATATGGCTCCCTGACAGCTTCCTGACTGATTTCAAAATTCAGACAAGACACAATCATACTGAAAACTCACCTCCTTTGAGCAAATGTTTGATAAAGCATACACAAATCAATTCTTATAAATACCAAGCAGTGATTTCTCTCTCTCTTCAACTCTTTTCCTTGCAGCCTCCCTGGCCTTGCGTGCTGCTGCTTCCTCCTCAGTGACAGCTTTTGGCTTCTCATCCCTTTTTCTTTTGTTAACCATCAGTGAAGAAGGTTTGCCTTTAACAGATCTCATGGGATTTGGAGGTGTTGAAACAACACGCCCTGGTGGAGGACCACTTTGAGGAGCTTCTGTGCTTTTGTTTTTTGAAGATCCAGCACCCATTGTTGATACAGGTGCTTTCGCTAAAGGTTTCTTTGAAATGGACGTCGAAGAAACTTGAGTTGCAGCAAGTGCCTCTTCCTGTGTTACCCACCTACCTGTCACAATCTCATTCAATTAAACAAGCTGCCAGAAAAAAAGTGTGGGGTAGCTTACATAAAACAAGCTCTGGGAAAGCATATTTACCTAAAACGTCTGTATAATAGAAGCCTGAGTTAGGATCATAGTGACATCCATTACTTTGATTGTAATAGTAGCCGGATGTGCTGTCATACTCCCACTCTGTTATTACAGAAACAGTTTTAGGTCATAAAATTATCAAGACAACATTAAGTACACCGCCATTTTAACTCAACCTTGACGTAGTGATGTAAGCCTAAATGTAAAAGAGAGAGGAACTCATAGCGACATAAACCTTTTGTGTTAATTGTCAATATAGTTAGACTCCATCCTAGCAATGTTAATTTCCTATTCACTTCAACACCCTCTGAATCCCCCCTAACATAGAAGAAAACTTTGCCACTAAAGCAAAATGAGCAAGTTCTTTAAGACAAGAAAATCTACACCCACTCAAAAAATTAAATCCAAAGCAAAAGCTAAATCATCTACGAAACAGAATACTAGCGTTCAGAAAAATGGACTCTTAATGACCTGATAGAGCTGTTCCCATGAGAGAAGAGGACTAGTTAACTTTGCCTATTGTTTTTGTATAGCGTAATCAAGGTATCCTGTACACAGTGTGAAACACAGCATTGCTTTAACCAAGGTGGTCAGAAAGTAATAGCAAAGAACCAGCAGTAGCAAACCAAAAACTAAACAAGAATGAAAAACTAATTTCAGAGATTATTTTTTCGTAAATGAAAGATAAAAGACTTATTTAGTGTAAAATATTTGCAATCCAGATAATTAATTGGGAGAACTGAAATATTGTCAAACTGTGTGTTAACTCATGCAATTTACCTTGGTAAAAGTTTTTTTCTCAGAATTGACATGAATAAAACTATGAGCTCATCATGAGATATTTTTAACCAAATCATTTTGTTGGGAAAAGTATCTCTACTTAAAACCAACTGAAAGATAATGTTACTGATTCAGAGTCAGCACAAGTATAAAAATAGTAAAAGGTGTAATGTCATAGCACAACAGAGAATTTGAACACCTTCTGATGCAGCAGATCCATTGGTAGTTACTTGACCACTATCATGAGTAGTCAGTGCCTGTATATTGGTACTTCTGGCCTCTTTAACTCGAGCCATGTCCTTCTGGTAGCTGTGTTGCGCTTTCTAGCAAATAAAAAAAGACGCAATTAACCCATCACATTTTTGTTCATTCACAATCTCCTCTCAGCTCATCCATTTCTGCTTTAAGGGAACCTATGCAATAGTATCATGTAAATTAATCCAGAAACAAGTAAAAGCTAAAGCTGCATTTCTAGGGAAAAGAGGAAATGCATTTTTTCTAACAGGAGGTCGTGTAAATGCCCAGAGCTGTGTACTTTTTAGTCTACAGGTCGTGAAAGACAGATATTGGGTCACTTGCTTACCCACATTAAGAGATATCTTTTGTTTTAATCAGGATATCCATTCTGTCGAGTGTTCCAATTTGAGATATCTTAGGATAAAATAAGTTGGTACCAACATCATATTTTGAGCAGCTACATAACCTGCTAATTAGACAATTAACAAGAACATACCTCCAAAGACCATTTCTCTTGTACATGAGATTAAAATAATCTCTCCTAGCTGCTGAGCACATTACACCTAATGAAGGAGGAATTATACTATTGTAGTAATGGTACTTGAAGAAGATTGCCTTAACAATTTTTAAAACAGATATGTAATTACAGAAAGAAATATTAACTGATCTGCGAAAAAGTCTGCTTCCGAGGTAAAGATGAAACCCTTGAAATTTAGATAAATGCATACACACACATAATGTAAAAACATTTACATATGCTGCATAACCGTCTTATCTTCTTTTGGATGGTAAATACTAACATCAAAAATTTCTATTTGAAGCCTCAGATCCCATCCTTCATTACCAGAACACTGAAATACGTGGTCATAAATGTGTAACCTTATATGTTAACGTATATCCCAATATAACAGCACTTACTGCTTCAATTTGCTCCAGCACACGGGCTGCTTCTTTTAACTCTTTGTCTTTTTAGCTTTCTCTTGTCGTATTGTGTTGAGCCTATTGCCCACAGCTTCCTTGTGACGCGTGCCAATTTCATGGTTCCTGATGCTCGTAGGATTGTTCGATATGAAGATTTTGCAGAAATCACACCATTTATTTCCTTGGCTAACCCAAAACTGTACAATGAGAAAAGAAACAATCAGCCATATTTATAAAATTGTAAACAGATCACAAGAAAGTAAATCAGTATAATTGTCTCGGGTTTTGTTAATCTAAAGTCGCAGGAAAAGGAAGAAGAAATCTAAATACAGAAAAGTAACAGGTTAAGGAAAAAAGAAATATGTAAGATACTCTGACATAGGGCTGGACATTCTGATACAATAATAAGCACATTAATGAAAAGACAGCAGAACTAAATCACAAACAAAAGCAAACCCAACTAAAAGATGATTGAAGAAACAAAAAAACTTTGTAATGGATGGAATGAAATTATTGTAGGTATTCGAATTCAAAATGTCTGTAGCTAAAGTTGGTTATAGGAATGCCAGCAACTACACTAATAGCTAATAACAAGAAAGACCTTGACACTGCTAACGCCGGATCCTTTGTTCACCGGGCTGCCCCTTTACTAGAGGTATATTACCTTATCACTAAACATATTTATCCGGCACAACTCAAATAAGCAGTGAAATGGGAAACAACATAACAAAAAAAATTGTCTTTAGAATATTCATATTGGTTTTTATCGTATTTATTAAAACCATAGATTCTAAAAATTCATAAAGAAAGATGAACTTAGGAAAACATAATTTGAAGAGTGAAAATCTAGAGAATACTAAACCGTTGACAATATAGACGACATGAGATATGTGGCCGGATATATTGACACATTACACTTAACAAATGTACAATGAAATAAGCATATGAAGACGGAAGAACTATAAGCAACCCCTGAGAAAGATAATCATCAGTTATAAAATCGAAATCAAAATCATAACCTCAAATATTGCACTGATTCAACAGTAGTCTAGGTTCTTTGAGAGAGGGTTTTACATTACTTGATCTGTTGGACAACTAAATGTGCAATGCAAACTCAATAGTGCCTCAACCATGACACCTTAACCATTTCTTGAATGCTTCTTTAATATTGAAAATATCAGTTCACCAAATTGAGTCCATCTCAGTAGTGAGCGAAAATTAAAGACAGTTGATCAATCAAGGTATACACAAAAGAAAACTACAAATAACCAATTTATATCATCTCGTTAGAATTAGAAGGAATTCGCAAGTAGAAATAGAAAGGAAAAAAAGTTATGTTGAAGCTGCAAGTTAAACATGAAAGATTAGCAGAGCCGTACCTCAGTCATGGCTGCAAAACGGATATACAAATCGATTGAATGCAAAGACGGTGATTTCCAATTCAAAATCAACAGACTTTTCTTCTGAACCCTGATTTTGAACGAATTAATTTGAGGATCTTGTCCCCAAAATATAAAATAAAAGAAGAACTCGGATTCGGGCCCGCCCGACCCGCTTTGAGAAATTTGTTGTGTGAGAGAACACTCGTATTCGTACCCGATAAAGACAAACTATTTACATGGTCATACCCTTTTACTTTCATCCCCTTAAAATAATACTTCCTCATTGTCACCTTAGTAAAAAAACACCAATATTAAAAAATCAATAATACAACATAAAGTTTACCAAATTACCCTTATATAATAAAATAAATATTTTTTTCCTCTTGATTAAAGCATGAATAAGACGGGTTGAAGGAGCTGGAAGAGTGTTCCTTACACAGTCGACTTGAAAAAAAAGTTGACTGAGTTTAAATCTCTACGATCTAATCTTTTTCTTTCAATTTTTTGTTCACATTGAGTCGATTCGCGGTGAAAGTGATCGTTTCAACCCTCGTCGCCTCACATCGCATCGACAAAGATCTCTTTGTCACGACCTCCGACTGCCCGCGATCGTGCCTTACCCCGCACCCTGGTGATACAACATCGAGAAAATCACTGGAAATAAAAACTCATAAAAGATAAACAAGAAAAGAAAACAAAGCAACCAAAACTACGCTTCTCAGATATATAAATAAAAACTCAACGCTACATCCTTTACAAACCCCGCCCACAACAAAGATTACATGCACTTACGAATTTTATAACAACTATGACGGACAGGCTCGCCATACCTCGAATGTACAAGAACCTACAATCTCGTGGAAACATACTAAAAGATAAGCCTCCGAGAAACGGAGCTTCCTAAAACGTCGAATCGTGATCCTATGAGCGAGGATCAACAATCGCGATTCTACCATGCAGATTTAACGCACTTCAAGGAGGTCCGCATAACAAAAATTAAGTATGCGAAATCAAAATATCAGAAATGAAATCATAATAGTCTATATAAAGCAGAGACATGTATGATAACCAAACTACAAGATACAACATATAAGTAGTCAAGTCGTGAGTCACGCCTCAAAGTCATCACTCAAAATATAACAATGGATCTCACGCCACAACATCAATCACGCCGTGGAATTCTTCCTCACCGGCAGTTTATGATATAACAACACCAAGCGAGTACATACGAACACCGTGCCCACTGCGGTCATAAAACCGTGACGGCAAGTACGGCGCTAACTACCGATACCAAAGCCGCATCATCAATCGACCGGCAAGTAAAGCCAACTACCGATACCAAAGTCGTGACTAACAATACTATACAACTATACCACGGCGACCCGGCAAGTACGGCGCCAACTACCGATACCAAAGCCGCGATCACGTCATTGATGGGCAAGACGAAGACCAACTACCGATACCAAAGCGGATCACGAGACTTTGCCACTAAACCGAATCGGCAAGACGGCGCTAACTACCGATACCAAAGCCGAATCACCACGACCGGCAAGTACGAGCCAACTACCGGATACCAAAGCCGAATCAAGAAAACTCACGGAGAGCTAGTCCATGGAATAACACTATCAACAGTGGAAACGAACCTCATCACGCCGCGATACCCGCGACCATCCATCGAGTCAGTATGCCCATGGACTATCATAGTGAAAGCATACCCGTTGGCCGTCCATCGTGTCAGTATGTCCAAAATGATCAAGAATAACATGATCGGTCCTCCATCGAGAGACGGGGTAACATAAGGATACAACACTTGCACAACAAGGCTATCACACGCAAACATAGGCAAGTTACACACAACTCAAGGTACTTTCATTTTATGTCAAAGTCCGGGTTTTAACCCCAAAGTACTACATACTTTAATTCTTTTTTTTTTTAAAAAAGACCCATTTCTTTCCCAAACGTCACCTGATACTAACACTCGTAGTATCCAAAATAGAGTAACTATTGTTTTAAGTAAACCAAAACAATTTCCATACCTTCTTTTAAACCAATCTTAAGACAAAAGCATGCCTTCCTTTTTAAATCATTTTAAGACAAAATCATGCCTTGCTTTAAAACAAAGACACTTTTCCTTTTTAAAGTCAAGTAGCAATATACTTTTTAAATCAAGTGTCTTACTCTTTTAAAAACAAGTAACCTATACCTTTAAATCAAGTTACTTCTCCTTTCCCAAAATCAAGTTGTTTATAAGTCAAGTCTCTTTACTTTCAAAAAATCAGCCTCTTAATCTTTAAATCATATCTTTTAAGGAAACCAACCTCCAACTTTTAAAATGTCAAGTTATCATTTTAAATCCAATGATAAAACCATTCTTTTGTTTTCATAAAGTCGTTATAAATAACTTTCCATAAAGCTATTATAACACTTTATGCTTTAAACCAACCAAGGACAACTATTCTCATTTTCGAAATCAAGATAACTTTATTCTTTAAAAGACCACACACCCATTACTCATGAATGAGGTTTTACAACTTTTTAACACAATTCAAGTTCTTAATATTTTCATAACAAGTCACTTAACTTTGGAATCAAGTCAAGGACACAAAAGGAAAATCAAATTCCTTTAAACACACGTGCGTCTACCGCACTATATATATTTCACAACAATCATGCTAGAAAGGATAGGAAGAGGTTCACATACCTCGCGACGATTATCGACAATTAGCAAAATGTTCCAAAGTACTATAACCCTGCTAGCCTTTTCCACCCTTCAAGTAGAATACGCTACTCGTAGTACTTCAACCTATAATAGCCATAAAACGTTTATTAACTTCTAGATCCCTTCGTAGAATATTTCTAAGTACAAGGTTCCATATTCTACGGAAAATTCGGCATCACCTCCCCCCGCAACCACATAAATAACCTCCACTATCAAGGCCCGCTACCAAGCCGACAACTCAGAGGGGATTATACGTCTAACCGGACGTGTACAATTCTGCCCCACAATAAAACTACAAGTCTACTGTAAATACAGTTCAATTCGTTATAATCATCCTTCCAATATATCTTATACTCAATTCTAAACTACTACAACATGTAATCTCTAATTACAATAGGGGGATAAAGATCATTACCTCGATAAGCCCAAAATTATCCAAGTTTTATAAGTCGATCCTGAGCAACGTTTAGCTCCACTTCCTTACGCTCCATCCCGCTCCAAGCAACCCTTAGAAGTTTCTAAACAACTTCTCTTAACACTTCAACCAACTATGAAGATTTTCCTAGGGTTTCATTTGCGACTATTGGAATAAAGTAATATTTTCGGGCACTTATGTTGGGATAACTTTGGAATAATACAAGGGATTTAGACTAAGGTATTTGGGACTATACCAACACTTGAAGAATTTTCTCTACACAAAGGGGGAGTGTTTGGACGAGAATTACCTAAGGGAGGGAGGGAGAATTTTTGCCTTGGAAATTATTTCAAGTGAGGGATGAATAAAGTCTAGCAAACAAGGGGGTATTTATAGGCCAACCAATGGCTAGGATCAAAGCAAGTGTAAGGTGTAGATTGGGGACATGTGTGTGTGGGTTCTACCAACCACATGTCCACCACAAAATTTGGACAAGTGGCTAGCCACTTGTCCACCACAAAAACGCCCCAATGCCAAGTGACACTCCAAATCGGCCATAGGGCCACATGGGGGTGACACGTGTCGCCCCCCTACTCGTCCAAAATATTTCATCTTCCGAAAATACCCGTAATGCCAAAAATTCGAAAATAAAGTGAACCCCATAAAACCGTAAATTTTCCCCGTGGGCCCCACGTGACCAATTCCGGAAATAAAATTCCATAATCCTCTAATATTCCAAAAAGTCCGAATACCAAATCTGGGAATCCAATTCCCATTAACGAACTTTTTTCCTTCACAAAATCCAGAAACTTTTCCGTCGAAAAATCACATCTTTCTTCCTTTCCAATTTTAATGTCGTATTCTCATACGTACGTCCTCATATACATACCCAGGAACTACGGGGTATAACACTCTTCTTACGCAAACTAGTCAAAGACGAGCATCTGCTCTAGATCTGCTCCACCTTTGCACCGGAGCTTTGAGCTTTGGTGAAACCCACCACCACTACGTTAACGCCAACGATTCTACTTCCGGCGAACTACTTTTTTTTGTTTTGTTTTTTTTCTATTTTTGCAGGTACCACAAGATCTACCATAACGTACACCCGAGTTCTAACGCTTTGTTCTCCCGCCTAGCATCCGGTTACAAAAGTTTCGACATGAAACAATGATTTTATGCAGTGAACAATGTGTTCCGGCGTGTGAACAGGTTCTATTAGCCTAGAGTTTGTACCTCTAGTTGCCCGTACTCAATATTTGTCCTTATCCTTGAAGTTAAATTCCTGTGTGTTGTGTTTTATTGAATCTTGACTTTACATTCTTGTATTTATTCTTCTTGTTCTTTGTTTTAGCATTTTGATTTGTAGTACCCTGACTTACTTCTAGATTCTTGCTAACTTGTGCTTTAGTATTGGTTCTCGTATGTGTTAACGTTAACCTTTGACTGATAGTTTTTACTCTAGTGCCTTTGGTGAATGATGGTAGACTATGGTCATGTTCTCGGTCGGGGACGGAAGCGAGGGTTAGGGGGTAAGGGTAATACTAGGCAAAGAATAGGGGTCTTGAAATATTGGAACTTTAACGGAAAAGTCCATAGAACTAGATAATATTCTTAAGAAGATGAAGATTAATAGCATGTGTCCAGGAAACCAAATGGGTATGACCCAAGGCTAAGGATGTAAACGGGTATAAGTTACGGTTCTTGGCTAGGTCGAAATATAGGAATTAGGTAGGCATTTTGGTAGACAGAGAGCTAAGGATCATGTGGTATAGGTTATGAGGGTCAATGACAAGATGATGACGATTAAGTTGGTAGTTGGAGGGCACGCTATGAACATTATTAATGCGTATGCGCCGCAAGCGGGCTTGAACAAGCAGTTATTCTGTCTAAATTTTCTATTGCGCTACACACTAAGTGCCTGTTTGGATTGGTTTCTGAGTACCCAGAAGTGTTTCTGAGTACCCACTTTCGTGAAAAATGGCAAAATTGTCATGTTTGGTTTGACTTTTCAGAAGTGCTTCTGGTCCTGGGGGTTGCTCCGAGAAATCCTTTCTTTCTCGTCCACTGCAGTGCGGACACACCCGCATGGATTACATGCGATTACAAGAATGGCGAAAGTTAACAGCATCGACATTATCTGATGGATGTAGACCACTCGCGAGGATAATCATTCCAGTCTTGGGAGAAGTGGCGACCCTCTACCATTTATTTCAATTTGAATTTTACCATTTCTTTTATTACCCTCTTTAATTTTCATCAACAACTCTATCCACCTTCATTACACTCTTTAAATATCTAGAAATAATTACTAAAAAAATAATTCAAATATACAACTTTCATTACCCTCTTTAAATATCTAGAAATAATTACTAAAAAAAATCCAAATATACAACTTTCATTACCCTCTTTAAATATCTAGAAATAATTACTAAAAAAAAACCCAAATATACAACTTTTATTACCCTCTTTAAATATCTAAAAATAATTACTAATAAAAAATCAAACATACTACTAAAGTTGACATTTGTTCATGTGTAATTGCAGATTGAAATTTTAAACTCCTCAAACATCCTAACGTTGTCCGATTATACGAGGATTATCCTTCTTTTTTTCTATTGTCTTCTTTCAAAATACTCAGAATATTACTACTATAATACATTATATTTTGAATAAACAAGAAATAAATATACCCAAGTTGAAGTATCAAGTTTTTTTTATTATTTTTGAAGAATTGCCTGAAGAGCGCCGCGGTTCCTTCGGCGTGAAAAATCACTGGAACTTAGACACCACGACTTCTTCATCAGAGACGTTCGAGACTTAATATGCAATCAAATTATAGAGTACATGCAAATTTAGTATTGTAATAATATTTAAATATTATTTGCACTTTAAATTAGTATTGTACAATATTCTACTAATATTTAAGTACTATATTGCACTTTAAATTCTATTATCTATTTGTAATTTTTATTTACATACTTTCATTTATTTGTAATTTTTATTTATATGTATTGACTAAATAAATAAATATCTATTTTGATAATTTTACATTTAAAAACAATTTTGATCAAAACTATCAAAACATCATTTATTGATAACAATCACTTTTATATTGTTGCATCCAAACATAAATCACTTCTGACAAAAACACTTGTGCCATAAACATTTTTTGCAGAAGTGCATCAGAAGCACTTTTGTCCACCGCTAATCCAAAAAGGTCATATGGGCTTGTTCGCTACATTTGCGAAAGTACATGACTTATTTGCTCTTCTGCTATTAATTCTTTCACCACCCCCACCACCCTCGTTGTCCAATATGAACTGGCTTGATTAACATTGCCGCCGGTGGTTGCAAACCCTGTCGGTCGTCTCCGGCAAACAATGGATCAATCTTTTTTGCTGATGCTAACAAATCTTCTTCACCTCCACAACCACCTTGACCCCACCACCTCTCTTCTCTCCGATTCTACCTCCTCTTACTCTTCCTCCGTTGCTTCACCCACCTCCACTACTTCCCTCCTCACCTCCACCTCCGCCGCCCCTCTCCTCTTCTTCACCATAGCCTCCGTTCTCTCCTACCTCTCTACCCACCCCCTCACCAAAAAACCCAAACCTAACAACCCCTCTTCTCCAGCCCCCACCGCTACGCCTGAATTCTCCGTTTCCGCTTTCCGTGCACTCTCCACTGAACATATTTGGGCTATGGAAGCTCCTCTCCGTGATGCTCAGTGGCGTTCCCTTTACGGACTTTCATATCCCGTTTTCACCACCGTTGTTGATAAGCTGAAACCCTTCATTACCCAGTCCCAACTCTCTCTACCTTCTGATTACGCCGTTGCTATGGTACTTTCTAGACTCTTCCATGGGTTTTCTGCTAAAACCCTAGCTACCCGTTACGGCCTTGAACCTTACCTGATCTCCAAGATCACTAACATGGTCACCCGCCTCTTGGCTACTAAGCTTTACCCCGAGTTTATCAAGATCCCGGTGAGTCGGCGGCGTCTTGTGGAGACCACTCAAGGGTTTCAAGAATTGACTTCACTACCCAATATATGTGGAGCTATTGATGGGACAGCTGTCAGGTTGCAGCATCTTTCGTCGGATACTGTTAATTCGTCGATGTATTATAGTCGGTATGGGTTTCCGTCTGTATTGCTTCAGGTTGTTGCTGATCACAAGAAGCTATTTTGGGATGTTTGTGTGAAAGCCCCGGGTGGATTTGACGATGCTACACATTTTAGAGATAGTCTGTTGTATAATAGGTTGATTTCTGGTGATATTGTTTGGGACAAAGGGGTTAATGTTAGAGGACAACATGTGAGGCCATACATTATTGGGGACTGGTGTTTTCCGTTGTTGTCATTTTTGCTCACGCCGTTTTCTGGGAATAGGACTGGCTCACCTGC
This sequence comes from Przewalskia tangutica, assembly GCA_029844215.1. NCBI lineage: Eukaryota > Viridiplantae > Streptophyta > Magnoliopsida > Solanales > Solanaceae > Przewalskia > Przewalskia tangutica. The sequence continues at coordinate 5,124,637 of CM056731.1, read as the reverse complement.
TGAGAATGCCTATGATGAGGCCTTGTTGAAGGGGAGGAAGATGGTTGAGGAAGCTATAGGTTTGTTGAAAGGAAGGTGGAAAATTCTTCAGAATTTGAATGTGGGACTAAGTCATGCACCCCAAACGATTGTTGCTTGTTGTGTGTTGCATAACTTGTGTCAGATTGCGAGGGAGCCGGAGCCAGAGCTTTGGAGGGAGCCAGAAGAGAATGGTTCCCCTCCAAGGGTGTTAGAGAATGAGAAGTCTTTCTATTATTATGGTGGAAGCGCGAGGCAAGCCTTGGCTGATGATCTATATCAACGGCTCTCTTCAAGATAGAGAGAATTTACCAGAAGGTGGGGAAATCTCTGATGCTTGCATTGATGTAAGGATAACTTTACTTGTTAATTCTAGTTTTTGTTTCATGGTAGCTGATATTGCTCTTTGACAAGGGGTAGCAATGTACTGAATATTACCTGTAGTCTAGTTGGTAAACCTTAATAGTACCTCAACATTCAATAGATTGTTTCTATTGTGGAATAATTTTACTTCTTTCCAACTCTGCAATCTCTCTTGAGTCGAGGGTCTTTCGGAAACAGCCGCTCGCTCTACCTACCAAGACACTCTACCCTCCCCAGACCCCACTTTGTGTGATTTCACTGGGTATGTTGTTGTTGTTGTTAACTCTGCATTCTGAAAGAATTTATGCTGGAGGAAGAAATAGAAAGATTTACCCATCTGTGATTCATGAGCACATATGCATCCGCTACTTGGCCTATCATGTGTCTTTGTTCAGCTATTCATTTTCACCTTATCCTGCCTATTTTGACCTTCTGGTTATCTATATTTCTGTATTTGCCTAACCTAAGTTAACAAAGAGGATCCCGAGTCATCGAGCACACATAGGATTGAGAGCTAATATCACAATCACACAGTGATTCTTCATTTACGAAATCTGGAGTAGTTCTCTTCTCCTCTTTTCCTTTTTAAGTGATATGAGACAATTACCCCAAAGGCCCAGGCATCAGTCATCCTGAAAACCTTTAAATGCACCATAAGCTGCTCTTAGGCAAGTCCCTAGCATCTGATGTATGCCAGTGAAGACACTGAAATTATGTATGAGCTAGATGGAAATTTCTATACCTACGGAACAGGATATGGGATTTAGGGCAATTGAATTTTACATTGTTTTGGCTCCCACTAGTTGTAGATGATCATGTTTCAATGCTATTGAATATCTGACTTTTTGCTGAGACATTGGAGAAAGTAAAACTACGGCCAATTGCCGTTCTTGTTTGTATGATCAATGGAAGCCATTTCTTTTCCCAATTGCCATTCTGACTTTGATTCTTTTCTCTTGATTTCTCTGATGTCGGGAAGTTCAAAAGCCCTTGGTAAACAATTTTTTTTTTGGGGGGGGGGGGGGGCTATTTTGTTCTGGTACGATGTTTGAGTTGCAAAATCCAAAGCTTGATGTTAATGCAGTTTTATATTCCTACAGCCTATTAAAAGTCATGTTTTCCATTTGTTCTGCAATCTGTACTCTGATTCTTGTTGGTTTTGTTTCCATTTCTAAAGAAATGGGGGAGATTTCTCAAGTAGATAGGAAGTGAGGAACGATTTGTTTCGTCGGAGGTAAAAGTCGAAATATTACGGGATATCTCATTGAGTCATCTTGCTAAATGTTGATTTGGAGATATCCATAAAAATCTTGGTGCACATGCTTACTATCAAAAATCATAAGATCAACCAATGTGAATTGTAAAGACAAATTAGTCCTTACTGCAATTAAGCTATTTAATGTGAACCCATAACAATCGTCGTGACAAATTTTTCCAAATTTCGAACCTCAAATTTCCAAGGAAATGATTTCCTATGACGAGAATGATCCTACAAATATCTCATAAGAAAAACACTACATAACTAAAAGAACATTTGTTTATAGATCATACTACCGATCTCCTCTATGCACCATGTCATTCATAACGTGAAATATTTATTCAGCTTTTCATTTTCCTTGGGAGAGGGACTTGGAGGAGGGGGAGAGGAGGTTTAACAAACGGCTTGTTACGAGTAGGGAAACTTATCGATTCTGTACGACAGAGTTGGACAACTCAATTTCGTCCGTTGTGTTGCCCTTGAAGTAGAAGACTAGCAATATGACAGATGTGAATCAGATATAATGTTCCAGTCTACAGCACTGCGTTAAAGCAGATAATAAACCCCAACTAGACTTTCCAAAGAATAGGTGCTCTTAGGCTGCTGCTTAAGTGGCCGTGAACGTGAACATGAAGGACGTATGCATCCAAGTAACTTCAGAGCTTCCTTTGAGAATGATTTTGCTGATGTTAGGATGAAGAAAAGGAGAGGCCGCTGTTAGATAATCGGCATCCAGCTGGTTAGCAAGTAAAGATCATTTATATAAGTGTTTGGTTCTTATTTCAGGCAATAAGTTCTCAATGGAGAAACTTCAGATACTGAGGATACTTTGCACTCTACGAAGCAATCAGGTCTGACAGCCTTACCACAGATCCATTGTGAAATGCAACTGAGGACTGACCTAGATTGTACTAAAATGCTCAGCTTCACACCAATGGCAGAACTTCCCACCGTCATTGGCCTCTCCTCCTAGCTCGTATCTGACATCCTCGTGGACTTCACCTTAGAACCGACAGACCCACCCTGGCTTACTCGGCCCACGTCCCCAACAGGCCTACACAACACAAGCCCCCGCCCTCAACTTATGCACTGACTGACATTGAGGCAGTTATGAACACAATGTCACTCAATGCTCCAGACGAAAATTGGTATATGGACAGATGCGTCACATCTTACATAACAGCCTCACAAGGTACTCTCTCGTCTTATTCCAATTTGAATAATTTAAATCGGAATATTATTATTGGTAGTGGACAAGACATTTCTATTCGCAATTTTGGTCATTCATCCTTATCCCCACTACATCCACCACTAATCTTAAAAATGTCATCCATGCCCTTAAATTCATTAAGAATCTAGTCTATGTGCTACGTTTCACAATCGATAATAATGTTTTCCGTGACTTTGATCCTTTTGGTTTTTCTGTAAAAGATTTTACGACAGGGAGACGAATAATGAGATGTGACAACACCGAAGATCTCTATCCTATTTCAAACACCACCGTCAACAATCCCGCCTCAGTTCCATCAACATTTGATGCTCTTTCGTCCTCCTTATGACACTCGAGATTAAGACATCCGGAAGATTATGTTTTACGCTCCCTTAGAAAAATTAATTTTACTAATTGCAATCGTATTTCTAAGACTCTTATATGTGAATCCTGCATTTTTGAAAAACATGTTAAATTGTCATTTTCTGCATCCACAAATTGTACTTTACTACATTTTGATATCATACATAGTGATTTGTGGATGTCTCCTCTTTTAAGTACGACTGACCATGGATATTATGTGTTGTTTTTGGACGATTATTTCAACTTTCTATGGAGTTTTCCAATTGACAATAAATCTCAGGTCTACCCTATTTTTTCCTCATTTAGTGCTCTCGTAATAACACAATTTGAAAAGAGTATTAAATATTTCAATGTGACAATGACAATGAATTCAATAATAATCAATTCAAACAGTTTTGCTCCAATAATGGTCTTACCTTTTGTTTTTCCTGCCCTCACACATCCTCCCAAAATGGTAAGGCCGAACGGAAAATTCAAATCATAAACAATCTAATGCGTGCCCTACTTGCTCATGCCTCAATTCTCCCTCAATCCTGGCATTCTCCATGACCACCTATCTCCTAAACATAATCTTAAACAAGTCTCTATCTCAACGGTCGCTCACTCAAGTTTTGCTTCGTAGGAACCTCTCCTAACAACACTTGTGTATCTTTGGCTGTCTCTGTTATTATCTCCATTCGACCACTCACAAACTTCAACCCTGGTCTTTCTCGTGTGTGTTTTTGGGTTACCCCGCCAATCATCGTGGTTATTCGTGTTATGACTTGTCAAGCCATAAATTTATTATTTCACGTCATGTCCTATTTGATGAGTCTCAATTCTCCTTTGCCTCCCTAAACTCGCCACATCGACATTCCTACGACTTCTTAGATGATGGCCTAAATCATATTCTAATTCATCATTTACATAGTATGTCGTCCTGCACTCGGCACCTCGAATAGTTCGGACACACCGCCCACCTTGCTCACTGGCGCGAATAGCTCGCCTTAGGGTGATTCCGTAGCCACCTCTCAACAAATCGAGCATCAGATAGCCGGTCCCACCACCAATGCCCTTCATCCTCTTCCCGGCAATCCCGCGTCACACCCCCCCCTCCCATCCCATGTCTCGAGATACGCTCTCGGACCATGAAAACCCGTGCCATGCATATAATTTATAAACCTAAACGGTTGTTTAACCTATCCGTTTCAGTTATCCCTTCCGCTGTCCCTCAAAATTCGAAGGATGCCTTGTCTGACCTGTTATACCCCGTAATTCCAGGGAATGTATGTGAGGACGTACGTACGAGAATACGACAGTAATTTTGGAAAGAAAGAAAGACGTGATTTTTCGACGGAAAAGTTTCCGGATTTTGTGAAGGAAAAATGTTCGCTAATGGGAATTGGGTTCCCGATTCGTACTTGACTTTTGGATTAATTAAGAATTATGGAATTATTTATCCGAATTGGTCACGTGGGCCCACGAGAGAATTTACGGTTTGGGCCCACTTTATTTTTTTACGGATATTTTCTGGAAGGTGAAATATTTTGGACCAATAGGAGGCGACATGTGTCACCCTAGGTGACACTTGGTCGATCGAAAATGATGGGTTTGGTTGGCACGTTTTTACATGTAAAGGCCAAAAACATTTGGTCAAAGTCTTGAAGATATTTTGTGTAGTAGATGGATAAGTGGGACCCACACACACATGGCTCAATCTAGACCACACACTTGCTTTAATCCTAGCCCTTGAATGTCCTATAAATACCCCTTTAAGTTGCAAGACTTCTTCATCCACACTTGAGAAATTCCAAGGCAAAAATACTCCCTCCCTTTGATGAAGTTCTCGTCCCACACCCCTCTCCCTTAATCAAACTTTGTCCAAAAATTCTTAAAGTCTTAAGCGTTCTTCCTTAGTGTATTAGGAAGATTAGTAACCAAAGGTTAGAAAAGATTTCACACCCTTAGCCTAAATACACCCCCTTGGCCGAGAGTTGCCACAAGTTTAGCCTAAGTGTACTTCACTTTTTGGAGTTGAAGTGTTTAAGAGAAGTTATTAGAAACTTCTAAGGGTTGCTTGGAGCGGTTTGGGCGTCTGATTATGAGCTAAACGTTGCTCAGATCGACGTATAATCTTGGATAATTTTGGGCTTATCGAGGTAATGATCTTTATCCCCTATCAGAATTGAAAATTACATGTTGTAGTAATGTATAGTTGAGTATACTATATATAGAATGGATATTAAAGAAGAGAATTGAACTGTAATTACATCGTAAAGAAGGATATTAAAAAGGAGAATTGAACTGTAATTACATAGGATATTAAAAAGTAGACTTGTAGTATTCCTATGAAGTAGAATTGAACACGTCCGGTTAGACGTGTAATCCCCTGGGAGTTGTTGGCACAGTAGCGCCTTGATAGGAGGAGATTTATGTGATAGCGGGGAGGTCTTTGTCGAATTTTCCGTAGAAATATTCTACGAAGAGAACTAGAAGTTAATAGGCGTTTATGGCCATTATAGGTGGAAGTACTACGAGTAGCGTATTCTACTGAAGGGTGGAAAATGCTAGTGCGTTGTAGTACTTGGAGCATTTTGCTAATTGTCGATAATCGTCGCGAGGTATGTGAACCTCTTCCTATATTTTCTAGCATGATATGTTGTGAACTATGTAAGACGGCAGAGACGTACGTGTTAAATGAATTTGGTTGGTTTAAAACATAAAGTGTTATAACGGCTTTATGGGAAGTTTGTTATAACAACTTTATGTGGGCAAAGAAATGGTTTGTGGTTTTTAAAAAGATAAAAGACTTGATGTGAAATAATAAGGACTTGGGTTGTGTTAAAAAGTTGTGAAACCGCTTTAATGAGAAATGGGTAATTGAGTTTTAAAAGGAATAATGTTATATTGATTTCGGAAATGAGAACAAGTATCGAACAAACCACTGCAGCGTTAATAAAGGAAAATGTATTGACTAATTAATTATTATTAAAATCAGTAGAAACCTCCATCTGCATAGAAGCTAAGATAAGACAAAATTGTATTACATTTTGTAGATCATGACTGCTTTAATAAGATTGTTATAAACAAGAATAACCTACTCACACATAAGGCATATATTACTCAAATTGTTTTAAAAGAGAATTATGTTATTAAGTGATTAAGACTATGAACTACGAAACCTCTCGAAAATAAGAGACTTGAGTATTTGAAATTAGGCAAACTTGAACTTTTGGAAAAGAAGGTTGTTACTTGTCTTTAAAAAGGGAAATTATTTTGGTTTACTTAAAATAATAGTTACTCTGTTTTGGATACTACGAGTGTTGGTATCAGGTGACTTCTTGTGAAAGAATGGATATTTGTAAGAGAATTGTAGTATGGTAATTTGTTTGTGCTTGCTTGTGATAGCCTTGTTGTGTAAAAGTTGTATTCCTATGCTACCGCTCTCTCACGAGGCAGATATTGTTATTGTTGTTACATGGACATATACGCACCGATGAAGAATTTCCGGCATGCGGCCACGCGCGTTAATCACCCGATATTGTTATTGTTGTTACATGGATACGCTCGCACCGGAAGAATTTCGGCACGCGTCTACGCGGGTTAATCACCGTATATTGTTATTGTTGTTACATGGATACGCTCGCACCGGATGAAGAATTAGAGCGCGCATACGCGCGTTAATCACCCAGATATTGTTATTGTTGTTACATGGATACGCTCGCACCGGATGAAGAATTCCGGCACGCGGCTACGCGCGGGTTAATCACCCAGATATTGTTATTGTTGTTATACGAATACGCTCGCACCGGAAGAATTCCGGCATGCGGCCACGCGGCGCGTTAATCACCCAGATATTATTATTGTTACATGGATACGTCGCACCGGCGAAGAATTCGGCGTGCGCTACGCAGGTTGATTACGATATATTGTTATTGTTGTTACATGGACACGCTCGCACGGTGAAGAATTAGGGGCATGTACGCGGCAGGTTGATTACGGTATCGTTATCGTGCATCCTGGACACGTATACACCGATGGAGAATTCCGGCATGTGGCCACGATGCGCATGATTGATATTGTGGGCGTGAGACCGCCGGTTATACTTCGAGTGATGACTTTGAGGCGTGAGTCCCTCGCTGATACGATCGCTTTTATGTCGTGGAATCGTAGTTTGGTTATCGCGCATGTCTCTGTTTTATTTAGATCGTTATGATTTCGTTTCTGATTTTCGATTTCACATACTGTACTGTTATCTCGACCTCTCGGGCCGCGTTACGCCGCAGTAGAGGTACATCGGTTGTTGATCCTCGCCATGTGATCACGCCACAGACAAGCTCCGTTTCTCCGAGGCTTATCTTTTGGGTATGTTTCCGAGTTTGTAGGTTCTTGTACATTCGTGGTATGGCGGCCCTCGTCCGTCATAATTGTTACATTTTTGAAGTCCGTAGCATCACATGTGTGGCGGGGTTTGTAAATGATGAACTGTTCAAATTTCTGATATATGCAAAGGCAACCGCTTCGGTTGCTTTGTTTTCTTATGTTGTATCTTGTTTCCTGTTTAAGTTTTTATTTCCGCTGATTTTCTCTGATGTTGTATCACTAGGGTGCCCGGGGTAAGGCACCAGTCGCGGGCCCGAGGTCGGGTCGTGACATGACCCTAATTAGAAAGCGCAATATTAACGAATATAATGCTCTTATTGATAATAAGACGTGAGATCTAGTACCCAGTCCACCTGATGCTAATATTATTCATTCTATGTGAATTTTTAGATATAAAAAGAAATTTGATGGTTCTTTTGAGAGGTACAAGTTTTGTCTTGTAGGTGATGGCAGGTCTCAACAGGTGGAAGTGAACTGTGATTAAGCGTTCAGCCCGATCGTAAAGCCCACAACCATCTGAACCATCCTCAACATTGCTCTATCCAAGTCTTGGCTCATTCATCAGTTTGATGTCAAGAATGTCTTCTTACATGGGGATTTTCATGAAACGGTATATATGCATCAGCCTATGGGTTTCAGGGATCCTATTCATCAGGATTATGTGTATATGTTGCAGAAATCAAGCTATGAATGAAACATGCTCCTCGAGCATGGTACCAGCGGTTCGCCGATTATGTCTCCTCTATCATTTTTTCACACAGCAGATCCGATCTTTCCATGTTTATCTACAACAAAGGTACAGACATGGCTTATCTATTATTATATGTCGATGACATCATCCTTACCATATCATATGACGCTCTCCGCCGGTCCATAATGTCTCTCATTTCTTCTGAGTTTGCTATGAAGGATCCGAGCTCCTGAGTTATTTCTTGGGCATCTGTCACTCGACATTCTGGTAGCCTATTTTCGTGTCAGAAAAAGTACGCCGAAAAGATCCTTGACCGTGCAGGCATGACATCTTGCAACCATCTCACACGCCAATAGACATCAATTCCAAGCTCAGTGCTGATTACGGCCCCCCATATTCAGACCCGACTCACTAATCGTAGTCAGTGCAATACCTCACATTTACGAGATCTGACATATCCTATGTCGTGCAATAAATCTGCCTACACATGCACAATCTGACGGAAGCACACATGCATGCCATCAAACGTATTTTATGATACATCTAAGGTACACTTCACTTTGGATTACATCTATGCTCGCCGCCATCGTCTCATCGCTATTCTTGACGTCGATCTTGGGTGGATGTCCTGACACCCGACGCTCCATGTCTGACATTTTCCTCGTAGATAACCTATTGTCTTGTTCTTTTAAAAGGCAACCTACACTATCTCGATCAAGTGCCGAAGCATAGTACAGAGGTGTCGCCAACATCGTCTCTGAGTCTTGTTGGATCCGTAACCTTCTACTTGAGCTTCACTGCCCGATTCAAAAGGCAACACTGGTCTACTGCGATATTAGTGCGATATATCTTTTTGGCAATCCCGTCCAACATCTCCGCACCAAACACATTGGGATGGACATTCATTTTGTTTGCGAAAAAGTGGTTCGTGGTCAAGTTCGTGTCCTTCATGTTCCTTTCAAATATCAGATTGCCGACATCTTCACCAAAGAACTTCTGCGCATACTATTTGATGATTTTCGAGTTAGGCTCAATGTTCGTGAACCTCCCGCTTCGACTGCGGGGGTGTAATAGAATATTACACCGAATATTCTTTCATTAATTGTATATATATTATTTTAGGTAGAATTGTATTCCTATTATAATTAGGTTGATTAGTTACCTAGTTTAAATATTTTTATACTATTATATATACTGTACATTATTGATAAATACAATCAAAGAACATGGTTGGATTTAATGATCATTTCTTCAATGGAACATGAAATGCATTGGTTGGATACATAGGTAATTTGTGTGATTCATTGGGGCCTATTTATGAGAAGGGAAAAAATAATTATGAATATACATGTGTAACATGAATAGGCCTTGTAGTAACAATGAAGGTTTTCGATACTCGGAGGTTGATAAGAGTTTCTTTAGCTTGTTAAACCCCAGTAGGATGGGATTAAATTCTGAATGTGATTGTTCTACCATTGCAAAGCAAAGGGCTATGTCAATAAATGTACCGATTTCTCCATTGCAAAATTCAAGAATCCAAGACAGTTACAGTTATGAAGACCACAGCCTTATTCTTCAAGGGGTATATTTGAGTGGGGATGAAATTATTCTGTGTTGGGGCGGGTTATAAATTGGGGGTGGGTTATTTCTATGAAATCGGGTAATTGTAGTTGAAATTGATTTTTTCGTCCAATTAAGGGTACAAGTGTAATGGCAGGGGTATATTTGAACACTATGGATATATTTGACTCTTTTCCCTTATTTTAAATCATAAATTTCAAAAGCTTATTTTCTTAAACTATGCGTCCAATCAACAATTCATATAAAATGATATGGAGAAAGTAGTACCTTTTATATGGCAAGATATATAAACAAAAATGAGACGAGAATTACTGAAATGCGCAACTACCCTCTGAATTTATCTTAATATTAGAGATGACCAATAATACTTGTAAAGCTGCATAAATTACTTTATACTTAAGGAGAGGACTGCTGCAAGTTTCAGTTCAGGTGATGAGATCATTTGATAGCCTTGAGTTATGGACTTGAGATAATTAGGCACCAGAACCAGAAACACTATTATCTGCTAGGAATGAAGATACAATTCAACTGCCAGGCGACTTTAGCCTGGACTGAAATTGGACAATAAATAGAAATCAATCAACTAAATAATCCAATTCCAGGACTGAATAAACTAAGGCCCTATAATTCTATACTGAGACCACAATCCCAATTTAAATGGCAAACTAGTAACTACATCTCGTTAATCCCTGTTGGCAGGAGTTGCAACTAGGACCATTCCCCTTAGTAACAAATAACTCCAAATCTAATCAACCATGTGTTACCCGCACACCACCAGAAATCTTTACACTATATGGTGTGGAAGTAAAAGCTATCAATACGTGCTCTGAAAGTGAAACCCGTGAATCAAACATACTCCAACAAATCGAATTCAGAGCAGGCCGTTGACGTTTCAGTGCAAGGTGGCTGACATCTGTAATGTTGAAATGCTTGAAGATTATCTCACCCACAATGTCTAGACTCTGATACATCCGGCACTCTTCAAAGTGTTTCAAATGTTACTGCGCCTTTGCAAGTCCTCGGGTGGAAGGACCATGCAACAATTTCACAAAACCAAGAAAACTTAGCTTTCCATCTGTATGCCTTATCCAGTCATGAAGAACTGCGTGAACTGGTATTGAAGGACCCAGTCCAAGTTCCTGAAGTGAGATTTGATCACAATATTAAGCAGTAAAATAATGAAACATACAGTAAGTACTCTGTATTCTCAAAAAGTCCAAGTGACAGATACAAAACAAAAGGAAACTTACAGATGCAAGTTCTTCTATAACAATAGCCCTATTGCCATCCTTCTCAAAAATTTCATATGCACACCTAGCATGTTGCTCCCAGCGCTCAAGAGCTTCCAACTGATGAACACTTAAGGCAGCTGCGCAGAATTCTTCAAAATCCATCTTTCTATATTGAAGTGCATTTAGCTGTCAAAGATAACATCAGAAACTACTATTCATAAGCTAGAATAAAAGAAGCAGGGGAACACACAAGTGGTGGTTATGTCAGTACCGAGGCAAGAAAATCTGGAATCCGTGACTCCTTCATAGCATCTGTTCCATATTTCATTAGCGCCTATACGGAACAAAAAGAGTAAGGAGATAAGACCTTCAGGCTTTGAGCAAACACAGCAGAATTGCTGAAGATGAGAGTCTCTAGATACTAACTGATCTTATATTTTCTAGCTTTATGCTGCCAAATTTGTCTGGCTCCAGCAATGCAAATTGCTCCTTTAGATAAAACAGTTCATCTGCTGTCAAAGTCTTCGATAATGCCTGTGGAGGGAAAAGTATTAGGTGTAATTTACCAAGTGAAATGCTACCAAGTGTATAAGCATCAGAGCTGGTAAAAGAGGCCGAATCATCATACAGAACTTATATAAATCAGAAGAACTTTAAAGAGCACAGCATCAAGCAGCATTGCCATAACAAGGCAACACCCCAAACTATTTTCAAACAGATGCAATAAAAAAATCACCGATTTAATCAATAACGTGGAATTTTCTCCAATGAGCCACACGCAATATTTTATAGATACGCTTTCAAAAGTTCATTAGCTACAGAGCAAAATTGACAATAACAGTACCAATTTTAATTAAAATTTCACAGATGAAGAGAGAGACTCTGATTTGATCAGCAAGAGCTAATGCAAAATATGAACTTGTAATTTGCAGTTTATCTTCATCCTGAAAAGCAATTAGTTATTTCTTCCCAAAAAACTTCATCCTGAATACCTAGGGATTAGCTTAAGGAGTTCCCTTTCTCACCTTTCAGAATTTTGGGGAATAGAGTACAACATAGTGCTTTATGAACCCATAATATGAGAAAGAAACATAATATCATTTGCTTTTGTTGTAGGAACATCTAAACTATACCATGTACGAGCAATATGCATCATGAAAGTTGTCTAAGTGAACTTATCTAGACTAACTGAAGAGTGAAGAGACAAAATCAACAACAATAATTTGTTTTAGCCTCGATCTTTTTCCATCGTAGAATAATAATCTATCAAGAAAACTTCACAGGCTAAAAGAGATTTAGCAGGATATGTTCACCAGACCAGTATCTTTCATCTTAGTAAGTTTATTTTTTAATGACCAAGAAATCCGTTTGGGCCCAACCGCAGCCCTCGAAACTCGGGGATAATGGACCTGCCCTCCACCTTTTTCCACTTAAATACAAGGCATAGCTCGCATCGCGCAGGGCTCAAACCTCTGACCTACGTCACAACACAAGTCCCTCAACCTTTGCCACTTGAACCAACTATACAGCTTCCTGGATGCAGAATAATTTTCATATTTTTTCCTCTTCAGTTATTCGTTTATTCCCGGGTCTCTCTCCTTGGATCTCATTTGTGTTAACAGGTCAACGAAGTACCTAAAGTAAAGGTCTTGAGTTAAATATCCCTGGTGCTAAACAAGCTTTTAATGGAAAAATGGAATTGCTTTTACAGGAGAAAAAGCACTGCTTCAAAACCAAAGCAAATTGTCTATTCCGATGATCCATAACGATACTAATATAAGCTTTTGCTCACATATCCCTGATAATGGGTGAGACAGGACTTTCTTTTTTAATAAGTAATTGGCGACACATATCCAGTATCCTAAACGCCATAACTGCATGGAGTGGGATAAAAGGTTCAATAATCACAGAACCCTTCAAGGACATCCAAAGGGTCTTTTTCAGTGACAACTTTGCTCCTTCTCCTTGGAATCAAATCTGGTTTAATAACACTCCCCTGAAAGTCTCCTCTTGATTAGTGGCTAAGAGGCATGCTTCAATTAATACAACCTTTCATAAGCGAGACTTCCAATTCTATAGGAGATGTCCTCTCTGTGAAGACCATCCTGAAGATGAAACTTGCCTTTTTCTTCACTGCAAGGTCACTTCTCAGTTGTGGAGTTTATTTTTTGCTATTCTTGGCATGACTTAGATTATGCCACTCTCCACTCAAGAGTTCCTTACTTGCTGGAATAGATTATGCCACTCTCCACTCAAGAGTTCCTTACTTGCTGGAACAGAGATTGTCTCCACAAAAAATCCCTCAAATTATGGAATACTATACCCCAGGTAACTTGGTTGACTGTCTGGCATAAAGCAACAACAGAATTTTGAAGGCAACAAGAGAAATACTTAGCCTTAAGTTAAGGAGTTTTTCCTTTGCTAGTTTTTTTATGCAAACTGGTCTATGTACAGGTTACTTATCCCTAGTTAGATATGATAGGGGAACTGCACAAATGGTAACTATGTTTTGACGCACTAGCTTAGTGCTTATTATCCATATTTAATATGATACCTTATCACCTATTAAAAAAAGTAATCACAGAAACATTCACCAAATACAAAAGGCAAAGGTTAGCTTAAAACCCTTATGCACTATGTCAGACCTAAAACCAAAAGATATAGGATACCATAAATAGTTCGGCTATCAAGGGCAGAGACAGATATATCAGGTTATATGAATAGTTCCAGCTAAATAATATACACACCCTTAAAGCAGCCTTACGCAAAGAGGATGATCTCATATATGCTTTCATGAGTCGAAATATAAGAATATCAACTGGTAGTTTTCCACCACTGTGATTACGCATCCAAGGATGACCTGCACAAGGGGGTCATGAGAAGAGGCACTATGAAGAAAGAGAATGCCAAAAAAATCACAGGAGAAAACACTCACATAACGCTTGAGAAGCACTCATTCTTTTCCGAGGATCTTTATTCAATAGTCGCTTGACAAAATCTTTAGCCTCTGAAGTTAGCGTAGGCCAAGGTGCTTCATCATAAGTTGGATCATCCTTTAAAACTGTCCTGAAGATTCCAGACTCTGTACGAGCCCAAAAAGGACGACTACCACACAGAAGAATATATGCTATCACACCTATACTCCACACATCAGCCTCTATACCATATGATCTGTGCAGAACTTCCGGTGCTACATAATATGCACTTCCAACAATGTCATTAAGCTTTTCATCTGCATACACCATATTTATATTAATGTTTAATGGAGAAGACAAATATTAGACTTGATATGAATCTGCATATTGAAAACTAACCTGGTCTCACAAAATCTGATAAGCCAAAATCTATGGCTTTTAACTGGGAAGATTCATCCTTCGACGAAAACAAAAAATTCTGGAAGAGGACATGGAAAAATGAGATACTTTTGCAAAAAAACAAAAAAGGAGCTATGATACATAAAGAAAATTCAAAAACTATTTATGCAAGCATGACCGAAAAAGATAGGAGGAGAAGAAGGCTGGACAGAATCATACAGATGACCAGTGCAGAGAGTAAGTTCTTTCCAAGGAACCACTCAAGCCATGAAACTTCCACGATACGTAGTAACAACCCACAATGCATCTAACTAGTACTTTTTAGCATTATAAGATAAGCCTAATGGATCAACCATATTAGAAAATCTAATAGAACTTAGAGCTAACTGTTTCCTTCAGCAGAAGAAAAACGTGTCTTGAAAGGAGAAGGTTGACGGCAGAAAGTATCTGTATATGTAACGTCATCAAAGGGAAGTATCTTCACATAATTGAAACGTGTAATACAGGGCAAGTGTTGATTAGCAAAGAAATTTCAGTCCTCAAGTTCCCAAGGGCTGGCACATATCATATTTTCTAGGGATAAAGCTCAATATGCCCTCAAACTATCCGAAATGGCTCAGCCATGCCACTCGTTAATAGTTGGGCATATTTATGCCATCGTCATGACCAAAAGTGCACATTCGTGCAATTTACCATTAACGGCTCAAATGGCCGGTGTTAAAATACCAGAATTGGACATGTGCCTGCAATTACAGGTCCACGACACTAACTGGTCCCACTAAATTAAAACACATCTCAATTAAATTAAACCCGCCCCAGAACCCAACTCACTTACCTCTTTTAACCCAAACCCCAATCTCATTTCCATTGGTCGACAAACCCAAATCAAGCAACTAAAAATGTCCAGCAACCTATAAATCTGAACTAAGTAATAAATTGCAGACAGCCTCAATTTTTTAGTTGTAAAGGTATTCAAATCAAGCAACTAAAGAACTGAGGTCTGGCCAGTTAAAGCAACTAAAATTTGAACAAGAACGAATCTGTCCAGCAACTATGAATCAGGTTCTGGAGCGGGTTTAGCAACTATGAACTGAGGTCTGGCTATTTTTAGTTTCATAGCCAATTCGCACCAAGGTGTACTATCGGACATGGACTCTCATCTATAAGGAATAAGGACCAATCCATGCACTCTGGATTAGTACAAAATCATGAAAAAGGTGTTTATGTTCAATTATTTGGATTACTTTTCACGGTCATGTCTTTGTTAGTTAATCAGTATGATAATTGTCATATAAAGGTTTTTTGAGGATGGATGTCTATAGCAGCTACATTTCAAGCAAGGAAAGATATGAAAACAGTTCTTTTGTATTTAGATGATCTTCAGCGTCCATCCAAGTAATAAGCTAAAGGCACTCTTTGGCATCATTAGGATACCTCACACATTGCAGCAAATCTCAACAGTGAAGTGCTTCTTCTTGTTTTCTTTTTTAGGACATAAAAAGGTAACTAGTGCTCTAATTTGCAAAACCAATTTGAGGAGTCTGTTTACCTCCGGTTTAAGATCACGGTGCACAACACCCTGGAGATGACAGAATGCAACAACATTTAATATCTGAACCATGACGTCCTTCGCATCCTCTTCTGAGTACTTCCCACCCCTGCCAAAAGAAATGAGAAGGAAATAAAATACTATCCCCCACAAAAAAAAATCTTAAAAACAAATCCATGAATTAGAAGTAAATTCCCTAAATTAAACAAAGACATACCGTGCAAGTATTCTATCGAGGAGCTCTCCTCCTTGGCATAACCTGAACAGCAAATTTTCAAGAATTTCTTTAGCTTTCATATTCTTAAAAGACCATGCAATGGATTCAAAACAAATTCTTATAAAGCCTGATGCTATAAAGGTTTAGAGTTATGCACTTTCTTTGAGTAACTAAGTTGTGGCTTAATAACAAAACTTTCTTCCATGTTGTGCTTACATGAATTATCCCCTAGCCAGAAGCATCACCAAGACAGACAGAAAACCTTACAAGAAATAGATTAGATCTCACTAATGTGTGGTTAAGATTCTTACTCCATCACTACGTAGACATTATCCCGATCTTCAAATGCATCATAGAATTGTATGAGATTGTTATGTCCTGTTAAGGCGCGCAAAATTTTAACTTCCCTCCTGACATCCTCAATGGAAATAGCTGTTGTCATCTGAAAGACAACAAAATTGGAGCAATAAGTCAGCTGTTAAGAGGGTAAGATATGAAGTGAAGAATTGCATCTGAAGAAAAAATAAACAATTGTATAATTGCTTCTGACAAACTTAAACCCCCAAAAGTAAATTCATTTTGCTGTACACAAATATAATGGGTCATAAGTCAGCGTTATCATTTATCTAACTCCATCTGAAAACTACAAAATATGACATGGCCTTATGAGGTCAAGTAGCAAAATTCACTAAACCTATCAAATAGTGAAACCTTTTCTTTTTCTTTTTTCTCAAGTACTCTACTACAGAATCTTTTAGCAACCAAATAATTATTTTCATGAATTATAGTCTTTCAGTTTACTGGTAAAGCAGAAGCTCCTCCAACACAAATATCCACCTTTCTGATGATTATTGATATGAACAAAATGAAGCATAATAGTGTGATTGAGTCTCTCATTTGGTCTAAGGCATTGTTCAAAAAGAGTGTCCACTTACCAAATCAAGAAAGAATTAACCTTACTTTTCTAGATTTGCCCTTATTAAGTGTTGTTTGACCAAGTCCCAATACCTATTTAATTAGGGGCATTATAGTCAAATTACCTATTTTTGCCTAGGAGTTAGTATTTTCTTAAGGGGTGTGCAAATGGCTAAGTGGACACACTTTTTGATCCGGAGGGAGTAGTGTTTTTCCCTTCAAAAATCATATATGATCAGTTTGTATATTATCTCCTTATATCAAACACTGAACACCCAGTGATTGAACAAGATTTCCTAAGACGGAGTGAGTCATATCATCACCTAAAAGTAACAAGAATATTGTCGGCTAAGTTGCTCGGACTCTCAAAAAATGTTGCAGCATCCATGTCGAATCCTTCAAAAATATACTAATTTGGAGGAGCCGACACGCACCCGTCGACGTTTTTGAAGAGTTCGAGCAACATAGGCAGCAGGAAACAATGTTAAGGTTCTAACACCAACAGGATATAAAGATATCAGTTGCAGCCTCCTCAATGATAAGGCGAAAAGTACCAGAATGCAGGTTGCTAGTCACGTCAAATGAATAACTTGCTTGAATTTTCACTTGCCCTAGGCCTGTCTATACCATATTGGATTCATGACTAAGTCACTACATTTGATTTGGCACGTTATATGTTCTAGCGTAATCATATTGATTTCCTTTCCTAGTGATGATACTGAAAAAGATAATCATATGCAATGTTCCTCTTTCTTTTTTCTTTTGATAAGTTACAATGTTCTGCAGTTTTTAATGCAGTGACTTACATCAGTCACATAGGAAAGTCAGCCCTTGAAGTTCTGAGAGAAATATGAATAACTTAACTCGCATAGTTGAATTTGTGAACAAAAAGTAAAAAATCTTACGAGTCAGACCGGGACACAATACTAAGTAAGTTCGCTTATTGATTTATGTTTTAATAAAAAACAAATGGACAAGAGATTGCAATTCTTATGATGCTCAAAACCAACTAACTAATTATTAAAGAGTGAAAGCCACTATACTTATTTCAAATATATCATGGACCCCAATAAATTCCAATTGGAATTTATAACAAAAGTGACTACTAAAAAATAAGACCAGTACAGCACTTAAGAGCAATTTCCTAGAAAAGGAGAGGTTATGCCCCAAAAAAGGGGATGTTGAATAATAAAAAAAGAAGTAAAAGTAGCTTAAGCATCTAGAACTTTGATTTTGAATCACTAAAAATTTAAGTGAAAGAGCCCCAAATTCACTAGATAAAGGGGAGAATAAAGTAAAATTGAAATACAATTTGGCGGTGGGGGAAGTAAACCAAGTAAGAGGATGATCTAATGGCAGAGAGAACAACAACAACGTACCCGGTGTACGTGCAGTATATGCAGATCTTAACTCTACCTTTGTAGGGGTAGAGAGGTTGTTTCCCATAGACCTCGGCTAAAAAGAATGTAGTCTAATGGCAGAGAGAAATAGAACAAAGTTAAAACCTAACAAAAATTTAATCAAAGGAAATAGACTCCTAAAAATGATAACTTTTCCGACCATGCACGTCAAGGATCAGACATGTAAGTTATTCAATATGCAGATATACTTCAATGCATTATAATTAGAAGGAACAAGAACTAAAGAATGAGAGAGACCTTGGCCTTTGGAATGACCTTAACAGCAACTTGTTGACCTTTAAGTTCACCTTTATTGACAATAGCAGAACAAGTATACCCAAAATGCCCTCTACCAAGTTCCTCCCCAATTTCATACTTACTTGTAAACTGCTTAGAAAACCCAAAAGTGCCAAAACTCTTATCCAAGTTAGCACCTTCACTTTCCTCCCCTTCAGGTATAGCTGCAGCATTAGGCTTAACACTACCATGGCGTCTCAAAAGCAAAGCTTTAATGTGCTTTGCCGGAGAAGGAGGAGGAAAAGGGCGTTTAAATAACCTCGCCGGAGTAGAATTGGCACTCTTAGAAGAAGCAGAAGACTGACGGACAGGTGATTTCTTGCATAGAAAAAAACGACCGGGACTGGGAGAGTAAAAAGGGAAAAAAGGTGATTTTGTTGCTTCATTGTTGTTGTCTTTGTGGGGGTCACTGGTGTTTGGAGTTTCTGGTGGTGGTAGGATATCTTGTGGGGAATAAGTATTGGGTTTCGGAGGCTTTGAGGTACAAGCACCCATGGTGATTATTAGGTTAGACAGACAAGTGGGGAAACATAGTTATAAATTCAAGAATCAAGAACAATGGTGAAGAAGAAACATGTGTGGAAAAAAAAAGGGTACAAATTGGGATAATGGTGGTTAGAATATTGAGATTTTCTGGTTAGAAGAAGATGGATGTATATGTTTATGTATGTATGAATGGATACTTGTGAATCGGTAAAGCTCCAAGGGGGTTGGGGTAGCTCCGTTTCAATGGATGGATGGGGACTGAAGGGGAAGAGTACTTTATGTCTAAAGCCACGCGTCATCCACGTGAGAATTTACTGCCCAATTAAACTATGCACTAATGGAGTAATGGGCACCACTCTCCTATGGTAGGTCTTGTATATTTTACCATAAAAGGATTTGTTCTCTTCAATTCAATTGGAGGTCTCACGATGAAGTCCCAAGTATGAAAAAAATTTGATAGGAAGCGCTCCCGAATGAATCGTAAGGGACACGAATTCGAATATAATTCCGCTTCAATGTGGATACCAGACATACGATGGAAAATAAAAAAAAATTGTTGAAATTTGAAAATCTACCTTTTTTCAGTTCAATGTTCGATACCCGCTTAGGACTTAACTAATTCGGATAAACATGAAAATGTCTCATTTTACAAGTAAAATACGACCTATCAAAGATAAATTCATTTCAAGGACTTGAACTCTCTCTGATTAAGAATGAAAGATACTTATCATCGTAATGGAGTCTTCCTTAGTTGGGAATTGAACCTCAATTTTCATTAAAATTTTGAATTTTTTTTAGTTCTTGGGCTTAATCTTTTTTCTTTTTATTTTATGATGGGAATCATGGCCATTCTTTATTACAAGTCTGCACCGAAAGCGACGCAATAACCGCATAATCACGTCAGAAACCACACTTAATGATGTGTGTGAGTTAATCTTTTTTTCTTTTTGTTGAAAATTGAGTTTTCATCTGCAATTTTTTAACCAATTGCTACCTTATTGTCCCGCCGTTAAAAATAATACTTCTGTAGTTCATTAGAAATGTCTAATCTTATGTTTTTGGCACAATGCTGAAGAAGGTGGTTATCTTACTTTTCTTTTTTGGAATATTCAAATGGTGTGAAAAGGAGTCCTCCTTGCATAGAATTAGGCAACAATTAGCTTCGCACTGTATGGCAGTGACCACATATTTTGGGGTTAGGCCTAAGAAGAGACGTAGAATTTGTTCAACTTGATTGTAAACTAAGAGGTCATCATTTTGCCCCACTATTTTTAGCCTTATCAGTGATGCAGTGGTTCGTTTTTCTACTAGTATTTGAGTTTTCCATACATTTTTTTTTTTATAAATCCTGATTTTGAGACTACTTAATCTTTGTTATTTATTGTGTTATGATTAGGTTGGATTGGATCTGCCTCACTAGCTTATGAAAAAAATAAAAATAATGATGATTTGTGTTAAGCTTCTAGAATGTGTGTTTTAATTTTCTCTTTCTTTTTGACTGAATTTAGATCTTTTCTTATCGTCCAAACTTGGATGTCATGGAACGTAGATAAAAAAATAAAATGACTTTAAAGTGGTAATCCGTATGAATTGGGATTAATACTACAAGACGTAAATAGATGAAAGAAAAATAAATGAAGGAAATACATACAACAAAAAGCTAACTGAATCATATTCTGACTAGCTCTTTGTATTCTCGCATAAGTAAATGAAACTGGTAGGATATTACTCAGGTTTGAGCGGTGTTTGCCCGTAAAACACTACAGTTAAATTTATATACGTGATCAAGGACACGTGGATATCAAGTGATACGTTAGATAGAAATTCGAGATGAATAATATTGAAAAAGTAATAACAAGACAAAGTAAAGTAGTGATTAGTCTGAGCCTTGTGACATATTTTGGGTAGAATTACGATAATTTGTATAAAAGCACAAAAATTGAGAAAATATGAGCAAGTATCTTGTAATAACTAGAATGTAATCCTTTAAAATGGTACAATGTGTTCTATTTATACATGAGCTACACGGGTAGACAACCTACGAAATATGCGAAGAATGGATGTTGTAATAATTGAATAATCAATATCTCAATAAATGTCATTAAAGCTACGTATGACCGGTTTGGTAACGGTCACCCGTTACAATTCAAACGGCTCTCGATATACGTATTCTTGGTACGGCCATCTTGTGCTGTCACAGGTACCACGCGTACCTAGTCGGTAGTGCCTTAGGTTAACGTGGTCCTAACTCAGCATTGTGCTCCACGTGTTATATTATAATTCGTACAACTGTCTTATACGAATTTTGTCATATAAAAGTGATTACACCAAGTGAATAAATGCATGACATCTCTTTGTATATAAGCTTTTGATAATTCATCATAATTAATTAACATGCATTTTCATCTCATTAAATCGCTTTAAAATAGTAAATCTATATGATTTGGTGTAAACATCATGTGTTGATGAGTATTTACAGGTTAATTTGAGCTCTAAAAATAGAGTGGTTTTAAATAAGAATGTTTTAATCTAACCTAAATGAATACCTCATATACTGAGGTGGTGTTTGGTCAAGCTTCTGGAAGTTTCTAGATGGGAAGAGAAGCAAAAACACTAATTTGGTGTTTCTCGAGAAATGTTTATCGAGAAGCCCTTTTTGCTCATTAAATGGATTTTTTTTAGATCCATTTACCATTTTCTTTTCATAAAATTCCTTTTAATATCATATAATATCCCTATATAAAAGAGAAATTTGGGAATGAGGTAGGGGTAGGGCGGGACTAACTTAATCGGCCCAGACATGATTCAACAAGCTGTTGATAAGGTGAAGATTATTCAGGAGAGATTATTGACGGCCCAGAGTCGACCGAAGGCATATACAGATAATCGACGTCGACACTTAGAGTTTCAGATTGGTGATTGGGTATTCCTGAAGGTGTCGCCCATGAAGGGTGTGATGAGGTTCGCTAAGAAGGGGAAGATTAGCCCGAGATACATTGGGCCTTATCAGATTATTCGTAGGGTAGGCAAGGTTGCCTATGAGTTGGATTTACCATCTGATTTGGAAGCGGTACATCCAGTCTTTCATGTATCGATGCTACATAAGTGTATTGGTAATCCTTCTAGAGTATTCCCGGTAGATGATGTTCAGGTGACAGAGGAGTTGACTTATGAGGAGAGCCTCTGTCACGACCCGATCCGACGGACCGCGACCCGACGCCCTAATTGGACGTCATTACACTAACCCATCACGTAATCTATTGACTCCTAAGGGTAATAGAAAATTTCGACAGCACAACGCTGCATCTATAACATATACTCAAAATAGGTGAGCAGACAAGGTTGGCTTACACAACTATCCAACCATCACAACAGGCTAGTGATCGGTGTATTTTATATACACCTTTTGAGTCTGTTTTAGTTAGTCTTTTGTCCCATTTTGCACATATAAGTGTCGTATTAGGATAGTTTTTCTTTCTATTGAGTCAAAGTGGTTGAAATGGCCAAATGGCGGAAAAGGAGCAAAAAGAGGGCAAAGAGGAGATGCGAGTGAAAGCAGAGAAAGTGGCGACGAGGCTAAAATCTAGACAGTGCGTGGCCTCCTGCAGCAGCGAGGCGGCGCCATTATTCGAAGAAGGCTGCGAAGATTCGGTGTGGCTCGAAGACGAAGCAGAGCGGCGCCTAAACATCCAGAAGCCACGGGAGTTGCAGTAGCCGCGCTCCGACAGCGAATATCGGTAGCGGCCAGCTGAAAAATTAGGTCTTTTGACGGATTTTGGGCGGGCACATGTAAGGAAAAGAAGGAGCGTTTTAAACTATAAAAAGAGAACCTGGCGGTTTAAAGGGTTCCTTTCTTGCCAAACACAAGGTTTTCTTGCACAGGAGATTGGAGACCTAAACATTAGTAATTTCTTTCCTTTTTCTTTTCTTTAATTCGGTTTTGTATGATGAACATGGAATTAGTTCTTGTCATATTTATGGCTAGGAACTAATTCTCTTATAGAACTTTCTATGTTGAATTCTTGAACCTTATGTTATAAAGTAATGCAGTCTTATGGTTATTATTCTTATTGAGAGATCTATCCAATAATTGAGTTGAATTCTTGGTAGCTAATTGACAACTAGTTATCACTATATGATTTCTAATCAGTTACGAAAAGGAGGATTGTGAATATCTTGTAAGTTGGGTAGACGGTCTTGAATTGGGGATGAAAATACCTCAATTAGATTTGTAAGCGTTGATGAGAGGCTTAACAACCCTAATTTTGCGCATTGTGCGTGGATCGACTAGGTTTTGTGCTTAATCCTCCATAGAGTTACCCTTATCGTGAAAGTTAGGTAAGGAACAATCTTGGGTTGAGTGTTTATATAACCTAACGGAGTATAAAGCGATTTAAATAAACTGCTTTCTCCAAGAAGAACACCATAAGTAATCGTTAACAAGTAACATGTCGGATAGTAAGGATACATGAAGCCCTATTCCCATCACAATCAAGTAAAACTTTATATTTAAATAGCTTTATAATTCGTAGTTATAAACAACCAAATCAATTATCAATTCGCCAATAGATACTAAAAATAGATAGTTGGTACTTGAACCCTAATCCCGAGGGCGATATTGGTCTTATCTAAGACTATACTACTTGATACGATAACGTGCACTTGCGTTTAAAGTGTGTGCATATTACGCGCATCAAGTTTTTGGCGCCGTTGCCGGGGATTAGGCATTAGTTCAATATCAAATTTATCTATTTTTAATTTCTAATTTGGTTTTATGTATAGTTTTTTTTTTAATTTTGTTTATTTTATGTATTTATTGTGTGAAAACAAGGGTGCCGTGATTCTTTGTTGGTTTTGATGCATCTCAGGGATCCTGAAGATATGGATTACTCTCATCGATATGATCGAGTTCCAACCATGTAGAGGAAGAGAGGAGAATTACGAGAAACTCTACTCGTCTCACGAGGTCCCAAGCTCGATTCATGGACGAAATGAGGTTGGGTATAAAGAGGTTGGAAACGCAAATAGCGAACTCGCGATCATATTCAACAATAACAGCAAGTTGAGAGCACGAATCACACCCAACTATTGAGAATTTGGTGAGATAGTTGGTGTAGAGAAGGAAAAGATTGCGAGAAATCAATTATTCACCTTGGATTACGTGGAAATTCGTTTTCATGCACCTATCACGGAAGAAACACCACTAGCTATCACGAATGACTCCCAATTAGGAATTGCATACCATCGAGGCAACCCGTGAGTCGAGATGTAGAGAATTTCACGGTTTCTACAAAATAAGCCTAAAAGCCTACAAACTCATCTTGTGTGCTTGGGGATACTTGTATGTTTAAGGCTCTGTTTGAACAAATAGTTATAGGAAATTTAGACCTATAGCAATAAATCATGGATTGCAAGCGATTCGCGAAGTATCGATGGGCACTCAGAAAGGTTAATTGCGTCCGCTAAAAGACGTAAAAAACTTTGTTGGGAGCAACCCAACGTTTTCAATTATGTTATTTTAATTTTTGTCTTTAAGTTTATTTTATTTTGTCTCGAAACGGTCACGGTCTTGAGTCTTGTGTTTTGTGATGGGATTGGCAGTGGAAATAAATCGAAAAGCGAGATTTCAGCGGGTAAGCGCCAGGCGAAGCGGCGCGAAATATCGAAAAGTGCTGAAGTTTAAAAGCGCCCGGCGCGAAGCGCGGCGTAAATCGAAAAAATGTGCCACGATAAGCGTATGGCTAAATATGGCCGCGCGCATGAAATCCGATGGGCGCGAGTTTGCGTATGGCTAAAGCGAGGCGCGGCGAAATCCGAAACTTAAAACGCCCAATCGATTTTCCCCAATCGAAGAGTGCGGAAGTTTAAGCGCCGCGGTGTCGATTCTGAATTCGGAAAATACTTTGATCCAAAAGCCCTACCGCAAATCAAACACGAGGCTCTCTCCTCACGAAATTAGAAGCACTATCCACCGCCACTTGCTCATTTTAGCCAAAACCGTAAGTCTTTTTGTCTTTTAGTTTTTCCTTTGAGTCTACACATTGGGAATGATGTGTAATTTAAGTTGGGGTGTTTTTATGTGTTTCATTTTTATGTTTTATTCGAGTCTTCTTTTGATTTTTTGTTTATTTTGAGTCACCACAAATTTTTTTCCGTTTTGAGTCATAATTGCTCACAAAGATCATGTATCTTTGTAGTTGCTAGAAACACCTAGTGAAGTAAGGTAAAATAATGTAACTAATTGTAGCAACTATTTAAACACCTAGGTTAGATATGCCAAAAACTCACAAAATCTGTCTATTTGGAGTTTCATACTTGAATTGTGCATACTAAATGATTGAAAACCTATGTGTGCGATTGTTTGCTATTTGGCGAAATAATTAGGATATACGCTAGGAGATGACTCGGCATTTCTTTGATAGCGATTCTTACCTCTTTTCTATCCCGTACTTTAAAAATATATCCTAGTCATTTTGGGCCAAAAATTGAAACTTTTCTTTGACACTATATTCCATAAATTGTGCCATAAGTAAAAAGTTTCAAAGTGGAGTACATTGTGTTAAAAGAAGAAACAAAAAGTGAACAAGTTTGATGCACGATGGAAAAGTAATAAGAAAGAGACAAAAGCCTAAGTTTGGGGTGCATTAGTATAATACACTTCACTCTCCCAAAACAAAGAGGAAAGATAGAATTGAAGTGAAGGAAAGAATCAAAAGAAAAAGGGAAAAATTGAAAAGCCAGCGTATAGTGCAGAAAAATGAGCCTAAATGCCCATCTTTACCAACCCCTACCTAAGCCTACATTACAACCGCTCAAAGTCCACGAAGATCTCTTTTATGCATATCCAGAATTAGTGGAGAATAACAAGTAAGCATGCCATAGGAATTCTTGAATTTATATGCATGATTTAGTATATGAACTTCCATTTAAGCATGATAAGTATGAGTTTGCGAAATATCTAGCTCAAAGTGTTGAAATTTCATGCTATATGTTTCTGCATATTATTCTGCTAACCTTCATGTTTTTCTAGTTAACATCTATGCGGAAAAGTGATTAATGATAGAGAGTCCTTTATTTTTCATTCTTTTGAGTCTTTTATTGTATTTCTATCTTTGCTCGAGGCGAGCAAAGGTTAAGTTCAGGGTATTTGATCGGTGTATTTTATATACACCTTTTAATCTGCTTTAGTTAGTCTTTTGTCCCATTTTGCACATATAAGTGTCGTATTATGAGAGTTTTTCTTTCTATTGAGTCAAAGTGGTTGAAATGGCCAACTGGCGGACATGGAGCAAAAAGATGGCACCAGAGGAGATGTCGGGTGAAAGCAGAGAAAGTGGCGACGAGGCTAAAATCTAGACCCGGGCGGCCTCACTGCGACAGCGAGGCGCGCGCGCCATTATTCGAAGTGCGAAGATTCCCGCGGCTTCCTGAAGACGCGCGGCGCTAAACATCCAAAGCCACGAGAGTTGCAGTGGCCGGCGCCGAGCAGCGAATATCAGGCGGCGCAAAACACCCGGTAGAGAACTTTAGGCGCGCGTGATAAGCCATGCGCGGCGGAAAAATTAGGTCTTTGACGGATTTTGGGCCAGCTGGAAGGAAAAGAAGGGAGCGTTTTAAACTATAAAAGAGAACCACTGGCGGTTTAAAGGGTTCCCTTTCTTGCCAAACACAAGGTTTTCTTGCCTAGGAGATTGGAGACCTAAACATTAGTAATTTCTTTCCTTTTCTTTTCTTTAATTCAGTTTTGTATGATGAACATGGAATTAGTTCTTGTCATATTTATGGCTAGGAACTAATTCTCTTATAGGCTTTATGTTGAATTCTTGAACCTTATGTTATAAAGTAATGCATGCTTATGGTTATTATTCTTATTGAGAGATCTATCCGATAATTGAGTTGAATTCTTGGTAGCTAATTGACAACTAGTTATCACTATATGATTTCTAATCAGTTACGAAAAGGAGGATTGTGAATATCTTGTAAGTTGGGTAGACGGTCTTGAATTGGGGATGAAAATACCTCAATTAGATTTGTAAGCGTTGATGAGAGGCTTAACCCTAATTTTGCGCATTGTGCGTGATCGACTAGGTTTTGTGCTTAATCCTCCTATAGAGTTACCCTTATCAGCGAAAGTTAGGTAAGGAACAATACTGGGGTTGAGTGTTTATATAACCCTAACGGGAGTATAAAACGATTTCGTAAACCTGCTTTCTCCAAAAGAAGAACACCATAAGTAATGCATTAACAAGTAACATAAGCGGATAGTAAGGATACATAGAAGCCCTATTCCCATCACAACTGAAGTAAAACTTTATATTTAAATAGCTTTTATAATTCGTAGTTATAAACAACCAAATCAATTATCAATTCGCCAAATAGATACTAAAAAATAGATAGTTGGTACTTGAACCCTAATCCCAGAGGACGATATTCGGTCTTATCTAAGACTATACTACTTGATACGATAACGTGCACTTGCGTTTAAAGTGTGTGCATATTACGCGCACCAGCTAGCCGACTAGGCTGCCACCAAATAACATCACATAAGCAAATGAGTAATCACAATAGGGAAGCCGGCAAGGCTGTCACTATATACGGGTACAATACTGACATATGACGGGACAGGGCCCCGTCGTGCCCAAAATATACATAAGTCTGGAATGTAAATATCTGTACCAAAATAACTGGCTCCGGAACAAGGGAGCTCTTTAGCAGCGGTAGATGTCCTAAACTGGAGGGTCACCTAACCGATCATCTGTACCTGCGGGCATGAACGCAGCACCCCGGGGAAAAGGGGGTCAGTACGATAAATGTACCAAGTATGTGAAACTGGAAAAAAAATATTGTAATTGAGATCATAACAGTTCAACGTATAACATGAGGCAAGTATGAAATCAACTTAACAGTATAACTGTGCCTTACCAAATGAGAGTAATGAAAATCAGTTCTTACCTTTTTCAAAATATGCCAAAGTCATGAACTCCTATCCTCAGGATATAATGGCACGGGACTCGAACCCGTCTAAGTACATATATATCATAGGACTCGAACCCAAGTAAGTATGTATATATCATAGGACTCGGACCCAAGTAAGTATGTATATATCATGGGACTCGAACCCAAGTAAGTATGTATATATCATGGGACTCGAACCCACGTAAGTATATGGAATAATATAATGTCATAGGACTCGAATCCGCATCATGGAGAGTTAATCCATGGAATAATAATAAACCGGGATTTGAACTCGTTTGAGACTCGAACCCAAGTAATATAATAATAATAATATCCGGGACTCGAACCCGAAACATACAATATAGTGCACTCGGTGAATGTGTAATAAGACTTGGCACGAGTAGATATCATGAGCAACTATATGCAATTAGAAATCATCTTTGACTTTCGATAATATCATCATAATAAGCTCTTTACTGAAAATCATAGGCACTTGTCATAACAATTTTTCTTTAAAACTAACTTTGTAGAAAATCATGTACGTCCGTCGTACTTTTATTAAAATCACGTCAAATGAAAGTTTGTTTCACAAAATCATGTCAAAAGAAAGAAGGATAGTCTCACATACCTCTTAGTCGTTCAACCCATATAAAATTAGGATGCGTCTCGTCTAGTACGTCAGCCTATAATCATAATAATAAGACCATACATTTTAGGATCCCTAACGTAAGTTATTTGAATAACGGCTTTCTTAATTCTATAAAAATATGGACAGTATTTTCTCTGTTTATGTGCGTATCCACAATTAACCAACAATCCAAATCAACCAACAATCACAATCATTTCAATGTGTAATTTAATTAGGCTTCATACACTACATATACGCCAGCATACCTCTTCATTTCTCCTTACTCATTAAAGACAACAATTTTAACCATCAAGGTGATTATCGCACCTATTCTTATCGCGACCGATTAAGACGTGGTAGTGCCTACCAAGCACCCTAGTGATACAACATCAGAGTAATCAGCGGAACATAAAACGATACAAGACATATTATGAAATATGAAACAATAATCTGAGAAAAACTTGCCTTTCGGCATATATATAAACAACAACTTTTTCAACATGAACAGCTTTAATCCTTTTTACAAACCACAACAGCGATTCATGCACCTAAGAAATGATCGACAACAATGGCGGGCGGGGCCCGCCATACCACGAATGTAAACACACAACAACAGGGGACTATACCACCGATAAGCCTCGGAGAAAGCGGAGCTTTCCACATGCCGAGTGACCAAGGCGAGGATCGATGGCGGTGTACCTTTACTGCGGCGTAACGCAGCCCGAAGGAGGTCGATCACAGTGCAAGTATGTGAAACTAAAAATCAGAAATGAAATCATAATAGTCTATAAAGCGAGAGACATGTATGATAACCAAACTACGATTCCACAATAATAGCGATCGTATCAAGTCGGGACTCGCCTCCAGTCATCACTCAAATATAACAATGGGTCTCACGCCCACAACATCAATCATGCGTGGAATACCTTCGCCATGCCGTGATTTATGATATAAAAGCACCAAGGAACACACATGAACACGAGTCCCACTGTGCCATAATAACACGTCTGGGGTAAGTGCGAAGGCATAGCCGACTACTAACACCAGCGATGCAACAAGGTCATGAAGCGTATCATAAGATCTGTCTGGCCGTCGCATGATCAAAGTGACCACTTGCCCGGTATCTAATGTGCGCGTCTAGTCCTGGAACTTTCCGCACTCGCGTAGGCCAATCGGTCGGCCCGCGTGAGTATAACCCGCGTCGGTAGCTACTCCCGGCGTCTGGACTCGCCGTCCGCGTAGCGCAGGCCGCGTGACCACAAGGCGCGTCTAACACAGAACTCCGCGATTCGCGCCGACCCCTGGACGCGTAGGTAGTCTCGAATCATAGGTCCATCGACCGCCTGAGTCTACCCCGCGTGGGCGCAACCGGAATCATCTCGAGATGAGTGATGTATAATACTATCATAACGACTTATCGTTAAACAACATAAGCCGCAAAGGAAAACCCCCTTTACACAAAACATCACAAGATACTAACACACGTAGCGTCCTAGCATGTTTACTTATCAAATCAACAAGAAAGTATTACAAGGCTATCACAAACCAACACAATCAAGTTATACACAAGGTACTTTCTACTATATGCTAACAAGTTGGGTTTTATCCCCAAAGTACTTCATACATTAACTCTTTAAAAGATACGTTACTTTCACAAAGTCACCTGATACGTAGTATATGAAAATAGAGTGATTATCTTTTGAAGTAAATCAAAACACTTCTCTTTGTAAAACTCAAGTAACAACATTATTTTCCAAACGTCGAGTTTGCCTAATTTCAAATGTTCATGTTTCTTATTTAGAAAGGTTTAGTAGTTCATAGTCTTATTCATTTAAGAATATAATTCTCTTTTAAACTATCGAGAAACATAAGTCTTATATGTGAGTAGGATATTCTTGTTTACAACAATCTTATTCACAAGACGTGATCTAGAAATATCATTTTGTCTCATCTTAGCTTCATGCGGATGGAAGTTTCTCGTTTTAATAATACTTAATCTGTCAAAACATTTCCTTTTATTAACGCTCATGGTTTGTCGATACATTACGATTTTCAAAATCAAGAAACATTCTTAAGGCGTTATACCTAACTTTCCATAAAGCTAGTATAACTCTTAAGTTTTCAAAACAAATCAAGTATTACCTCTTCAAAATGAATCAAAAACCTTTTGAAATACTTCAAGTTCTTTTATTAACACATAACAAGCGGTTATAGTTCAAATCGGTTACCCTTTAACAACCAAGTATTTTCTACCAACATAAAGTCGTTATAACAACTTCCCATAAAGCCGTTATAACACTTTATGTTTTAAACCAATCAAATACATTTAGCACGTATGCGTCACCGTACTACATAGTTCACACATATCATCGGAAGAGATAGGAAGAGGTTCACATACCTCGCGACGAGTATCGACTAATAGCAAAACGCTCAGTACTTCCAACCGCTTCTACTCCTAAGCCCAGTAGAACGCGCCACACGTAGTCTTGACCTATAAGGCCACAAGCGCTTATTAACATCAAGATCTTATCGTAGAACATTCTACGTAAAATTGGCGACACCTCCCCATGGCGTAAATCTCCTCTAACTGGCGGCTACGAAGCCAACCGGGGGTTATACATCTAACCCGACGGATACAATTCTACTCCACAAGATTACTACACAAGTCTCATGTCTGATTGATTCGATTCTTGAGCTTAAGTCAAAAGACATTGCCAACCAACCACGTTGATTACATATATAGTATACTTCAACTATATATTCTAACAACATGTAATTTCCAATTACAATAGAGGACAAGATATTTACCTCGATAAGCCCATAATTATCCAAGTATAAAGTCGATCCTGGGCAATCGTTTAGCTCGACTCCGGCGCCCAACCGCTCTAAACCACCCTTAGAAGTTCTAACCAAACACACAAAACTCAATCGGACTATGGAGATTTTCCTGGGTTTCGGTTTTGTGACCGACGGAAGTATAATAGTATTTCTGGGCTTTTCGTATAGGTATAACCTTAGAATACAACAAGGCATACGGCTAAGGTAATTTGGGCATTATAACAATACTTTAGAGAGTATTTCTACACCACAAAAGGGGGGGTATTATACGAAAGCAACTAGGCAGTGGTACACTCTCGCTAGCACCCCTAGAGAGGGGGTGCTCGGCCACATGGGAGGCCCTTGGCCGAACTCAACACTGAGGGAGGAGGGAGAAGGAGAGCTTTGAGACTTAGGCAAATTTATGGATGAAGAAGTTCATCAAAGGGAGGGTATTTATACTCTGAGCCAAGGCGACAATGGCGAGATCTAGCCAAGTGCTACAAGTGTAGGGCGAGATATGCCCAAGTGCCCCTAGTCCCTACTCCTTAAAACCTCACAAATATCTACCAAAAATATCTACCACTTGACACCCCCAAATCGTCCAAGTCGCCCACTTGCCCGCTCAGAGGTGCAGTGCGCCTCGTTGGTCCAAAATGTTCCGTCTCTGGAAAAATCCATAAAAATAAGAAAAGACATAGCCGAATTTTCCTCTCGCAGTTATGTAAACGTTTAGTCAAAAACGACTCTAACCTGTGCCTGAAATGCCATTCGGCGAGCCACTGGCGGGGTGACACGTGTCGCCTCCTATCGCCCAAAATAAAACATCTTAGAAAATATCCACAATGGCCAAAATCTCAAAACAAAGTGGGCCCACAAAACCGTAAATTTCTCCGTGGGCCCACGTGACCATTTCCAAAATAAAATTCCATATTTTCTAATATTCCAGAAGTCCGAATACCAATCTGGGAATCGATTCCATTAACGAACCTTTTTCCTTCACAAAAACCGGAAACTTTTCCGTGGAAAAATCGCCTCTTTCTTCCTTTCCAATCTTTCTGTCGTATTCTCGTACGTACGTCCTCGCATACATACCCTGGAACTACGGGGTATAACATTTACCATATTCATGAAATTCTTAAAATGTTACCATAATGTCTAAAAAGTTCTGTAACTCCTTTCTTGGTTTCTTAAATCAATTTCATCTCACGTCCCTTTATATAACTAATTACAATACCAAGTATCAATGCTTCTTTCAATTCTTAACATACGATCAACGATGATACTAATAATAATACTAACAATTAATTTGCACAAAAACAGCCCGTAAAGGTCACACAATGTCCGAGAGTTATCCAGGAATTTTAGGCCATTAACATGCAACCATTTTAACTATTTTCTTAACTATTAAACCAACTTATCTTTCCAACAATTCCATATAACGAATCCATCTTTAATCTTCACAATTTTATCCATTTTTAATACGCAATTAGTGATGAAATTTACAACACAACACACGAATCCAACATATACCCAATTCGGCTCACACCCAAAATTGACACATGCATTGTCTAAATCAAGGTTTCTTCCTAACACAAGTCCATTCCTTTAACTACAACAATATGCAACTTCAATTATAGCATATAAAGAAGAATTTTCATACCTTAATTTAATCCCCAAAACAGTCTCGATTTTTAGCCACTACTTTGTCAGCTGAACTTGTAACGTCCATAACTCTCTACTCCGGTGTTCTATCGACGAGCGGTTTGTTGAGTTGGAAACTAGACTCGACGAACTTCATTTTAGGATTTTGAAACACCCAAAAACTCCTAATATGCGAGGAGATAAATCCCTCCAAAGTTGACTAAAAATCTGCGGAACCGATTTTACGCCCATTTTCTCTTCCATTTTCACACTTCTTTCACTCCAAATTAACATGCATGTATTCTACCATGTTAGACCATCAGTTGTACATGTTTTCTTCCCAAAATTCTTGTTAAAATTTGACAAATCCAGCCTATTTTCGCCAAAGAAACCCGTGACCCACTGGTTGGGTTTCAAAGATTTTGCTTCCAAATTGTGGAATGATTAATCATAGAATGGAGTTTGCTTGAATCTTGAATTGATTAGAGGAATGGTGTGATTTTCGAATTGAGAGGTGGAGGGAGTGTTCTTGCTCCTAGTTTCCAAGTGAAAAAGACAAGTGTGCAATGCTTAGGGTAATATTAGAATCCAATTTTCAGATTTACAAATATGTACTTTAGTCCCCCTAAATGTTACACTTTGCCCCTCTAATTGTTAACTTAACTAAATTAATCCCCCAAGTAATAAATCTTAGTCCCACTTCTTTTAATCTTGATTCCCGTCCCCTTTAGTTCCCGGGAATTCCATAAGGTCTCGCATTCTCCACGTCGTAATTCTTATAATATGTAATAATCCTTAATGGAAATATATATAACTTATCATATTAAATTCTCATTGACGTGCACGTAGCTTATGTAAATGTATCTCATATCCATTATCAGAATCTTAATGACGTCCTTAACCCTTGTCTTAACCTACGAGGTGTAACAACCTCATATCTATACTTGATCGTCAGGTTAGAAGGTTGCGTACTAAGGATGTGTCTTCCGTCAAAGTATTATGGCGAAATAATAATAGGGGAGAGGTGACTTGGGAAGCAGAAAATGAAATGAAGAAGAAGTATCCTCACTTGTTCCCTATGCCTGCAGGTAATTCAATTCCCTACTTGACTTTATTGATTGGTGAATAATGTATGTGATATATTGTGGCCCCGTGAGGCATCTTTGGGTTTGCTGAATATAGGTTGGTAGGTATAGTTATAGAGGAGACTATGCCGAGATTTTTATAGCATGAGACCTATTATGAACATTCGAGGACGAATGTTTCTAAGGGGGAAGGATGTTACACCCCGTAATTTTAGGACAATAAATTGAGAACGTAATTAAGAAAATAAGATTCGAGTGTTGAAAGAGAAGTATATTTACATATGCTAATACGAGATAATTTTGGATATAACATATGTGGCGATGAGAATTAATACTAGTAGTTGAATTTTCTCAATGGGTTTCGGATTAGTGTTGTATTATAAAAAAATGTTGACATTGAGAATATGAGGGCATTTCGAAATTTTCAGAATTTTAGCCAAGTGTGGGACTAATTTTTAGTAGCAAGAAGGATAAGTGGGGACTAGTGGACCAACAAGTGGCACATTGTGCCCTCCAAGTGGCAAAAGTGCCCAACATGCATAGGCCATCAGCTTACTAAAAACTGTGTACCCTTCTCATTCCCCCTCTGGTTCTCGAACACCCTCCCTCCTTCATCCTCCATTCTCTCTCCTCCAAAACTAATTTTTCTCCAACTTCATAACTAAGTTAAAGACCAAACACCTCCCTCTTCCAAGATTAAGTCATTCTACTAAGTTTCAAGTCATAGAAAACTCCTGCAAAAACAAGTTACCACATTTGTGGTTGAAAAATTTACCTCCATTATCAGATCTTATCCTCTGAACTGCACCCCCAAACTGAGTGTTAACATGGACAATGGAGTTTTTGATTAAAGTAAAGACATCAGATTTTAATCTCATCAAAAAAATCCAAGTTCATCTAGTATGATCATCCACAATTGTGAGAAAGTATTTCATTCCATTAAATGTTTCAGTTTTGTATGGCCCCCATACATTCATATGTAGTAGTTGAAATGACTTTGTTGCTCTATTCTCACTAACAGGGAAGGGGAGTCTAGTTTGTCTAGCCAAATGACACACTTCACAATTGTTACAGTTATTCAAAGTGAAACTAGACTTGTCTTAAAAAAATGTCATTTTCTTCAAGACACTCATAGGTACATGACATAGTCTTTGGTGCCATGTATCTGCATCAACCTGTTGCTCCTTTACTGACAAACACTTGCCCAACTCTCCTCATTTATTTCGAGTATCCAGGGACAGTATATATAATCCATCTTCCTCACTATCAATCCCCCTCACATTCCCAGTGGAGAGGTCCTGAAAGACACAGAATGTGGGAACGAATGTGACACTACATTTCAGTTGTTTAGTTATTTTTGATACAGATAGCAGATTGAAATTAAAAGTTGGCACACATAATACACTTTTAAGTACATCACCTCCTCCTAAGTGATAATCCCCAACATGAGATATCCCAGCAGACTCTCCAGTAGGGAGTTGTACTTTTCCTGTTCCTCTGTCAACACATTATTGTGTAAGTACTTCTTATCACCAATCATATGATTAGTTGCTCCCGTATCAACTATCCACCTAATCAAGCCTTCAGAGTTAGAGATAAACTTACATGCCATGTTTGCATTGACATTAATAAATTCTCTGTTATTTAACAGTTCCAATAATTTCTGATGTTGGACTGGTGTGAGATTGTATGGTCCTGTGAAATGTTGTCCTGTGAATGATTGTTGTCCTGTGAATGGATGTGCATTCTTGAAGGGATCATTAGGCTGCTGATGAGAAACCTTCATGCATTATCTTGGCCAGATTCACCACACTGCATATTTCCTCCTGCAACTGCACAAGTCTTCTTTCCTTTTGCTTTGAAATTCTCTGGATATCCTATCAGTCTATAACAATCATCTTGTACATGTCCCGTCTTGTGGCAATAATCACATTTCTTTAGCTTGTTGCACTCTAGTCTGGAATGGTCTTTCATGTGACAATAATCACAGTATGCACTGGGATTATACTTTTTGTTCTGTGTCTAGTTCCCACCTCAACTCCTAAAGTTTCCATTTCTAGACGGGAACATGGCAGATGATTCCCCAGATTCGAACATCACCCTACTACTTCATGTTACCATCCTCTGACTTTCTTCTTGATTAACCATTGCATACACCTGGTTTAATCTAGGCATTTGTTGCATCATGAGAATTTGACTTCTCACTGGTCCATAACTTTCATCCATTCCCATCCGAAATTATAGTAGTCTTTGATATTGTAAATGATCCATGAACTCTTTTGCCTTTGGACAACAAGATGGAACTGGAATAATAGAGTCATACTCATTCCATAGGTCTTTAAGCCTAGAATAATACTGTGACACAGAGAGTGCTCCCTGCTTCATGGAAAAGATATCTTTGTGCAATTGAAAGGCTCTTGAACTGTTAACCTTGTCAAACCTTTCTTTCAATTCTTCCCATATAGTGTATGAATCTGAGTTATATAGCATTCCAGTAAGTAGAGTCTTACTTACATTTCTCATAAGCCAAGATACAACTATGGCATTACATTTATCTCATAATCGTGCCAGATTTCCATGGAATAATTCCCTCTTCACACTTCCATCTATGAATCCTATTTTGTTCTTTCCCAATAGAGCTAGTTTCATAGCTCTACTCCATAATTGTCCATTCCACTTAGGACAATACTAACCGATAATGAACCAGTCGCATCTGAAGGAAACAGGTACAATGGATGATTGTGGTCTATTGTGACCACTGTTGTTGTATCCTCATCCATCGAGCCTTCTTCACCTTCGCCAGTACTTCCCATTATTTCAACAAGTTCTTTCCAATTCAGAAAAAAACAGAAATTCCTCCAGTACATACAAATCCAATGCAGAAAGGTCTAGAAATTACACAAATCCATCAACATAAAAGACATTAACTAAGGATCCAGTGAACTGCTCCTCAGATCTATTCCTTAGCCTTTAGTTTCGTACACATGCATCATATCTCATAATCGATTTGTCCGCCACAGCAACGATCCACCAATTTATCCACAAATTGAGTGCCGCATGTGATCGATTCCATGTCTTGCATGCTTCGAGGGTTAATCTATTTATCTCATCACCGAGAATCGATCTAATTGCTTCGATCGAGCTTCACAGGCTTTGATACCATCTTGAACTACTGATATGTGTCTGTATATGCGCACAAGATCAATAATTCATCTTGCATGTACGATTTATGGAATAACAATTGAAAGAGAGAAAGGAAGGAAGGAAGGAAAGGGGATCGAGAGGGAGATCGAGTAAGAGAGACGGTCGAGAGAGAGGGAGTGGTTAGAAGAGAGAGAAGATATTTGTATTGAGAAAGAAGAATAAAATTGTCTTCACTGATTACAATGACATGTGTATTTATACACAGTGTAAAATCTCAACTACTCAACTTACTTAACTACTAATCAATAGTTAACTAGTATTTAAGTGTATGTGTAGTTAATCTAACAAACTAACTACTATATAACTTCTCAAAATATCTAGATTACAAATATCTAGCTAGTTTACATATTCTACATTTTCATAAATATTTCAAAAAGTAAA
Source organism: Przewalskia tangutica (assembly GCA_029844215.1). Lineage (NCBI taxonomy): Eukaryota > Viridiplantae > Streptophyta > Magnoliopsida > Solanales > Solanaceae > Przewalskia > Przewalskia tangutica. Next base: position 5,086,667 of record CM056731.1, on the reverse strand, counting down.
GGAGAAAATATTGGAAACCATACATCAAAAATTGGAAGTTCATGCACTTCTGTATCAAATAATTAATAATATAAGAGACACAAAAATAGTCTTGAGATTTTTTTTACACTCTTCTTCTCTTTGTTCAATTATTTAGTTTATAAATATATATGAATATATGTTAGTATTTTTAATTTAGTGGAAAAATTAAAAAAAAAAGCATCGCCCAGCCGATCGCATCGGATGGGACACGATATCGTCCGCTTATCTTGCAGGGATGGGACACGATATCGTCCCGCTTATACCGGTCCCGTTTGGCGCCCGGCCGATCCGCCCCTACTCGGCCGACCCGACCCCGTCCCGGTCTGCGGGCGGCGGCATCACAACCCTAGTGCAGACTCTGAGATTCCAAATGATATTGATGATGCTGATGATGTTGTGCAGATATTTGAGACAAGGAATGTATCGCCTTCCTGCATCACACAGGACATTCTTGCTATTCAACCAGAAATCGGAAAGGTCGGCGAGGCAGAAACCTCCTTGAATGGCCCGATTTTGTTCAAAGCACAATGAAGCAAGAGGTATTAAGTACCATATCGAATCGTAAGCTATGTTGGGTTATCTGCATCATACCAAAGCTTTGTGACAAAGATATCAGAAGAGAATGAGCCATAGTCCTATATAGAAGCAGCTAAGGATACAAGATGGGTTGAAGGCGGAAATCAGGGCTTTAGAAGATAACAGAACATGGAAGGTGGTAGATTTACCTGAGAACAAGACAACCATTGGCTGTAAATGGGTATATAAGATCAAGTACAAAGCTACAAGTGAAGTGGAAAGATACAAGGCACGACTGGTGGCAAAAGGGTATAATCAGAAAGAAGGAATAGACTATCAAGACACATTTGCACCTGTGGTGAAGATGGTGACAGTTAGATTTGTTATCTCAATTGTTGCTTTACCAGGCTGGGTTGTGCATCAGATGGATGTATTCAATGCCTTTCTACAAGGGGATCTTAAAGAGGAGGTGTGCATGACTCTCCCACAAGGATTCATACACAAGAAAGGAAAAGTTTGTAGGGTGCTCAAGTCATTATATGGGCTGAAGCAGGCTTCAAGGCAGTGGAATATCAAACTGACCACTGTTTTGGTGTCCTCAGGGTTCACTCAAAGTCACTTAGATTACTCTGTGCTCACTAAGAAGGTCGAAGACAACATTGTTATAGTGTTGATTTATATAGATGATCTACTTGTGACTGAAAATGATAGGAAGTTAATGGAAGAAACTAAGAGTACACTGCAGCACAATTTCAAGATCAGGGACCTAGGAGATATGCGATACTTCTTGGGGTTCGAGTTTGCTAGAAGCAAGGATGGAATAGTGATGCACCAAAGGAAATATGTCCTGGAACTGGTTGCATATATGGGACTGACAAGAGCCAAGCCTGCTAGTTCTCCAATGGAAGTTAAGATGTATTCAATGCCAAGAGTCACAAGATGTTAAGGAGTTGGTGATCGCTCAACACAAATCATTCGTTGTTACTAGTTATTACGAGGAATATGAGGCTAAACCATCCCTATCCTACTACCCACCTTGCCAAATAACATGTTCCATTTTCAACCTTTCATAAGTACGTATTTCTCCAAGCCTATTACGTAAATTCACTATAAGATGAATTTAGAATTTAGAATGAGTAAATTTCGAATGAGTACAATCTTATTAATATGCAAATATATTTTTTTTATAAAAAAAATCACATGTTTTTATGCTTTAAGTTAAAAATAACGAATCAAGTTGAACTCACTCAACACAAAATTCGTCAATCTTGATCACTACTCTAGTTGCAGCTGCATGCCAAGTCCGGTGTGTTGTAAAACTGATTGATCAGCGTACAACTTTAACATTCTTAAACTGTAGATGAACTAGTTTAGGAAAATCGCAGCACAATGGAAAATTGTTTGTAGTACTTAAAGTTGTTAATGCGGGTGTTACGTCGTCGCTCTAAAGTGTCGCATTGTTCGAGCAAGGAACACCATCACGCGAAATTGTTGTCGGAAATCCGATAAATTCGTTTGTTTTCCACTCGTGCAAAAACTTTTACTATCAGGAATTACCAATTCACCCGACAAACTAAGAGACTCGGTTGATTGCTTGGGGTGGGGTGTGCACAATCCCAAATATAGTACTGTCTTAATAATGATAGAACTAAATTGTCAACAAAGGCAATTATTAATGGAATCTATAATGCATTCATGTGATACTCACCTCATGAAACACAACGAGGTTCGCGGAGATCGTAGCAACACTTCGAAGTTGAAGAGATTATTGGGCATTGTAGGCTTGTAGCTACCTTCTTTGCTACCAAATACCCGAGCCCAAATCAAGTGGCTCATCATGTTTGTTAGGCTAAAGGTTTCGGAATCTTTACACAAATAGCCATCCTAATTTACTGTTTACTTTTTTAGCTAGTATACATAGATTATACATTTATTATATATATATATATATATATATATATATATATATATATATATATATATTTGTCAGTTATTTTTAATTTAAACAGTTGGATAAGTGGATATTTTAGGTTAATCCTTCAAAGATATGATATTAGAAAAGTAAACATTCTCATCAAAAGTTTTGCTGGTATATGTTTATGGCCTATTCGTCCTAATTGATACCAATTTCACATTTAATTGCTATTGCCTTGTTTTCTTTAATGATGGCCTTCTTAATCCTCCTTGTCTTTTAGAAAAAAAAAAAAAAAAGAGTGAAAGCGGGCTAGTCCCCGAAAATGCCCGATATTTTAGCGTTGGGGACAAGTAAGATTATTATCTGATTTACTCCTGTAAGTCGAGTTTCTTTCCACTTATGTAAGTCTCGTTGCTTTCCACTCCTGTAAGTCTCTAAGGAAGGCAAGTTGTTTATAATACGATTATCACTAAAGCCGACTTTCGTCCCTGCTCGATGGAGCGGTACGTTTCAATCAATTAAAGCAGTACTGAACAAGCGAGTCATCGGTCCGAGGAAAGAAAAGGACCGCCTTTGAAAAAATAAAAGGAACTCGCTAGGCCTTCAGAACAAAGGTGATTCTGTTCATGCTTCAGACGATCTGGCTATTACTTACTTAATTTAATAGTATTTCACTACAACTAATACAATGAAAAAAAATCATTTACAAAATTCAATTTTATGATCGTCCCTTTATCCCCTTATCTTTATTTGGAGTGGAACTAATGGCCCTCTATCAGTTCCAATATTAGTTATCGATTGAACAATACAAGTGCTCCGTGTTAAGAAAAACGTAAGAACTTAAAACCCTTTAAAATTTTGTCTATTCCCATCTTGTTGCCCACCTCCACCAACTACTCCATTCTTTCACAAAATACCATTAAAGAAAAAGACAAAAAGGAAATAAAACCCTTTATTCTTTTCTTCAATAGCAAATAAAGATCAATTCCTTTTTTTTTTTTTAAAGAAATTGAACTTTGTATTGATTAGAGGGTTGCGCTGTGTAGAAATTACAACTTCAGGTTAAGTTTGTCAAGATTCTATGTGAACATTAAAAGCTATTTTTATAGCATGAAATTGATAAATGCATTTTTTTCATGCATTTACATTGCATGATCACATTCTAAGTAATGTCATGCATGATATTACTATATTAGTGAGGCAATTTCTCTTCTAAAGGGTTTTATCCATTTGAAATCATCTCTCACATGCCTTTTCATCTTCTAAGCCATTTGAATCTTCTTTCTCTCTTGTATTATTTCACTTGTAATTTTGGAGTGGAATAAAATTTGGGTTGGTTGTGTCCGAGGACTAGGCAAAAATATAATTTTGTCGAACCTCGTAAATTTTTTGTGTTCTTTTTTAGTGTTGTCTTTATTACTATTTATTGGTTCTCTTTAGATATAGTAGTTGTGATTTAATCATTCTCTATATATTCGGCTTCCGCAACAATTGATATCAGAACCAATGTTCTGTCTGAGTATGCTTTGTGATTGCAGCACATTCTGTATTCCACATGAGAAAAGAATTACTTTGATATTCTGTATTGTCATCTAATAAATAGTATTTGTAGTAGAAATGAAAGACAAGAAAAATGAAGAATCCACATCAGGTGTCACTAATACGTCATTGACATCTTCGCTTGTGATAAGAATTGTGTCAAATGCGAAATTTGCAGTTGAAATTTTTGACGAGTCAGGACATATCGAGATGTGGCAAGACGAGGTTCTTGATGTCCTTTTTTAAAAAGGGCTAGATATTGTCATAGAAAAAAAAGAAACTAGACAACATATGAGAACGGACAAATAAAGATCCAAGTCAAGATCTAGACTCAACAAAGATGAATGCACTTTTTACCGAGAAAAAGGGCACTGGAAGAAAGACTTTCCAAAGTTAAAAAACAAAGTCAAACCTAACAATGGAAATATTGTTATTGATTCAAATGTAGGTGATTGTGACGAATCTGATTTCTCACTAGTTGTAATGGAACCATCCAGACCATCTGACGTATGCCTAATGAACTCAGCTTGTAGCTATCATATGTGTCCCAATCGAGACCGGTTGGTTGATTTTCAAGAAGGAGAATGTGGAGTTATTCACACCACAAATAACAATCCTCTTAACGCATATGGTATTGGTTCAATCTGATTAAGGAATCATGATGGATCAATCATAACATTAAAAAAGGTTCAATATGTACCGGATTTGAAGAAAAAAATTCATTTTTGTGGGAGCCCTAGAGTCAAAGGGGTTCAAAGTCGTTGCAAAAAAAGGGATAGTGAGAATATGATCCGGTGCACTGGTGGTAATGAAGGAAATTCGAAAAAATAACAACATGTGCCACTATCACGATAGTACAATTATTGGGACAGCGACATTGACATTAAGTGATGACGTGGAGGCAACAACGACCATGCTATGACACATGCGCTTGGGACATACTGGAGGAAAATCCTTGAAATATTTATCAGATCAAAGATTGTTAAAAGGAGTAAAGACTTGCAATCTGGAGTTTTGTGAGGATCGTGTCAAGGGGAAACAATTAAGGGTAAAATTTGGAATAACTACTCATAATACTAAAGATATTTGGATTATGTTCACGCTGATGTTTGGGGTTCTTCCAAAACATTTTCATTGGGTGAAAAATAATATTTTGTAACCTTTGTTGACGATTTTTTATGAAGAGTGTGGGTATAACGATGAAAATTAAAGATGAGGTATTGGAAATTTTTCTCAAATGGAAGACGACAATGAGACTCACAAAAAATGAAGTTAATCGAGAATATATGTCAAGAGTACCATATGCAAATGTTGTTGGTATCTTGATGTATGAAATGGTTTGCACAAGACTAGGTATTTCACATGGAGTTGTGAGTAGGTATATGCATGATTCAGGAAAGGAGCGTTGACAAGTTGTGAAGTGAATTCTATGCTATATTTATAATATTGTAGAGGTTGGTTTGATTTTTTAGCAGAAAGAAAGTCAGTATCTAGTCGAATTGTGACTCAGGTTATGCGGGTGATTTGAACAAACGAAGATCAACCAATGGTTATGTTTTCACTCTTGCAAATGCACCAGTTAGTTGAAAGTCTACGTTGCAGTGAACGGTTGCTTTGTCTACCATTGAGGCAGAGTACATAGCAATTACGGAGGTTATGAATGAGGCAATTTGGCTTCAAGATTTGCTTAGAGATCTTGGTATTAAACTAAAAAGCATCACAATATTCTGTGATAGTCAAAGTGTTATCCAATTAGCAAAGAACCAAGTTTATCATGAAAGGACGAAGCATATCGATGTTCGGTATCACTTTATACGAGACATTATAGAAGAAGGTGGAGTCACGATGTAGAAAGTTAGGACTACTGTTGAGTGTATTTTATACACTTTTTTGAGTCCTTTTTAGTTGGTATTCTACTCTTTTATTTTTCGTTTAGTATAGTGTTAGGTGTGTTTTTCTTTCGTTTGTGTTACAGCAGACATAAAGGAGAAGATACTACTTTCGAGGATGAAATTGCACAAGCACAACCCAAAGGAATTAAGCCTAAGAAGTGCCAAAAAGAATAGAAGAAATCACAAGTGCGGGTAAATCGAAGCATCAAGGTGCACGGCCCAAGAAGACGCGGTGCACGCCCAATAACCGCGATGCCATAGAACCGGGTCAAGAAAATTAGCAGGCGTAAAATTTCGAAAGTCCAAATTGAAACAGTCGAAGGCACCGCATGATCGAGCAAAGGCAGCGGTGCCATATTTCCAGTAAGCTGCCAGTGATTTCAGCCCATTAGCATCGCGGTGCCGGACAGCGGAACCGCGGTACCGACGCGTAAAAATTAGAATCCGAATCGATTTTTGACAATGGTAAAAGGGTACGAAACAAGGTTTTTCTCAGATATAAATACCCTAAACCCTGTCATTATTAAGCATTCTACTTTGGAGAGGAGAACGACGGCTACAAGCTACAATTGGAGACATATTATTGTTCAAGTTATTTTTCTTTCCTTTACTTTATTTCGGTTTATGTTGGATTTTGTATTAGTTCTTGACATGACAATGTTTAGGAGCTAAATACTTTAGTAGGGTTTCCATCGAATCTTCTTGAAGCTCTTTCATATAGTTAATGCATTGATTATTGATTTCTTCTTCATCATATTAAGAACTATTCAATATTGTTATGATTGTTTGATAATTAACTAGCTATTAATTGTCATCACTTATATGATTTCGAATAAAAAGTCTGAAAGGTGAGATTTGAATATGTTGTAATTGTCTAGACATACGTTAAAACCGTGGACGAAAGTACTCCAATACTTGTGTAGTAATTAAGGTTACTGTTCTTAATCCTCATGTGTGGTAAAACTTATCATAGAAATATAGAAAGTTTCTGCACAAGTTTGAGCTCTTGTATGTCCTAACCGGAATATAATGACAGAATAGTTAATCTATTATCTTAATAAGAAGAAGAATCATTAACAATTGCATTAACACATGAAAGAGTGGATAGTTGAAGAGATTGAAAACCCTATTTTCTTCATAATTGTTATAAACCCAAAGTATTATAATTTTTAGTTTAATTTATGCACTTAGTTATAATTCTTAGTCTAAAATCCAAACTAAAGAACGTCAACCAAATAGATACCATAGAATAGATAATCGGTACTTAATAAATCAGTCTATGTGGACGATAAACTCGGTCTTACAGATCTTTATTACTTCAACGATACGTACACTTGCGTAAGCACTTAGAAATATCGCAACAAGTTTTTGGCGCCGTTGTCGGGGACTGGCGTACTGTTAATATCGATTTATCTATTCTTATTTCTAATTTGGTTTTGTTTTTTTTTTGTTTTTTTTTTTGCTTTAGTGTTGTTTGTCGTGATCTGTTTGTTGTTGTTGATTAGTCTCAGGAACTTAGTTTATGCGAAGTAAGAGAGGAGCTGACATTCCTATCCCTCTGAACCCTGAGATTGAGAGATTGTGCAGACAAAACAAGAAAGAGAAAAGAGCAACTGATTTGTTAGCAATGGGAGATCAGCGAAACAACAACTTGGTGAATGATGAGTTACCGCCTATCTTAAGACAATCCCCTGCATAAAGGAGCTTGGGGGACTATGTATTGCCTACAATCACAGGGGTGCAGACTTGCATCAGGCTTCTAGCCGTTGAAGCTAATAATTTTGAAATCAAACCCGGCCATGTGCGTAGTTCAAAGCTCGATTCGGTTTGGGGATTAATGCGAAGATCCCCAAATGCATCTAGCAAATTTCCTGGAGCTGTGTGCAACCTTCAAATACAATGGTGTTACTGATAATGTCATTCGGTTGAGACTCTTCTCATTCTCACTCAGGGATAGAGCAAAGTGTTGGCTGAACTAATTACAGGCGAACTCCATCACTACATGGCAAGACTTAGCCCATAAGTTTCTTGCCAAGTTTTTCCCCCAGCTAAGGCAGCGAAGCTCAGAGATGAGTTGAATAACTTTTATCAGCTGGAGGGAGAATCACTATATGATGCATGAGAGCGGTTTAAAGACTTGCAGAGAAAGTACCCACATCATGGGATTGAGAAGTGGATGTTAGTCCACATATTTTACAATGGGCTGTGTGGTACAACTCGTACCATCATTGATGCTGTAGCAGGAGGTACGTTCATGAGAAAGAGTGTCAATGAGACACATGATATGCTAGAGGATATGGCCATAAACAACCATCAGGGGGCTGATGAGAGAGCAATGAATAGTAGGAAAGTGACTAGGATTCATGAGCTAGATGTTATCACTGCATTGACTGCGCAGGTAGCCACTTTGACAAAGCAGATGCAGCAGAGTACCATTTCAGTTAAAGAAGTTCAGACACCAGTAAAATGCGAAATTTGTGGGGTCCCCATTCTTTTGATAGGTGTACAGCAGTGGACCTAAATAATGTGTCCATGGAGCAGGTTCAGGCAGTGGGAATTTTCAGAGGCCCTACAATAATCCATTCTCTAACACATATAATTCGGGGTGGAGAAATCACCCAAATTTTTCATGAAATAATGAACAAGGGCATCATCCTCACAGCAGTTCAGCCCACCAGACCCACAAGAAAAGTCAGATGAAATAAGAGAAATAAGAGTAGCACTGATGACCTTGGCTAAATCCCAAACAGAATCCAACAACTTCCAGACTCAATTCATGAAGGAGACCACCCAGTTCATGATCGAGACTGGGTCATCCATCAGGAGTTTGGAAACACATGTGGGACGGTTGGCAAACACGTTGAATAATAGAGAGTACGGTAACCTTCCCAGCAACACAGTGATGAATCCAAGGGAGCAGTGTCAAGCAATTAGCTTGAGAAGTGGGAAGCAGTTAGAGCAGAGGGCACCCCAACCAGTGGTTGAAAAGAAGAAGGATGTGGGGAAGACAGTTGAGGTAGAAAATGAGGGGGTTACTGAAGACCGCCCTATTTTAGAGAAGGCTCCACCCGCAGTGATGAATGAGTATATAGACAAAATTCATTACTCTCAAAGACTGCAAAAGAAGTCCTTAGACAAGCAATTTTCCAAATTTTTAGAGGTTTTCAAAAAGCTTCATATCAATCAACCATTCATTGAAGCTTTAGAGCAGATGTCAGCTTATGTGAAATTCATGAAAGACATCCTGTTTAAGAAGAGAAAGCTGGTGGACTATGAGACAGTGGTGCTGACAGAGGAGTGCAGTGTTATATTGCAGAAGAAACTTCCCCCTAAGTTGAGAAACCCATGGAGTTTCACCTTACCTTGCACCATAGGGAGTGTTACATGCAAAAGGGTTTTATGTGATTTGGGGGCAAGTATCAATCTTATGCCCCTCTTTGTGTTCAAAAGACTTGGTTTAGGGGAAGCAAGACCAATCACAGTCACCCTGCAGCTAGTTGATGAAAATATGCCCATGATCCTTGGAAGACCATTCCTAGCCACAGGAAGAACACTTATTGATGTTGAAAAGTGAGAGTTGAGGCTCAGAGTGCAAGATGAAGAGATGACCTTCAATGTGTTCAAGCCATCGTCTGAACCTCAAGACACTGATAGATGCTTTGTTGTTGGTGTAGTTGATAAAAAGGCTCCTCATGAAAGTCCCAAGGGTACTGATGCCCTTGATGGTAAGAATTTTGCACCCGTAAATGATGTTGTGGATGAGAACAAGGGAATGAATCCTCCTGAAATGAGTCATGTGAAAAAGAAAATGAGGAGGAGGAAATTGGTGCTAAAGTGGATATGCGGAGGGGACACTCTACCCCCTTGATCTAGTAAGTAACTTGCGTCAGGCTAAAAGACGTTAAATACAGCGCTACTTGGGAGGCAACCCAATATTTTTAATTATGTTTTTTCAATTTTTGTTTTAATTTGTTTATTTTATCTTGAACAGTCTCACGATCTGGTATGTTAGTGTTTTTTATGACATATAAAGGCAGAGACTCACTCCGAAGGGCGAAGGCTTCACAATTCGTAAAGCGGAGGACACGAATTTTTCGAATTAGCACGCATGATGCAGGTCGAGGGACCGTGGTTCCTCCTTGGCCGATGTCTGCATAATTTGTCCTTTCTTCCGCACTGCATGACCGATATGTTGTGTCAGTAAGTTGTCCCTTTATTTCTAGTCTTCACACATTGGGAACAATGTATCGATTAAGTTTGGGGGGGTGTCTTATTGTTTTTGAGTTTTTTTTTGGATTTGTATTTGTGTTGTTTTATGTGTTTTTGAGTCATAATTTTTTTAATGGATCATGCATGTTGTAGTTGCTAACGATATTGAGTGGATAAAGTGGGATAATGTAATGGAATTGAAAGCAAAAATATGTGTGCGTAAGTTGGATATGCCAAAAATTCACGACATCTAATTATTTGAGATATTTGTGTTTAGCCTATGTGTGTCAGTTATGGAAAGAAAGGTTGGAAAAATGTCTAGAAAATCTGTTTGCGTGTTATTTGAGGCGAAATAGTTAAGATGTACATGTTTAGGGAGATGATTCAGGCATTAACATAAATTGTATCACTAGTCAGCCCCTTTGAGCCTAAAATAAAATCTTTCTTTGACACCCTATGATTCTCTGTTTGTGTCATAAGTAACAATTGAAAGTTAGTATGATGAAAAGTGTTGAAAAAGAAACAAGAAGAGAGTGAAAATTTGAAGCACACCGATGAAAAATATGCAAAAGCCTAAGTTTGGGGGTGCTTGTTATTTATAATACATATCATTTTCACAAAAGAAAAGAGGGGACAAATAGGTGTGAGATTAAAAAGAAAGTCAAAAATAAGGAAAAATAAGTTGAATGAAAAATGTTTATGGTACGTAAATTGAGCCTAAATGCCTACTTTTACATACCCCTGCCTAAGTCTATATTACACCCTTGAAAGTCCTGATGATCTCTAATATGTATGTCTATGATTAGTGGAGAATAACAAGTAAACAGATCTATAGCATTTTGAAAAAGATGGAATGAAATTGACATGCATAGGTTAGATGCTGGTATTTTCAGTGATTGTGATCTAAGTGAATTTGCAAAATATCTAACTTGAAATTCTAGATTGCTAATAACTCATGCTATATATGTTCTAACATATTCTCCTAACTTTCATCCATGATTTTGAAGAAGAATTGTTATAACTACTTGATCCCATTTCATTGAGTCTTTTATTTTATTTTGTTTTTGTTTAGTGTTTTACTCGAAAGCGAGTAAAGTGTAAGTTTGGGGTGTTTGTTGAGTGTATTTTATACACTCTTTTGAGTCCTTTTTAGTTAGTATTCTACTATTTTATTTTTCGTTTAGAATAGTGTTAGGTGTATTTTTCTTTCGTTTGTGTCACAGCGGGCATAAAGGAGAATATACTACTTTCGATGATGAAATTGCACAAGCACAACCCAAAGGAATGAAGCCTAAGAAGTGCCAAAAAGAATAGAAGAAATCTGACAAATTCTAGACAGAAATCAAAGAGGCACCGCGGTGCCTTTCCCAGTAGCACCGTGGTGCCATAGAACCGCGGTCAAAAAAATTAGCACCGAGGCGTAAAATTTCCAGAAAGTCCAAAATTGAAACACTGTCGAAGGCACCGCGGTCAGTGCAAAGAGGAACAGCGGTGCCATATTTCCGAAGTCGCCGGTGATTTCACCCATTAGCACCGCGCACGACAATGAATCCCGGTCTTGGACGACGTAAAAATCAGAATCTGAGTCGATTTTTTACAAGGGTAAAAGGGTCTGAAGCAATGTTTTTCTCAGATATAAATACCCTAAATCTTGTCATTATTAAGCATTCTACTTTGGAGAGGAGAACGACGGCTACAAACTACAATTGGAGACATCTTATTGTTCAAGTTATTTTTCTTTCCTTTACTTTATTTCAGTTTATGTTGGATTTTGTATTAGTTCTTGACATGACAATGTTTAGGAGCTAATTACTTTAGTAGGATTTTCATTGAATCTTCTTGAAGCTCTTTCATATAGTTAACACATTAGTTATTGATTTCTTCTTCAGCGTATTAAAATCTATTCAATATTGTTATGATTGCTTGATAATTAACTAGCTATTATTTGTCATCACTTATATAATTTCGAATCAAAAAGTCTGAAAAGTGAGATTTGAATATGCTGTAAAACATAGGTTAAAATCGTGGACGAAAGTACCCCGATACTTGTGTAGTAATTAAATGTTATTGTTCTTAATCCTCATGTGTGGTAAAATCTATCATAGAAATATAGATTGTTTCTGCATAAGTTTGAGCTCTTGTATGTCCTAACCGGAATATAATGACAGATTAATTAACCTGCTATCTTAATAAGAAGAAGAATCATTAGCATTGCATTAACACGTGAAATAGTGGATAATTTGGAGGAGATTGGAACCCTATTTCTTTCATAACTGTTATAAACCCAAAGTATAATCATCTTTAGTTTATTTTTTGCACTTAGTTATAATTCTTAGTCTAAAACCCAAACTAAAGAACGTCAACCAAATAGATACCATAGAATAAATAATCGGTACTTAATAAACCAGGCTTTGTGGACGATAAACTCAGTCTTACAGATCTTTATTACTTGAACGATACGTACACTTGCGTAAGCACTTAGAAATATCGCAACAACTACAGATAATCCTGTCGACTATATGCTGATGAAAGTAGTGATTGCGATCAAGTTTCAATATTGTTTGAATTTGATCAACATTGTTGAACATTGAAGATTAAAGTTGAAGACACAACCAAAATTTATCATTGAGAGAAAGTTGAAAATGTAGAATCTTGTCAAGGTGGAGATTTATTAAATTTGTCAAGATTCTATGTGAACAAATGTGAACATTAAAAGCCACTTTTGTAGCATGAAATTGATAAATGTATTTTTCATGCATTTACATTGCATGATCACATTCTAAGTGATGTTATGCATGACATTAGTGAGGCAATTTCTCTCTATAAATAGCTAGAGTTTTGTTGATTTGAAATCATCTCTCACTTGCCTTTTCATCTTCTAAGACATTTGAATCTTTTTTTATCTCTAGTAGTATTTCACTTGTAATTTTAGAGTGAAATAAAATTTGGGTTGGTTGTGTCCGAGGACTAGGCAAAAATACAATTTTGTCGAACCTCATAAATTTATTAGTTGTCTTTAGATATAATAATTGTGAGTTAATCGCTCTCTATATATTCGGTTTCCGCAACACTTCAAATAGAAGATGGAGCTTAATCCCATGACTGGAGTTAAGGACTGAACTATCGTGGTTTTATTATTTGGCAATGAGTAATTGTGGGATGAGACTGTTTGGGATGAGTTCTATCTTCCCGACCAAAAGTTTATTGAAGTTGTCCATTTTTAAAAGCTTATATAAGTCTATGAATATAGAATAAGAAAAGGGGTCTAAAAAAAGTGGCTTTTCGATAAAGCTAACGTTAAGATCTCTACCTAAGTAAATTTTCAACTTGGGATAAATAAAATACATTAAAACTCAAAGACATGGGGCACCTATAAATATAGGCACCCCAGAGTCATCTTCTCCAAACCATTGCATATCTATATGGTCTATTATTAGAGTATTAGCTAGATATGACTTCTCCGTGTACAGTTCAAGGTAAGCTTCCTTTCATTTGCGCTTACTTATTTCATGCTTCAGTTTTGAATGATCAACAATTGTAAATGTGTATAGGCAAGACTGCTTGGCCAGAGCTATTGGGGCAAAATGTGGACAAAGCAGTGAGTATAATACAGAAAGAGAACCCAACTCTTCGCCCCGTCGTGTTAAACATTTCTCAGGATGTTCCAGATCCGGTGGACTGCACTCGTGTTCTGGTATTTATTAACGACAACAACCAGGTTGCTCTCGTACCTATTGTTCGCTGACATTACAATCTCTGTCTGTCTTCTGCTATGAAGTTTCCAAGGAGCAGTAATAGTGCTGCTTAATTAAATTCGGAGTAGCTTGTACTAAAGTGGCTTTTATTGTAATGTCTTTTTCACTTTCTGTACCTAATTTGTCTTTGGTTATTGAACTTATTCTCACTGTCTTTATTCGAATGGAATTTCTTTAAAGTTCTTGTCAATTTTGGATGTGTCAGTCTCCAATATATCCTGTCGCAAGTGCCTACAGTTGTATCTTTAGGTACAAATAGCGTAACACTTTTAGATTGTATCTTTAAAAAATAGCCATAAATTTTATGATAATTAAACCTTGAATCTAACTGAATTTCAAAAGTTAAGTTTGCTCAGAAGTTAAAAGATTGACTAAGATCATATATACACCAATTTTTTCACTTACAAACAGTATGAGACTTCAATATCCCTCGTATGCCTAAATCTCGATATCTGAAATATGAATAATATAATATGGGGCCTTAACAAGGAAGTGAGATGGACACGACTTTGATACATGATAAGAAATTAACTTTAGGTCTATATAACTCAACTTAAAAAATTAGCTCAAAATAACTCAACCTCAAAAATTAGCTCAAAAGTGAGAATTGTCAGATCAATTATAATCTTAAAATTTTAACTTCTACAAGTAAAACTTTAGACCGTGATTAATTTTCAAATCCTACAAGTGAGAAATTGCGGCTACCTTTTCAGATAAGTTGAACTTATCGTTGATTATTTTTTGTCGGCCTCCCCTCTCAAATGTTTGGTCCTTTGACATTTGACAGGGAATTTAGTGGAAGTGTTGGATCATTAGTAATGGTAAGAGTCCCACATCGGATATGGAATGGGAACGTGAACCCTTATATGGACTTGGACAATCTTCACCCAACAAGCAAGCTTTTGGGGTTGAGTTAAACTCAAGATTCATTCTGGGCGTGCGAGGGAGTGTAAGTCTCACATCAGATATGGAATAGGAAATAGACTCCTTATATGTACTTGGGCAATCCTCACCAACAAGCTAGCTTTTGAGGTTGAGTTAGGCCCAAGATCCATTCTTTACATGAACATAGACTCCTTATATGGACTTGGACAATCCTCACCCTACGAGCTAGCTTTTGAGATTGAGTTAGGCTCATGTGTCATATCTTTACATGGTATCACAGTCAGGCCAATCTAATTATTTATTCACCGATGTTGGGCCTCCAAATTATATTATTTACACTCCAATTAACAAGGTCTGGGCGTGCGGGAGAGTGTTAAGAATCTCACATCGGATATCGAATAGGAACATTGACTCCTTATATGAATTTGGACAATCTTCACCCTACAAACTAACTTTTGGGGTTGAGTTAAACTCATATGACATATCTTTACAACATGGACTCCTTATAACAACTTTCATTCCAAGAAGGTATGTATAACACACAATTGGATCAAGTCTTCGTTTTTTTAGGGTGTCTTTATATTAGGGGTGGCCAACGGGCCAGGTCAGCCCAATCCCGACCCACTCCCGCGTCGGGCCCGCCCCGATTTAAAAAAATTACGGTACCGGGACAGGATATGGTCTCGTCCTAGCCCGCCCCAGTCCCGCCAACCCGCCCCGATCCCGCTCGATCCCATTTGCACAAAATAATCGTTGCACCAACGATCATTTTTCTAATTTTTAAATTTTACCCGAAACAATTCATGTTAACGATTTGACTTTGAAGTCTTCTGTAACAATATGCAAGGCCTTTAAAAGTCAAAAGTAACTGTTAATTATTTCTGGTTTAGTGGGATGTTGATCAAGAAAAAGACAAATGTTCTAAAAGACGCTAGGCGGAGGCTTAGCGGAGCCTGGCCGCCTAGCGCCTAGACGGATTCCTAGGTGGGGGTCTAGGCGGATGTTTTTTTTTTATTTCTTTTAATATTTTACATTAATTATATATATATATATATATTTTATGCATATAATATATATATATATATATATATATATATATTATATGCATAAAATATATAAATCATAAAATCAATACATTCTTAAGTAGTTAATAAATTCATAAATCATGTTTTTCGAATACTGAAATTTTGACATTCAGATAATTTGTATTTTTTGAGAAATTAACACATACATTAGTTGGCTGATTTTAATGAAATAATGGATAGTCTTGTGACTTTACCCATACTACGGGTAAAGTTTAGTTACGAGGTGCATTGTGCATATATGCCACTACTAAAAAAGAAGAAATTAGTGGCAAACAAATTTTGTAGGTAACGATAAAATTCATCACTTCTCTTATTTTGGCGATGAATTATTAAAAAAACCCTATTAGAGAAAATATTCATAGCTAATTTTAATTTTTTTCTAATTTTAATTTTTTAAGTGTGCCAAATTAAC
Source organism: Przewalskia tangutica (assembly GCA_029844215.1). Lineage (NCBI taxonomy): Eukaryota > Viridiplantae > Streptophyta > Magnoliopsida > Solanales > Solanaceae > Przewalskia > Przewalskia tangutica. The sequence goes on along the minus strand of CM056731.1, from coordinate 5,070,438 downwards.
CCCAACCCTTACGTGAGCAATGACTCGTGACTATTGGGTTTTCACTTGTTGACACTCAATTTTGTCCCTCCCCCGATCATTTATCGATAAAATTAAACTACTTATTTTTAACACCACAAATAATTTTAATAACAATAAAGCATACATATATAAACATATGCATGATAAATAAGGAATCTAATAATGGCGTCGCATTTATATAAGAGCATTAAACACTTCTTAAATATCATGGTCGCGCTTGTTGTTTAATAATTTATATTTAAAGCGATGTTATAGACATAATTTATAATTTAAATCTCATTTTTTGTTTTCACTAAATCTAAAATAAAACACCTACCCCAACACAAATTAAAATCAGTCCATTTATGATTTATTCCTAAACCCACAGCCCAATACATCAGCATTTCCCACAACCCATAAACTTATTCCATAACTGGCCCAAACCCGTAAGACCATCTAGCTCTTTTAGTTTTTCTGTCCAACACCCCATATCCCAAACGTAAAAAGAAAACAAAACCTAATGTCTCCCCATCCGCCGCCGCACCCCAAGCCCCGCCATCGATACCCCTTGATTCTCGCCTGAGAATCCGACGTCTCCTTCTCTATCAGTACCAAAAAAAGGTCCGTCGACACGCCTCTTTTGCCTCTATTCTATTTTTTATATATATTCTATGCTGGGCCGCCTAGGGGAAAAACCGGAACGATCTGGGGGCGCCTAGCGCCTAGGCGGCCATCCCATCCGTTTTTTAGAACACTACAATCCATGATTTGGTGCGTTAGTAGCGGTCGAATAATGGGTAGGAGGATTTAATTATTAGAGACGATGGGTTGATGTAATAATGACATCAATTAGATCACCAAAGGTTGCTCTAGAGGAATCTGGATTAGTCATACCCCAAAGCATGTATGTGACACCGAGTGGAAAAAATGTAATAACAACAACCAAGAGAAACAGTCTCTCTAAGCTCCCTGTTTAATTTACACTTTTTGTTACATGGATTCTTCATTTGTCTTGGCACATTCATATTATGAAACTTGATATTTCGTAAAGATCCCTCCAAATACACAAGATATATTAGCATTACAGAGACATGTATTATACTTCTACCGGTCTACACCAGATACTTACACATATGCATATTTTACTGATATACGTGCACCAAGCGGAGTAAAGTGACATTGCTTATAGAGTAGTGCATATATACTATTCATTTTGATAACTGAAAAATTCCGCCAGTGATGCACGATTTGAAATTCGATGATTTTTTACTCTTCTTTATTTAAATACCAAGCTTTTATCTACTGTAGAATTTGAACATGTGACGTGTGTTCAATCCACATGTCACAAACTACGTTCTCATTAATTATTTTCTTCAAGACACGAGAGAGAGCCTCTCAATACGTTGAATAGTAAATATAGTTAAATGAATCTATCAGCATTCTTTTCGGTCTTAGTAACATAATTTACAAAACACCTATTTGTTCTCCATATATGTGTTCGTCCACCTACTAGAACTACGCCTTTCTTAGAGGTAAAAGAAAGAAAAAAAAGACAGCTCAGTGCACTAAGCTTCCGCTAAAAAGTAAGAGCTTAATAATAAAATAAAGATGCATGTAAAAAGAGAATAAAACTTACTTCATGTACCAAAAATAACTCCATAATCTTCAAAAGAGGAAAGGAGAAAGGAGAAGGTGATAGCAACATATTTTAAAGCACTAACAAGATCGAATACCTCTCAATTAAACAAGTTTATTATATAGCTCCTTATCAAAATGATCTTTTGGTTTAATATCTTTAACTTCCAATTTTAAAATAAGTCCAAACAAATACTGTCTTGAGCCGAGGGTCTCTCGGAAATAGTCGTTCTACCTATTAAGGTAGAGGTAAGATCTGCGTACATTTTACCCTTCTCAGATCCCACGTTGTGGGATTTCACTGAGTATGTTATTGTTGTAATTCCAATTTTAAAATAAGTCCAAACAAATTGCATTTCCCTGTTTTTTTCAGCAGCAGTGAATGGAACTTTACCTTTGACCAAGCCAAAAAGTAGCTCTGCCGAAATGGGAACACTTGTTTTTTTCCCAAGAAAAGGTGGGCACAACTGCACAATGTCTTACTGGACTTACTTACTCTATATAGAAGCATCTTTTTTTTTTCTTTTCTCTCTCATAGTCTCATGTGCAGAAGAATACAGTACAACTGCTGTAGATTTTGTCAAGTCACTTTTGTTTCTTGTTATGGTAAATTTCATGTCGTCATCCCCAAAAGGGTGATTATATAAGATGACCAGCGGATTGGTAACAAGTAGCAAGTTAACCATACGCAGGTGACAAAAAATTTGAGAACCAAAACACTAGTGCTAAATTGCTACTAATAGTTAATTCCTCTTATTCCGCGTGGATCAATACTCAACTTCTCTACAAACAAATAACCGTTTGTACAGACAGACTTTTTGGGTGCTAAGATCCAAAGTCGAGAGGGAAACAACCCAGATCGTACGCTAAGGTCCCTAAGCAATCACTTAGTGGAAAAGGAAGTGATCGAGTGATGACAACCAGGAGGTGGGCTTGGAAGCAACCATCCTTTGAAGAAAGCGTAATAGCTCACTGGTCTAGCTCCATGGCACCGAAAATGTATCATGGCTCAAGTGATTCACCGAAGCGGACCCGTCCTCCAATATGCTTTCTTCCCCTGATCCGGAAGGTACAAAGCATCTCGTGGTAAGTGCGAAAAGCAAGCGAGCCCTTACTTTCCCTACCCTTTAGAATGCTAGAGATGCAACACTTGCAAGAAAATTGAGACTCACACTACATAGATGTGTGTAAACTCTAAAGATATAGAGAGACAATAAACCACTATGCATTGTGGGTCTCGAGTTTCAACACTCTAAAAAAGCAAGGTCAAACGAGAGGAAGTGATCTCTACTGTCAACTTACAATTTGAATTGAAGGGTATCACTCTACAAAGATCTCTTCAATTATTTACAGATTTTGTGCTATTTTTAACCGATTTCGTGTGAAAAGGGATAAGTCATAACTAGGATAACATCAGTAATGGACTACAGAATATCCTACCTTATTTGAATTTTACCATAATTGTGTTTTACTTCAAAAATGTTTCTTGGTGGAAAAAAATTTCTTGGTGTAAAAGAATTCTACACAAGTCTTGTTACTCAATAGTTTTTATGTTTAATATTAGTTTTCCCAATATGTAGGTCTAGGTCGTTTGATCAAACCATATTATAGTATTGTGCCTTTTTAGTATAGTTCTTTTGTCGTCTGATTTATCTTCGTTCAAGGTTTGCAATTATTAACTTCCACATGACGCCCTGTTTTTTTTTCAATCCCAGCACATACGCCCTCACCATTGCAGTTAAGTTACATACAAGTTACTTCCATCTCAGATGGGAAATATAAGGCTTCAGAGATTGCAAGAAAGTTACCTTGCAAGGTAGCACAATTCTGAAAGAAACATTGGATAGCGATGCTCATGATTAAAAAAAACCAACGTAGCTAATTAATGACAAGCAATGGTGCATTGACACCTAAAAACCCTTCTGCTAATTGGTGCAAGTAACCAAGAATAGCCTGAGCAGTTCATCTAAAGTTTAATTCAGTGCATAGATCAGGATCGATGTGTCTCGAAACAAGGCATAAACTATCCTGTTTCAGAAAAGCAGAAGCAACTCCCAGAATGATGGCAAAAAAAGGGCAACCCGATGTACTAAGCTCCCGCTATGCGCGAGGTCCGGGGAAGGACCGGACCACAAGGGTCTATTGTACGCAGCCTTACCTCACATTTATGCAATTGACAAGTATTAATTGCAAGTGCTGGTGCCATACAGATGAGTACCAAAACTATTTTTGGAACATCTTGGCAAATGCTTTTCTCTCCTTATCACTTCTATCAGTAATCTATCAGAGAGAAAAAGAAAAGAAAATAAGTGTGTGACAAATATGCTCCGACTGCCTGGGAAAAAAATAATTTTGGTGTTTAACTACTACTTCATGCCATGTACTAACCTTCTTTTTAGCAGCAGCAAGCTGGTTCTTAATTCCTCCTGAAAAAATTCATGTCCAAGTAAGTGACTATAGGCAAAAATGGCTTACAAGTAACGCCAACATGCTATAATTAAGCTATTCTCATGAATTTACAGCATACACGTCCTTATAGTCACGTAAGTACGGATATCACATCACAGTTCAACATTTTGTGATCATTAGTGTTCCAAATCAGTGTTAATTCTAGCTTGGTGACAAAAACATGTCAAAACCCTATAAAGGGAAAACAGCTTGACAAATTAACCAGAAAATGAGTACAAAACAAACTATGGAAAGATGACTAACCATCATTTGGCTCCAGCTCCAATGCTTTCTTGAAACTTTCGACTGCAGCATCTATGTCATTAAGAGCCATGTGTGCCTGATTAGCCAAGACAGATAGATTTTATTATTGAAGACACAGGAGCCATTGCAAGGAGTAATAGAAGATGGCAGTGAGTAAATCATGGGTGACCAACAACTCTATCCATAATGACATATAAAAGCTAAAATACTATATCGGCAATTAAATAGAAAACACATACAATTTAACACTAACCATACTCGCCTTCACTTATTCCCCTCCTCCACAAAAAAGAAAAAATGTAACCATTAACATAGACATCCAAAGCAGGGCTCATATTGTAAACAAGCATATTATAACAAAACAATCTATCACTTAAGCACCACGAACCCACGGAAATTAATCCTTTAATCCATGTCAATTGAACTTCAGAAGTAAATTAGAATGGCCATCTTATTTTGCTCCTTTTACCACTTTAACTATCTGGTGAATGACACATAGCTGCACCTTCTGAACCTTTTGAGAGAGAAAATTGCAATAGCAGCTTCTTAAAGTGGTACTTGCAGGTTTAACCAAATAATGGACACCCTAATCAGTCCAAGAGAATAGGATATACATGCCCTACACCACTCTACTAAGTTAAAGAACCATCAGTTGGAACACAGGTCACCCGCAAATACCATAAGGCGAGTTAAACTTTGTTGACCACTATAGAAAGCTTTTATCAAGAAATAGGAGTATTCACTCCAGAATTAAATTGTAAAGCTGTTAGGTATATCAGAAAGTATATATCTATACTTTCATACTTGACTAGTACCAAGTCCATGACTCAGCACTAGTGAGAAAAGGTTGCAATCTAATTTATATCTACAACAACATGCTGAGTGCGATCCCACATCGTGGGGTCTGGGGAGGGTAGAGTGTACGCACACCTTACCTCTACCTTGGTAGGTAGAGCGGCTGTCTCCGAGAGATCCTCAGCTCAAGACAGGCATATGCACAAGCAAAACCAAGAGGAACAGTCAGACCCGTCATGAAATTTAAAGCAGTATGAAAATGCTGGTATCAAAAGCGAATACGTAATGATAGCGCATTTTGGATAGTTAAGATGATCAAAGCTGCTGCAGAAACAAAAAGCCTTCTATAGATATCAACCTGCCCCTGACGAAATAGAGCTTTTGCATTGTTTTCTCCGTCCCGCATTGCAAAGTCAGCATCTAGGAGTGCTCCCTTCAGATCTCCTAGTTTCAGTTTAGAAGCCTGGTCATACATAACAAATACCAATTATTTGGTTTGGTTGGTTAACAGCCAAACTAATATGAAGTTCGAGAGCATGACAAACTGGAGTTATTAAGGCAAGTGTTGAACTCAAGATATGTGATAAAATTAGAAATATGTAGCTTCAATCAAAGACGAATGCGCAATCAGCAATGAAGCAATTATAAGACATAAAAGCAAAACGGGGCTTAGATAAAGAGGAAAGCAATTAAAAAGAAATAATACATTTATCTCAATAATGGACTTTAATGTTGTCTAAGTCCCTCTCCTATCCTGAAATGATCTAGATGTAGTAAAAATCTATTACCGCCATTTGTTAAAATAACAGAGTAGGTAGATTGTTACCAAAAAGGCAAGCCATATTACGGTTGTTGCCTATAATGTAAATTCAATAGTGCAACAACTAAAGCAGCAAAAGGAGACTCACAGAGCTGTTGGTAAATATCTGTGATTTCATCGTTCTCAAATATGAGCTCCTACCTGCAAGAAGAACAGATAATAACAGAGTTATAAGTCATGTGACAGCATTTTTTACACACAAATCCATATTCCAGAGATATTTATGTTAAGTACAAACAGATACATATTTCAGAGCCATTTATGTTACTCCGTACTCTCCTTTTTAGTATGTTTAAAAAAGAATGCCTCTTTCCTTTTTTGGCAATTCTTTAATTCCAACTTTTCACATGGCATGTTTAAGACCACAAGATTCAAAAGTATTCTTTACTTTCTTAAACCCTATGCCAAGTCAAAACCAGACAAACAAATTGAAACAGAGGGAGTATGAAAGATTTACAATCTCTACCTTCATCTATCCCTTCTTTCTCCCAGCAGATATCCGAATAGCGCAAAGCTTTTCGATATTTCCTAAGAGCCATCTTGTAATCTTGTTTCTACATGAAGAAGTTTGGCATACGTTAGAAAGATAGCTAAAAGAGATATAGTAAATGTCAATGAGAAAAAGAAGCAAGGGGATGCAACAGTTAATCACACTGATATTGTTTTGAACTTAATACCTTAAAATTTTCATTACCAAATGCCTTAATAGACTCTAGAGCGGTGACCCACCAAGCGATATCATCAGAATTATTGTCAAGATCAGCAGGCCAATCAGGATATAGATCTCCGTCTTTGAAAAAATTTGTAATACCATCATCAGCCCCCTCAGGAATTTCTCCGCAATCCGCGATACTAACATCTACTGTTGGGCAATCATTTTCACCAGTCACATGTTCCATAGAACGAACAACCCCCATCCCTCTGATTACTTTTGCAAAAACCACATGTTTTCCATCTAGATGGGAAGTTCGAGTAGTTGTGATGAAAAACTGAGATCCATTAGTGTTAGGTCCAGAATTAGCCATAGATAACATTCCCTTTCTTTCATGCTTCAATTCAAAATTTTCATCTTCAAATTTTAGCCCATAGATGGATTCTCCCCCAGTACCATCGCCAGCAGAAATATCGCCACCTTGCACCATGAAGCTCTTAATCACACGATGAAAACGAACTCCCTGCAATGGATGCACAGCTGCCTTAGGGACCAATTAAAGAGCCATGTATTGCTCAGCATCAGAAGAGCACAATTTTTTCCATGAAATCAGCTAAAACGGGATGGCGAAGTGTTAATCACAAACAATAAAATAGTGAAATCACTCATACAAAAGTTTCCTCTCAATATACTCAAAGATAAGGAGAAAAAAGCAGTTGCCAAAGACAAACTCTCACATCCTACACCAAGCCTCTTTGACTATATACAAGCAATCACCACTTGAAAAGTGATTTTCTTGAGGGAATCAAGTGAATTACCCATTGACTGACCATACAGAGCAATAGGAAGACGATTCTGGGAGAAACCAGCAATAAATAGAAATCAAATAATATCTCATCCTTTTCTAGCAGGGATTTGTATACGCAATCAAAGACATTCTCATCCATCCCCAGCATATTTTCTTAAGGGTTTTTTCAGAAAAAACATTCTCATCGTTTTCTAGCTGTGAAGCAAACATTAATAGTCAGATAAAATCTCATTCTTTTATAGAAGGGAAGCAAATATCTGTATACACTTCTGCTTTTTTTAATTTGAAACCAAAATGACTAACTTTACTTAGAATGAAATCAAAAATCTAATTTGTTAGGGCTGCAGGAGACCAAAAAAAGTGGTATTGAGATATAAAATGGACAATAAGGTTAGAAAACGGCTAGCGGCGACCTTAGAATGAAGAGCAATTAAATTTATCAAGATAGCACAGAATAACGGACAATCTGCTTGGAGGAGCAAATGATGGTACACTGTACTCCAAATGAGCCCAAGGCATCATTTTATAGTGTTGGAAAGATGACCTTCCATTAGCCTAACAATGGCCATGAATTAGAGTTGATTATGGAGTTACAATTCAGCCAAATAATGGCTGAATTCATGAGCAAATTAATGCTCCAAAATCAATCCAAAAATCACCTTTAATTCTCTTCCAACGTTCAGAAACTGTCGCAGCGCCGTGGCCCTGCAGGTTGGCACCGCGGTGCCGGAACTTCAGAGAGTTCCGGGCGTCGCCGCCGTGGCCCTGCAGATTGGCGTCGTGGCTCTGTGATGGTGGCGCCGAGATGGTTTTCCGGCGACGCGGTCCTTTTTTCGACTAGTTTCGACATACACACTTTGTACACTTCTTCCTTCATTTACCAACGTCATTTGGTCAATAACCGTCTATTACCTTACGTCTCAAACAATTCGTAAACGTACCAATTATGATCATTGACACTATATGTACACGTGTGTGGAAACAACGTTTCCTACGTGCGGGGCCCCAATTGTTCGATTCGTAATTAAATAGGATTAACTTTATTTCAATTTAATAAATATTTCCAACAATCCCACATGGAAGAGATTTTGGTGCACGACATGGTGTCTTTCTAACAATCATCCGGCGGATCGACGTTGCATCTGGAGAGGTAGTAGCCTTGAACCTTCCATAGTAGAATACCATCGGACATATTTACTGCGCGGTGAACGTGATGTCTTGAACCGTCAGTGTTTAGTATATGTCAAGACAATGGTGTCAACACAACACTTTTCCTACTCTATCTTTCTTGTATGTTTTGTCCGTCATGGACCAAGGACACACTTGGATTCTTAAGTGCGTTCATTTGAGGTGGTCTGTCCTCGCACTTAAATAGGTGGTCTCCTACAAGTTATCCTGCAATACCCCGCTGCTCGAGCGTTAGGAACCATTAAAAGTTTCCCCAACCTAACCTCAATTGTTGAGGATCATTAAAGGTTTGGAAACTTATCATTTACCCCTCTACAGGTAGCACTTTTTGTCTATCACAGAAATGACCTTGGATTAAGTTTCTTAAGAAGAAATCATTATCCAAAGTGCTCTTGCTTCCACCGAAGCGCTCAACTGAACCTTTACAGTAGTTTTCCATTGAACCTTATCCCTGGGATCTACAGTCCGTAAGGTTGGGTGTCCACTATATTGATTCTTATTGATTGGGTTTTAAGCCCATTCCACTGCAGCGATTAAATCCGATCTCGGGTATTTCGCCGTCGAGGATGCCATGTTTTCCTCGGACAATAAGGGTTTGCCTAGAGGATTTCCAAGACACAACTCCACCACCAATTATAAAAATGTATCCACTGGTGGACTTGATGTCATCGCTATCAGATATCCAGTTTGCATCATTTACCCTTCTAGTACAGCCGGATATCTCGAATAGTGCAACCCGAAATTTTGCGTGAACTTAAGGAACCATAGTACCCTATTCAGTGCTTTCCAGTGATCTTCACTTGGATTACGGGTGAATCTTGTCAATTTATTGACTGCATGAGCAATATCAAGTCGAGTGTAGTTTGTGACATGCATCAAACTCCCAATTACCTGTGTGTATCGCTCCTGGCGTACGGGTGCACCAAGATGCTTGTCAATCTTTTGACTTTTATCTCATGGCGTCGTTACTAGAGAACTGTCGAACATCTCAAATTTACTTAGCACATCTTCGATGTAGTGAGATTGAGACAAGACCAGTTCATTAGATGTCTTAGAGATCTTGATCCCTAATATAACATCTGCGACACCATATTTTTCATGTCGAAACATTGTTTTAACATGTTCTTAGTCTCTAGGATTGTCCTAGGACTGCTACCTGTGATCAACAAGTCATTTACATAAAGGCATATTATGACGAATGAATCGGTATTTCCTTTCATGTAAACACATTTGTCACACTTATTAATGGTAAACCCTTTTGATAGTAGGGCACTGTCAAATTTCTCGTGTCATTGTTATGGGGCCTGTTTCAGCCCGTACAACAATTTGACAAGCTGACACACTTTTGTCTCGTCCTTAAACCACATACCCTTCGGGTTGATCCATATATATTTCTTCTTCCAAATCACCATTCAGGAAGGCTGTCTTGACATCCATTTGATGTATTTCAAGATCCCGCAAGGCGGCGATGGCTATGAACATACGTATGGATGTCATTCTAGACACTGGAGCATAGGTGTCGAAGTAGTCAAGGCCCTCATTTTGGTGATAGGCCTTGACTACCGACCTAGCTTCGTTTTTATCGATAGACCCATTGATATTGTTGGTTCTCAACATTTATTTTTGTGGTGCTTGGATGCTTTAGAAGCTTAGTCTTTACTTTTAAGTAAGTAAAGGTAGCACAACCTTGTGCTATCATCCAAGAAAGTCACAAAGTACTTGTTCCCCCTCTAGTTTGAGCGAACTTCAAAAACACATATGTTGATATGTGTGAGTTCTAGAGGAGCGGATCTAAGGGGACTTTTTTTGGAGAGTCTTTGCTTCTATGCTCACCTCACACTTATGTTGATGTTTTATGTCAATAGACAGCAATGATTCCAACTTTACCAATCTTAGTATAGATTAATAGTTAACACGTCTAATCTATGGTGTCATAAATTAGAAGGCATAAACAGGTAAAAAGAAGGCTCAGTTTTATTGATATTAAAGAAAACATTGTAGATGCAGTGTTTGCCCTAAGGAGCCTTCACGGGCGAATCTCCTTAAGTAGAAGGCATTACAGGAGTAGCATTAACTTTAAAGAGGTCTTCATAGACGAAGACCCTACTTATGAAAGTTCAGAAATCACCTTTAATTCTCTTCCAACGTTCAGAAACTGTCGCAGCGTCGTGGCCCTGCAGGTTGGCGCCGCGGCGCAGGAACTCAGAGAGTTTCGGGCGTCGCCGGCGTCGTGGCCCTGCATATTGGCGCCGCGGCGCCGTGGCTCTGTGATGGTGGCGCCGAGATGGTTTTCCGGCGACGCGGTCCTTTTTCCGACTAGTTTCGACATTCACACTTTGTACACTTCTTCCTTCATTTAACAACGTGAAACCAACATCATTTGGCCAATAACCGTGTATTACCTTACGTCTTAAACAATTCGTAAACGTATCAATATTTCTTCCATTTAAAGAAATTATGATCTTTGGCACTATATGTACACGTGTGTGGAAACAACGTTTACTACGTGCGGGGCCTCAATTGTTCGATTCGTAATTAAATATGATTAACTCTATTTCACGTTTAATAAATATTTCCAACATCCACAACATCAAGAATCTTGAAAAGGTTCACCGACAATTTCTTAATCTTTTCAGATCAAGAAACAAGTTTCACATAGATATATTCTAAGAACCAAGACAAGACCGACCCAACAAAGTCCCATAAATTTAAAGTTGTTATTAGTGCTACACATCAAACGGGTATATTTAATTTCATATCAATTAGCGACCCACAAAACCAAGAATCTTGAAACATGCGTGCAAATAAAGAACAAACAAAAAAATAAGAAAAATGAAGCACCTTGTAATGAAGGGGGACACCAGTATTAGAACCAATACCCTTTACACCAGTGCAAAGAGCCCTAAAATTCTCAGCAGTTTTAGGTACAATATCATTGTAAAGCTCCACAACAATCCTCCCTTCAAGCTCCCCTCCTATGCTTATGTCCAAATAACACCGTGGTCTTGACATTCTTGTACTGTTCTTTGTTTCTGTCACACTTCTCTGTTGTGTTGGGTATATATATATATATATATAAAGAACGGGAAAGCAGTTAAGAGAGTAGAAGAAGATGAAAAACCCTAAGGGGGTGGTGGGAAGGATGGAGACATGTAATAGTGGCGCCCCGCTATATATATTTCGAACTCTTGAAGCTCTCGTCAGATGACTCAGATTTCAACCCCCCCCCCCCCAACCAACAGTGCGTGTGATTTTCGATGATAAAAAAAAAGTGTGTTGGGAAAAACGTTACTTGCGTCCTTTTTATATCACAGTTTGTTTTGGCACGAAATATTGTTCTTTAAAAATAAGTGAGGAGGTTAAAACCCTTTAAACTATCATCGTTTTATAAATTTTATACTTAAATTATTAAGTGTTTATCTAAATTCTCTAAACTGCCATAAATTCATATTAATGGGTACGTCCTAGAGGATTATATGACATGCTAATATTAGCTCTAAAAGCTCTGACAAAAAAAATTAAGTGACGGTATAGATACTTTTTTTTTAGTGAATTGGTTTAAAAAATTAAATTATTATCATTTTACGAGTTTCATACCTAAATTATAAAGTGCTTAGAACTACCATGAACTCGTGGTGACATGTGGACACATTTTTAATACTTTTTTCATTTCCTTCATGTTTGTCAATAAATTATCTTCAAGACTCAAATCAAGCAGATGTACAAGGTTACTTAGAAAAACATGAATGTCAGTTGGGATAATATATAGGAACAAATATAGCATGAATTCAGCAATCTAGAATTTCTAGTCAGATATTTCGCAAATTCATTTCAATCACAAGTAATGGAAGCTTGAATACCTAACATATGCATGTCAATTTCATTTAGTTCTACGGGCATGTGTACTTGCTATTCTCCACTAATCATAGACATACATTCTAGATATCTTCAGGACTTTTCAGGGTTGTAATGTAGGCTTAGATAGGGGTAGATAAAAGTTGGCATTTTAGGCTCAAATTACGTATTATAAACGTTTTTCTCATTCAACCATTTTGTCATTCTTTTTGGTATTCTTTTCCGTTCATACCTATCATTCTTCTCTTCTCTTTTTGAGAGCATGAAACATATTCACATAGGCACCCCCAAACTTAAGCTTTTACATTTGTTTCATTGGGGTGCATCAATTTTTCACTCTTTTTCGGTATTTCTTTTTCACTCTTCTTCATCCCAATTTCTAATTACTGCTTATGGAACATAAGGGAATCATAGGGTGTCAAAGAAATAACTTATTTTAGGCTCAAAAGGGATACAATTTATTGCAAGGTAGGTAATGAATGGTAAGAATTGCTAACAAAGAAATGCATGAATTATCTCCTTAAACATGTATATCTTAACTATTTCGCCTCAAATAACAAGCAAACAGACTTCATAGACCTTTTTCACAATTGACAACACATAGACTAAGTATAAATATCCCAAATAATTAGATTTTCATGAATCTTTGACATATCTAACTTAAGCACACAGATTTTAGCTTCTAATTTCATTACATTATCCCACTTAATTCACTAGGCGTTTCCAGCAACTACAGCGTGCATGATCATAAAAAATATTGACTCATATAGACACAATAACAGACACAAAAACACAAATAAAAAGACTCAAAAACAGACACACGAACATAAAATAAGACCCCCCCCCAAAACTTAAACGACACATTGTCCCAAATGTGTAAGACTCAAAAATAAAAAGGGATGACTTACAGACAATAGAACAGCGGTTCAAAACGGTGGTGGTGGTGGCGGATACTGCATTGACCACTGGTTGAATATGGTGATCAAATCATTGACGTGCTGGCTCAGGTCCTGATGCTCTTGCATCATCTGTTGCTGATTTTGCATCATCTGTTCATAGTTTCGCAACATCTGTTGTTGATTTAGGAGCATCTGCTCCATGATTGGCACTGGAGGTTCCAAAGTCGGCGAGGTTGGTGCCGCTTTCGCGCTCATCTTGTGTGATCGCTGGCTCCTCTTGCTCCATTACGACTGCGCCTGCTCCGCCTTCTTCTTGACCTCGTCTCCTATCCGCTGGGTTTGCAGGGTCAGGGTATGAATGTACTAGACTGTATGTTATAGGTGGCAGAGTCTTTTAAAAAATGTATGTGGCTAATGTTGGGACTCTGTGTCTAACACACAATGCAGTGATGAATGAACCATGCCCCAATCCGCCAGTAAGTAGTCAATCTGCTAATTTCTCCAATACTCTGCACTATCTTCATTCCAATATCAATAGTCGGGCCCCTCATGATGCCAAAGATGAGCTTGATTCTGTTTGCTGGCATATTGGTGAAATGAGTTGACGGAATCAAGCGAGAACTCACGAAATATAACCAAGCCTTGGCTACTCTATTGAATTGGCACCGGGCAAGAGCTCTGCCCCCGCTGCGGGAATAACGAAACTGTGCTCCTAGTAGCATAGGGCCTCATCAATTACATCTCAGTGTATGTGGTTGACATTCCTTGACCAGGTTCTGAAATGGGTTGGATGATGGCCCTGGTCCTCAACATCAGCTGTCCCAAAATAGCATTCACTGTTTCGGCACTAATGGGTACATAACACCCTCTTACAAAGCATCTCACATTGCTTTGTTCTGTATAATTGGCGTAGAATTCCATCACAAGGCTGACATTTTGTTTCGGAATAGCCTCTGCGAAGCTCTCTCAACCATTAGCTTCAATCGTGGCCCTAATAGGCTCGTATGCATCCTCCTCATCGAGTGGTTCGGCCTGATAGTCCATTCCTCGCTCTTTTATTACTGGCCTACCACTTATCATGTTGTACCGATCCTCTGCATTCCTATTGGTGAATCGGGTAATATCATGATCTGGGGCTGATGAAGATGAGGTGGTTCGGGCAGTTCGTTTCCTTGAAGCCATTATGAGGGTTGTTGGAAAATTCTGTGCAGCGTTTCCTTTGTTTCCTTGAGGTTTCCCAACAACTATCAATCACAATTCAAACACAGCAGTACCAAAAAATAATCACACCACAATATACCCAATCAACAACACCGTACAACATCAACAACACACAACACAATAGAACGCAACCCCCAATCACACAACACAATACAACAATGACCCGTACACTACCCAAATCTTGAAGCTACTTTCACCACTTAACTAAGAAATTTCAAGAGAATTGATGAAGATTGCCTTTTTGAAGAGTTTTTTTCACAAATTTCCTGACCCAAGTGAAGGAGCGGTGATGGTGGAAGATGTGAGGGTTTTTAATGGGGGTGGTGTGTAGGGATTTTTGAAAAATTTAGTGAGTTTGTGGAAGATTTTTTGTGAAAGGGAGAGTGGATTTTCGGTACTTTTGAGAGAGGTAAAGGGTTGAGTGATTGTTGGAGTAGATTGGGGATTTAGGACTTTTTATTTCTAAAAACGCGATGCAGTGCCGCGGCCCTGCTTTACGGCGTCGTGGCGCCACAATTCTTGCGCCTTCTCTGATTAATAGGTGACGCGGTCCTGAATCTGGGCGCCACGGCGCTCAAACTTCTGCATATCCTCAGAACATTTGGCGTCGCGGTCCTGCATAGTGGAACCGCGGCGCTGCAAAGATTTCGTGCTTTCAGCATTTAATGTCCAATTCTCTCACCTGTCATCACACCACAACCAACAATAACCAAGAGTGAGACTATTCAATTTAAACTAATTGCATAATTTAAACATTGAGTTTCTCCCAAACAGCGTTGTCTTTAGCGTCTTTTAGCCGACTGCATGTCCTTTATTCAATCACTAGGGTAAATTAACCCCACAACATATTCATTTAAAGATCATTTTCCTTTTCCTCACTCTATTCTTCTTTTTCGCAGGATTGGATTCAGTAAGGTTTACCTTTTTGTCAGCTTTCATCTTATCCACTTTTGTTTCAGCAATCAACCTAACATGTGGGTTCACAATTGTCGCTATGATTCCCCTACCTTTGGTTTGTGCTTTATGAGCTGTTGTGCTCACTGCAAAACATTTGTTTCTGGCCTGGGATTCAATGGTAGATTTGAAAACGTTGAATACCATCTCTTCTTCTTGAACCCTGAGTCTCAACTCTCCCTTCTCCACATCAATTAGGGCTCTACCCGTTGCAAGGAATGGTCTCCCCAAAATTATGGGCATGTCCTCATCTTCCTCCATGTCAAGAATGAGGAAGTCCGTTGGGAAGAAGAACTTGCCCACCTTGACTAACACATCTTCCACTATACCTCGGGGGTGTACCACGGATCGGTCAGCAAGCTGCAGATTAACTGTGGTTGGCTTGGCTTCCCCCAAACCCAATCTCTTGAACACTGATAGAGGCATAAGATTTATGCTAGCCCCTTGTTGCGATATTTCTAAGTGCTTACGCAAGTGTACGTATCGTTCAAGTAATAAAGATCTGTAAAACCGAGTTTATCGTCCACAGAGACTGGTTTATTAAGTACCGGTTATCTATTTTATGGTATCTATTTGGTTGACGTTCTTTAATTTTAGATTGATGACTAAGAATTATGACTAAGTGCAGAAAATAAACTAAAGATGATTATACTTTGGTGTTTATAACAATTATGAAGGAAATAGGGTTCCAATCTCCTCCAAATTATCCACTTTTTCACGTGTTAATGCAATGCTAATGATTCTTCTTCTTATTAAGATATCAGGTTAATTAATATGTCATTAGCTTTCTCTACTGTAGGGCGGTTCTCAGTGACCCCTCATTTCCGACATCAACTGTCTTCTCACACTCTTTCTCATTCGCCACTTATGGTTGTGGAGCAACCACTCCAACTGCTTTCCACTTCTCAACAAAATTGTCTGACACTGCTCTCTCGGATTAACCTCTGTGTTTCTTGAAAAAGTACCATGCAATCTGTTATTTACCATCTTCGCCAGTTGCCCCACCTGCATTTTCAAGTTCCTGAGAGAGGATATTGTTTCTAACATGAACTGATTTTGCGGATTGGTGAGTGTAAGCAATGCTGCTCTCAGTTCATCAGGTTTCTCCGGTTGGGTAGGTGGTCTAAACTGCTGGGAAGATGTAGCCTGATTATGTGCCTGTTGGTTCTGGTAATTACATTGATATGGTGGCTGCTGGGCTTGGACATTCCTCCACGAAAACTTTGGGTGATTTCTCCACCCCGAATTGTATGTGTTGGAGTTATAAGGGCGCTGAAAGAACACCACTGCTTGAACCTGCTCCATGGACACATTATTAGGATCCACCGATGTGCATCTGTTAAAAGAGTGTGGGCCCCCGCAAATCTCACAATTCACCACAGACATAGTGTTCTGTTGGAGCTGCTTTGTCAAGAGGGCCACCTGCGCATTTAATGCAGTGATAGCATCTATCACATGTATGCCCATAGTTTTCCTGCTACTCACTGATCTGTCATCTGCCCCTTGATGATTATTGACAGTCATGTCTTCTAGCAACTCATGTGCCTCATGGCACTCTTCCTCATGAACGCTCTCCCTGCTGCAACATCAATGATGGTACGAGTAGTACCACTAACCCATTATAAAAAATGTGGATCAACATCCATTTCTCTATGCCATGATGTGAGCATTTTCTCTGCAAATCATTGAATCGCTCTCATGCATCATACATCGACTCACCATCTACCTAATAGTAATTGTTCAACTCTCCCCTTAACTTTGCCGCCTTTGAATGAGGGAAGAACTTTGCAAGAAATTTTTGGGCTAGATCCTGCCAGGTGGTGACAGAGTTGGAAGGAAGTGAGTTCAACCAGCTCTTGGCTCTGTCCCTAAGTGAGAACGGGAAGAGCCTCAATCTAATGACGTCGTCAGTAACGCCATTGTACTTGAAGGTGGCAAACAACTCCAGAAAATTGGCAATGTGCATGTGGGGGTCTTCAGACGGTAATTCCCCAAACTATATTGTGTTCTGGACCATGCTCAGGATGACTGGCTTGATCTCAAAGTTGTTTGCCTATTCGGGAGCCCGATGACGTGTTTGTGCACCGAATCGCAGTGGGCAGAACTTAGTCTCCCAAGCTTCTTTCCGTTGGAACCTGGACTATCTCCCCTGCATTTTCAGGAACCTCATTGTTCGCCCTATTCTGATTCGGTTGGTTGTCCATGGTCACTGAATTAGAGATCCTCTTATTTCACCTGTTTTGCTTGCAAGTTTTCTCAATTTCAGGATTAAAAGGTACAAGTGTAGCTGAGACCCCGAATGAATCTCCTGCGCCTGTAGATTCAAGATTTATTGTTCAACCTACTTGTTGCTCATCTTCTTCTTCGCATAAACTAAGTTCCTGAAATCGATCAAAATCAACAAACAAATCAAGACAACAGGGTTCTAAAAATTAAAACAAAAAACAAAAAAAAACAAAGTAGAAATAAGAATAAATGGTTCGATATTAGAAGTACGTCAGTCCCTGGCAACGGCGCCAAAAACTTGTTAGCCCAATTTCCAATTGCTCACGCAAGTGTACGTATCGTTACAAGTAACATAGTCTGGTAAGACCGAATATCGTCCTCAGAGACTGGTTTCTAATTACCGAACATCTATTTTAGGTTATTTATTTGGCAAACGATAAGTTGATTTGGTTTTTATCTAACACTAGTGGAGTAATTTCAAGCATTAAACTAAATTGTTGAGGCTTAATCAGTTATGAAGAAATTAGGGCTTCCAATATCCTCAACTATCTACTCTTATCAATCCTTAATGCAATTAGAATGACTTCTTCTTCTACGTTAAGATAGCGGTTAACTAGACTGTCTTATATTCCGGTTAGGATATATAATCGCTCAACCCCAGTGCAGAAACCTCTATATTTCTATGATATGTTTTACCACACAAGAGGATTAAGAACAATAACCTACAATGCTACACAAGTATCGGGGTACTTTCGTCCACGATTTTAACCTATGTCTATTCAATTACAGCATATTCAAACCTCTCCTCTCGGTTCTTGATTCGAAATCATATAGATTATGATAATTAGTGATCAGTTAACTATCAAACATTCATACCAATATTTGAATAAATCTTAATCAAGTGAAGAAGAAACCAACTAATGCATTAATTCATGAATAAGAGTTTCAAGTGATTCAATAGGAAAATCCTAATAAAGTGTTTAACTCCTAGCCATAGACATGCTAAGAACTAATACAAATTCAAACATGAACTGAATTAAAATAGAGAAAAGAAAAAGAAATACTTAGAACTAATGTCTCCAATTGTAGCTGTCAAGGTTGTGATGTGTTGTGTATCACCACTCTCCCCTAAAATTTGTCCCAAGGGTCTAAATATGCTGTAAAAATCGTGTGCCCTGGACCCTTCTGCCCCTGGCCAATTGTGCCTCGGATCGAATTTTCCCGCGTTGGCGTCGCAGGCCTGCATTATGGCATCGTGGCGCCGAATGTTCTGCGGCTTCTCAGGATTTCTGGCTCGGCGACCCTGAATGCTTTCGAACGGATCTGCCAATTTTTGTCCTTTTTGCTTCGGGAGCCTCTTTTTCTGCCCACTTTTCGCTTATTTTCGCTTTTTGAACCGCTATGACTCAAAAGAAAGAAAAACAACCTTAACACGACACTTATATAAACGAAAATAAAAAAATACTAACTAAAAATGATTTAAAAATTGTATATAAAATACACCTAACAATAACTGTAAAGTTACTTCAACGATTGTATCATTTTCTCTAACACTATTTTATAACGTTTGTGATTAAAGTTATTGTCAACTAATAACACTGTTTAAAGAAACGCCAGTCGGGACTAGTAAAATTAAAGACGTCATCAAGTTAATTAAGCAATTGGTTAGCAATAGTAATAGCTAGCTAGCTAGCCTATGTTGTTTATTGTGATTATTATATACCATAGCCATTACTTTTTTAGCTACTAAAGAAGAACTACTTTAATTTTAATTGGCAAAGAGATAGATAATATTACAGACCGACAATTTAAAATGAAGAAATTGGTGCCACCTAAACTTATTGCTCAATTACAAAAATTATGCTGGCATGACCCTCTTCCCAGCGTTTTCTTTTTCTTTTTGTCCTGACTAATAACATTGCTAATTGGATATGATGTTCCCCTAAAGGAACATTCTAGATAAATATATATATATATATATAAAGTAGTACGTAAACAGTATATCTATCTTTGTTTTATCTAGTTTATTGTGCAACTAGATAAAAGGTCTAACTACTATTTTTTTCGCAACCTCGCATTCCATAATGTATTAGTGGAATTGATAGGGACACTGGCTATTATTTTGCAAGCGATCATCACATATATGACTTAGGATGAAATTAACGTGTAGTTCAAAAAATTATAATAGTATCTTGATATTTGATCGAAAGTAAGAATGAACAAGAACATACAACACCAGAAATCCAATAACAGGGGACTATAAAACAATATTGTGCATACTAGTATGATATGCTAAGCAGTGCTACAATAATAACACTATAACTATCAGTATGTATGCGTAAGTAGAACTACGCTCAACTACCTAGTACCCTTCTACCAAAATCTGTGTCCTCCACAACCTCATATCTAAGGTCATGTCCTCAGTAAGTTGCACATGCGTCATATCTCGTCTAATCATCTCTCCTCAATACTTCTTCGGCCTACCTCTACCCCTCATGAATCCGTCCATAGCCAACCTCTCACACCTCCGCACTGGGACATTTGTGTCTCTCTTCTGTACATGTCCGAACCATCTCAACATCGCTTCCCGCATCTTATCCTCCACCGAGGCCACTCACACTCTATCCCGATATCATCATTTCTAATCATGTCCTTCCTTGTATGCTCACACATCCATCTCAACATCTTAATCTCCTCAACTTTCATCTTTTGGATGTGTGAAGTCTTGACTGGCCAACACTCTGCCCCATAAAATATAGTCGATCTAACCACCACCCTATAGAACTTGCATTTAAGTTTTGGTGGCACCTTTTTTATCGCACAAAACTCCATATGCGAGCCTCAATTTCATCCACCATGCACTAATACGATATTTGACATCATCATCAATCTCTCTATTCCCTTGGATAATAGACCCGAGATACTTGAAGCTTCCCTACTTTGGAATGACCTGATTAGTAAACCTCACCTCCATGCATGTCTCGTGGTCGCTACCGTTACTGAACTTGCACTCCAAGTATTTTATCTTGGTCCTACTCAGCCTGGACTCTTTAGATCTATCTCCAAACCTCCAGCTTAGCGTTCACTCCGCTGCGAGTCTCATTAATCATGACTATATCATCTGCGAATAACATACACCATGTTAACACCCCTTGAATTTATCGCGTCAACCCATCCATCAAAAAGGCAAATAATAATGGCTAAGAGTTGATCTCTGTTGCAACTCCATCATCACTTGAAAGTGCTCTGAGTTTCCTCTTATTGTCCATACCCTAGTCTTGGATCTATCATACATATCCTTGATAGCCCTAGTGTACGTCACATGTACATCTCTAACCTTCAAACATCTCCATAGAACCTTCATCGGGACTTTGTCCTATGCCTTTTCGAGGTCGATAAAAATCATGTGTAAGTCTCTCTTCCTCTCCCGATATTGCTCCATCAACCTCCTAATAAGATGAATGACTTATGTAGTCGAATGCCCCGACACAAATCCAAACTGGTTCTCATAAATAGACACGCCTCTTCTCACCTCCATCTCCATGACCATTTCCCAAACTTTAATAGTGTGACTTAACAACTTGATACCCCTATAGTTATTGCAACTCTGGATGTCACATTTATTCTTGTACAAATGAATTATTGTACTCCACCTCCATTCTTCGGGAATTCTTACTGTCTTAAAAATGACATTAAATAACTCAGTCAGCCACTCCAAACATGCCATGCCTGCACTCTTTCAAAATTAAACTAGGATCACATTCGGCCCGGTCGCTCGTCCTCTGCGCATTCTGCGAATAACACACTTAATCTCCTAAATTTTAATACTTCTACAATACTTAAAATCCTGGTACCTTCTGGATTGCTCCAAATCTCCTAGCACAATGTCTTTATCTCTTTATTCATTCAAGAGTTTATGGAAGTAAGACTGACACCTTCTTCTAATACCCGCGTCCTCCACTAGTACTTTACCGTCCTCGTCCTTGATGCACCTCACGTGATTCAAATCATGGGTCCTCCTCTCTCTCGCTTTGACTAGTTTGTATAATTTTTTGTCCTCGTTTTTCCCCTCTAACTCCACATACATGCGTTTAAAATTTGTTATTTTCACCACCGTGACTGCTAGCTTTGCCTCATTCCTTGCCATCCTATATAATTCCCTATTCGTCCACTTCTCCACATCATCCTTGCTTTCTACCAATTTCACATACGCCATTTTTTTTTATTCAACATTATGTTGAAATTTATCATTCCACCACTAGTCCCCTCGATGCCCACCAAAGCTACCCCTCGAGACCCTTGGTACTTCTCTAGCTACCTCCCGAATGCAACTGATCATCTTGTCTTACATATCTGTCGCATCTCCACTACTCTCTCAAGACCCGCTGGCTATCAACCTCCGCTCCATCTCGTTGCACTAGCCATGGTCAAACTCTCTTATTTGATTCTTAGTCGGTCATCAACAACTATCATCTTCTTCTCCATATCCATCACCAAAGCTTATGTCGGGTTGTAAGTTATTCACTCGAAATAACCTTGCAGTCTTTACGAAGACCCTTGTTAACTTTCCTAAGGAGCAAAAAGTCTATCTGAGTCTTAGCCACCGCACTACGAAAAATCACCAAGTGCTCCTCTTTCTTCAGGAATTGGCTATCACCATCCCAAAGCTTTAGCGAACTCCAAAAGTGAGACGGCTCTCCCGAGGCCAAAGCCTCTATATACGTCTTCATAACCCCCGAAAGTGACCTAATATGTCCATTGAAATCCCTTTCTACATATAACTTTTCTGTGAGTGGTATACCTCCCACCACATCATCCAAATCCTCCCAAAAGTGCCTCTTCTCCTCATCTTCGTCCAAGCCCGCATTCGATGCGTAAGCACTAATAATGTTCATAGTGAACCCAACAACTACCAACTTAATCGTCATTGATCCTTCTAACCTCTACCACCCGATCCATTAGCTCGATGTCTACCAAAATATCTATCACATTCCTATACCTCGACCCTGAGAACCATAACTTATACCCGTCCATATCCTTAGCCTTAGGTTTTATCCATTTGGTCTCCTAGACACAGACTATATTAATCCTCCTCTTCTTAAGAATCTTAACGAGTTCAATGGACTTCTCCGTTAACGTCCCAATGTTCTAAGACCATATTCTCAGCCTAGAATCTCTCTTACCCTACTTACCCCCTAACCTTCGCCCCCGTCCCCGACCGAGAACATAAACATAGTCTACCATCTGTCACCAAAGCTACTAAAACGGATATAAACTAATAAAAGGTTTACACCTAATACATGAACACCAATAATGATATAACTAAAGACAAGAAGAGTAAAGGCAAGAAGCAATGCAGTAAAGCGTCAAAATTTAAATACAGTGATAAAGACAAAAAATATATACTAGTAACCAGAGATACCAACTCCAGTTGGACCGAACATGTTTGTTATCTAAAGTCATTGTTCAACGCTGGGAGTTACCAATAAGAATAAGGCAAGAATATGAAGTCAAAGACTCAATAAACTATATGAGCCAAAGTTTAACTATAAAAATAACAGATAAAGAATTAATATGGGCCGCCGGAGGTACCAACTTCTGGTGAATGGGGATTGCATGTGGGTACAATTTTGTGAATACTGCACCGCACCCACACAGTGGGGGCGGATATGAGTATAACTTTGGCGGGTAGTGACGGGTACATGTAGGTGGTGGATTTACAGTTATACCCGCCTGCCCCGCCCAACATCCAATCGTCCGCCCGCCTTATACCCGCAAACTATAATTTATTTGTACAACTTTATTTTTATCTAAAGCCTAAATAATTTGGCACACGTAATTTTAGCAACCCATAAGTCCAATAATAATGGATTTTGAGGCAAAACCCTACTCACCTTAGTCATTGCTTTACGCCTTCCTGAAATCCTGACTCTCTCTCTCTCCCTCTCACCTTCCCCTTCACGACTTCACCTTCACTGTTCTCAGTCGTCTCTCCCTCAAACAATAGTCCACCATTGCCATCAACGTTCACACCGCCACTTCACTGGCCTCTATCGTCTCTCCTCCCTCTCTCATTCTCCATCACGCCACCATCAGAGTCACGAACCACCTCGACAAGTCGACAACAAGTATTAATTAATTTTAAATACTTCTTTTGTAAATAAAAAATATAAATAGATTTTTGAAAATCAAGTGAAAAGTTGCTTGTAATTGTGTCTAGTTGTTCTTGGATTAATTTGGGTGGTGGAGCGGGTGTAAATTTAGGAATATACCCTGACGGATATCTACTTGGGTGGTGGAGCGAGTGTGGATTTAGAAATATACCCGTCTAGGCGGATATGGATGTTGAAAATGTACCTGTCACGGATGGCGAGGAGGTGACATGTATAAAATTTTCTGACGGGTACGGATGCGGGGGAGGGGGTACCCGCGCCCTGCCCAATTGCCATCCCTAATTGATGGATAGCACATGTTCGTCACTAGAAATCCTTAATCACTAACGGAATTCAATGTTCACCATCGATAATCATGGTTCGCCGCCGAAATCACCATCCGCCTCCAGAAATTACTGATCACCGCTAAAAATTAATGTCCCTTGTCGGAGCCCGCTAGAAAACTTGAGTACATGCGCAACATGGTCGGAGCAGCGATGACTAGTGCTTACCGTCATCGAGAGAGAAAACACTAATATTTGATCGTCGGTCAAAGTTCGGAGTGACGCCCAGTGCTGGATCACCGTGAGGGAAGGGGGTGGAATTTGCTAACCTTAGTATTAGGCAGAAGAGAGAAAGAGAGAGATACATTTCAAAAAGTAATCATGTTATATTGAATTTCAGTATTCACTTATACTGATGGTAATGGCGGTGGCAATCAGTTGAACAGTCTTTATCGAAAAATTAAATTGCATATATAGAAAATTATACCGACATAGGCCAAAAATTAATATATATTCTAACTTTACACTAATTGATCGCTAAATTACTTTTTCCCCCTAATAATTTGACAATGAAAAGCACAGACAGCTTGTTGTGTGTACTCTGTAGACCTGTAGATGAGTATGATTTTTCTGGTGGGCGTATTATATGGAAATATTTTGTACTGTAGCTGTAGACCTTGGCTAGTTTTGTTTAGTGTTATTAGTGTTTGGTATGACTTTTTTAAAGGCCAAAAACACTTTTGATATTTAATTGGAGTGTTTGGTTGACAAATCCAAAAGTGCTTTTGAAAGAAGCCCAAAATTTGAACTTCTTGAGTAGAGTCTATTTTGGCTTTTGTCTCTACTTATTAATACCATAAAAATATTTTTTTTATTGTCAACCAAACACCCAACAACTTTTTGATAAGTTGTACTAAACGGGCCCTTAGTCAATAGATATTAGACCAAAATAAAGTTATTTAGATTTTAGTGGGTATTGAAGTTGATGTTTTTTTGCATGTCTTCTACACAAATACATTGACAAGGAAATGTCACTACTAAAACCACAAAAAGTTGGTTTATCAAGATCAAGGATCCCCTTCAATTTCAACAACTTGGGTGAATTTTAAAAACATTCTTTTGATAGCAAAATTTCAAATAACGGACTTGTAAAAATCCAAAATGCTAAGAACTATGTTGTGTTGTAAAAACCTCGTATTTGTGGATATGTAAAAGGGAAATAGGTACAAGTCGGAGAGGTTCATACGTATAAGCCTAATAATCTACTTATCAGTCTAAACGAGTCCCTAAAATTTGCAAGTCTACTCCTTTCGAAATAATTTCGAATATGCAGTATCTTAAATTTCATATGACTTAACTGAACCAGATATTGAAATTCATATGATTTAACTGAACAAGATATTGAAATTTCATATTACTTAACTGAACTAGATACAAGTTAAAAAGCCGTTTCACACACTGCCTTCGCATGGCGTCCCGGAGACTGACCACAAGAAATCATCGTGATGCAATTTACCATTCATTTCTGCAAGTGGTTGTTTTCACAGCTGGAACGCATGACCTCCTGATTACATGACAACAATTTTATCAGTTACATCAAGACTCTCATTCGAAGTTTCGAACTAGATATAGGTTAAAATAAAATATTTACAAGTACACAAACAGTAATGTTGTTGGGTTAGAGAGACGATAATATCCTCGTATTGCAATTTTAGGACGTAATTGGTAAGAGTTATCAAAGTCCAACAAAGAAGGCCTAGAGGCCACAGCCCATAAATGACTAAACCAGGAGTTGGTTTGGGACCAGACTTCCCAGAAATCTCTCTGTCACTTTAAATGCAGTAGGTTTTTTTGGCTATCAGATGGAATTTAATGAGACGATGATTTTGCCCATGTACTTGCTGGAACATTGGAACTACAATGGAAGAGACCATAAATTTTATTTTGATGAGCCCAAGAACTCAAGGTCCACTGGACCAATTTGGATTTCCCCATTTATGTAGAAGTATCTTTCACTGGCACTTTTGGACATGTCTTTATAAAATAATCACCTTCGTGAAATTTTAAATTCTATAGGTGAAAATTGAAATTCACTACAATTATGTCTTTTCTTTTTTCAATTACAGAAGTTGGAAAATGGTTATTCGTGAATTTTACCTAAAGGTGGCTAACAGATCGACCCAGACTGTACAGATAGCCCGTTACCGGTTGAACCAGTTTCGGACCGGTTATCGAGACGGTTCACTGTCTTACCGGGTCAACCGGACCGGTTCACTACCGGATTTTCGATAGGCCCGTGCGGTTCCGGGTTGAACCGGGCCTACCGGACCGATTTTTTTTTATTTCAAAAATTTAACTTAATTCAAATTAAATATATAATATAATAATATAATATAGTTTTCCGTTTTATATTTTATATTTTAAAATGTAAAGTTAACTTTCTATTTTATAGTTTACGGATTTATATTTTATAGTTTATATTGTAGTTATACTTTTAATCTTTTATTAATTTATTAAATTAGTAGACATAAGTTAACAAGTAACAACTAAAGAGACAATAAAATAAAAACTAATGATAAGATGTAAACTTTCGAACTTTCATTATTCATACTGTTAATAAGAGTACATAGTGAAGTAATAATAATTTTATTTACATATTATGCATCCTTTTACACAGTTCTTCGTAGGTTGATTGAATTGATGATGCTCCATAGTCCATAGCTTATAAATTTGGAGTATTAATTCCAGTCCCGCTTCCGTTGTTCCGCCGCAACTTGTGTTGTTGTAAAAGTGCTCCATATATCTAGAATCTAGATTCATTATCATCGTCTTCATTGAATCCTGCAAATGTAGACGCAATGTAGCGAACTAACGAAGATTAGTAGCAGAGTTGTTCAATTATCAAAAAACCAAATAATGTAATTACATCTTTATATTTTATACTTAATTTGTTGTTGACCAGTGTGTCGGATGAACTCTCTGTACATGCCTAACTAAAGTGCCCGTCCCCCGTCATTACCATGTTTATAAGTTTGCCCACAAATATTACATCTAAATCTATCAGTGTCCCCAATTCTATCATAAAAGTTCCACACTTTACTCCTTATTCTCTGAGGTCTACTACTACGACTAGTAGTACTAACATTGACAAAGGCACACTAGTAGGTGTATGCGTTTCAGTTTCAACAATATTATCTATATGAACATTATCATAATAATTATCTTCTATTTCAAAATTTTCTTGCATATCATAATCTATATTTTGATTAGATGATGAAGAACCTTTAGATTTTGTACCACTTGAAATAGTTTTACCTTTATTCATTATAAAATATTTAATTTAAATAATCAATAAATAAATATGACAATTTAATAAAATAATTAGAGAATGAAACGAGTGTACCAAACTTCGGGACTCAGAACTCAATTGAAACTCGAAGTCTTGCGTCTTGCTACTTTGAAAATTAATAATGATAATAATAATAACTTGAGAATTGATAACAGAGAAAATTAAGAGAGTATGAGAATTGAGAATTATAGAAATAATTGTGTGATAAAAATGAGAAGAATATAGAGTATTTATAGATTTTTTAAAGGTAATTAATAAAGAATAATAAATAAATAAACAAAAAAAAAAAAAAAAAAAGAGGCCAAACGGCCAAAAGTCTGCTGGCAACAACCCCCCCCCCCAACAACCTATTTTTTTTTTAAATTTTTTTTAACCTTACCGGTCCGGTCCGGATCGGTTAACCGGTAAGGTCACCGATTTCTGTTACCGGTTCAACCGGTCCGGGTTCTTATCGGATTTATCTACAACCCGTGCGGGTTGGGGCCAAACCAACCCCCAACCCGGTAAGGTTCACCGGACCGAATTTTGTACCGGTTCCGGGTTAACCCGGACCGTTAGCCAGATATTATTTTTACCCTCTATTAAGCTACTAAATACTTGTGACTAAAAGCACTGATGATTAATATGATTTTCTATGAGACATAGTTATTATTGTAATAACTTGATCTATATAATCAGAATTGTTTAAGCCAATGTGATCCAAATTTGTAATATTAGTTTTTCTTAAATTTACTATTGTGATAATTAACACCCTATTTTCTTATATACCAACTTTCATTGAAAAGTTGACGATTGAAACGTAATATTACGAGCTTGAATATAGTGACATCACGTCTACTATTGTTGAATTCTTCTATAGTATTATTAACTATGTTTTAAGTTAAAAAGGAAAAGACATTCTCATTGCTAAGTTAAATGACGGAGTGATGAAAGAATGTGGTGAAATAGACTAAGATCATTCATCCTTAAATTCTCAACTAAATGTTTTAGATTTGAGCTTTAGGAAGGAGAGAAATCTCTTGTAGGAAACCTTTTCCTCTTAACCAAACAAACACTATGAGAATCTTAAGTAGTATCCCAATAAATTTCAAATGCCAACTAGTTATTCAGTTACTCCTATTTTCTTTGAGAGACACTTGATTGTAAACACCAGCCTCCATATTGTGTGACTGAGTATGTTGTTGTTGCCACTTGATTGCAAGAATGTACGCCATTCGTTCAAACTTCAACATCAAGGGAGAGCTTTTGCATCTAAAGATTTTCTTGGCTGGAAGTAGGATCGTGCCTCCGTGGATAAAATGGAGGACCAAATTGGTTGATTCCTTTGGAATTTTTTTAATTCTATTAATATTATAATAACAAGAAGAAGCCACACAAATACTTTTCATTTCACAGATTTGACAATATTAACAAATTCATGCATTATCACAATATAGCTCAAAGTTATACGCTTTATATAGCTTTGTTGAGATATACCACATATGTACATTATATATATGTATGTGGTTAGTTAGTTTATGAGTTCATTAGATATTTTGTCATTAGTATGATATTATTAGCGGATATTTTGGTATTAATAGGATATTAGTGAGTCTAATTTTCTATAAATGGGACTATTATTTTGTAATTACAGTTGAGCACACATAATAAGAAAATATATGCAAAAGTGCAATTGCTCCCAAATACTCTCTCTTCCATTCTTACGTTTTCCTCTTTGTATTTCCCTTTCTTCTTCTTCTCAAATCTCTACACCAATTCAGCTCTATTGTTCATGAATCATGAACACACAACACATGATTATTAACATGGTATCAGAGCGGGATTAACATATCCGACAACTGATGCGATTGGATTTTACGATCGAAACTGAAATTGATCGATCATTCTGGAAAAAAAATTGTGAAGGAACTGGTTATAGAGGAGAAGAATTGAAGGAACTGAAGAAAATCAGAAGCAATTGAAAACATGAAGATTAGTAATCGCGATGCGATTGAAATCACATTTTTCATCTGAAAATCAGAAAATCAAAATCGAAGAACTGTAATATTGAGGTAATCTCTGTAGAATATACTTTCCTTCTGAAAAATAAAAAATAGAGAATCGAAGAACTGAAAAATTGAAATCGCGATTTCTTCTAAAAATCAGAGAATCAAAGATCAATTCATTTTATTCTATCCGCGATGGAGATGTTTTTATTTTATGCGGATACACTCCGCCTTTGTCTATCGTTGCGACGTCGCAGATCGCCGAGGATAGTCGAGTTGATGGAAATTCAACTTCATTTTTGTATTTGTGTTGGTGGCGAATTAGAGAAAAGATGTCGAGTTCGTCGTTGTTGTTGTTGATAGTTGTTGTGCTGTTGTTTTCTGTTCAGTATTGGTTTTGTATTGTTAAAATTGAATTCGTGTTGGTAAATTGGTGAATTGAAGAAAAATGTCGTTTGTTGTTGTTGTATTGGTGTGTTGGTATTGCTGGTGTTACTACACCAAATGTTGGTGCTTAAGTTCAGTGATGATCTCATGTTGGTGTTGCTACTGAAGTTGTCCAGAGGAGGTGAAGGTGTAGGCTCCACAATTATCCTAACCTTCACTGCTGGCACGTTATATATAGCAGCTGCAGGGAACACTGATCGTTTTATGTTGTTAAAGTTACCTTTGTTGGTGTTGTGCTGATGTTGTTGATATTGGTGTCGGTACCACTGTTAATGTAGAGGAGGATGGAGTAGTAGAAGTAATTCAGGCTGCTGTGATGCAAATGATGGGGTTGATACTGCAGGGCAGAGTATTGCTCTGCTGAGGTTGATGCTGCTGCACCAGATGTGGTTCATACGATTACTGGTGCTACTATTACTGTTAATGCATAGGTGTAGCAGATATTGCTGATGTGGTGTAGATGTTGCTATTGCAGCTCATGTTGGGGATATTAATAAATTTCTATGGTTGAGAAGATCATAGAGTAGGAAATTTCTATCGATAGAAGGATCGAGGAGTTCTTAGCGATAAATAGACTAAGAATTGAGGGATACTTCGTCGAAGACAATATGGATTGAGTGAGATTGCGTGATGAGAATCGAGGGATTCTCTAGTCCAAACGAGACTGGAGAACGAGGGGTTCTTGCCGCTTATTAAAATAGTTGGTGTGATGAGAATCAAGAGATTCTCTAGTCCGAATGAGACTAGAGAACAAGAGGTTCTTGCCGTCGTTTTTACATAAGGAGAATCGAGGGATTCTCTAGTTCGAGTGAGACTAGAGATCAAGGGGTTCTTCATTATTGTTGTGGGAGTTGAAGCTCCTGCTGTTAAATGTTGGTGCTGCAGCTATGTTGCTGCTCACTGATATTACTGCTCCAATTACATCAGTATGCTTCAACCACAATGGAAACTTTTAGCAACTGCAGCTACTGATGGAATGATACACATGTTTGATATGTTTGCTGGCTTGTAAATTACTGGATGGCCAGCATATGATTCTGCAATTAGTTCTGTTTTGATTTGGTTAAGGTTCGAGATGAAAGAATGAAACTAGCATTTTTTGCAGTATTAGGAAATACAGTTGTTGCCGAAGATATTGATCAGGCATCAGGTATTGCCTATGGTGGAGACATAGAGCATTTTCACTTTGGTGGATGACATTGCAGTTTTCACTACTTCATTTCACGTCATTAAGGAGCTTAGTAGCTTTTCCAAAACAAACAAACAAAAATGGATTAATTGGTGTTGGGAGTGGCAGTAGTGCCAGGAAGTCTGATGGTCATATGGGCAAGTTTACATGGAGGGTTGACAACTTCACAAGATTGAAAGATCTCTTAAAGAAAAGAAAAATTACAGGGCTTTGCATAAAGATCAGGAGGTTTCAGGAGGTCACATATTATGAGTTGCATATAATGCTGGCAGCATATGCAAGTTACCTATTTTTTTCATCTCATTGTTGTTGTTAATGATGCTTTCCTAAGCTAGGACTGAAATCTATATTTTCAGTGCCTAGTTTGAGGAGATGTTGAGATATACCTCATATATACATTGTATATATATATGTGGTTAATTAGTTTATGAGTTCATTAAATATTTTGTCATTAGTAGGATATTATTAGCGAATATTTTGGTATTAATAGAATATTATTAGTGAATCTAATTTCCTATAAATAGGACTATTATTTTGTAATTACAGTTGAGCAAACATAATAAGAAAATATATGCGCACTTGCTCCCAAATACTTTCTCTCTTCCATTCTTACGTTTTCCTCTTTGTATTTCCCTTTCTTCTTCTTCTCAAATCTCTACACCAATTCAACTCTATTGTTCATGAATCATGAACACGCATCACAGGATTATTAACCAGCTTCCCTAATTTTCCTCATTTTGTCTCATACTTTTGGCATCGACATTAGTTTGTATAGAAAAATTTGCTACAATATTTATATAATTTCGAAAATTCCACTATTAAGAAATACTCGGATCAATCGAAACATTAAACACAAATTTAAAAGCTCCAATGATGAAAAAGAGCTAAAGAGAAAAGAAAAAAGAAAAAGCATTTCAAGACTCCGGTCTTTCATGTGGATGATGCTCATGCGAATTTCTTTGCTGATTAGATGCTTCTTCTTCTCTCGTTTCCACCGGCTCCGGCGCAGCATCGCCGGGGCTACCGCTGCTGCTACTCTCAGCAACCACCACCGGCGGCGGTGCCACAGTCACGGGTCGTGGTATCGGGTCGACCCGGCCATCGATACAAGACGCGCACTTGGTCTCAACCCACCCTTCAAAATCGTACTGACCCCGACCCATTATGCTCCGACCCGAACACAACCTCCCTATCATGACAGCAATGGCTCCTAATACAGCTATCACAGCAAGTACAGCGATTACGGGTCCAATCGACCCGTGACCCGGACGATCCGAATAAGCTTGTTGGCCCATAAACATCGGCGGTGGTTGCTGTAGAGGATATTCAGTTGGTGTAGATGACATTTTCAAGAACACCCAGAACGGAAAATTTCGAATTAGAAAGTTTCTTGAGATTTAAATGAAGTGTAGGGTATTGGTGACGAAGAGATATTCTCCCGTTTGAAAAGACAATTATTTGATGCTATTAAACAATAAAGTTGTAATCTTAAACGGTAAAATGCTTCAAAGCAGAGTGACAGAGAAGGAAAGCATGTTTGTTTTCTTGGAAGAAAATAAATTGGTTTATTCTTTGTGATGGTAAAATGAGAAGGGGAAGCTAAGAGTTTGGTGATGTTGTGATTGATGGAAAATAAAAGAGAAAGGTAAAAGGGGAGAAATGGCCGAATGGGGAGTGTTAAACAATTAAGGTCATGTTTGGGTGACGGTGAACAAAGCCCAAGAAAAATGCCTTTTAGTCTAACTTTATAAAAAATGAGCAACAATAATAGGGTGGTGTGGAGAATGGGGGTGAGTTAGCTTTTTCTCTTTCTTTAGTTTTCTCTAAAGATTTTTTTTTCTGGTAGAGCCAGGAAGCTGTGGAAAACTGGTTCTTGATATGATATGAAATCTTGAAATAGCAGTGTTAAAGGAAAGACTAGAAAGAAAGACCTGAACAGCTCTGTCATTAAAGCAAAACTTCCTCAAATTTGTTCTGTTCTGTTAATGCTATGTGTTATAAGTACCAAGTATTATTTCAGTATCATCATCATGTGAATGGAGTCAATGGACCACCAAGAAATATTACAACTCTTAACTTAGTTTGTAACTTTGTATGTAGGACTGATCTGGTTCTGTTTCATCTGATTTTAACTTGTTCTTTTGAAAGTTGTAATCACATTTTCTAATAATAAGGGAAAAGAAAAGAAAGCAAGAAAAAACAGGAAAACTTATTGAGATTTTGAGATCAAAGGGAAGTCTCTAATGGATATTGGACCATTGGTTCAGAGTCACAGTCAGAATTGAATGAAGTCGTGGGTACAAAAGAGAGTACTGCTCCTGTTAGCTACAGAAGCCAGGTTAGGCTAAACCTTGATTTAAATTTTATATTTATGCTAAAAATTCATTAAATATATATATGAAGTATGGGTATTTTATAACCTAATAACTTTTAAGGGACCGTTTGGTACGTGGTATAACAAATGGCCCACTAAGAAAAAATTCTGCAAGAAATCAAAAGGCATCTTTGCACTGCACAAAATGGCCCAGTCACGCAGGGAATAATTCATGACCCGTACTTCAAAAGAGCCCCCCTTTTTTTTTGAGTCTAGTCTAGAGTCTAGACTCATAAATCCTTTAACTGGCTGCACAACAAGTACTCTGTCATGTGTAAATAGTTTTGACTCTCTACGGGTATTAAGAGTTAAAATTGCGCAGTGTAGTGTGTTTTGGAGAAGTATGTACCATAAGATAACGATGGTTTATGATAGAATATTATAAAAATATTTTCCTATCATATATATCTTTTATATTTGATTAATTTATATTTCGATAGGAAGATTAGTTACCTAATTTGTAACTATATAAATAATCATATAACACTATACATTGTACACAATAATTAGTGAAAAAGCATGAAGCATATTATTTTATGATATCAGAAATCAAATTCTAAAACTTTATACCCTAGCCGTCGGCTGCACCCGCTCTATGTCGTCCTCCAGCTCTTTTTTCTTCTACTTCTCGGCAAACCTCCTACCCCCTTCTTACCCAATTTTCAATGGCTGAACAACCTAATTTTCATCAAGCTCTTACAATTAACAACATCAAAAATTTCATTCTCATAACTCTTGAAATGAAAAAAATTCAATATTCATCTTGGGCGAAATTGTTCAAGATCCATTGGCGTGTGTACAAAGTCATCGATCACATCATCCCTCATAAATCAAAGCCCACTGTCGACCCCCTGGAGAAACGTGATGGTTCTGATGACAAACTTTGATCACGATTAGATGCGGTTGTTCTACAATGGATCTATGAAACAATCTCAAACGATCTACTATATACGATCATTGAAATCGACGCCGTTGCACGACCTGACTCACTATCGCAGTTTAGCAAGAGCATTGCAGTATCTCACTTTCACGAGACCAGATATATCATATGTCGTGCAACAAATATACTTACATATGCACATCCTGTTAGATGAACATATGAATGCACTCAAACATATTTTGCGATATGTTCAAGGTACTCTTCACTTCGGCTTACACATGTACAAATCCTCACTCTCTGGTCTCACCTCTTATTCTGATGCGGGTGGATGTCCGGACACTCGTCGATCAACTTCGGGTTACTGTGTAATCCTCAGAGATAACTTGCTTTCTTGGTCTTCTAAAAGACAATCTACTATGTCTCGACTCTCGATCCAGTGCCGAAGCCGAGTACAAAAGAGTAGCGAATGTTGTTTCTCAGTCTTGTTGGATACTCAACCTTATGCTGGAACTTCACTGCCCAATCCGCAAGACTACATTGGTCTACTGCGATAATGTAAGTGCGATATATCTTTCCGGCAATCTCATTCAACATCAGCGCACTAAACACATTGAAATGGATATTCACTTTGTACGTGAAAAAGTTGACCGTGGACAAGTTCGTGTGCTTCATGTTCCTTTCCGGTATCAGATTGTTAACATATTTACTAAAGGACTTTCGCACATACTTTTTAATGATTTCCGAGCCAATCTCAGCGTACGATAACCTTTCGCACATACTCTTTGAAATGATTTCAATTTCAAAAAGTTGAGCAATCATCCTCGATCTCCTTGGTAAAGCTCATCCATTTTACATTTTAAAATTATTAATCCTTTACTGGTCCAATGATGTTTAATGACTTCTACATCTATCCAAGTTAAAAGTTCATACCTTCCCCACAATGTAAAGCTCCTACTTAGGATAATAATCATACCAGATTATTAATACCAAATGCAACTAGTAATAGAGACAAGACGGAAGAAAATATTCACGAGCTTAAGTTTTATACATAAGTAATGTATATAACTTTTTAACATTATCAAATACTTTAACATATACAACAATAAGTAATCTTATAAGTGGAGTATATAAAAGATAGAATGTACGAAGATATTACTCTTTTTTTATAAGGTAGATATATTGTTTGCGATAGATCCTCGGCTCAAAATTACTTTGATATATATTTTAATTGTTTTTATATTAAATACTACTCCTACTATGTTAAATAATTAATATATTCATGCGTTTGTGGGGAAACTTCAATTTAGTACTGTGAGTGGTAATGTGTAGAACGGAAAAATAACAATAATAATTATTTGTTAGAAATCTGAAAATGATCAAATATGAGGACTTGCTGAGTCGACCAAATTCTTGATCTATCCTTAAGATAATATTGCCCTGTATATCCTTTCAACGATTGTAATGACAACTTATCTCCCAAGATAAAACAACAATCAAACAAATTAGCAAAGGGAACTCAAGTGTTTGCTTTGGAGGAGAGATCTTTGAGTGTTTGTGATTGCAAGAGAGGAAGACAATTTCAGAGAATTGTTTAGTGAATGTCAAGTGAGTTTTGCAAATGAGTCAAAGGCCTTATTTTATAGTGTTGAGAAGAAGACCCTCCAACTAGCCAATTTATGGCTTTGAATGACCAAGTAATAACCATTAGTATGGAGTTACAATTTAGCCAAGTAATGACTGAATTCAAGAGCAGAATAATGAAGAGTTAATTCTCCAAAGTCAGCTCAAACGTCAGTTTTTATTCTTCTCCAACGGATCAAATGGTCACACCTACCAGCGCGGCAGGGCGCCGCGCCAGGCGCCGAGGCGCACGCAGCCTGCAGAATGGCGCCGAGGTGCCAAAACTTCAGGGACTTGGCGCCGCGGTGCTCCAGCACCACAGTCCTTGCCGCCGCGGTCCGATTCATGACTCGTTTCATCTTTTAACACATTGCACATGTCTTCCCTTTGTTACCAATGTGAAACCATTGTTATTTGGCCAATAACCATCTATTCTCTCATGTCTCAAACAATTCGTATACGTATCAATATCTCTTCTATTTAAGGAAATTACGGTCCTTGGCGCTTTATGTGCACGTGTGTGGAAACCATGTTTCCGACGTGCGGGGCCCCAATTGTTTGAATCATAATTTAATAGGAATTTATTTCACATTTAGTAAATTTCCAACAAGTACTCCTCTGTCCCAAAATACTTGTCATATTTTTCTTTTTAAAAATTAATCTGACTAAATTTTGAAGTTAAATTAGATTATATTAATTTAATATTTTAAAATTAAAATTTAGATATTCAAAAAAAGGCAGCCCGATGCACTAAACTCCCGCTATGCGCGGGTTCCGGGGAAGGACCAACTATATGAAAAGTACTATAAATTTCAATTCTTCTCATATTAATATGATAAAAGAATATAGCTAAAAATATTAATTAAAATTCAAATAATTTAATTATTAAAAAATATAATGTGATAAAGGCTCGTTTGGTACGTCGCACTGGACTGTATAATTTTGCATGGACTGTATTGTATTAATATATAATGGACGATATTAGAGTATTAATATATAATTGAATGTATTTTTTATTTATTTTTAGTACAGTCCAGGGGATACCCATCTACTAGATGTGTCTAAAAAATGACAGATGAAGTATACTATTTTAGAAATAGTATAGTCCAGTCCGGTTGAAAACACCCACCAAACGCTATATTATTTTTTTGTCCAGTGCAGTCCTGCGTAATACTTTGTACCAAATGTGTCCTAAGTATTTTGAAACACACTATTAAATTTAGTGGTCGCCAGTCACCGCCCTACCAGAATAATTTAAAAAAACTTAATCGGCACGAACCGGATCGACATGATATATGGTCCCGCTCGCCCCGTCCCGCCTAAACACGCCTAATTGCAAAAATAGTCGTTGCAATAACGACCATTTTATATTTTGGCCGTTTTGGAACGGTCATTTTTGGACTCCCCCAACCCCTACCCCTTTATATTTATTTTAACCCCTAAGTTATTATATTTACAGTTTAACCCAATTTTCATCTATAAATATCTCATTTTCTCTTCTTATTTCTCACAAATCTTCCTACAATCTCTAATCTCTCTAATCTCTCTAATCTCCCAGTCAATCAATCTCTATACAACATTGTCTACTACATATTCAATCTAGTTATTAATTTGGGAATTGGGAGTGAAGTTGACCTCTAGCTTGAAGATTATCTATCGAGCAAAGTTTCAATTTTCAATCTCTCGATTACACGTCGACTCTACGTCGGCGTTTGATACATTCGTTCTCTCATTAAATTATTACACTCGTCCGCCTGGGCCGCCCCAGTCCGATCCCGCCCCTGTCCCGACCCCGACCAGCTCGATTCCATTGGGCCCGGCGGCCAGCCCTTGTATTAATATTTAATACAAACACACTCATGAAAAGGTGTCAAAGCAGAGATGTCTGAGATGGAAAGAATTTGTCACGAGAGAGGAATATCTCTCTCTTGGGCCTTGGGGATAGTGATGCCTGATGATGAAGAAGAAACAATAGAAGAGATATTTAAGATGTTTTTTTGCAGGAGATGACGAAGGAAAAATTAAATGGTTGATAGATTGATGTAAATAGCACTAGTACAATATATAGGTTTAGTCAGGGTCACTCCACTGTGTCAATCCTACGGTTAAACCGGGATAAATGAATATTTGATAAATTAATAATCTCGATTAAATAATAATTTTCTCCGATTTCAATTTGGGCCAATGTGATAAAATAATAATCCCGATAAATGCATAAGATAATAATTTAAAAAAAAATCCTTGAGGCCCACTGAAAATATAAAATAATAATTCATTAAATACGTATGAAGATTACATATATAATTAATAAAATAAAGCATTTCCTAAATAATTAATATAATTAATATTCTAACACTTCAAATTATAATATACATGTACATACATTCTATTTTAAATCACGCCAACCTACAATGTACCATAATTAATTAATTGTTTATTTATTTTCTTTTCTTAGTTATCGAAAAAAATTAATTGTTTAATTTGAGAAATATAATGTACAAAATAAAAATTATTATATAAATTAATAAAATATTCATTTATCGATAAATTAATAACTCCGTATAAGTTAATAATTTTCAAGGTCCCAAAGATATTCATTTATAGAGGTTTTACTATACATGTCTAACGGATCGACCCGGACCGGACCGGTATCCGTTACCGGATTGAACCGGCTATCGGTTCACTGGCTTATTGGGCCTACCGGTCCGGTTCATTACCGGATTTTCGATCGGCCCGTGTGGGTCTGGGTTCAACCGGGCCTACCGGTAGGCCCGGTTTTATTTTTTTATTTTTTTATAAATTTCAAAAATTTAACTAAATTCAAATTAAATATGTAATATAATAATATACTATAGTTTATAACTTTATAATTTATATTGTAGTTATATAAACTATATAAATTTTTTTTATTCCGAAAATTTATTAATTTATTAAATTAGTAGAAATTAGTAGACATAAGTTAACAAATAACAACTAAAGAGATAATAAAATAAAAACTAATGATAAGATGTAAACTTTCGAACTTTCATTATTCATAATGTTAATAAGAGTACATAATGAAGTAATAATAATTTTAGTTACATATTATGCATCCTTTTACAAAGTTCTTCGAAATTTATAGGTTGATTGAATTGGTGATGCTCCATAGTCCATAGCCTCTAAATCTGGAGTTGAAATTCCAGTCCCGTTTTCACGGTTCCGTCGCAACTTGTGCAGTTGTAAAAGTGCTCCATATATCTAGAATCTAGATTCATTATCATCGTCTTCATCAATCCCGCATGTAGCCACGTAACGTGGTAACTAGAACGAAAATTAGTAGTAGAGTTGTTCAATTATCAATTATCAAATAATGTAACTGCATCTTTATATTTTATACTTAATTTGTTGTTGACCAGTGTGTCGGATGAACTCTCTGTACATGCCTGACTAAAGTGCCCGTCCTCTCGTCATTACCATGTTTATAAGTTTCCCCACAAATATTACATCTAACTCTATCAGTGTCCCAAATTCTATCATAAAAGTTCCACACTTTACTACTTATTCTGATTCTCCTACTCCTTACTACTGGTAAAGGAGGTGCACGACTAGTAGTACTAACATTGATAGAAGACACACTAGTAGGTGTATGAGTTTCAGTTTCAACAATATTATCTATATGAGCATTATCATAATAATTATCAATAATTATCTTCTATTTCAAAATCTTCTTCCATTTGATCATAATCAATATTTTGATTAGATGATGAAGAACCTTTAGATTTTGTACCACTTGAAATAGTTTTACCTTTATCCATTATAAAATATTTAATTTTAATTTTAATTTAAATAATCAACAAACAAATATGACAATTTAATAAAATAAATAGAGAATGAAACGAGTGTACCAAACTTCGGGATTCAGAACTCAATTGAAACTCGAAGCTCGAAGTCTTGCGTCTTGCTACTTTGAAAATTAATAATAATAATAATAATAACTTGAGAATCGATAATATAGAGAATTAAGAGAGTATGAGAATTGAGAGAATTATAGAAATAATTGTGTGATAAAAATGAGAAGAATGTAGAGTATTTATAGATTTTTAAAGGATAAAAATGTAATTAACAAAAAATTAAAAAATTAAAAACAAAAAAATAAAAATGTCAAAAACGGTCTTAAGATCGTTGCCCCACCCCCAGCCCTCCCCCCCAACAGTAATATTACCGTTGGGCCAATAACCCTTTGTTTTTATTTTTTATTTTTTACCTTACCGGTACGGACCGGTTAACCGGTTTTCCGTTACCAGTTCAACCGATCCTTACCGGATTTCTTTGTAACCCATGCGGGTTGGGGTTGTGGGGTTGATCCGGAACCGGGCCGGTCGACCCGGTTCCGGGTCAACCCGTCCCCTTAGACAGGTATAGGTTTTACTGTACTACCTTCCCCATTTTATTTTAATAATTGTGGAGTTCGAGCTGACTTGTGTTTATTTCACTAATTTTACGTATTATGATTTTTTTATTGATATAAATATTGGATAGTTCGACCCAACAAAGTAGGTGAGAAGAAATCACCTTCTAATATTACCTCTGCTAAATTTAAATATAAAGCCTTATAATTCTAAACTAATTTTATTGACTATTAAATCACCCAATTTTATTATATTTCACTTTTTTGAATAAATGGTTCTCTTGTCCCTCCTTTCCTTTTCTTTTTTCACATGTTATTGCAATTGACTAGAAAAATTACTCCAATATACTGTTAGTAAATGGAATTTGAACTCTCAGGCTAATGAAGAGCTTTGTGAACTACAGAATTGAAGAGCCAATTTAGAGAACAACATTAGAACAACATAAAATTGAAGGGACATGAACATAAAGAACACAAGAGTCCAATGTTTAGCATATCGATAGTCAAGCACTAGGACCACTTTTTGTTCTTTAAATATTCTAATTGACCAACGTTTTCTTCTTTAAGTGGGATTTCATTGTCCATATAATCAGGGTCTTCTCAAATATTTTGGGGTTCTATTCTAATTCGTAAAAGTGAGCTCTTAATATAAGTAAATATACGATTTCAATAATTTGAATTTGGGCCTCCACATGCGCGCAACTGGAACTGAATCAATTTACATTGATTGGGCTAAGACCTGCGAATTATGAGGTTTTTACAGTAAATTCTGGCTAATACTACTTAATAAAAAATGAAAAAAATGAGCCTCTAAATTTTTTCATTTTCCGGGCCCCTGTCTGGTAGCACAGCTCGCATGTGCCCAATGACGGCCCTACATATAATTACCACAATTCACACCGGATTAATAAAATAAAACGAAATTATCTACGTGAACAACATCATCTTATATAGTACTCTCTATGTTCCAATTTACGTGGCATAGTTCGGATTTCGAAAGTCTGTTTAATTTTGACCGTGAATTCGAGCCTATAACTTTCAAATTTTTTGAAATAAAATTTACATATTTGAAAATTACGTAAAAAGTACCATAAATTACAATGATTGACAATTCAAAATATTTAAAAGATATATGAAAAATTACAGCCAAAGAAAGACTTGTTTGAATCTCGAAATCCGAAAGGTGCCATGTAAATTGGAAATTGGAGTATATAGTTAAATTATTAGTAGTAAAAAC
This sequence comes from Przewalskia tangutica, assembly GCA_029844215.1. Classification (NCBI taxonomy): domain Eukaryota; kingdom Viridiplantae; phylum Streptophyta; class Magnoliopsida; order Solanales; family Solanaceae; genus Przewalskia; species Przewalskia tangutica. Next base: position 5,028,769 of record CM056731.1, on the reverse strand, counting down.
ATGCATACTGAGGTAAGCATCCACTAGGTCCAATAGTCCGAGAACAATATATTGCACACCATGATAGCATATCACCTCATTACATAATAATAAACATTTGATAGTTGATATAGTTACTTTGTGATCTCATTAAACTAAACATAGTTCAGAGAAGCACTTTCTTAATTTACAGAGCCACATACTTCCCTAATTTGTCCAGTTTGTCCAGTGAGGACCCCAACATTTCCTAACTTCACCATTGATGCAGCAAAGTCTCTGTAGAAAAGATGAGGGTACAAGCTGTAGGATTTGACCATATCAGCAGTCTGAGAATTAGACATTAGAGCTTGATCAGATTCAAGAAGACCTGAGTTGTTCATAAGGTTCCTGTAATATGCATTGTCAAATCTGTTGACGGATTGAATGTCCAGAGGAGTAATCTTGGTGTTGGATCCATCTTCGGGGCAAGTGCTTTGCAAATTCGACAGCATTGAAGAATCAAGGTTTGGATCTGGCTTTCCAGAGTCTTGATAGTTGAAAAGTCTCCTCTTGAATGTGAAACATTGAGCAAAACCAATTGTATGTGCTCCTATATCACAACAGAGTGGCAGAGTCAGAAATTCTAATAAGAGGATTCGAAAAATGCAAGAATGTCATACTTGGGATATAAAATTGTGGCCTAAACTATTTTTTGAACCACTTTTGATGTTGTTACACTAGAAACTGTCAAGAGGATTCAACAATCTATATATACAAAAAAGAATATTGCTATCCTATTTTGCATAGTATAATTTTCTTACGAAGGGCACTAAATTGAACCATGTATATACGTCAAGGACCTGCACTAAGCCAATATTTCTTGCACAAGTTCTGTTGTTGAATAAGTTGGATTATCAATCCAAATGCAGATTTAACTTTATGCCTGAATTGTCTGAAAATAAAGTACTCCTATATGTTTAATCTCTTTCAAGGTGTGTGCAAAACATGAACATTTGCTATTCAAATTTTGAACTAGTGAGTTGCATCCTTAGATATCTCTGAGTTCCAAGAGAGCTAATTACTCTTTGCTTCTGAAATTAAGATTCAAGAAGATTAAAGATACCTGACAGAACAACTACATCCTTTAGATCAAGACCCTTATCAGTAAATTTGGCCGCGATTTTATCTAGAGGCTCAAAGGGTGAAGGTAATTGTTCATTTGCTGCTTTCTCACTTGCAGTTAGTCCATCTCGTCGACCAAGTAAAACTGGCCAAAATGGTCCTCCTGACTGAAAAGGAAGAAAGGAAAATTTATCATCTTTGGTTTATTTCTAGGCATTACAATACTTAAGAACTCGCGTGTCTGCACATAAATGTTGCTACTTACCATGACAACCACTTCTCTAGCTGCAAGAGTTAATATATCCACACAAGATACAGTTGATGGGCAAGCTCTTTCAAGGTCTGCTTTTATGATATCGATTACCTCATATCCTCGGGCTGAATTGCGGTTTGGTGCAGCATTCTTCTCACCCTTGAAATCGTTCGTGTCTTCAAGAAGCACAGATCCATCACAACCCTGATAATAAGCAAAAAAACACATAAAAGCATAAACTGATCAGTTGTCAACCCTATTAACCTCCAACTGAATCAGTTGCTGCATTAGATTTAAAATTTAAGAAAACAGGCCTGCCACTTCATTTATTTCAATACCAGGTAGCTATGATATAAAAGAACTTTAGCTGGAAATACTACTATTACAAGGGGAATAGCAGCATCACAAGTTCTGTACTGACAGAATATGATCTCTTCTCACTGAAATTTAATGTCTTGAAGAACAGGAAACGACTTTACTATAATTTCTAACTGATGAAGCTTTATAAGAAAACACAAAAGAGAAAACAAGAAAAAGACTACAAGGATTTTTTTTTGAAGAACTAGCAGACTCAGCTTGTTTCCAACACGAAGACTTCATTCACAATTATACCCAAGAACTAAGTGCTAATCTGCTCTAGAAATATCAAATACAACTTAGCCAACAGAGCCATCATACTCTTTCCATCTTTAATATCAGAAAAGGGAGCGTCTCCTATATTGTAAAGTTCACGTTACGAAGTACTATCAGTCTATCATGAGTAAAAAAAAGGACAGTCTATCATGAGTAAATATAGATATACCCCATGAAGAATCTTAAAAAAGGTCAAACCACTAGTATGCTAGCACAAACAAACATTAACAAATAGGCAAGTTGAGAATACGGATCCACAATGATAAGATAAGCTTAGAGTATGACTTGATATGCGTTCACCTTAGTCATAAGAATGTAACTAAGAAAACTTTAATACCATGATGCTTCAAATAAGAGAGAAAAGTATAATTAACTACCCTAAGGTATGCAATGAACGTGGAACTAGGATAACTCAATAAAATGATTATTAGATAAATGGAGATGTGAATACGCTGGTGACAACTTCAAGGAGAGAAATTACATTTACAAAACAGTCGTGGAAGTGCAAACGGAGGAGGGATGCAGCTATTCTGGAGTCATCACGGAGAGCTGCCCAAACATTCCAGCGAACTATCCTAGGCAAGCTGGGGCATGCTCTCTCATAGTAACTGTAATCAAGCTGACCAGCAGTTAAGGGAGCCAGAATACTGATCACACAGAAGAAAACAGTAAGGCAGGGGAACATACTACGACTGGCCATAACTTTCAAGTATTAACTATTAAAAGCTAAAACAACTCTGATTCTTGTGACTTGTGTTGTGCTGCATATAGCAATTTATATACGAGAAAAAACTAAGTTACATTAGTGGACTTAAGAGTGGGAATGCCACTATGAACATGAGAGCTTAATGGACATGTAAGCACTACAATTTTATACAACAACCAGTATTTTTTACTAATGGTCAGTGCTGATGAAGTTATCCACAAAATGCAGCAAATTAGATATTTAATAAAGTCTTAGACATTGCATAAACTCCAAAAAGAGTTCCTTCGATGAACCACTGATATAATTCACAGCAGAAGAGCTGAAAGTGCATGTTTATCAAAGCACTTATGATTTCAATGGAACAGTGTATATCCAAGAAATAAAAGAACAGTTTGGAAATAAGATCACCAATACCAGGCACAAACGCCGTCGCAGAAATTTAACAAGAACTGCTAAACTTTTTAGCTGTAGATGATGAATAAGCCCTAGGATAATATTCAACACATCATTAACGTCTTTGAGGACCGATTATTGACTAACTTGGTCGATGAACAATCAACAAAGTTGAATCTTGTTAACTATTAGAAACCAAATGAGAGTTATGCTTACCAAAGTATAAGCAATCACCATGAATCAAGTTAAGGTACTGTTATTAACATCTTTACTGTTTTAATTTATAGCAAAAGATTTCTGTTTTAACATAGATCAGATGTAAATTTCGTTTTACGTTTGCTCCTAAAAAGATATGAAAGAGACTTCAAATACCACAACGAACATGCTATTGTCAGCATTCAGATTCAATGAAACTTTGTACTTATATGGCTGCTAAGGATGTCAAACTTGGATACCTATTACCTAAATCAGCCATTATTCATTGCACTTGAAGTGTAGATCACTTCATTACAAAAGTATTTTCCATTAATATAGTTGAGAAGAAGACAGAATTGATGATGAAGCTCCACTTTCAAATGAGACAGAAACTAAATATAAGAGATTTCAACATGTGCTGAAAATTCATTTAATTGAAAGAGTTGCAAATTGTGCACATACTGTCATTGCCACTCTGTTTTATTACTATTTTAGCTAGTGGAGAACACAATATAACAAGTAATGTCATCTTCTTAATAATATTGGTTCTAACATTACATGTATCTGTGGGTATTATATGCATGAACATATTATAAAGATTGAATAGACAAGCGTGCATCACTTTAAAAGATTAGTCCTGAATCTTGTATTGAGTTGGTGGTTACCAACTCACTTAGCTATTTATGTGCAATTCTTCAGAGTTCATCCCACAAAATCCAAGATGTCATCTTCTATTGGAGTGCCAGTTAAAGAGATTAGACCAATGAATCTCAGAACAAACGTTGACATACATATCCTTGCAATAAATATGTTATTAGATACTAGTAATTACTTACTTCACATACTGTTAAGTACATAAGTTAGATGTTAAGCATCCATAAGACAATATAATTTAAAACCCTAAAGAAAGAACAGACCAAAAGGGGGGCGGAAAATAACAAGATTGTTATAGTCAGGATCCTTCATCCTAGTCCTAGAGTTCATAGACATTGAATCTTTAAAGCTAGAATCAAAAAAGCTAGACGAATCGATCAGATGTAGAAATTAGGAAACAACCCGACAGAGGTAATTTGAAGGAGATAGCACAAAAAAGAAAAAGATTGGCCCATGCAGGTCTCGAACCTGCGACCTTCGCGTTATTAGCACGACGCTCTAACCAACTGAGCTAATGGGCCCTTGTTGTAGAGTAAATTCCTGAACTAATTATTTTTCAATATGCTAGACAACGATAAAAAGTCATTTCTCCGTCAAGAAATGGTTATACGTGGCACCTGACTTTTCGGTTTACTTCTTGGCAATCTACCGTCCTGGAATCAACTGAGCTACGTCTTCAGTTTACTTTCTTAAAGAGATTCAGGGAGATGCGAGGTAGAAGATGCTATTAAGCGTGTTTTTTGTTCTGCGATTGACATAATTGATTTTGACAAAATTGAGTTTGACAATAATTGATTTATGTTTTGATGCATAATGTAAAAGTGATTGTTATCAATTCATGATGTTTGGATAGTTTTGATCAAAATTGATTTTGAATGTAGAATTATCAAAATGGACATTTAGTCAAATACATATAAATAAAAATTACTAAAATAGAAGTATGTAAATAAAAATTACAAATAGATAATAGAATTTAAAGTGCAATATAGTACTTAAATATTAGTAGAATATTATTACAATACTAATTTAAAGTGCAATATAGTACTTAAAAAATTATTAAATATTATTACAATATTATTATAATATTATTAAATATTATCACAATATTATTATAATATTATTACAATACTAAATTAAAGAGAGTAATGAAGGAAAAGGTAAAAATCCAAATTGAAATAAATGAAGAATTGATTCTACTCAACTTAGAAACTAGAAATTGTAGCTTCTTCCAAAATTAATTTTGAAGAGGAGAATTGATTTTGGAGAGAAAATCCAAACATCCCCATTTTTGCTCATTTTTACGAAAGTAGCAACCCAAAATCACTTCTGGGTTATCAGAATTAAAATCAAACATGCACTAAGATAAGAATATAGAATGTGAACTTGGGCTTATATCCCCTACAAGGTTTTTGGGTTCATTTATGTCAAGGTGTCATATCTTAAGACGATATCAGAGTCAGACCATTTCATTTTTTTGTTGGGCCCCAAATTAAGAGTCTCATATCAGATATGAAATGAGAACATATACTTCTTATATGGACTTGGACAATTCTCATCATACAAGTTAATTTTTGAGGTTGAGTTACACCCAAGATCCATTCTTTACCGATGACATTTACTGATATCATACTTATACATCAAGTTTAATGAAATTTTATATTATAGGAGTAATTTATAAATGATAAGGTAACTCTATACTTTATAGGCGGTAGAGTTTATATGGAGTAATACTTTAAAAAGTTTTTTAACAAGAAAATTTAAGGAGGTGTATTTTATTAGGATTTTAAAGGACTATTTTGGGATAAATAAATTCAGTTGATTTTAAAAGACTATTTAGGAATGTAATGACTTAACAGATTTTAAAAGACAATCAAAAAATTTTATGTTTGATTTTTTTTTAAAAATATCATATGATTTAAAAAGACATGTATTTTCTATGTCAATTTCTTTAACAGGTATTTCAGCGAACAACTTGCATGCAAGTTTCTCACCCTTTATCATACCCTATTTATCCCTCAATTTTTTGGCTATTGTTTCATTTTTCTGTCGTACAAAGTTCGTTTTCCCCAATTTATTTCCTTAATTATGTGTTTTTCCTCTTAATTCTGGAATTGGGTTTAGATTAGTTTTGACTAATTTGACATATATTATGATTAATTGATGAGGAACAAGAGAAAAGGATGTGAAAATCTGTGCCCAAACAGAGAGAAAGATGGACTCCGACCCATGATTCGGGATATTCGATATCAAATTTAAAACCCATTTTTCATTAGAGGAATGTTTAACAAGGTTGAAAAAAAGGTGTAAGGAAGATGATGAAAATGGGTTGTTATGTTGTGAGGTAGAACCGCATAGTCTGATGGGTTGTTCCGATGCAAAAAAAATCATATAAAAGAATGCAGAGAAACTGAAGCAAAATCGGAAGATTAACAACTTCTTTACCAGTTTCTTCTCAATTTTGCAGTGATGAGTTCGCTTATAAAGAAACTCATAGGTAACAGTTGAGAAATTCAATGATTTAAAAAAAAGTCTAATGGGCTAGGATGAGATTGTTTATAGGGTTTGGTATATACCTCTCATTAAAAAGTCATACAAAATCCTGATTGTTTAGTAAGTTTTTGAATACCAAAATATTTTTTGTCAGTAGATCCTGATTGAATACCACTAGATTTGGTCACCCTCTTTAAAAAATCATAATAGTCTTGATTAAATACCATAAGATTTGTTTAGATTATTTAAAAATCTTAATTGAATACTACGAGACTTATTTATCCCAAAACAAATCTTTTAAAATCCTAATTGAATATACCCCTTAGACTGCACTTTTTAGGAAAATCGGAGCAATTCTGGAATATAAATTTTCTTGATGCAGTATTACCCTTTTTGGAAAGGACAACATTCTTCCTATATCCAATTGGCATTGTCTTCCTATATAAGTGTTTATATTACTTCATGATCGTGTTGTGTTCCATATTTGTTAATAAGGTGACAATTTTTGTTAGCTTTTTTTTTTGTTGTGAAGAGGCACTTGGCCATTCTTTCTTTCAGTGCGCAGAACCCTGCGACGCAATAACCGCAAACCACGCCACCAGTTAAACCACACTTGGCAAGCGTGTGTGACTTCCTCAGAGGCGAAGGCGGCCATGCGTTACTGCGAGGCTTCAACTTCGCGACCAAACTCTCCCACACCACCCATCGAGATCATACTGCCTCAAGCACTAACCGATCTAGGGCTTCGGATAATTTTTGTTAGCTTTGATGTTATGAATGAGAAATATATCTGACGGGAGGCCTTGTCTGTACTTAAGCTATAAAACTTCACTCGATGAGTTCATTTAATGTAAAGATTTTATTTCTGATTTGTCGAATCATAGAGGTGACTGTAGCAATGCTCTTGATTTCTTGTTCTAACTAATTAGCTTTTGTTCAACGTTGGTTGAAACTTTGAATCAAGATTTGTTCCATCCTAACCTATACAGCTACTCACAAACTATCACTGTATACTTGTATATAATCATGTGACAAATGGCAATTGGTTGTTGGAAGAAAAAGCCACGTGGAAGGTTTTCGTCACTTCTTTTTCTGCTTCCCCGAGAGAATACGGAAGTAAAATCACTTTCCTTGCTACCTGGCATGACAGGGTGGTAATAGGCATTGCATTTTTTTATGGGGGTCTTATCTCTTATGTATAAAACTGTCCCCTTGATGACAACAGTGATCAAAGACCCAAACTCCAGAGGATAGTACATCGTTATGCCATCGTTATGCCAGCATTGAACTCAAGAGAAACAAAAAGGATATAAATGGTACATCAATCTTATAATAATGCAAAAATAAGATGAATCAAATCTCGGATGTATTATAGCCCATGAAAGAGGCGGATTCCAGGACAAAAACAATAGTCTCAAGCAAGCCTTTTAGGACCTATATACTGCTATACATTTTGTTGAATGAATGAATCAATGCTAAAAAACAGTGCTCAAAAGTGCCAACATAACATTATTTTCTTGACTCTCAAAAACTCTGAAATCCAAAATCTTTTTTGGTGACTATTTTCATAGTAACCAAAGGGGAAAATTGATCCAAGTTCCAATTAGGCAACATGTACTCCGGATATAACAGTAGCCGCGAGAGGCTTCCCTCTTCCCATTGTGAAACCTCTCGTTCCATCTGGCATTCTTGGCCCTTTTGTAACCTGTCTCACTGGCCCTTCACTTAGACCCGAACCACTGCTGTATTGTGGAAGTGAAGCAGGAAGGCCCCGACCACCATGAATTTGAGGACGCATTCTTAATTTCCCAAGTCCTTTGTTCCATGATTTCTTGGCTGATCCTACTCCGTCTTCAACCTAACATTTTTAATAGCACGATTAACTATACATCCTTAATAACAATTAACAACAATAACATTTCAGCTTCAAGAGATCCTGCATACACTATTGCTATAGCTTTTTTATAGTTTAGGCTGTTAGCCATGACATTACTTACATTATTGTCAGAGTCTTCAGAGGGCAGCCCATCTTCATCATCAAAACACCCATCAAATTCACACTTTCTGCTCTTTAGAACAGACTTTGGCTGCAAATTTAACGAAACATTCCATAAAAAGTTTCGAGGAGGAAATTGGAGAATTGTGAAGCAGAAGCGTGAAAATATGAAGTGAATAGAGGAGACAGTTGATTTCACAGACGGTCATTCAACTAACAGTACTTATCCCAGAAAGTCACTTTTCATTATTTTGTAACAGAAAAGTCACTCAGAAGAAGCAGTAGATAAGACTTACTGAACACCTGAGGAGCAACCTCACTCTTAGGCCTTTTCTCCAGTTTCTTTCATCATTTAACTTCTCAACCTGATCAAATTCAAAACTAAGTAAATTTAACTAAAAAGTAAAGCAAGAACTTAATTTTGGAGCTCAAGTGTATTGACATACTGCTCTCTCAGCTGCTTCAGGATTCTCAAACTCAATCAGTGCATGGAGCTTTATAGCAAAATTAACAAAAACAAAAACAAAAAACAAGAAAAACGAATGAGAATTTCCTCCTAAGGGAGCAGAGTTAATGACAGAAATTTAATTTGAGTTTGTCTTTAATACCTTGTTGCTAATGCCAATGTCTCCTCTAGCACGGGACAAGTTTGGATCTTGGGGATGGCATACACGAATGGTTTTGACACTTTAACGGGAAATATAACAAGTCAGTTTAATTTACAGTAGAAGTAACATAGCCAATTAGATGAAAATTATCGATAAAGGGGCAAAGATATCACCTTCCAGCTACCTTGAATATTTTCTCAATGTTGTGATGGGAGTGATCATCTGGTAAATTCTCAGCAACAACTGTGCGTAACTGAAAGTAAGAAAATAGAAAGCAAAGGGCATTAGCACTATAAAAGGAACCTAATGAAAACCATAGTGCGAAGATATGAGAAAATATGTGTACCTGCAAATCCTCTTTATCCTTATCAGTAAATGGAATTCTTCGTTTAACCTTCTTGCCATCACTGCTTCCAATCTTCATTACATAGTATAGAAAACTGAGTCGTTTATCGATGTTCTTAAAGGAAATATATGCATCAGAAATAAGAAAAAATTAAAAGTACCAGCTTTGTGGAGGACAGAAGGGCATGAGCAAGCGTCTGCTGGTTGGTGATGAGGGACTTGATTTTCTTTGTAGCCGAAACAGAGGAAATTGGGACTGCAGTAGTACTCATATTTAGAATATAAAATAAAAGACATTATAACAAGAATGAGAAATAACATTTTCCATTTAATACACACCAAAGCCTTCAGGGTCCTTATTCATCTGTCTCAATAAGTTTTCATTTGCCAGCAAGCTCATGTCGCGAAGTTGGTATTCAACCTATGAATATATTAACCATCAGATTATGGAGATACAAATGCGGGAAGTGAAATGATAAAAGCAAATGTCATTTATGAACATTCATCACATAGAACACTGTCTACAATTACATTTTTGAGGTATAGGTTCTTATTACATATGCAGACATCCCACATTATTTGCTTTAAATGGACTCTATGCATTATGTTTTACTCCTCTCAAGGATTAACCAGAGGTTTTAGGTTCGAGCCTTGAGAATTGAGTCCTTTTCAGAGCCATGAAATCCTCATAGGGTTTTCTACGGCGTAAATCCGGATTAGTTAGGCCAGTAGGTTCCTAACATCGAATGCAGGAAGAAAAAAGAAAACCCCTAGTGGCAATTTGTTGTATATGCAAAATTGAAAAGAAAGAAGAATGCAATAACTTCTTCAAGATCAAATGAGGGGCGATGTAACACTAATCAAGAATATAAAGAAAAAGACCTGTTTAATGATCTTGTTCTTGACATCTTCAGGAAGGACATCATTTTGAAGCATAGCAGAGAAATTTTGATTGGGAACATATGAGAGAGTGTCTTGATCACCCACATATAACCAATCAGAAGTTGCAGCATTACCCCCAGAAAGATACTGAAAATATGGATAAAGGTAGCTTGATATTGGGGTGGTTGTAGTAGTAGTATGAGATCTTGGTACAAATTCAGGGGCTTGGACATTGAATTTGAAAGAGGCACTATCCTCCTTATTACTATTACTATTATTACTACTGTTTTTGTTAATATCCTTAGCCTCAAAATGTGTTGTAGTTTCTTGAATACATTCTTCAGCGACTCTCTCAGGTTGCAGTTGTGCCATGTTTATGTTCTTTTTTTTTTCTGTACTATTAATTTTCTTGAAGATTTATAATCATGATCTTTATCAGTAAGTATTCATATCATAGTATTTTTTTTCTCTTTCCTTTGATCTTGTTGAATGGTGAAGCGAGAAAATTGCTAGTCTCTCTACAAGTTAAGTAACATTAATTGACCAATTATTCATTCCGATGTTTGCTAACTGCCTCTCTTGTGGTTCTTGACCCTGCTATAGCCACTCACCATTTTATACCTTTGATCATGATAGAATATTTACATGTATATTATCATTGCTAGAATATTACAATATTTTATATATTTTTTATATTAGATAAATTTATATTTCAATTATAATTAGGAAGATTTAATTACCTAGTTTAAAGTCATGTAACACTATATATTGTACATAATAATCAATGTTCTAAAAAACGTTAGGAACCAGTGTCGAGTGGCACTAGCGCCTAGGCTGATGTTTTTTTTTAATATTTACCTCAATTATATATATATATGCATAAAATATATAAATCATAAAATCAATACATTCATAAAATATATAAATCATAAAAATAAAAACAATATTTTATTTTAAAATATATTTTTCTTTTTTATTATTTTAAAAATTAGTATTTATTATCCTTATTACTATTATCCTCACTTTATAATCATAGTTTTAACATAATATTATGTTACTTTATTTTTTGCAAAAAATAGGCATCACATTTTTATTTAAATTAAGCATTTAGCATTTTTCTTAAATATTATGTTATTATTATCACATTGCCAAAAAGAAAGTTAGCATTTATTATTATTATTATTATCCGCATTTTTATATTTTTTTATATAATCATCATAGTTTTACCCAAATATCCTATATTATTTTATTTTTGCAAAAAATAGGCATCACATTTTTATTAAGCACTTAGCATTTTCTTATTGTCAATTTAATCTTCAAAAATGTTTTCAACGGATTGTCAATTTACTATTTGTTGGGGGAAACAAATTGCATTATAATCAATTTTTGGCATTTGATAATAACAAAAAGTATTCTCCCTAATAAATTTGCTTTTCTCAAAGGTCGAAACATTTCTGATTGCATTTTTCTCACTTCAGAATGTGTCAATTTACTTGATACCAAATGTCGTGTACAACATACGTAGTGAAATTTTACAACGAGAGGTCTGGAATATACAAAAAGATTGTATTAGATGAAATACAATAATTAAACCTTTTCCTTTAGGAAAAATACAAAATATTTTTGGACCTGAAAAAAACAAAAGTATGTTTATTGTTACGATGCAAGATATTTTGTAAAAATAGAATAATGTTTGGTAGTCCGTGAGAAAATATCTAGATGTATATGTTTGTCAAATATTAAGATTGACCATTATTTTACACCAATGACAATGAGTTTAGAAAATAACTAATCCTCTCAGCTTTCATAAAGTAATTCGCTGATAGTACCAATGTCATTAATAAATTTATTACTTTAGTACACAAATTCGATTCTCGGATACGCTTCTCCCATTATACGCCTCAGACAAAGCCCCAGAGCTTAACGCTCGTGGTGCACATCCCGCGATTTACCCATGACGGGAGCATGACGGTTCCATCGCCTCCGTGAGTCTGACATGCAGATACGCCACCCGGCACTGAATTATCAAAAAAAAAAAAATGTTGCCGTATCTGAATACATTTATTATTTCTCTATAAAATGATTAATCAATTTCTTTAAATAGTTAAGTGACAGTTTGCACCCAATTTCATAATGTGAATTAAATAAGAAAGTGATGTTCTTAACAATTCAAATAGTACGACAACGACTTGCTCGAGCTCAAGATGAAAATCCAGGAATTAACACAAAATATCTTGTTCATAAGATTCTTTCTCTATTATTTTGCTTGTGAAAGAGACCTTTTTTGTCATACTCTTTGGATTTACACACATCTTAGTTTTACAATTCCTTTTAGTTTTGAGGACTTTTATAGTACTTCTAAATTTTAATTCTTTGTCAAGTAAAATAAGTAATGAACATGATGGGTGTGAATTTATATAATCAACTCAACTTGACTTGAATGAAAAATTATTATTGATTCTTTTTCCAAGTGGAATAGGTCAGAGAAGAAATTCTGAGCCTTCCCACTTCCCCCATTAATTTCATGTGATTGCTCTGACTCAAAGGAAGGAATTTTTTTCAGCCAGAGAAGCTTGTTTCTTGGGACACCCCACAAGATTTTGGGTTCAATTTAAGAATCAAAGATCCTTCAACTTAACTCCATCCTATTATATGTGTGTGTAGATTCTCTTTTTTTCTACAGCAATTTGCTTTTGTTTATCATCTTTCTCTTGATTCCTCATCTTTTTTTGTTACATGGTCAATAAAAAAATGCCAGATTCCTTTCTTGATGTCTACTAGTGTTTGTTTTACATCTGTCTTGGAGGTCCATATATTTATTTCTAAATAGAAAAGAATATAGTACTACCTAATGCTTGTAATAAAATGAGAAAACACACAGCATATTTAATTTGAAGATATACATAATAGGAGAGTATCTTTGATCCAACCCCTGCACTGGGCTTCAAGGCAGAGTGATCTCATCGCATGAGTAGCTTGACAAGTTCAAACCCCGTAACACCTGGCCTTCGCCTCTGGAAGGCTCACACACTTTGGCGCCAAGTGTGGCTTAACCTACTGACCAGATTTGCTATTACGCCGCTTACGCTGGCTTTAAAGAATCTCGTAGATGATCATGGCTTCACGTTAAACAAAAAGTATCTTGCAGAGGATAAGACCAAATCTTGCCTTGTCGATTTTACTTCATAAGATATCTAATGATTCTTTAAGAACATGAACCTAGATAATTAATTATAGGTTAGATATAATTGGAAGGATCCCTAACAGGTCATAGCACAGCTTATACAACCTGCCTGCTCCAGAAATCAATTCTTGATCCACATAAAGAGCCCCCTGAAGTCATGATTGCCAAATGAATTTGAATTTAAAATTGGACACTAAACTAATACAAGATGTTTCTGTTCTTCTTGTGCCTTTTATATATTACATTTTCTTTTTGGTTCTATAATCAAGTGATATGATTTTCTTGAGTCACAGACTAAGACACACAATTTTTTAAAAAAGGCTAGAAATTGAATTTCAAGCTTTTGAATGTGGACCAAGACCTTGTCTTGTGGAAGACAAAAGCTATTGTTGGGTGATTTTGGTCTTGCCTAATCTTAGAAGCCATCCCTGCTTCACTTTCTTAAAGGAAAAAAGTTTCTGCGCATATTTCTTTAAATCAAAGTAATCCTTCACAAGATAATATAGTATAAGTTAGAGGTCTTTGGAGAAGAATAAGTCAACTAAACCTAATAGAATGCAATATTATCAAAGCATCAAGAAATTCAAGTGCAATGACGAATCCCTGCTACTTAGAAACAGCATAAGAATTCTCAACAGAAACTTAAAACAAGTAATAGTAGTGATATATTTAATCACAGAGAGGCACTGCTCTTTCATTTCTCAAGTGTTGGACTTAAATTCAAGTTCCTTGTACCGAAACAACAAATAACTAGAACATGGATCAAAATGCACAGAGACAAAATGGGAGATCTAATCCTGCAAAATTTCACATCTCTCAAGATTTATATATAAGTATAGGGTATCAATATATGGTAATTAATTCCTCCAATGTATAACCTTTATCTGCAAAATTCATGGTGGATATCTATACATCAATATTTCCAGAGGTGTGAGCGTGATTTTTCCAGCTGTGACTCTCAGATTTTACATCATCTTCTTCTTCCATGCTATCACACATGGTCATGGAAGTACCTCGGGAACTCCCACCTAAGTGTAGAGGACCGTGAGGGGAACCAGATTGGGAATAGCTCTGCTTTGAGGATTCCCCATATTGGCCTTGGGACATCCATAAATTTCCCAGAGGTACACCAGACTGATTTGCTGATTGAGCCTGTGTATTTGAAATTCTTCGTGTATGAAGCCGATATTTCTGAAATCATATAAATGTATTTATTAATATGGTCAATTCATAAACAAATAACACATACTGGTACTTCGCAAAATAGTATGAGGTCCAACTCACCTGCAAATGACTCTTTACTTCATCATTGGTCAGGCCATCCACTTGCATGAGCTCTCTAATCTGCTTAGGAGTTGCAACTGCAAACAAACCATAAAACAATATGAGCAAGTTGAAAAGTGACAAACAATTAAGCTTGAGATGTTTAATTAAATGTTGTTTCAAGATTCTGGCAGCTATTTCGAAATCAATTTATATATATTTTTGCTAGAGGACTATCCTTTAGGTATAGCAAAGATGTTGATTCCTAACTTCTATAGCATTCATGAAAATGTATACAGGGCTCCAATGATCCATACAATAATCAAGAGTAAAATTCCCCTAATTCATCAACCACTAAGACTAAGCCAAACACCAAGGACTCTTTTGAATTGGGCACTAACTCTATCATATAATATGGAAACCATCAAATTCTTGCAAACAAAATGGCATTGTTCACATCTTTCTACAAAATTTCCCTGCACTTGAAGAATAGAATAAAGTTCTAACCTTTTGAACCCCCAAGTTGTTGGAGTGCATCAATAAATCGCCTATGCAGTTCTGGTGACCAGCATCTTCTTTGCTTTCTACTAGCAGACTGCTGCTGAGCCAGTGATCCAGTCCTTATTACATTAGATTGGCAACCTGCTACACTAGATAATCCATCAACTCTGCTACCATTGTGTTTCGAATTCAAACCACTAGTCACAGTATCCTCCCTCAGCTTCGTAACTGTATGAAGTGATAATCCTGGTAGTTCATCTTTATTATCCTTCCTAGCCGCTGTCACTGAGAAACCAGAAAACCCCTTGAAAGGTGTAAATTCCTTTCCCACATTCACGGTTTTACAAGATTGGAATGGATCTTCAGTTACTGAACTATTTCCTTCTTCAGGGGATCTCTGAGTATCCTAACAAAGAGTTAAAAGCAAAAACTTGATCAGCAAAGACAAACAACCTGAGAATTTCATTATCTAAAAAATCAAAGTCAGTTATGTTCTCACCACTTTCAATTCTGATTTAGATCGTTGTATATTATTCGCTTCATCAGTATTTTGGCAGTGAGATTCACCATTCCAGAGCTGCACAGAGCTCATCCAACTCATCTTTTCTCTACTATCCTTATCTTTTGTGATTTTAGCTCTAGTATCTTCATGAGAACTCTTCTTCAGTGGAATGAATTCTTCCAATACCGGTTCCATTCTTGATTTTCTATATTGCACTGACTCTGTTCTCAGAGCTACAATAGCTGCAAATAACAACCATCACCAGGGGTAAACAATCAACACCGTCAATTTTCTCCATTCACAATACTGCATAAACACGACTAGAAACATATACATAATTCCAAACTACGTGACAAATGAAACATTACCCACAAGTAATCAATACCCAAAAGAATCAGAAGTAAAAAATCGATAACACAGCATACAAACAACAACAACAACCGCATACCCAGTGTAATTCCACAAGTGGACTCTCAGCTAAGAAAACACAGCATAATAAACAAATATCATATGACAATTTTGATTGATGAAAACCTAATAGGACTAACCATCTTTAACAAGGAGGACAGAAAGGGGAAGCTCGCGTTTAAAGGCATCAATTTTGCTCAATTCATTTTCAAGTGTGGTAATATAATCATCAATTTGTGAGAGTTTATGAGGTACGTTACGGATCAAAGAGAGTTGTTTAAGAAAATCAGTAATGGATGTAGGAACAAAAGTGGGTCTAATATCTAAGCTCAATTCTGGTGGCCCGATCCAACCCATTTCTCCAGATCTTTCTCACTAACAAAAATTCAATCTTTTTTGCTTCAGTTACTATCAAAATCAGTAAAAATTTAGGGAGGAAGACAATTAATATAGAGAGAGAAAGGAGAAGATTCTGTTAAACAACGCCGGGTTTTGACAGAAGAAATATATTTCGTGTCGTCGCATATTTTATCTCTTTAGATTCCCCTATTTTTGATGGTCTAAATTGTTCTCCACACTTCTCTCGATTATATTCCCCCATCGTTTCTTATACTAAGAATCTAAGTGCATCAATTTAAATTTTACCTTTTCTTTTATTATATTTTTTAATTTTCATAAATAACTTTATTCATCTTCATTATTCTCTTTAAATATCTAAAAATAATTACTAAAAAAAATTTAAATATATAATTTTTATTACCCTCTTTAAATATCTAGAAATAATTACTAAAAAAAAACAAATATAATACTTATGTTCTATTTTAATTTAAAAAAATCAAATATAGTATTAAAGTTGACATTTATTCATGTGTAATTGCAGATTAATAGGGAGATTGAACTTTAAGCTCCTCAAACATCTTAACGTTATCCGATTATACGAGGTATAGACTATCAAATATAGGGAGATTGAACTTTAAGCTCGTAAGTGCATTGCATGTTGGATAAAATTATAATTACAATTAATCAAGAATTTTTTAATTTTTTTCTTATTATTCATTATTTGATCTTCTTATTTAATACAAAATTATTACAATAAGAAAAAGATATTTACTAAAAAGATTTACAGTTAATTTTTATTTTAAAAACTTTATTATTATCTCGTGTTCAAATAATGAAGAATATTTCATTATTTCTTTGTATGGTAGGAATGTAATAAGTATGTTTTACAGGTTTTTGAGTTATTATTTTAATTTTCAAGTTTTTACAAATAAAAATTGTTGTAATTTCTTAAAACTTTAAATTAAACTACTCAAATCTTAATATTTATTAATAAGATTTTTGTTACAATAAGAACCAAGATAGTGTAGTGGAACAAATGACTAATAACTTGTTAAGCTGGAAGATATTTCTTAAAGTTAATTTATAAATATATTTATACTATATTAATATTACTACGGATGGTTCCAACTCCCAATTATTACCTCCCTTATAAGAATACTATAACTATAAAATATAAGTACACAAATAAAGGTTTTCTTAAATTCCCACACTAACATCAGATATCTGACAATATTAATATTTGGTTTAGTCTTCTAAGTCAAGTTTGAACAAATTATGTGTGTGTATGAAGTATTTAGAAGACGATGACCAAATGCAACTCTTTTGGGTTGTTGCATGTTTGGTTTCAATTCCACGACTAAATGACATGAAGCATTACTTTAAAAAATGAATAAAATTGATGATTTTGATTTTCTCTCCAAAATCAATTCTCCTCTTTAAAATTGATTCTGGAAGAAACTACAATTTCTAGCATCTAAGGTGGGTAAAATCAATTTTATATTTATTTCAATTTAGATTTTTATCTTTTCCTTCATCACCCTCTTTAATTTAGTATTGTAATAATATTTTAAGTACTATATTGCACTTTAAATTAGTATTATAATAATATTCTACTAATATTTAAGTACTATATTGCACTTTAAATTCTATTATTTATTTGTAATTTTTATTTACATACTTCCATTTTAGTAATTTTTATTTATATGTATTTGACTAAATGTCTATTTTGGTAATTCTACCTTCAAAAATAATTTTGATCAAAATTATTCAAACATCATGAATTGATAACAATCATTTTTATACATTCAAACATAAATCAATTATTGTCAAACTAATTCTGTCAAAATCAATTCTGTTAAAATCTATTTTTTCAAAATAAATTATGTCAACCGCAAAATCAAACACACGCTAAGTCAACACATAATCTTTCGTTTGATTTTCTGAGTAAGCAAAAAAATAAAATAAAGGGGAAACTATTTTTTCTTGTAGCTCGTGATTATAATTTTATACTTTTTGTTGCTTGTTAAAAGGTGTGGCATTAAAGTCAAAGTAAGACACCATGCATTTGGTGACAGCACATTAGTGTATTTAATTCAGATCTTGCATAAGCATTTGCTTCACACTAAGCATTGCATTCTGCATGTTCTTCACTGAATTTTTTTTTTTTTTTGTCGACGGCGACTCACCGCTACTCTTCGAAATACAAGACAGCAGAAACTCCCGACCGACGCAAAGAATCGCAAACCACGCCACCATGTAAACTACACTCGCAGTCATGGCGATGCGCCAACCACATGCGATGCAGGATCGAACTCGCGACTCATGGCCCCGCGCCATCAAGCATACACTAATCGCCATCTTGCGGTTTCTTCACTGAAAATTGAGGATATACTTTTAACATATAGATATTGCAATTTGTTACATTGTAGTAATTCTTTTTCCCCCTTGGGTTATAAGTGACAATTGCACATCTGTCAAGTGTATTATACGCTAAATTAAGTACAAAGTACTCTAGAAGTATGTCTACTTATTTTATTTTCGGGGAACAAAATATGATATTTTGGGCGGACTGAGATATAAAAAAATAAATAAGAGAGAATAGGGTTAATAAAAATTAATTTGGGTCATGTGTTTGGATCGAGTTTTATTGTCATGTGAACTGAGAAAAATCATGTAGATTAAATTAAATGACATATCATATTTTATCGACTAATATTAATTGGATGACTTTTGATTTGATATTAAAAAAATTGGGTGATTTTGTTATTAAAAAAATAACTTTGCAAGATCATTGCCCATAAGTATGTGACCTTCTTTTTTGCTTAGATGTACTGTTTTTTTTGTCGCTGACGGCGAACCCGCAATCACGCTTCTTCGAGCGCAGACAGGTAAACTCCTGATCGACCGAATACCGCAAACCACGCTACCGCTTAAACTATACTTGAAGCCCAGCGCGATGCGCCCCAAGGCGAATTGCGCCGTACATTACCCCGCTTCAACTCATGACTGCTCTCCCACACCATTCAATGACAATACCCTCTGCCTTCAAGACCAACTGGTCTAGGGCTTCGGATTAAATGTATTGTTTAACATATACAAACTAAAGACTGCATTTCTCATTTATTATCCTGTCTTGTCAAAGTAGAAAACGTGACATTAGTTAGAAAATACGTTCTTAAAAAACACAAACTTAAAGCCTTGTGCTTAATCATAATAATTCCCAATTGTATTCCAAATTATGTTGCCAGATGTGCAAAGTAAAAGAAAATGGACCCTTAGCCCAATTATAATCGATTTTTCGTTCAAGTACATTAATTTTTGAAATGTAGAAAAAAAAAATTTATTTATTACACTAAATCACAAATAATTTAGTTTTAATTAATCATTAATAATCGGCTTAATTAGTACCCTTAGGTATGTGTTGCTAGGGATGTCATGGGCGTAAATGCGTATCTCGCATCCGCTCCAATCGGGTATGGGGATGGTTTGGTGGGTGGTGGGCGCATGATATCAAGCTACCCGCCACGGGTAGTGGGGAGGTGGATTTCATATAAGACCCGCCCCGCACCCGCCCCGCTACCATACCCACACCGGATTCGCACCGCCCATATCCGTATCATCTATTAGTTTATTTACGAATTTATTCGCCTCTTTCGATTTAAAATGTGACTTAGCTAACCCGCACCGTAATGCACCACGTTTCTTTTTCTTATTCTCTTTGTTCTCCTTTTTTTTGTTAAATATTTTCATCTTTACTGTTTTTTAATATTCATAATATTTTGACAAGGTTTTAGAATTGATATTCGATACACAATAGTGAAAAGATTCCTTTTTTTTTCCTTTTTCTTATATAACTTTCATTTTGGTGACTAAAACAATTGCTAGACATTATTTGAAAGATTTTATTAATCGCACCACGTGCAGCAGGTATCCGCGTGAAGTAAGCTGCATGTGCAAGAATTACTCGCTGATGAATGCAAGTGGGGTGATGATGGTGGATACGGATATGAGATACCCTTCCCCCGCCCCACCCCGCCCCGCCCCATTGACATCCCTATGTGTTGCAAACACTTTCATGGCTTAATTGATTAGTAATACTACTAAATATAAGGGGCTTAAAGGGCAGAGAGTAAAATAACGTGCAACTTAGGGATAAGGAATCTTTAGATTTAATTATGGATGGGACACATCACACATATGTCCACACATTTCTCATTTCCCTAACCCACAGCCAATTAATTAGCACGCTTCATTTCGAATGACAAGTCCTTTTTCTTTTTTTTTTGGAAAAAAAAACTTTTAATGACAAGCCTTTACAATTTACACCAATTAGATTCCCATCTGATAAGTTACATCAAACGAGAATCCTCGCATAAACCTTATTAATAAATCACACATACGACTGTCAAGCATCATTGACATATTTTGGGACTATCATAGCACCGAGATTTACCACGCACAGATTCAAGAATAACTACATGATTCCTTCACAACAAAAGCAAAGGAGAATCCCACACCACCTTCTTTCTTAATTAGTCTCATATTACTCATTTTCCTCCCTCTATTACTCCATCGGTTTACTTTTACATGTTCATTATATTAAAAATATATTTTCATTTTTGTTTGTCACTTTTAGCAGATAATTTTTTTCTATTTTATTCATAGTATTAATTACTTATTTTAAATTAGTTTTCAAGTCCATTAAAATTATGCACTAATTAATATGAATATCATGATAAATTATGCATTTTATTTATTATTTTACGGGCCGTGCAAAGTCAATAATGAACAAGAAAATGTATTTTTCTTGTTCAACAATAGAATCATGAACAGATAAATGTCAAAAGTCTAACTCCGCCACTAATATGTGCAATTAAATTCTAAATCCCCCTTCGTCCTCAAGCTTATTTTCACATGAATTCGCTAAGATATGCTGGAATAGACTCGTATCATTTTATTACATTTTATTACATTTCATCAAGGCATATAAGTCAAAAAGGAAAATATATTTATGGATACGTATATAAGGGGCAACGTGAAGTTAACTTTAAAGAACTGCAGAAGCTGACGAATGCGATCGGCGCCACGTCAAGCCAAACAACCTCAGTAAACGCAGAAGACAATTGACACTTATGGTTCGGCCCTTCCCGAACCCCGCGCATAGCGGGAGTGTAGTGCATCAGACTATCTATTTTTTTTATATCTAGATTCCCGACTTGCGTGATACTAGTTCTGGAAGTAGTAGTATTGGTTTCTTAATATTACTACCATTAAATCACGAAATATGCTCCAATAACCAGAGTTTGAGAACAGACAAACTGATAGACACCTACCTGAATCAATCCCAAATCTAAGTGTCCAGAAATAAAGTTTCCACAAAGATTAAAAGGGTTTGTGGGCGAGCGGTCAAGCAAAGGGAGCATTAGATTCCTTTGAAAGTTGCCACTCATACTTTTGTCTTTCCACAGAGGACAATGATGGGCATGGAATTTGGAAAAAACACACGTCAAAAGGTCATCATGCATCTTCCCACCAAACCCTCAAGTTGTTTTGGTCAATTCAAGAAAACAACAACTTAAACTAAGACTTTAATAAATTAAACTTGTGATTCTTCCACATTTCCATTTGTTTAGCAAAAAGCGAGATGCCAAGAAGAAAATGGGTTGGACTTATCAATCGACAGATACCTCCAGAATCCAAGAAATGGTATCTTAAGCATCCTCCATTCTTCACAATTTACTCACTATATTCTATTTCTATTTGGAGAAAAGACGATAAGATAAAGTTTCCACAAAAGATTAAAAGGGTGCACACATATCAAGAGAGAATATTATTCCCTGTTTGGTTTGTGAACAAATATAGTGGAATTATAATTAATTAGGAGATTATAATATGGATTCATCATATATACGAAGTACAACATAGAAACACCTTAACTTTCTTAAAATAATTTGATGAAAGTGCTTTGGAGAAGGAAACTGTATCAATTATTTTATCTCACATGAACCGCAATATAAAATAATATCATAAACTAATTTTGCTTGTGAGGAATTTTAAGCCTAAACTAATCATCCAAGTTTGGTAAAGCCTCATAGTAAGAAGCGTTTTATTTCTTTAATAGAAGCAAATCTAAATACTTATGAGGAAAGAAAAAGATTGTATTTATCCAGTCTTTCACTCTTTTGTTTGGTTGGATACACCGTAAAGGATAGGATGCCAGCCTTACTCAATGGTGCACTGCAAACGAAGAGGCCAACAACTCAATCCTTATCATTACCCATTTATGTGTTTGTGACTCATCTCTATCTCATCCTCATTGGCTACAGTACATTCTTTGCATTTTCTTTTCTTCTTATGAGGCCAGCACCAGGAGTGGTTGTTGGTGATTTTCTTCGAGTCCTTCCAGTTTTTTTATCTTAAATTTATTTATTTGATTAATCTAAATTCACGGAGGCAAATATTTTGAGAGAAAGTAAAATTAGTTGTTTCTTTTCATATTCAAAATTCGAAATTAAATTTTTTTTATCGAAAATTATAAAAAATAAATTTTAAATCTAACTCAACCCCAAAAAATAGTTTAGGATGAGAATTGTTTAAGTTTATACAAGGAGCTCATGTTCCTATTTCATTTTATATAAGCTAGCTTATAAGGTTGAATTAGGGTAAATCCATTCACTACAAAGATAAAGAATTTCAATAATCTTTATCTTAGTTAGTTGTACTTCCGTTCTTCTTATTCTCGTATCCGGAACCGGAATAAGCTCTTCTTTAACAGCCTCGCTTTGTTAGCTTCTTGTTAGCAGTACTAGTTTGTAGTCTTTATTGACCTGGAACACAAGCTTTACCAGCCAACCCGATCTGACCTTCGAAACTCTCTTCTCATACTCCTCGTTCGTCGTTCCAGGCGTACTCCAGTTAGCTCTTCTCTTACAGAGCCTTGTCTGTTCGATTGCTTTTCTAGTCTTCTTCCTGCTTCATTAGATAAATCGTCTTCATTAATAGATAGAGTTGAAGTACGTAGTGAAAGTCAAGGTCAAGGTTGATTGATGAGTTCAGTAGACAGAACGATTGATGTGAGGTCTAGATCAAGGCAGAAAGTTAAAGTGTGACTTCCCCCCTAGTATTTCGAGAATGAGCCGATCAATCCTAACATCATTTATGAGGAGCCGGACGCTTCAGTTCTTCTCTTCCTCACAAATTTGACTTCACAGGTTGTCCATAGGATATAGAGGGAATCCCATGCTATTTGTATCGTAGTTAGTAGCATCAGTTCGCCGCATATTTAACGGCGGTGCATCCCCATTAAACTCCCTCAAGTTCTCCTATTCATCACCAATATAACATATAAGAAATGACTAAAATATCCCTTACATTTAGCGATAAGTCTAGAATAACGACTCCATGTACTGCATTGACGAAATTTCGCTCTGCGCTACAGATTGCTCCCAAGAATAACGACCTATGCAAAGTAGTAGTCCTCCACCATCATGATTCCTGTCTTGCTCAATTTGCTCATGGAATCTCAATACAAATTGCTTTAACCGAACACAATTAAAGTTTGTGATTGATTGTTCCGTCTTGTCAATTTTCTAATTACAAAATTAATATTTTAAAATGTTAGTCAAAATTTACTTGATTTAAATCTCAGGAAAGGATAGTAATCATGGCTAATAGTACACCAAATTTTGTTGTTAGCCACTTGAGTGCATGTTTGGTTAGCTACAATTCCTAACCGAATCAATTCTGCTATTTATTTCAATTTTAATTTTATCTTTTACTTTATTACCTTCTTTAATTTTCATCAACAACTCTATTCACCTTCATTAACCTCTTTAAATATGTAGAAATAATTACTAAAAAAATTCAAATATACAACTTTCATTACCCTCTTTAAATATCTAAAAATAATTACTAAAAAAATCAAATATACAACTCATGTTCTGTTTTAATTAATAGGATCTTTAGTGAATCTAAATGTTGAACAAATGTTTATGACACAACTTGGAACACAAATAATGATTTAATTAAATTTTGTTATTTTTGCAGCTTGTGCAATTGTTGAAGGGATAAAATGAACGATCGAAATTTGCATACTTTATATTCTAATATTTAAGTACTATATTGCACTTTAAATTCTAAAATCTACATTTATCTTCATTACTCTCTTTAATTTATTGTACTAATATTTAAGTAATAATATTTCTAGTACATACAAAATTGGTATTGTAATAATATTTAAGTACTATATTGCACTTTAAATTAATATTGTAATAATATTCTACTAATATTTAAGTACTATATTACACTTTATATTCTATTATCTATTTGTAATTTTTATTTACATACTTCATATTTCACTATTATTTTAGTAATTATTATTTATATATATTTGACTATGTCCATTTTGGTAATTCTACATTCATAAGCAATTTTGATCAAAGTTATCCAAACATAAATCAATTATTGTCAAAATCAATTCTTTCAAAATCAATTATGTCCACCGCAGAAACAAACACACCCTTAGCTTGTTAAAACAAACAACTCATCGCTATATTTCAATATATGACGATCGACCTCACCAAAATTTGGACCTGAAATGCAAATATTGATGTAAACCAGACACTCATTTGCATCTAAAAAAGGTCTTAACTTGTAAGGTGAGCGTAAAGTGTATAAAATGCAGGTAAATTCGAAACCAATTGGTTAAGGTTAATGGAAAGAAACGAAGGGCGAAGGGGGAAATTAGTAAAGAGATAATTTTATTATCTTTAAATACCAATCAGGGGAGATTTCAGTTTCTATACCAACTTGTAACCAAACATCGACTTGTGATCATATTTTGAGTTCAATCCTCATTAGAAACCAAAAATATTCGAACATAGTACCTCTAATTGCTAAACCAAAAGAGGAAAAGAAAAAAACATCAGTGTATACCAGGCTTCATAATCCAGATTTTATCCATGACAAGAATATCAATCATAGAGACTTTAATTCCAATTAGTTGAAGTCAGAACTATATGAACCTTCGGACGAAAAAAAGAGACGGTATCTTTTGTACAACATACCAGTGAAATCTCACATAGTGGGATCTGAAGAGGGTCTTACCTCTATCTTAGACGGTATCTCAGTACCTCGGCACAAGAACAAACACTTTAAAGCAGCATATACAATACTATGAAAAACATGATAAAGCAGACTGTATCTTTTGTATCAATTCATATTCAGGTTCATTTTCGTATACATATGGATTCATCATAATTGCTGACCGTCTATCTACCACATACCTTTTTTTTTTATCTTATTCAAGGACTAGCACGGCAAGAGCGAACTAGAATAAACACATCCACGGCAAGAACTTAAAAGAAAATTCAACCCAAAGTACTGACAAGAAATCGACCAAGAGAGGGAGAAACAAAATTTTGTGAAAGGGAGAATCATTTAACTTAAACTACTAATAAATAATTTCAAAGACGTACAATGTATGAAACTTAAAGACAGTAAGAATGTTCCAAAAATGTTCTGATACGAACCTAACATTAACAAAAACGCAGTAACTAAAAACCGAGCTTAAGATGCAATGAAATAAATTAAGGACACCTAAGATTGTTTTTCATAAGTTATATAATTGTATATAACTTATAGTGGTCTCATGACTAAAAATTTATCAGATAAAAATTATACAATCTTACAAATCCTCGAGAATGAATAGTAATCCGTGAAACAAAAAGTGGATTAAAAGAAGTTAAATCCTAACTTCTAAGCCTCGAAAATCTATCTAAAATAGAAGTGAAAACACCCTATTACAATTGTTTTGAGTTAAAGAACAAGTATAGATCTAAGAAAGCAATTGTAATTTTGAACAAGTTGTAATCACAAAAACAGACGCTCGATCCAAATTGTGTTCGAGGCAATATTTCAGACGCCTCGATTTGAATTTTGTTCTCGCAAAAACCGATATTAAAACCTCGATTTAACCTCTATTTATAATGAGAGTTCACCCGGAGGCTCCTCGATTCTCATGAGGTCGAGCGCACAGGGTTGGTCGAGCCGTTTCTTCACCTTAAAACTCTCACCGATTTGACTTTGTCTTCCCCGAGAACGCTCCTTCCGCATGCACTCTCTCGACTTGGTCTTGTTAAGATTATCGTGTTTCCTTAGCTCCTAACCAAGCCAAACATTCACGTGATAAAATCTTCACTTTAACCGCCGTAAGATAGGCAAACTTTTGCCAGAATGTCCTCCTGCATGTCACGACATTTGGGACGACATTTTCCGCTTTTACTTAACACCAAAAAGAGACATGTTACGGAAAATGTTAGACACGTAACCTAACACTAACAATCTCCCTTTTGCCTTTCTTCACAAAACTAAATAGTTTAATGATTTTATCATAGGCAAATATCTCAACCTTCAACTCAAATGCTTATAAAGCACGATATATACACTGTGTGCCAGTAGTTACTCAATCGTAGTATGATGCAAATGCGAGTATACATCTAAAAGATTAATGATCAAAACCATCAATATACACATAAACAATATAGAATAGATAGCAATATATAAATGTAATTAAAATGTCTCAAATCACAAGCCAAATAACTACAAACCACAACTAAAAGATTCAACAATCAAGCACTTAGCACTCAAACACAAGAACACAACCTCGTAACTATTTCATCTCCGATGTCTTCGTTTCATCTCCTCAGACAAGATCCTCTGCCTCGGCATTCACCGCTACCGCTTCCCGACTGCACTCCATCTCCCTTTGGGAAGAAAGCAAAATAGTAACGCTCCTAGCTTCCACTGTGGCTTTTCGCACTGGTCCACTCGCGACCGGCATCGAAGCTTTGCAATCTCGCACCACCGCCAGCTTGTCAAGACGATCGTGAGACGTTACCGAGACGCGAGACATTTCGTAACACTAGCACTTCCACCGTATTCGCCCACTAAGATCAACGACCGCTTCGCTTCTTCGTGATCGCCCGACAACGACGATACTTCGTGTTCTTTCCAGAGCATCCTCGCCAGGCTTGGAATCCGCGAGGTTAGTACCTTAAAGATCAATGAGGAAAGCAAAGCGATGATACCGTGTCCTTTTCGCCATATTTACAATCTGCTGAAAGATTGTTTTTCCTATATCAACACTAAAACCTTTTCCTATTTTGTATAGAACAATGCTTGTTCAAATGTTACAATTGATTTGTTCAAAGAGCACAACCAATCGTGTATCATTAACTTGTGCAAAAACAAAGAAATAAGGCAGTTGAGTTCGAGGTCGACACCTGAGACCCATTTCTTCATAACTCCACCCCAGGTATGAAATCACCTCATCCCCGACATTTATCACTTTCCATTCTGCCTTTCATCATCATTCACTATATTCAAACATCGTTAATTGTAGTCAGTGTGAAGTCATAAAATTTGTTATAGAGAAACACTTTCCCAAAGTGTTTCGACTTGGGTTTCTATTTTACTTGTTAGATTTGCATAAAATAACTTCACTACCTTGTCTACATAAGGACATTTGTTATTTATCGAGTCTAGTAGATTTCTCAAGTGAAGAAATCCACCGCATCATGGCTACTACAAGACGCAATGTCCAACACCTTCTGCTCGAACGGCTCGACCGCCAACCAAGACCAATGTTTTGAGTGATCGTCATAAAAACTCGGAGAGAAAGAGGTTACCTCGCACGCAGATTCGTAGCTACCGCTTGTTAGACTTCTGACATCGAATCAAGATGATTCGTAAGATGTCACAACATTTTCACGACATCTCGGCGGGTCGATGATGATTTTGTTTCCAAGCACGACTCGCATTTCTTGTATAAAATTTCTTCACGGGTGTCGTTCGAATTTCATCTTCCTCACCGGATTCTGCAGATTCGCAAGGCGAAGCAGGGATTCCATTGAACTCAATCGAACGAGTCTTCTCTCAATCAAGAGACTGGAGCTTCAAGAGGAGTGAGTCGCCGATTTCCTTTCGCGGAGGATTCACCATCGCCAAAGGCCTTCTCAAAGTTTCTGACCGATCCGCGAGCCGGAAAAGTTGCTTGATTTGTCCTTCGGAGGACTAAACATCCGGGTTTCTAAGTTGATAGATTGTTTGTCTCCTCGGATAGGCGATTTCAGAGGTTCTCGAAGTCACTTATCGCCAAACTGCGCACAACGGTGGACTTGTGCTCATCGTGAGTGCTCGGGACCGTGGTGACATTTTCTGCGATACGCGTAGACATCCATCGAGAGAAAGGAAGAAGAGAAGGAGAATTTAGGGTTTTCGGGTTTACTAAACGAGTAGTTCATGAGGTCCTGACTTGAAAGAGGATTCATCGCGGTAATGTACTAAAATTTCGCTCCCACCTTTTTTTTTTTTTTTTTTTTGTTTTCTTAAGTTTCTTTCGAAGTTTAGTATTTAGTGAAAGTGGTATTTATACACTTGGCAAAAACTATCTACATAAGTGTTTAATTTCTATACAAAGACTAGTTCCTAAGGTTTAGAGGTTGTTTCAAAATGTACATCAAAAACAAGAGAAATTTTTCAACAAAACCAACTCAACATTAATCGACACACGCCTTTGAAAATCGAAACTGAGTGTTATCGTAAATGTTAGCACATTTTGTGTAACACTGAGTCATTCTCTTATAGAACAAAGTAGCTTTAAGAACTAAACAAGACACTTTAGAGTTTTGTCTCTAAATTAATGGAACAATGTATATCGAGTCCAAATAGATAAGATTCGCTATCATGATATAAATTATAAGTATGTCGATACTCATGTAATAGAACAGATCAATTTTGTGGACTTTGCCCAACATTTTACAATTGCCGAGGAATTTAAGGCTTTGCCTTATTTTTTGATACTCCCTTTTTATGATTTTTATATCATCGCAGAGAACGATATCATTTTTTTAAAAGGTGTTCCTTTGAGAAGTCATGACCCGTTAGAAACACAAAATAATTTTAACCTTTACCGACAAGAAGCAGTTCCATATTTTACACTGGATGAATGTTACCACAAATGTCAAGGACATTTCGGATAACACACCCCAAAGAGTTGTTGATTTTTATATCGAGCAGAGACCGGCAGAGTTTTTCAAGTTTGAAAACCTCTCACGATCTAAAGCTTTTGTAAAAATATCACCAATGACGAGAAGGTCAACATAATCGATTCTAACTAGCTTTTTCAACCAAGTCTCAAGAAAGTGATGTCTTATATCTATATGTTTTGTACGCAGAAAGGTTCAACCTGATTTTTAGATATATCACGGCACTCATATTATCACAGTACAAAACTAAGATATTTTTTGAAACACCATAATCGTCTAACATATGTCTTAGCCATATTAATTGAGAGCAACAACTCCCCGCTGCTACATATTCAGATTCAGCAGTTGAGAGTGAGACACGCTTTGTTTACGATCGCATCAGAAACTAAGTTATTGCCAAGGTAAAAACATCCTCCACTAGTACTTTTTCTATCTTCCACATCCTCAATTTCAATCCGGCCACTATATCCTATTAGATTAGGATTGTCTTTGAATACCAAATTCTAACTCGCACGTGTCAAGAACATATCTTATGACACGCTTGACAAAGATTTAAGTGGGAAATTTGTGGCATGCTGGAATCGCACACACACAAACACTAAACATAAGATCCGACGACTCACATGCGAGATACAAAAGACTACCTATCATAGATCTCAGATAAAGTCAATCAACATTCTCCCCAACATCATCTTCGATATAGTCCGGCCGATCCCATCTGAGTCTTCACGTGTTTGGCTCTCCAATCCAAACTTTTTAACCAGTTCTCGCATATTTGCTTTGTGAAACGAAGATACCCTCCTCATTTTGTTTTATCCGCAAGCCTAAGAAAAGGTTAGTTCTCTATCATGCTCATTTCGAACGCTGAGGACATAGCTTCATAAAAGTCTTAAGATGAGACATCAAGTCGAACCAAAACTATGTCATCTACATAGATTCGAGCAATAACCATATCTGATCCATGGTGTTTTATAAATAAAGTACAATCACTACACCACGCTGGAAACCAAATTCGAGAAGGAATTGAGTTAAACGACCATACCATGCACGCGAGCTTGCTTTAGTCCATACAAGGCCTTTTTAACCTGTATACATGTCAGGATGCGAGGATCTTCAAATCCTTCGTTGTTCAACATATACCTCCTTATCAATATATCCGCTCAAAAAGGCACCTTTCACATCCATTTGGTAAGAGTTATCTTTAAACAACAAGCTATGACAAGTAATAATCTAATTGATTCAATTTAGCATCGGAGCAAAGGTTTCATCATAGTCGATACCTTTGACTCGAGAGTATCCTCGAGCCACTAGTCTAGCTTTATTTCTAATAATAGTTCCATTCGCTGATTTATTCTTAAAGATCCATTTAGTTCCTATTACATTAGTCTCATCGTATGGAACTAGATCCAAACCTCATTTCTCGTGAACTGCTCTAGTTCTTCTGTACGGCTTGTATCCACCAACCGCCTTTTAGTGCTTCATTAATGTTTTTAGGTTCCAAAGTAGAAACATAGCAAGATTGACTTACCTTGTGACGATGGTGGACATACACGCATACTTCACCATGTCTCTGCAATTTTTGGTTCTTTCTCCTTGCTTTTATTCCTTCAATACTTCTCCTATTACCTGCTCAGCCGATGGTTTCTTCGATTC
The DNA here is from genome assembly GCA_029844215.1 of Przewalskia tangutica. Classification (NCBI taxonomy): domain Eukaryota; kingdom Viridiplantae; phylum Streptophyta; class Magnoliopsida; order Solanales; family Solanaceae; genus Przewalskia; species Przewalskia tangutica. The sequence goes on along the minus strand of CM056731.1, from coordinate 4,997,638 downwards.
GACGCAGGATCCTCGCATCAATCACGGTTCGCCGTAATCCTCATCGTAACTCGCAGCTGTTCTCATCTTCGCCATGTTGCCGCAGATGCTGTGACATTTGGTGTAACATCTGCATTTTCGCGGTCCGCTCTCGTATTGTTACGACAAGATTCGCTGGTGTATTTCCCGCATAATCTGCATTATCATCAAAAACAATGTTAACATATTCTTGTACGGATTTGGTTCGAAGATTGTACACTTGTAGTTACTATATTTTGAGAATAGCCTATGAAAATTCCCTTATCACTCTTAGAGTCAAACTTTGCTCGATTATTCTATCATTTAATATAGATACACACCCAAAAATACGAAAGTAACGATTTGGTTTCTTTCCATTCAAGATCTCATAGGTGTCATTTTTGTTCCTGGTCTAAGATAGACTTATTGTAGACGTGACTTGCAGTTGTTTAAGGCTTCCGCCCAAAAACGCTTTGGGCTTTTTAGAACTTAGCATAACTCTAGCCATTTCTAGGGTTCTATTCTTCCTCTCTCGCTACACCATTTTGTTTGGGGTTTTGGGAGCAGAAAATTCATGGAAAATACCTTTTTCTCACAAATGTAGAAAATTGATTATTTTCAAACTCCTTTCCATGATCGATCTTATCCAAAAATAGAGGAATGATATAGATTTCTAATTCTAGAGTACAATATTCTAAACATGTCAAACGCTTGAGACTTTTCTTTCAAAAGAATATCCAAGAGTATCTTGAAAAGTCATCTACCATCACAAAGCGAGTACTCACGCCTCCTAGGCTATCTACCTCGATCGACCCATAAGATCCATATGTAAAAGTTGAAAGCAATGAGACGCACTGAGAAATGTCCATCACTCAACAACTTTGCGAGGACACGTTTGCTTACCTTCGAGGCAATCTTCACACACCGCGGTTTCACTCATAGGACTTAGTTTAGGAACGCCTTTACCGCCTCATAAGATATCAATTTTCTAAGGTTGCGATAATTGACATGTCTAGTTTTTGATGCCACAATGTCAGGTCATCACCCCAACACTATTACATACCTTATGTTCTCCGACAAGATAACAATTATCACTTGTTCTCAGACTGCCATTATGCATTTGTTAGTTTCATCACCACCGTGATACGACGTTTATCGAATCTTACCTCTAAGTTGTCATCACGCTGGCTTATACTAATTAGGTTAGCCATCGCATCATCAACGCAAGACATTATTCAAATGGAATTCCGTGACATTAAGCCCTCTTCCTATTATCTTACTCTTTCCACCTCCTCCATATGTAACATTTCTCCATTTAGCTTCAGAGCTTTTTAGATGCCTTTGTTCCTCGCTATATACATGAATAACATCACAAAGTACCACGATCCGTAGATATCGTCCAGTGCGTTATGGCTACATTACAACTTGTTTTCTGACGGAACCCAACCCTTTTTGTTACCTTACGATTTTTGTAGATAGAGTGAGTTTCAGAGCGCCATTCAAGTTCTTGACAAGATTCTCGAAGACCTTTTCTTTCCGAGTTTTAGTAACTTAAAGCAAAAAGGTTTTAAATGTCCAGATTTATTACAATAATTGCACACATAGTTGCTACCCTTCTTACTTGCTCATTTCCCATTTTTAACAAACAAGTTGAGCATAATGTATCGATAGATTCTCAGAGCCCAAACCAAGACATCGAGGTTGACTAATACTAAGGATTTCATCTAATTCGGAGTGCCGTGTTAAGCTTTTTGAAGGTTGCTTCGCCGCATCCAACTTTGCACTTATCTTTCCGACCAAGATCTTTTTGCAAGAGTCACTCAATGTAACGGTACTTATCAAATCCATTCTCACGAAGTTAGAGTTTTCACCTTTGATTCAAGTTGATTAGATTCAATGATTAAGTCCTTGCAGCGGCTTGCAATTCCTTAATCATATCATCCTGTAGTCTTCGAGTCTCGTGTTTAGAATCATTTTTGAAATAAAGCCATGTAGCAATCGACATCCAAGAATTAAAAACTCATACCGCTCATTGCCGGGTCAGATTCGCAGATGTTATACCGATGTTCCCTAAATGTCATGACATTTAGTGTATCACAATACTAAACCTTCATCATCCGATGTAGAATGTTCAAAAACAGCCCGCATTGCCGGACTCTATTTCGTATTCTCTTCCCTTCACCTTCATCATCACTTGTGGAAATCCATAGACTTTTGCCAACCTTTCTTAGAGTGTTTGCACACTCGTTGGCATAACGGCCCCATCCCGAGCATGACATTGAATGTCGCCGAAGTCGCTTCGATCGAACTCGTTCCTGGCCATTTATTCTCCTAAGTTGATTTCTTTTACGCTGGGAAAATTCTTGGTAATTCGTGGATCGAGTCCTTGGTTTTGGTGCTCTTTAGACTTAGATTTATTCTTATCTTCGCTGAATCTTCTTAACATTGTATTGAACCTACGAGTAAGAAGAGCAACGCTGATACCATCCCCAATTTCTTCAAGTGTTTCATCCTCTTCATCGACTTCCGCCTCTAAGGATTTTGCTCATGGCAACATCCTCGCCTTTGTATAAAGACCTTTGATTTTCCATGTTCATCTCATATGTTTTGAGAATGCTCATTAAAGTACGTAGGTCCATCAGGCAAGGTTACGTGCTTCTTCAATCGCACAAATCTTAATGTTGAACTTTTCGAAGAGATCGGCGGCTTTTTCAACAAGTCGATTGCTGGTCAACGGAGAACCAAGAACTTGACATTCATTGTAGATATCAATCAACTTTTCAAAATAGGTTTTAATATCCTCCGATTCTCCATCCTAAACGCTCATACTTACTCACGAGCACGCTGGCTTCGTTCGCCGAACACTGAGCTACCTTCACAACGAAGTTTGTAAAGTATCCCAAGATCTCGCAAGAGAGCAATTTTGGATTTAGTTTGAACATATAAAGATCAACCCATCCGAAATAGCATTTAGTGCCTTTTCGAAGCCGCACTATTAGTTTCTTCAAAAGTCCATTCGCCTCGTGCTTGACCAAAATGTCGCCTTCCTCGTCCAAGGAAGATAGAACAAGATCCATTAGTAATAGATTTCATGCCTAACATCAACGGATTTGATGCAGAACGAGGCGAATCTTCCAATAAGGATAGTTTGATCCATCTAAAATATAAGTCTACCAATATTTGGATTAGCTGATCCATAGTTAAGTAAAAGGACCTTAGCACTTATTATGTCGTGTCACCCGATACCAATCGAAAGTGAGAATTGTTTAACTTAAACTACGGAATAAATAATTTCAGCAAGAAACAGGTAAACTTAAAGACAAGAAGTAATGTTCCCAAAAATGTTCGTGATACGAATCGAACATTAACAAAAACGCAGAACTAAAAACCGAGCTTAAGATGCAATGAAATAAATCAAGGACACCTAAGATTGTTTTTCATAAGTTATATAATCAGATATAACTTATAGTGGTCTCATGACTAAAAATTTATCAGATAAAAATTATACAATCTTACAAATCCTCGAGAACGAATAGTAATCCGTGAAACAAAAGGGATTAAAAAAGTTAAATCCTAACTTCTAAGCCCAAAAATCTATCTAAAATGAAGTGAAAAACACCCTATTACAATTGCTTTGAGTTCAAAGAACAAGTATAGATCTAAGAAAGCAATTGTAATTTTGAACAAGTTGTAATCACAAAAACAGATGCTCGATCCAATTGTTTGAGGCAATATTCGAGACGCCTCATTTGAATTTTGTTCGCAAAACCGGATATTAAAACCTCGAGCCAACCTCTATTTATAATGAGAGTTCACCGGCAGGCTCGATTCTCGCGAGGTCGAGCATCAGGGTTGGTCGAGCCGTTCTTCACCTTAAAACTCTCACCGATTTGACTTTGTCTTCCCGAGAACGCCCTTCCGCATGCACTCTCCGACTTGGTCTTGTTAAGTATTATCGTGTTTCCCTTAGCTCCTAACCAAACCAAACATTCACGTGATAAAATCTTCTCGCCTTCAGACCGCCGTGAAGATAGGCAAAACTTTTGCCAGAAATGTCCTCCCAGATGTCACGACATTTGGGATGACATTTTCCTGTTTTTACTTAACACCAAAAAGAGACATGTTACGGAAAATGTTAGGACACAGAACCTAACACTAACATTTTGCATGACCTATTAATACTTTAAAAGGACAAAGACAACAACACCTATAACATCTATGCTTGACCAAAGTTAAAAGTGTGGTGGGATGAGTAGTATTTTTTCCATGCTAAGCTAGAGATCTCGGGTTCGAACCCCCAAAATTGGAGAAAGTCCCGGTAGGGAGTGCCTGCTTCCTCCTTTAAGGAACCTTACGCAACTGAATCTGCATTGGTCGGGCCAGTGTGTTCTGGATGCTGTTTGATTAAACCAAACAAAAAGAACATCTAAGCATGAATGAGGATATATCGGAGTCCGGGAGGGACAACAATTTTGTTTTCTTCATTTTATCTTTCTGCGTTTGCAGCAGGGGATGCTTCAGGATGCTCTTAGTTAATGAATAGGAGAACCGCGTAATATTTTGCTAAAATTCAAGATCCTATACAATGGCTAAATGAGTATACCTAAAAGCTATAGAAAACTAAGACAGAAGCAGCAACCACTAATAGGGCCAAACAGAAGACAAATACCCTCATTGCCAATTGCAAGCAAGCCACAATATCAGTCTTCTCTTTTGATAAAATGAGCAGTCAAGAGCTTTGCAACTGTGAAGCCATGGAAGGAATCAACTTGAAATAGTTCTTTTAACCTTTCATCACAGATGCTCGTCTTCTTATCAGCTGGATCCTGCAAAGAAACAAAACAAATTATGAAATTGGTGATTTGACCATGTTTTAAAACATGCTACAAATGCGTAACATACAACCATTAGATAACTTCTAAAGGATGGGATTTGATCCAGTAAATTTCTGTCCAATAACAGTCGATACCCTTTAATTCATGACACATGTCCAAGAAATACTCATGCCTCATAAAGAAATTATCAGATGGAGCTCTTTATCTTTTAAGATAGAAGATATTAAGTACTCTATACAAATAACTACCAGATAGTACTGAAGACATCCCCAGTATCTCATTAGGTAGAATCTTCATTCACCTAGATATCATATAGGAAAACATCAAAGGAACAGCCATGTGATTAACACACAACACTTCATTAGATCCACCGACCCAATTTAGAGGAGTAGATGTTCTTTGAAACAGGAATAAGGCTACACTTGTTATTAATAGGATTTGGAAACAACTTTAGAAAAAAAATGCGAGTAAAGAAGGCACTAAAAGGGAATAATTTGTTGAAAGACGTCAATATCATGGCTATAATAACACACACACGTACATATATTATATAGCAGTATTGTTCTCAAATGATTAAAGTTACGAAGGTTTAAAATATTCTTTATTGGGAAAGGAAGGAACTAAAAAGAGGAGGTAAAATAAATTGGATAAAACATGAAATAGGTTGCTGTCCAAAAGAAAAAAGGGTCACCATTATCTCAAATTTGAATTCTTTATTATGGTAAACTTGTTGGAAAGGATTATGGCAAAGCTCAAAACAAAAATTGTAAGGGAGGTCAAATAAAAAAAGATTGAACACATAAAATAATGCTCATGATTAAAATGTTATTGTTTAGGGTGGTGGTTATACCGACTATGTTGTATGGGGTGGAATGTTGGTCAGTCAAGGCGTCGCACACCCAAAGGATGAGAGTGGCGGAGATGAGGATGATGAGATGGATGTGTGGGCAGACAAGGAAGGATATGATTAGAAATGAAGATATTCGCAGAGCGAGTGACCTCATGAGGATAAGACGCGGAAGCGAGGTTGAGATGGTTTGGACACGTGCGACGAGAAACACAAATGCCCAGTGAGGCGTGAACTGATTCGTGAGGGGCAGAGGTAGGCCAAAGAAATATCAGCGAGGTGATTAGATCGATACGGAGCAAAGTAGACTTACCGAGGACACGACCTTAGATAGTGGCGCCATGAGGTCACAAATTGTGTAGGTAGTCGAGCGTAGTCTTACTTAAGCTTACAAACTGGTAGGTGTAGTGTTATTACTGTAGGCATGCTTACCATATCATACGAATAGGCATGGTATCGCTCTATAGTCTTCTGCTGTGCGTTCTTTAATGTACTTGATTTATCTCATTTATCTGCGTAGTTACCGCTTTCGTGATGCGCTTATTATGACGATTCGCCATATCAACATTTTCATCGCTTTTTCTCGCTTATTTGTCCCGAAATGAGCGTCTCTGAACATCCGCTCTACCTAACAAGGTAGAGATAAGGTTTGTGTACACTCTAACCTCCCCAGACCCCACGTTGTGGGACTTCACTGGTTATGTTGTTGTTGGTGGTGCTTAGAAGTTACTGAGTACATCAGACAAATTTATTTAGTGGATTATCTTTTGTTAAGTGAAGTACAATAGATACTTGGAACACAGAAAGAGAATGTCAAACCTGAATGCCTTTGAACAATTATTATTCTCATACTATCGTACATAAGCCTAAATTATGATAAAATTTTAAGCTATCATATATTCTGAATCTCCAGTCAAACTCATTGTTTATCCCAAAAATGGAGCAATCTCATCCTAGAATTAAAAGCCTTAGATGCTGGATAATGTGAACCATAGAAATGTTCACTTTTCACTACCAGAATTGCTTAAATTTTTCACTACCAGAATTGCTTAAATTTAATTGATGATATCCACAGTTCAAAGAGTATCAGCTTTTTTTATAAAAAGGAATATGTTAACTGAATGAGTATTAAAGTGAAAACAAGAACTAAAGCTGGTGAAGGATGTGAGCAGAAAATGCAACAAACCTGCAGGCCATTTTCTTTTATATATTGCCATATTCTCTTGATAACATCAGCTCGTGCAATGCATTTTCACCAATACCAGAGAAATTTCACAAGAGCATCTGATAATCGAACTGGAGCAAGAAAACCAGATCCTCCATCTTTCTGCCTTTTCTCTTTCTGCTTTGGCTCATCTAAAGCTGGTTAATTGAGAGTTGTGGATTTGGCTTAACGCTGGATATGTCATTAGATGGAGAAAAGCTGAAGCAAAGGCTTCACCATACTGCAAGCAACCTATAAAGAGCGGAAAACATTTCGGAATCGAAGACTATTACTTTCTGGACTTCGAGCAATTTATTCTCACCTTCTTCTCTGCCTTTTTTCAGTAGCCTTCTCTTCACAGAGGATTTGACTTGAGTGGCTGCATGAGTCAAAGAAAAAGATCCTGAATATACAAAGATCTCACAATTTCACAAGCACTTTCACTAAGTTGAGTTCGGAGTCTTATAGATATGATAGATGAAGACACATGCAACCCTAAAGTCACTACCAAGCAGAGATTTTAATCTAGACAGGTTACTATGTGTAATGCTGAAACCCCATAACTGATATGATGTCAAAACCATTACACATACCAGAATAACTACAGTAATACCATGTTGATGACAAATTATTCTTATTACAAAACATTATATTCCACAATGAAATTGCCAAAAGGAAAGTAACAATACCATCTTTCTCATCTCTGGGCGAAATGCGCTTGGATAGCACCTTGTTCATCTGGAACATGTCTATTGTTTTGACCCAAAAAAATCCACTCAAAACTTCATCACATAAAATTTTCCGCTTGTTCTGTGGGTTTTGTAAATATTCTCTCTGATATAGGCCCAAATCTTCTTGACGACCTACTAACCAGAACATATCACCAAAAGGTATACAGGAATTAGATCGAAGACAAAGTAAGAATCATAACAACAACATGCCATACAAGTTAAGCATCACCTCTGGTCTGCCAAGTTCTGACTCGCCAACCAATTTCTGAAGCTGTGGAGAAAGTGCACATGGTTTGTTAAAGCCCCCTTTCTTCTTTGCTTCTCCATTCATTTTCTCGGACCTTCTTGAAATATTAAAAAACAATCTTGTATGAACAGCATTAGACAAAGCACAAAACACGATTTACAAGTGTATGATCAAAATTAAGCCAGGAATAAGCTTTCTGCTCCTATGATAGCTTTTCCATATCGGATGTATTTGCTGATACTTGCGAGAATTATCAGTAAGCATTAGCATCGTGTTTTGATATAGGTGAATGGGAAATGATGGGATGAAAATTAAAGGGAGTAAAAGGTTGTTTCGTCCCACATCGAAAAAAAAGAAGGAAAGAGAGCAGATATATTACATTACACCTTCTAGTTGCTAAAAGGGTTGAGAGGGCAAATACCCTCGCCGCCGCCGCTTCGGATTGATTGATAATCTTTTTGGACAAACGTTTCTTTAATTAATTATTTAATTAATTATTTAATTAAAAATACCCGCGACCGACCCGACCCGTCCGACTCTCCCTCTCTTTTTCGAATTTCCCTCCAAAATTAGGTGACTATTCTGAATGGTTGCAAACATTCAGAATCAGTACCTCCAAACCTATAAATTCTTGATTATTCCAAGAATTTATTCATTCATTAATCAATTCATTTTTCAATTCTGAATTTCATCTTCAACTCGAAATTTCATTTTGTGTGATATACTGTCGTTGAGTGGTTCGCTGCTACCGGAATTTGGAGTACTACTATTGTAAGATAATCGTTCTATCCTGGGAGGCGATATTCCGTTAACCTCGAGTACTGTGAGGGGAATAATTTCCTTAAGGACACACTTTGAACTAAGTGGGCTCGATTACATTCTGGAATTATTTTCCAAAACAGATTCTGTTTTCGTTTATTGTTTCATGATCAATTTACTGTTAAGTAATGTTTATATCGTATAATCTGTTTCACTAAGTGATTAACAGATTGTGTGGAAACATTATTTAGCCAAATACATATTATTATACCAACATTGAAGACCCTTAATTATCTACTAATGGAAGCATTAGCATCTAGACTATGAACCAGCATACTAACTCTTGCCTTCAATTACTTTTTTCTTTCACTTCTACTATCACAAAATGTCTCCCAACAACATGATAGAATGCATTGAACAAGTTATTCACACAAAATAAAAAATTGAATCAACGCAATGAGATGGATTACTGATAAATGAATCACTCTATCAACTACACTAAAATCCATTAATCCTCTATATACATTTTCCTCTATAACCATTTTATTCCATTAGTAGATAATTAAGGGTCTTCAAAACTACCCTTACGTACAAGTCTATATAACCAGTCTAGAAAAGACTCTTGGCAATGCCTGACCTAAGTGTAACAATAACAATTAAGTATTAATCCCAATGTGTTGCCATCGCTCACATTGGTGCCTTTAATTCCAGTGGGTTATGTCCTTAACTAAGTTTGTGCTGATTCTGAGAGATTGTAGATCTTTACGACTAAAGCACCTCCATATAATTTTAGGTCTATTTTCCTTTTAGTGCCTTGAATCATTATGCAGGACACAATCAAACCATTTTATCCTCTACGCCCAGTGCTTCGGATGCAATCATTTTCCTCTTCCGTTACATTCTCTGATTCTTGTTCTTCTTGAGAGCAAGAATCGCCATTTTCCCCTTCCTTCACATTCTCTGATTCTTGTACGTCGTCGTTTGGAGTTTCCTGAACATGGGTTCGAAGGAAAAGGTCCCTTATGAAGGCTTTTCTGTCAAGTAAATCGAGCCTGAATTCTTTCTCAAGCCTCCGACGAACGGTGCCGGCGGTGGCAGTTTCAAGGTCTACTCTAGTATTTCCCGGAGCCGGTCAACCAACACGGAATCCGACACCATTCTTGGAAAATTGAACTCGAAATGAAAAGCTATTACTAGTGCTCCATGGACCAGAGATTCGGGCACGTTTGGTACGTTTTAGAGATTTAAATGAGCAGCTTTTTATTAAAAAGTGATTAGTTTTTTTATAATCAATAAAAAAATGTTTTTATATAAAAAACAAAAAAATTAAAGATCAAAATAAGCTCTACACAAGATCCAAATTTTGGTTCTTCCGAAACTGCTTTTGGAATCCAAAAACACTTTTAAATTTCATAAACAAACAATACAATTAAAGACCAAAAGTATTTTTGACTCTCAAAAAATCCTTTATCCTTTAAAAAAAATCATACCAAACAGGCCCGAAGTAAACCTAACGAGGAGAAACAGCGTTGAACGCTGTCAAGAAAAAGAAAAGACTGCCAATTGTCAAACAAAGTACAAACTGCACCAACATTGTCCCTTTTTTTTTTTTCTTTTTTTTTCCTTCTTTTGCGTTTATATAACTAGCAATCGGGGGACCTTACAATTAAAAATAGAGATAATTAGAGATGACAGATGAGTATAATTTTGAGGATTTCGCACTGTATCCGTCTTAAATGGAACGGGTAATAGACGGGTATGAATATTGAAAATGTACCCGCCTACCGTCACGAATAGACGGGTAGGTGGTGGATTTGCAGTTATACCCGCTTTCCCCGCCTACCTGCCCGCCTCATAAGCTAGTCCGCAAATCCATAACTCATAAGCCCAATATAAAAAATATATTACAAGTTAGTAGGTTTTCATTCCCTTCATTTCTCATTCTCAACACTCAGCAGCCTCTCACATGCGTCTCACTTCAACACGCATATCTCACTTTTCACTCTTCAAAGAAGACAACATCACAACCTCACCCTTCCTTACGCCCACCTCCTCCCTCTCACTTCAACACTCGCATCTCGCCAAAGATCACACGCCAACACCCTTTCCTCCGTCTCCCATTTTTCGTCACGCCGACATTAGCCGTCACGCCTCCCTGTCCCTGAGACCCTGACAACAAGTATTGATCAATTCCTCGTCATTATTTAAAACCTCCATTTGAATGAGACAATCAGAATGGCCGCTTTCCTTTGTCTCGAGTATATTGCGAGTTAAGTCCCGAATCGAGTATCGCGGACTCATTGAGGTTGAAATTTAGAGCGATGCAGATTTCTTTTCAAATAAAGGAACATGCAGATTTCTTTTCCTTTTTTTTTTGGATTTTGACCAAAGTAGAAGGTATCTACATTTTTTTACTATATTGTTCTTGCCTTTATCATAAGACGTGCCTCTGTTTTAACCGATCCCTAATATTCCAGTATTCATATTGGCCAATATGTGATTATGTAATGTTTTAAAAAGTATTTGGTCTAGCTTAACTATACTGGTTTTTATTGTTGGTTATGTTCGTGTTGTACTTGGGGTTATTTCACTTGCACTATTTGTGTTAATGTCATTGACGGGTACAGGCGGGTGGCAGATATCCACTTGGGTGGTGGAATGGGTGTAGATTTAAAAATATATCCGCCGATATAATTTTTTTTGACGAGTACGCACGTCTCAACTATCAATTTTTTTTAATTTTCTATCTGAATTATCAAGTGCATGCATTTTCTACCAAGATTGTCACCAATTAGTTTATAAAATACACATTAATTATCAGTTATTTACTTTTCATACCTAAATTATCACCACATCAATTATCTCTCTACAAGTCTAAATTGCACACTAAATATTATATTTTATTTGATAATTTCTACCAAAGTTTAAAAATTTGGAGTGAAGTCGACAACTAGTCAGAGTTCGAGATTGCAGCTTTATTCGTAGATCGACTTAGAGCGAGGGTGTATGCGCACAACCACAGATCAACGAATAAGACTACTACAACTATAATGAAATCTTATCAGAGGGAGCATAAGTGACGTCGAACAATTTGACCAACAACTTTCAATTCCAACATAAGATCCTCAAGAGATTGTGAGGAAATTAGAAAAGTATGGTAGAATATGTATTTTTTTAATAGCAATTTTACTATGTGATTTGTAACTTTTGAAGTACTAAACAAAGTTGCAATTTTGAAATTGTATTAAAAAAATATTTCTATTAAATAATATAAGAGGCAAAAAAATAGCCTTGAAATATTTTTATTTCACTATATTGTTCAATTAATTAAGTGTTTATATATATATATATATATTAAGTGTCTAAAAAAAATTAAAGTCCCCCTAAATCTCCCATATCCGACCCGTCCCGTCCTTTCTGCCGGCGGAATGTGGAACGGGAAGGGACCTCTTCCCGTTCCCCATATCCCGGCTCTTCCCGTCCCACTGATCACCTCTACTTCATAATAGAGCTCTTATTCAAAGTTCTACAATACAATTATTAATTTATTCGTCGTCTTAATTCTTTGGCAGGTCTTATAGAACACTAACAAATTAACATGCCTAATAAATCGAAGACCAACTAAAAACGAGTAATATCAGGACTATCTTAGAATTATATAAGAAGTTAGTGTTCATTTTCTCTCAATTTTTATGTAATACACAAGAGTTCCAGAACTGTTTTTCTCTTAAAGATATTACTTTTATGTGTCGTTTTTTGAATATTTCAATAGCACTTTTTTTTCTTGTGTAAACGAAAAAATGCAATTTAAAAGTCAAATTGAAGAAGACTTAAATTGTATATAATATAAGATATACATGTCAAGTGTCCGAACTTTGATGGTGTAAATTTGGCGAGTAACTCAACTACTTTAACAAGACGAGAATGTATCAGAGCTTCTTAAGTCTTCCTCTTACAATTCATATTTAAAGTTGCAAGACAAATATTATATTGTGAGCCTTCTCCATCCCCTGAAAAGTCTTATGAAATACTACAAAATTATTATGTCTGGCGAGTTGGAAGATAACTGAATACGATTAAAATCATAACTATCTTGAAAATTTGTAGAAAGTTGGTGTTTATTTTCTCTACTTTTTCAAGACTAAGGTTGCTAGTAAAATGAACTTACATACAATAATAATCAAATAAAAAGATTCCAAGGAGAATCGATCTCACTTCAAGCTCGAAAGTGTTTAAATAAGGTTCCTTCTTTGCGGCCTAACCAACAACTCTTATTAATGGCTTTCCAACGAGATTTTTTTATATAATTAATGGAGTCTCAATATAAATATAGAGTTCGGACAAAAAATATTGGATTTTCGAAAATTTCCAAACCGCATACCCTAGATCTGCCCTGCCTAGAATTGTTGATTTGCTCTAAAGAAAATTACTTTTATGTGTCATTTTTTTAATATTTTCGAAAATCCAATATTACTTTTAAGTCAATAAAAAGTATATAAGATGATATAAAAGTCGATTTGTTGAAGACTAGATCACCATCTTTTTGTAAAGAATATTAGATATTGTAAGATGATATTAATCTTTCTTGGGGAGTCTTTCATTAATATCAAAGTATATATAAAGTGCAATATTCATCCCTTATACAATAGGAATCCTAAGCCTATACAAAAGATGAATTCTAGTCTTACCATAATTATATTTACACAATATATGAAAATAGTCTAATTATGGGTAGGGAATATATTGTTTTCTATATTTACACGTTTACACACCCACTTGGCGGAAATGAGTGAGGCCGATGTCGAGACTGGATCTGAAGTCAAGAAACAACTGTCTGGGAAGTCCTTTGGTAAATATGTCTGCATACTGATAGGATGATGGAACATGTAACACTCTGACATGACCTAGAGCAACTTTCTCACAAATAAAGTGGAGGTCTATCTCAATGTGCTTGGTTCGCTGATGCTGAATTGGATTATCAAACAAATAGAGGACAAAGTTGTTATCACAGTACACAATAGATGCTCACGCAGCGACATCAAGTTCTAATAAGAAATTTCGAGCCAACAAATATCAAGCATTACATTTGCAAACGCTCAGATCACCGACATCGATCTAGATAGGTAGTCTGTCGCCGCGTACTCAAGAAATCGATTATCCCTAAGAAAATACAAAAGCCGGAGTGGAGCGTCACGGTCCGACACTCGCCTAATTCGTGACCAGATATGCAGAGCAACCTGCTTGGAGCAGAGGTATAGTGCAAACCATAATCAATAGTACTTTAATGATCGAATGATACGCTTTAAGAGCAAATGAAACGAGATCGCTCGAGGACACGATGAATAAGCACACTCGCAACAACATAAGCTATGTCCGCCCGGTAAATGCGAGATATCAAGGCACTGCAAGGCTCCTATACAAAGTAGATCGTAGATCGAGCACCATCCATAAGATCGAGCTTAGATTTCAATCGACCGAGTAGTATAACTTTGCAATTCGCCATCTTAGCCTCAGACATTATCTCTCTTATACTTACGCCGACACAAGAACACGTGATCGCATACCCGTCACCGATATCCCCAAGAAATAACTCATTTTCCCAAATCACCATTGCAAATTCGAACTTAAGCAAGACAATAATCTCATTTTTCAATCTATCCGGCGAGGCAATGTAACAATATCATCCACGTAAAGTAATAAGTAAGCAAACATACTACCTCGATGAAAATGAAGAGCGATGTATCACTTTGTCAGATACAAACTCAACTGCAAGATATACCGCAAAGCGATCATACCACGACGGAGCCTTTTGTCACGACTGCTCCGGCCCGTGGATCGTGCCTTACCCGCACCTGCTACCATATATCGTAGAAAATCAACTAAATATAAAACAAGACATGAAACAGCTTGTAAAATGAGACACGCTTTATCTCGATGAAAGCTTGCTTTTCGCATATATATATAACTCCAAGTTTTTGCAGCTATATCCCAACCGCATAATGTGACTACGCACTTCTGCGAAGAACAACTATGGCGGACAGGTTCTCGCCATACCCCGAACGTATTTAACTAACTACAATACAGGAGATCATACTAAAAGTAGAGCCTCCTAAGACGGAGCTCCCGACACTAATGCAAAGACATCCTAAGACGTGATCTAGCACTGCCGCTCTTACCGCAGATTAACGCAGCTTCGGCGAGGTCAAGACAACAGTACTAAGTATGTGAAACTGTAAGTACTTAAATGAAAACATATCATTTTAAAATCGCCATATATACGTATTGAAACAACAAGGTAACCGCACATACATACATCATAAACAAGAGCAACAATAGGTAAATCAGAACAGTCTTTTCTAGGCCGCGAATGATCAAGCAGGCCACCGCCCGTAGTATCACCACGCAAGCCTAATCTCGACTCAGAGTCCGCATAGGCCACTCACGTAGGCCCGCATAGGTATATAACCCCGCATCGAGGGTAGATACTCCGACATCGCCCCGACTCGTAGTCCGCATGGCCACATGCACCGCATGAGGTATAACCCCGCATCACTAACCTCGAACTCCCGTAGCCCGCATAGGTCCCCGACCCGCATGAGGTATTCTCAATCACGGTCCTGCATCACCGAAGTCTACCCCGCAGACGGAGGCGCTTAACCCCTGAATATGTCAAGAGCAGTGATATTACACTAACATAACAAATTATCGTTAAACAACATAAGCACAACAAGAATACTCTCTTATACAAACGCTACAAGACACTAACACACATAGCATCATATCATGTCTACTTATCAAACCATCTTATTATTCTTTTCACAAATCAATATAAGTCCGTTATAAACACATAGGTAAACTGTCTTTTATCATTCTTAAGCCGTTATACCTAACTTCCCATAAAGCTAGTATAACTCTTAAGCTTCGCTTTAAAACCAATTAGTTCTCTTCTCATAAAAATGATTCAAGATTCTTTGAAATGCTTTCGATCCTTATTATTCAGCTTAAGTCGCAAGACATTGCCGTAAGTATTATTCAAAGCTTAAGTCAAAAGACATTGCCGTAGTTATTATTCAGCTAACACATGTACGCTCACCGCATTACATATATATTTTAAAATATCATGCTTTAGGAAGAATCACATACCTTCTCGCGAAACCACCGCCAAGTCAATATGTCGCGCGCAGAGAATCAACCTATAATAGTCGACACGCCTATCAACGCCTAGACTACTCGTAAATGCTTCTAAGTCGAGGGTCCTTTATTCTACTGAAAATCGGGCAAGACTTCCCTACCCGCGAGCTACTCAAGTTCATCAGAAAACAAATTCTAAGTAAGTACGCTTGATTATTCTTCTTTAAACCCTTCATCGTGATAATACCAATTCTATTTTGTAATATTCTTCTAAGTATTTAATACTTATTCTAATACTACTACAGATGTATTCTCTAATACAAAAGAGGGTTAGTATTATTTACCCTCTGAAGCCCAATAATATCCTAGATAAAAGTCGATCCGAGCAAGGCTTAGCTCCTAAGTCAGACGCCCGATAACTCCAAGGAAACCTAAGTTCTTCACAACTTCTACTAAGTACTATGGATTTGGGCTGTGGTATTTGGGCATTATAACAATACTAAGGCAACTTTTCTACCAAGGAGTGGGTAGATTTCTAGCAGTGGGGCCTCGCCAAACTCTACTCAGCTGGAGGTGTTTGGACGAAATGGCTATCAAAGGAGAGGAAGGATTTTAGACTTGAAAGCTTTATGGACGAAGAACTCTTCATCACAAGAGGGTATTTATAGTCAAGGACGGCCAACCAATGGCCAAGATTACGCCAAGTGCAAGGCAAGTGTAAGGTCAAGATTAGGCAAGTGTCCTCGCCAACTTGCACACAAAATATCCTACCAACTCCAAGACAAAATAAGACCTTCAATTCGCCCTAAGAACGCCTCACATCCATCAATCGAGGGTGACAAGGTCGCCTCCCGCTGGTCCAAAATGTTTCGCCTCTAAAAATCCGCAAAAATTAGAAATGACATAGCCGAATTTACCCTACTAAAGTCGTGGAAACGCTTCGCCTGAAACTATTCGCTTTGTGAGTCAGGCCCAAAAAAACGCTCAGGCCTAAACTTTAAGGCTAGACTTTCAGACGTATTCCCCACGCATACTCCGAAATACGGTATAACATTCTCCTCCTTAGAAACATTCGTTCCGAATGTTCCTTCCCAAAGCTTAACGATAAGATTCTTCATAACTTAAACAATGCAAACGCCACACACGCCACAAAACAACACTTAGGCATAAACGATAATAAAACTTACAAGTATGAAAGTGAATTACTGGAGGCGCTGGGAATAGCGAGATACTTCGCCTCATGTCCTCCTCGCCTTCCCACGCCATCTCCTCCTCGAGCTCGCTCCGCCACAATACTGACTAAGCCACGCCCTTCGTCCGCAGACGGCTAACTCGACGATCGATTATCGCTATGGAATCTCTCATACGAGCAACCCCTGGCCACCGACATCGCCAATCGGTGTACCCTAGATGGATCCCCGATACATCTCTCAAAGATAGATACGTGAAAACCGGATGTATCGCTTCCGTCTGACGGCAGATTCAACTCATAGCAACCTTGCCTACCTCGCGACAATCAAACGCCCAACGTACTCCGAAGCTTCTTCTTTCCGAATCTCATCACACCCTTCATGGGCGACACCTTTAGAAAACCCAATCATGAACTCGAACTGCATGCCGACGACGATGATCCGTGATATGACTTCGCCGACTCGAGCCGCCAAGAACCTCTCCGGATAAGCTTCACCTTATCCATCGCCGCACACCAACCGTCCCACTAATCGCACTCGCCACATCGAACCAACCTATAGGCGATCCGCACTTCCTCCCATACAAGGCCTCATAAGGCGCCATCTAAATACCGGAGTGGTAGCTATTATTGTACGCAAACTCAACTAGAGGCAAATGATCCTCCCACTACCCTCGGTCGATAACACAGCTCGCAGATATCCTCAAGAGTCCGATAAAGGCGCGCTCGTCTGGCCCGTCTGTGGATGGAATGCAGATTGTGCTCACCAAGGCCCCTAAACCTCTCTCGAAAGACTTCTGTTAGCCAGAACCGGCTCTGTCGATATGATCGAAATAGGACTCACGCACCGACGATCTCTGATGTAAAGTCCGCATAATCTCACCGGTGCGTCGCCCCGACGGAAGAAAGCTGGCTGATTTCACACCGCCGACGATAACCCATATAGAATCATGTCTCCGAGTGCGAGGTAATCCCGTGATAAAATCCATGTTGATTACCTCCCACTTCCGTGCCTGGATCTCAATCGCTCGCAACAAACCACCAGCCCTCCGTGCTCTACCTTCACCGCCGACAACACGGCACCGAGCTACGAACTCGCAACGCCCTCTTCAAGCCATCCCACCAATACACGTATCTGGGCGTCGTGGTACATCTTGGTCGACTCGACGGATAGAGTAACGCGCTGCAGGCTTCCCAAGAACTCCAAGTCTCAAACATCCGAACACACAACTCGCCAAACCTTAGCACCCCATCAAAGTACTCAAAAGGACCTTTGCCTCACGTAAGAGTCAGATTACGATAACGTGTCAAAATCGATCTCGAATCGCCGCTTCTTCACCTCTCGACGATGGAAGACTCAAAGAACCTCACGAACTCGAACCCCATCGCTATCGTAATCAATCAAACGACAAAGGCTCGCTAATCGATGCAAATCACGAACCATGTCCTCCTCTCTAGCCGCACATCCGATAGCTCCCATCGACCTACGACAAGAGCATCCGCCACAACATCGCCTTTCCCGTGGTACGTAATATCGACATCGTAATCCTTAAGCAACTCTAACCACCGCCTCGCCGTAAGTCCAGCCTCCTCGGGTCAAGATATACCGAGGCTCTGTGGTCCGTATAAATATCCACACGAACCCCATACAAATAAGGCTCCAGATCTTCAAGGCGAATCACCGCCGCTAACTCCAAATCGCGCGGGTAGTTCCTCTCGTGGTTTCTTCACCGTCGGACGATACGCTATAACCTTGCCCCGCCGCATCAACACACATCCCAACCCGATGCCCGACGATCGCAATACACAACATAACCGCTCGACCTCCGAAGAGTAAGAACGGGCGGCCGCTACTCTTTCAAAGAATCGAAACCCCGCCACAAGCATCACCATCAAACTTGCCGCTTTCGAGTCACTCTAGTCAATGGTGCAGTAGATAAGCAAACTTCCACGAACCGATAATATCCTCGCAAGGCCCGTAAAATCGCGAACCTCGCTTGAGTAAGAGTTCAGGCCAAGTCCTCGATCGCTTCGATCTCGCCAGATTCACTGAATGCCATCACCATAATATGCCCAAGAAAAACCACCAAGTCAACCAAAACTCACATTTGGAAAACTTGGCGATAAATCGCCGGTCCCGAGAACTCACAAGATACTCAACGATCCGCACGCTCCCGCTTCGAGCGAATAAACCAAGATATCATCAATGAACACTATCACAAACGTGTTCAAAAATGGTTTGAACACTCGCTCATCAAATCCATGAATACCACGAGCATCGTCAACCCAAAAGACATGACTCAACTCATAATGCCCGCATCGTCCGAATGCAATTCTAGGACATCCACCTCTCGACTCGCACTGATGATAGCCCGATCGCAGATCAATCTCGAGAAACATCTCGCACTCGCAACCGGTCGAACAAATCATCAACTCGGAAGGGTATTCGTTTAATGGTCACCTTGTTCACCGTCAGAATCAACACACGCGCAGCTGGCCCCGCCCTTCTTCTTCACGAACATACCGGGCCCCTGTGGAGAAACACTAGGCCCGATGAAGCCCTTCTCCAAAGAAATCCCTAAGCCGATCCTTCAACTCTCTCAACTCGGCAGTGCCATTCAGATGGCGAATGGAAATAAAGCCGAGTGTCCGCAATATGTCTATACAAAACTCAATCTCCTCTCGTGAGGGATACCCGAGGTCGCCCGAAACACGCCCGAACTCTCTCGACTACCGAATCGATCAAAATCGCACCGCAGCCTTTCGATCAAACACCAACGAGATGGTAGATATACCCTTCGCACCATCTTCCTAGCCTGAGGTAGAAATAAACCTACCCTTCTACGATACCGTGCTCTCCCACTCAACAACCGCCTCAGAAACCGAACTGCATTACTTTCTCTCTCAGCCTACATTGGCGTAGTGTTAGCTAGCCAATCCATCCCTACGATCACGCCGGTCAATCATCTCCAACTCTATCAAGTCGCCAGGTCCGACGATCAGAACGGTCACAGACAAGCTCTATATACCCGCCGAGCTACCACCGAATCACCCATCGCGTAGCTACCTCGAAAGCGGTCTATGGACTCGTGCTCTATCCCTATCCTACTAGCAACAAGTGGAGATATATAGGATGTAGTAGAACCCGATCTATCAAAGCATACACATCAAACCTAAACCGATAAGGTACCGTGACGACATCAGCGAGGCCTCCGATCCCGCTTACCGACAAAGCATAAACGCGTTCGAGGACCGCTAGAACTAGACCGCGCCACGACTCGCCGCGACTGGCCGTCCATGAGTACCTTGCTCCGGCGAGTAGCCGCTTGGGACGAAGACCGGCGAAAGAACTCGTAGTCGACTTACCATCAAGATCGCCTCGTCTGACAAGCCGCATAGTGACTTCGCCGCCACAATCAAACAAGCCTCGTAGCACCACAACTCCCGGCGGTATCTACCGTGACGGCCACACCGGCGGGTGGTCCCGACGCCGCACTTCCGCCGCTCGACGCTCAAGTCCTCGCCCCGGTTCGCCTCGAATATCTCGGGCCGGGCCGAGGACGGCAGAGTGCTCAGCCGCCGCAGTGCACCCAGATCGCCGCCGAGGCCGCCACCACGATAGCCACCAAAAGACTCGCCGCCCCGGCCTTCTCGCCGCCGTCACAACCCGCGGCCTCTACGCCTCGCATCCAAGAGCATGAGCTCGCATGCGTAATGCCCATACCCGGCCGAAGAGAAACACCCGCATACGACTCGCCATATAATCATCTAGCCCTGGACGTAGCGGCACCCTATCCTCCATATTCGCTACTAACGCTGGACATATCGAGCCAATGAATCAAACTCGACATTCAGTACTCCCGATCGCAGGCCCTCTCCGCCTCAAGAAGAAAATCTATCACCGCGCCTCCTCATCCGCGAGGCAAGAAGGAGCGAGGAAAGCCTCCGAGAACTCATCCTAAGCATGGGACGCGTGCTTTCCCGGATAACTCCCACGACCAAACCAATCGATCGCGTATCACGCAGCCTTACGTGGAACCAAAGATCACTGACCGGCCTCCGACGCCCGATCACTCTCAAAATCCTTCAGAGTCGACGGATGAACTCCTCGCGATCATCCTCCGCCTCGACCAGAAAACTCGCGGCTACAACTCGTGAAGTCTCGTAGCTCAAACTTCTCGCCTCGTGAATCCACGGCACGATCGAGGCCGGACCGAACCGCCAGATCCAGCCTCGTCTCACGTTCGCCACGATCTCGCCAAGAATCGCCATCTCTCAGAATCCATCTCATCTCGCTTCCAGCCGCGGACCGGAGCGAGGTACCGTGGTCTCATCGGCCGCCGCGCCCTAAACCTCTCGGGGTCGGCGGGCGCTGCAGAACTCGCTGCCTCGTATAGACGGGCCCGAGCCTCGTGGACTTAGGTGTCCCACTAGCGCCTCCTGGCTTTGCCCTTCGCCCGGTTGCCTTACGCGAGGCATAATCAGCATGTAAAAAGGGATACGTTAGGCGGTCCGACTTATAACACAGCCTCTAAGGCACGATCTCGTAACGAGAAGAATGAAAACCAATCCTAAATATCCTATAGCCTCCTCGACATCGCGTGGTGCACAACACACCGATAATCAAGACTTACTAGATACGGCTCAGACACTTTCCGAGGATTAATCGCTTCGATACCACTTTTGTCACGACTGCCTGGCCCGTGGATCGTGTCTTACCCGCACCTGCAAGCCATATATCGTAGAAAATCAGCGAAATATAAAACAAGACATGAAACAATTGTAAATGAGACACAATTTATCTCGATGAAAAGCTGCCTTTCTATATATATATAACCCAAGTTTTTGCGCTATATCCCAACTGCATAATAGACTACGCACTTCTAAGGAAGAATAACTATGGCGACAGGCTCGCCATACCTCGAATGCATTTAACTAACTACAATACATGTGAGATCATACCAAAAGTAGAGCCTCCTATAAGACGGAGCTCCCGACACCAATGCAAAGAGATCCTAAGGACGTGGATCTAGCACTGCCGCTCTTACCGCAGATTAACGCACTCTCAAGGAGGTCAAGACAACAGTACTAAGTATGTGAAACTGTAAGTACTTAAATGAAAACATATCATTTTAAAATCGCCATATATATGTATGAAACAACCAAGGTAACCGCATAGTGTTACATCATAAACAAGAGCAACAATAGGTAAATCAGAATGTGTCTTTTCTAGGTCGCGAATGATCAAGCAGGTCAATTGCCCGTAGATCACCATGCAAGCCTAATCTCGACTCAGAGTCCGCATAGGCCACTCACGTAGGCCCGCATAGGTATATAACCCCGCATCGAGGGTAGATACTCCGACATCGCCCCGACTCGTAGTCCGCACGGCCACATGCACCGCATGAGGTATAACCCCGCATCACTAACCCGAACTCCCAGATCCGCATAGTCCCCTCGACCCGCATGCAGGTATTCTCGAATCACGGTCCTGCATCACCGAAGTCTACCCCGTGACGGAGGGCATTTAACCCCTTAATATGTCAAGAGGCGAGTGATATTACACTAACATAACAGCCTTATCGTTAAACAACATAAGCACAACAAGAATACTCTTATACAAACGTTACAAGACACTAACACACATAGCATCATATCATGTCTACTTATCAAACCATCTTATTATTCTTTCACAAATCAATATAAGTCCGTTATAAACACATAGGTAAATTGTTCCTTTTATCATTCTTGCCGTTATACCTAACTTCCCATAAAGCTAGTATAACTCTTAAGCTTCGCTTTAAAACCAATTAGTTCTCTTCATAAAAATGATTCAAGATTCTTTCAAATGCTTTCAGATCCTTATTATTCAGCTTAAGTCGCAAGACATTGCCGTAAGTATTATTCAAAGCTTAAGTCAAAAGACATTGCCGTAGTTATTATTCGCTTAACACATGACGCCTACCGCTACATATATATTTTAAAATATCATGCTTTAGGAAGAATCACATACCTTCTCGCGAAACCACCGCCAAGTCAATACGTCGCGCAGAGAATCAACCTATAATAGTCGACACGCCTATCAACGCTAGACTACTCAGAAACAGCTTCTAAGCAGAGGTCCTTTATTCTACTAAAATCGGGCAAGACTTCCCTACCCGCAGCTACTCAAGTTCATCAGAAAACAAATTCTAAGTAAGTACTTTGATTATTCTTCTTTAAACCCTTCATCGTGATAATCTGCTCAATTCTATTTTGTAATATTCTTCTAAGTATTTAATACTTATTCTAATACTACTACAAGATGTATTCTCTAATACAAAAGAGGGTTAGAATTATTTACCCTGTAAGCCCAATAATATCCTAGATAAAGTCGATCCGAGCAAGGCTTAGCTCCTAAGTCAGACGCCCGATAGCTCCATGAAACCTTAAGTTCTTCACAACTTCTACTAAGTACTAAGTGGATTTGGGCTAGGTATTTTGGGCATTATAACAATACTAGAAGGCAACTTTTCTACCAAGGAGGGGGTAGATTTTGGCTAGCAGTGGCCCCTCGCCAAACTTTACTCAAAGTGTGAGGTGTTGGACGAAATGGCTATCAAATGAGAGGGAAGGATTTTAGACTTGAAAGCTTTGTGGACGAAGAACTCTTCATCACAAGAGGGTATTTATAGGTCAAGGGACGGCCAACCAACGCCAAGATTACGCCAAGTGCAAGGCAAGTGTAAGGTCAAGATTAGCAAGTGTCCTCGCCAACTTGCACACAAAATATCCTACCAACTCCAAGACAAAATAAGACCTTCAATTCGCCCTAAGAACGCCTCACATCCATCAATCGAGGGTGACAAGTGTCGCCTCCCGCTGGTCCAAAATGTTTCGCCTCTAAAAATCCGCAAAAATTAGAAACGACATAGCCGAATTTACCCTACGAAAGTCGTGGAAACGCTTTCGCCGAAACTATTCGCTTTGTGAGTCAGGCCCAAAAACGCCTTGTGCCTAAACTTTAAGGCTAGATTTTCAGACGTATTCCCCACGCATATACCGAAATACGGTATAACACCGCTTCGTGCCATATAGTGACCTACGGAGACGCAGACACATAAATGCAGGATCGCTGGACGGGCGAACCCACGCGCTACGACGACATTAATCGCTTCTCAGGTCCCCATATAAGAATGCATTCTTTACATCAAGTTGATGGATCGATCAGTGTTTGTCCATGACAATGCTCAAAACTGTGCGAATAGTAGCCGATTTGACAACCGGGCTGAAGGTCTCTCCACAATCAATGTCCTTCTGTTGATTTGTGTCATTAGCCACAAGACGGGCCTTATACCTCTCAATATCCCCATTGTCTCTGAACTTGTGATGAAAAAGACACATACATCGAATTACATTCACCCCCTCATGTCTAGGTACTAGATCTCACGTGTGCTGTTTAGTTAAAGCATTGAATTCCTCATACATAGTCGCATTCCAATTAGGGTCTTGTTTGGCCAATTTTGGGTTCTTTGGAAGTGGAGAGATGGTTTGGGCGCATGTTGAAATGGACTTTGGGCTCAAGATTCCACGCCAACGAGTTTCCATTGACGAGTAGGACAGCGTGACGGAACGATGTCCGAGACCGGTAAAGTCGATAAGGCGAGGCGGGGCGCCGCCGGAGAGTCGCGACTCTAGATCGAAGCGCCGCGCGCCAACACAGGTCGTGATGCCGCCGACAGATTCCCAAGATTGCTCACTGGAAATCAGGCACCGAGGCTCTGACAATGAAACAAATGACGTGAGTTGTTCAAGGAAGAGGGGAGAGATGGCAGGCTCGTCAAGAAATGAGTAGCCCGATTTTTTGAATTTTGGAAGATTCGAAAACGGAACGTGGTCTCGCCGAACGCGACGTGACGAGATATGTGAATTTGACGAGTCGACAAGTCATAGCATAGATAGCCCCTATGATTTGGCGGGAATCCTAGGAAGACACAGAGTAGACTTAGGAGCAAGCTTGTGAGGGGCGGTAGAACTGAGGTCGATAGCATGCATAACCGAAAATCCGTAGATGATCATGTGAGGACTCTATGGCAGAGGATTTTCGCAGGGTCATATTGTGAAGAGTGCTAGTAGGAGAATATTTAGAATGTATTCGACATTTTAGCAAAGATATACCTGTGGGAAGGAGGAGGAGACATGAATCAACAGGTGCGAATCATATTGTTAATGGTACATATGATTCTTAATTTTTACTGCTTTACAGGCGAGGCGAGGGTGAGAAGCAAAAACCATGTCATTATTTGTACAAAATCTGAAACATGTAGTTATTGAATTCACGACCATTATCGACCGAAATGATTTTATACGCTTTCCAAATCAACGTGGATAAACTTATAAACTCAAGAAATTTGGCAAACACTTCCGATTTAAATTTAAGATGATATAACCAAACATAGTGTGAAAATCATCAAGCAACACAAGATATTATTTATGACCGAGAGAACTAGAGATGTGAGACGCCCATAACCTGCATGTATAGTATCAAAAGGAGCAAGTGTAACACTAGTAGATGATTTAAACTAAGACTAATATGTTTGCCTAAAGAGCAAGAAACATAATTTTGGGCAAGTTTCCATTACAAGCAATGAAATTGTTGCTTTCAAGAAAATTAAAATCGACTCGACGACTGCCTATTATGTCAAGTCAAGGTTAAACAACCGCCAGAGCGACGGAGAGCAAGATCCGCAATGAGGCGGAAGTGAATCGATAGAGATCCCATGTATATCAGATCTCGTAAGAGGTGTCCTGCATGAAGATCCTTCACAAGAAACCAAAAGTGGTCAAAATCTACTGAGATGCACTATTACGAGTAAATCGACTGACAAATACGAGGTTCTTAATCACGCGCATATAGGTGGTGGTTTGAGGCGGCGCGGATTTATGAGGTCGTGTATGAGGTACCATACCCTTTAACTAGAACGTGTCATTCACTATCAACCGTAACATATCGAGGATGCTTTAAACTAAACAGCTTTAGGAATAGTACCGCAGATCGTGACGCGAGACGTGGCGCATGAGTCCACGTATCAAGTATTGTCGTCATGTAGAGCAGGTGCTAAATGCCTATACTAACTCATGGTGTCACGCCGACGAGGGTCGCAAAACCCGACCTCGCACGAAGGACTTGCCGCGAGGTTAGAGCTGGGCCCAACAAACCAGTAAAAATACGGACAGGTCGCCGGTACTAGAACGGACTCTGTCGCGGCTCAATCGGGCGCCGCGATCAGATCGGGCGCCGCGCACTTTGTGCGAATTGTCGGCGAGCCGCGCCGCTTGTTCTCGCGATCCTCGCTGGCCGTTACGCTGATCGCGACCGCCATGCACCACGACCTCTCCTCGCCGCGCCGCCACCCTTTCCACCGCCCTCGCTGCAGCTGAGAGTTTTCCGCGGCGCTGATTCAAGGCGCAGCCACCGCTAATGCCTTTTGATCGTGCTCATCCCGCTTAGCACGCCGAAGTCTTTTCGAGCAACAATCGCGAGCGAAGCTTTGTTAAAGCCGGGTAACCGACCGCCGCTGAATCACGGTGGCCAAAGTATCATATTCGCTTTTGTAAGGCCAAGAATCAATCAGAACACCGCTTGGTGTCAGAATGTGCTCGCCGACAACAAAGAAGTCGATTCACAAGAGCTTTAATCGCTTGCGTGATTTCCACATTGAAAAAGTTTTCAAGACGTATTGTTAAATTGCTCCTCTAAATACACAAAGACAGTATGCTTATTGTCCCAAAAATTTCTCCAAACGATTCCATAACTCGCGGTCAGGCGCCAGATTTCATGATAGTAAGAAGAAGGTCCTCGAGAAATACTACCATAAATCCACGTTGACACCGCTGCCTGACGACGCCAAGAGACTCATCAACCTCCGGCGGCGGAAATTGTGTCATCGATTTGATCAAGCACGTTATGTAGACATACATGATTACGAAACGCTCAACCTAGGAGAATCGATCGCTTTCTTGATCAAGAATAATGGAATATGGTTCTCATGTTGGAAATGTAAGTATGGATTTAAAACGGTGATGACTTTCTGATGGGATTTGTGGAGGCAGAGGCGTTAGAAAGTGTGGAAGAATCGTGATAGCCATTTAGAGAAGAAGAAAGAAGAACAAAACCCAAAAACAGAAAATTCGGAGGGCCATGTAGAGAGGCACCAATGGTCACAAGAGAAAGATTTTTAGTGGTTTTGTTTATTTGACTTCGATATCATGTAAGATGATATTAATCTCTCTTGGGGAGTCTTTCATTAATATCAAAGTATATATAGAGTATAATATTCATCTCTTATACAATAGGAATCTTAAGTCTATACAAAAGAGGAATCCTAGTCTTACTATAATTATATTTACACAATATATGAAAATATTCTAATTATAGATAAAGAATATATTATTTCATATATTTATACTTTTACAGATATGTATGTTAAACTTTCTAGACTTTGATAATGTGCTAATTTATGAGTAACTACTTTACTTTAACAAGACAAGTAGGCAGAACTATTTAAATCTCATCTTTTCAACTTATATTTAAAATTGCATAAGAGTTATTATTCCCTCCATTGCAAAATAGGTGATTTTTTAACATTTTTTCCTTGGTCCAAAACAAATGAAAATTTTCAAAGAGGAAATTAACCAATGTTTATCAAAGTTACCTTTCTTCCTAGAGAGTTTCTCAAATATTTTATAGTTTTTAGGAGTATAGTATTAAAGAGAGTATTTTTCAATGCATGAATTGCAGTAGTTGCCTATGATTTCACATCTCTAGTTTTACAAGTTGTCGTTAACTTATTCCAATTTATGTGTCATTTTTAAAAAAAATCAATATATTATAGTAAAAGTTCACCTTGAATGTTGATTTACTGAAGAATACATCAACATTTTCTTGTAAAATGATATTAGATATGCATGTTTTGGACTTGAGAAATGTGATAACTTGGTGATAAACTTTCTTACTTTAACAAGATAAGTAAGTATCTGAGTTTTTTTAAGTCTTTCTATCACAACTTATATTTAAAGCTACACAAGATAATTATTACTGTATTCGGTCCAAAATAAGTAGCTTTTTTTAATCCAAAATTAATAAAATTTTCAAAGTTACCTTTCTCTTTAATAGGGTTTTCAACTATTTTACATTTTCTAGAAGTACAATATTAAAGATGGAGTATTTTATAGTGAATGAATTTCACTGATTGCAAAGTCAAGATTTATGATGTCACATCTATTTTTCCAATTATCCCCCTTTAGAATCAGTTGAGTTGTCCATGCGGACACGTTTCTAGTAGTATGACTACACTTTTCATTGAGTAAAAATATTCAAATTGTTTCATTAACTACTATTTATCATTAATCAAATCTCTATATCGACTATTTCTACTTTAAGAAAAGTCGAGAAAGCAAATGATAATATTGTCAAATGAGCTTTTGATTAGTATAATTAATTAACTTTCTTAAGGGATGTGCCATATTTAAAAGATTCACTTATTTTAATTTGGGTGGAGTATTTTGTTAAGTCTTCCATCCTCAAAAAAGTCTTATAAAACACTACAAAATTGACATACTTAACAAGTTGGAAGACGAATAATATAACCATGAAAAAATGTAAGAAGTTAGTCTCATTTTCTCTTTGTTCTTATACAATAGCTCTAGAGGGAATTATATTTAAAGTTGCACAAGACATCATTATTTTGTTAAGTATTTCCACCGTCTGAAAAGTCTTATGAAATACTATAAAATATGATTAAATCATAAAGTATATTTACATCCCAGTTACAATTTTGATTAATAAGCTATGTATATCTCATCTGTTCACGTGAATAAATTTTAGTTTTTTAGTTTATTGTTGCAAACTATTTAATCATCTTCATGATCATGACCTTTATGTGGGCACTTTAATATGTTTGTTCCCTAAGTAAAGGGAAAATATCTAAAATACACTTCAATTTTTATTCGAATCTGGTGTAACACACTTAATTTTTACGGGTTTCTTTAACATTCATCGAGCGAATTGGATAATAATTGTAGTGATCTAGTAGCCCAGTTGGATGACTACTTGAAGTTTCACGTTGTTGGTGAGTGTTCGAATCCCCACATTGTAATTTCCTCCCCATTTCTCCTTCTCATACCTCTTATGTAACAATTTTTTTAAAGAGTGGAATAATAATTTAAACACGTGCTAAACAAAATGCAAAAAAAATAAAGGAGTCCAGTCATTTTCAGGTCGTTTCACTCTTCGAACAAAATAAAATATTAGAATTATCTCCTACACTCTTAATTTTTTTCATGAAGAATGCAGTTAATTCTATTGAAATTTGATCTTGTGAATTACTATATTCTTACTTAATCGAGTAAGATCTGGCAGCGGAGGTGAAAGTGAATCGACAGAGATCTCACGTATATCAGATCTCGTAAGAGGTGTCCCTGCATGAAGATCATTCACAGAAACCAAAAGGGTCAAAATCCACTGAGACGTAATTATTACGCAGTAAATCGCTGACAAATATGAGGTTCTTAATCATGCAAAGGGCATATAGGTGTTTTTGAGGAGAAGTATGGATTTATGAGGTCAGGTGTAATGAGGTACCATACCCTTTAACTAGAACGCGTCATTCACTATCAACCGTAATATATCGGCGATGCTTTAAACTAAATGCTTAGGAATAGTACCGCAGATCGTGACGCGAGACGTGGCGCATGAGTCCACGCACTCAAGTATCACGTTGTCGCAATGGAGGTGCCAAATGCCTATACTAACTCAAATGGTGTCACGCCGACGAGGTCGCAAAACCCGACTCGCATGAAGCCGACTTGCATGAGGTTAGAGCGGCCCAACAAACCAGGTAAGAATAAGGATTGCAGGTCGTACTAGAATGGACTCTGTCGCGGCTCAACTGCGCGCCGCGATCAGATCGCGCCGCAAGATCGCGTGTGAATTGCCGGCGAGTCGCGCCCGCTTGTTCGCGATCCTCGCCGGTTATGCTGACCGCGACCGCCACGCACCACGACCTCTCTCGCCGCGCCCTCGCCACCCTTTCCACCGCCCCCCCGCCGCAGCTGAGAGTTTTCTCGCGGCGCTGATCTTCAAGGCGTGTTTCACCGCTAATGCCTTTTGATCGTGCTCATCCCGCTTAGCACGCCGAATCTTTTCGAACAACAATCGCGAGCGAAGCTTTGTTAAAGCCGGGTAACCGATCTTCCCGCTGAATCATGGTGGCCAAAGTATCATATTCGCTTTTGCGCCAAGAATCAATTGTAACACCGCTTTGGGCCGTGAATGTGCTCGCCGACAACAAAGAAGTCGATTCGCAAGAGCTTTAATCGCTTGCGTGACTCACCACATTGAAAAAGTTTTCAAGACGTATTGTTAAATTGCTCCTCTAAATACACAAAGACGGTATGCTTATCATTCCAAAAATTTCTCCAAACGATTCCATAACTCGGTCAGGCGCCAGATTTCATGATAGTAAGCAAGGTCCCGAAATACTACCATAAATTCACAAGACACCGCCTGGGACGACGCCAAATAGACTCATCAACCTCCGGCGGCGGAACGGTGTCATCGATGTGATCAAGCACGTTATGTAGACACGCATGATTACGTAAACAATTCAACCTAGGAGAATATCGATCGCTTTTCTTGATCAAGAATAATGGAATATGGTTCGATGTCGAAACAGTATGGCGAGATTTAAACGGAGCGATGACTTTACGGTGGGATTTGGAGGTAGAGGCGTAAAGTGTGGAAGAATCGTGATAGCCATTTAGAGAAGAAGAAAGCGAAGAACAAAACCCAAAAAAAGTAAAAATTCGAGGGCTCACAGATGAGAGGCAAACAATGGTCAAGAGAAAGATTTTTGTGGTTTTGTTTATTTGACTCTTGATATCATGTAAGATGATATTGATCACTCTTGGGGAGTCTTTCATTAATATCAAAGTATATATAGAGTATAATATTCATCTTTTATACAATAAGAATTTTAAGTCTATACAAAAGAGGAATTCTAGTCTTACTATAATTATATTTACACAATATATGAAAATATTCTAATTATAGATAAAGAATATACTATTTCATTTATTTATACTTTTACAGATATGTATGTTAAACTTTCTAGACTTTGAGGAATGTGCCAATTTGGTGAGTAACTACTTTACTTTAACAAGACAAGTAGGCAGAACTATTTAAATCTCATCTTTACAACTTATATTTAAAATTGCATAAGACAGTTATTATTCCCTCCATTGCAAAATAGGTGATTTTTTAATATTTTTTCCTTGGTCCAAAACAAATGAAAATTTTCAAAGAGGAAATTAATCAATGTTTATCAAAGTTACCTTTCTTCCTAGAGAGTTTTTCAAATATTTTATATTTTTTAGGAGTATAGTATTAAAGAGAGTATTTTTCAATGCATGAATTGCAGTAGTTGCCTATGATTTCACATCTCTAGTTTTACAAGTTGTATGACTATAGAGCAATAATGATATTAGATATGCATGTTTTGGACTTGAGAAATGTGATAACTTGGTGATAAACTTTCTTACTTTAACAAGATAAGTAAGTATCAGAGTTTTTTTAAGTCTTTCTATCACAACTTATATTTAAAGCTACACAAGATAATTATTACTGTATTCGGTCCAAAATAAGTAGCTTTTTTTAATCCAAAATTAATAAAATTTTCAAAGTTACCTTTCTCTTTAATAGGTTTTCAACTATTTTACATTTTCTAGAAGTACAATATTAAAGATGGAGTATTTTATAGTGAATGAATTTCACTGATTGCAAAGTCAAGATTTATGATGTCACATCTATTTTTCCAATTATCCCCTTCGTAACTACTGAAATGCCCATGCGACACGCTTTCTAATAGTATGACTACACTTTTCATTGAGTAAAAATATTCAAATTGTTTCATTAACTACTATTTATCATTAATCAAATCTCTATATCGACTATTTCTACTTTAAGAAAAGTCTGAGAAAGCAAATGATAATATTGTCAAATGAGCTTTGATTAGTATAATTAATTAACTTTCTTAAGGGATGTGCCATATTTAAAAGATTCACTTATTTTAATTTGGGTGGAGTATTTTGTTAAGTCTTCCATCCTCAAAAAAGTCTTATAAAACACTACAAAATTGACATACTTAACAAGTTGGAAGACGAATAATATAACCATGAAAAAATGTAAGAAGTTAGTCTCATTTTCTCTTTGTTCTTATACAATAGCTCTAGAGGGAATTATATTTAAAGTTGCACAAGACATCATTATTTTGTTAAGTATTTCCACCGTCTGAAAAGTCTTATGAAATACTATAAAATATGATTAAATCATAAAGTATATTTACATCCCAGTTACAATTTTGATTAATAAGCTATGTATATCTCATCTGTTCACGTGAATAAATTTTAGTTTTTTAGTTTATTGTTGCAAACTATTTAATCATCTTCATGATCATGACCTTTATGTGGGCACTTTAATATGTTTGTTCCCTAAGTAAAGGGAAAATATCTAAAATACACCTCAATTTTTATTCGAATTTGGTGTAACACACCTAATTTTTACGGGTTTCTTTAACATTCATCGAGCGAATTGGATAATAATTGTAGGGATCTAGTAGCCCAGTTGGATGACTACTTGAAGTTTCACGTTGTTGGTGAGTGTTCGAATCCCCACATTGTAATTCCCTCCCCATTTCTCCTTCTCATACCTCTTATGTAACAATTTTATTAAAGAGTGGAATAATAATTCAAACACGTGCTACACAAAAAGCAAAAAAAATAAAGGAGTCCAGTCATTTTCAGATCGTTTCACTCTTCGAACAAAATAAAATATTAGAATTCTCTCCTACACTCTTAATTTTTTTCATGAAGAATGCAGTTGATTCTATTGAAATTTGATCTTGTGAATCACTATATTCTTACATAATCGAGTAAGATCTGGCAGCGGAGGTGAAAGTGAATCGATAGAGATCCCATGTGCTATTGCATCTCGTAAGAGGTGTCCCGCATTAAGATCATTCACAAGAAACCAAAAGGGTCAAAACTACTTTAGACACTATTACGAGTAAATCGCGCACAAATATGAGGTTCTTAATCGCCGGGCATATAGGTGTTTTTGCGGAGAAGCGCGGATGAGGAGGTCGTGTGTACGAGGTACCATACCCTTTAACTAGAATGCGTCATTCACTATCAACCGTGAACATATCGAGGACGCTTTAAACTAAACATTTAGGAATAGTACCGCAGATCGGGTGACGCGAGACGTGGCGCATGAGTCCACGCACCAAGTATTGTCGTGTTGTTGCACGGAGAGGTGCTAAATGCCTATACTAACTCAATGGGTGTCACGCCGACGAGGGCAAACCCGACTCGCATAAGCCGACTTGTCGCGAGGTTAGAGCTGGGCCCAACAAACCAGGTAAGAATACGGATTGTAGGTCAGGTACTAGAACGGACTCTGTCGCGGCTCAATCAAGCGCCGCGATCAGATCGGGCGCCACGCACCGTGTGAATTGTCGGCGAGCCGCGCCCGCTTGTTCTCGCGATCCTCGTTGCGGGTTACGCTGATCGCGACCGCCACTTAACCACGCGACCTCTCGCCGCCCCTCGCCACCCTTTCCACCGCCTCCCGCCGCAGCTGAGAGTTTTCGCGGCGCTGATTCAAGGCGTGCGACCGCTAATGCCTTTGATCGTGCTCATCCCGCTAGCACGCCGAATCTTTTCGAGCAACAATCGCGAGCGAAGCTTTGTTAAAGCTGGTAACCGATCTTCCCGCTGAATCATGGTGGCCAAAGTATCATATTCGCCTTTAAGGCCAAGATCAATTGTAACACCGCTTTGGTGTCGAATGTGCTCGCCGACAACAACAAGTTGATTCGCCAAGAGCTTTAATCGCTTGCGTGATCAATACATTGAAAAGTTTTCAAGACGTGTATTGTTAAATTGTTCTCAAAATACACAAAGACGTATGCTTATCATCTCAAAAATTTCTCCAAACGATTCCATAACTCGCGGTCAGGCGCGATTTCATGATAGTAAGTAGAAGGTCCGAGAAATACTACCATAAATCCATTATTTGACACCGCCTCAGACGACGCCAAATAGACTCATCAACCTCCGGCGTGGAACGGTGTCATCGACGTGATCAAGCACGCTATGTAGACACGCATGATTACGAAACAATTCAACCTAGTGAGAATATCGACCGCTTTCTTGATCAAGAATAACGGAATATGGTTCTGATGTCGAAACAGTAGTATGGATTTAAACGGTGATGACTTTATGGTGGGATTTGTAGAGGTAGAGGCGTTAGAAAGTGTGGAAGAATCAGGGATAGCCATTTAGAGAAGAGAAGAAAGGAAGAACAAAACCCGAAAAAACAGAAAAAATTCGGGAGGTCACACAGAGAGAGGCAAACACGGTCATGAAGAGAAAGATTTTTAGTGGTTTTGTTTATTTGACTCTTGATATCATGTAAGATGATATTGATCTCTCTTGGAGAGTCTTTCATTAATATCAAAGTATATATAGAGTATAATATTCATCTCTTATACAATAAGAATCTTAAGTCTATACAAAAGAGGAATCCTAGTCTTACTATAATTATATTTACACAATATATGAAAATATTCTAATTATAGATAAAGAATATACTATTTCATTTATTTATACTTTTACAGATATGTATGTTAAACTTTCTAGACTTTGAGGAATGTGCCAATTTGGTGAGTAACTACTTTACTTTAACAAGACAAGTATGCAGAACTATTTAAATCTCATCTTTACAACTTATATTTAAAATTGCATAAGACAGTTATTATTCCCTCCATTGCAAAATAGGTGATTTTTTAATATTTTTTCCTTGGTCCAAAACAAATGAAAATTTTCAAAGAGGAAATTAATCAATGTTTATCAAAGTTACCTTTCTTCCTAGAGAGTTTTTCAAATATTTTATATTTTTTAGGAGTATAGTATTAAAGAGAGTATTTTTCAATGCATGAATCATAGAGTTGCCTATGATTTCACATCTCTAGTTTTACAAGTTGTATGACTATAGAGCAAAAATGATATTAGATATGCATGTTTTGGACTTGAGAAATGTGATAACTTGGTGATAAACTTTCTTACTTTAACAAGATAAGTAAGTATCAGAGTTTTTTTAAGTCTTTCTATCACAACTTATATTTAAAGCTACACAAGATAATTATTATTGTATTCGGTCCAAAATAAGTAGCTTTTTTTAATCCAAAATTAATAAAATTTTCAAAGTTACCTTTCTCTTTAATAGGGTTTTCAACTATTTTACATTTTCTAGAAGTACAATATTAAAGATGGAGTATTTTATAGTGAATGAATTTCACTGATTGCAAAGTCAAGATTTATGATGTCACATCTATTTTTCCAATTATCCCCCTTCAGAACCAGTTGAGTTGTCCATGCGGACACGTTTCTAGTAGTATGACTACACTTTTCATTGAGTAAAAATATTCAAATTGTTTCATTAACTACTATTTATCATTAATCAAATCTCTATATCGACTATTTCTACTTTAAGAAAAGTCCGAGAAAGCAAAATGATAATATTGTCAAATGAGCTTTTGATTAGTATAATTAATTAACTTTCTTAAGGGATGTGCCATATTTAAAAGATTCACTTATTTTAATTTGGGTGGAGTATTTTGTTAAGTCTTCTCCATCCTCAAAAAAGTCTTATAAAACACTACAAAATTGACATACTTAACAAGTTGGAAGACGAATAATATAACCATGAAAAAATGTAAGAAGTTAGTCTCATTTTCTCTTTGTTCTTATACAATAGCTCTAGAGGGAATTATATTTAAAGTTGCACAAGACATCATTATTTTGTTAAGTATTTCCACCGTCTGAAAAGTCTTATGAAATACTATAAAATATGATTAAATCATAAAGTATATTTACATCCCAGTTACAATTTTGATTAATAAGCTATGTATATCTCATCTGTTCACGTGAATAAATTTTAGTTTTTTAGTTTATTGTTGCAAACTATTTAATCATCTTCATGATCATGACCTTTATGTGGGCACTTTAATATGTTTGTTCCCTAAGTAAAGGGAAAATATCTAAAATACACCTCAATTTTTATTCGAATTTGGTGTAACACACCTAATTTTTACGGGTTTCTTTAACATTCATCGAGCGAATTGGATAATAATTGTAGGGATCTAGTAGCCCAGTTGGATGACTACTTGAAGTTCATGTTGTTGATGAGTGTTCGAATCCCCACATTGTAATTCCCTCCCCATTTCTCCTTCTCATACCTCTTATGTAACAATTTTTTTAAAGAGTGGAATAATAATTCAAACATGTGCTAAACAAAATGCAAAAAAAATAAAGGAGTCCAGTCATTTTCAGGTCGTTTCACTCTTTGAACAAAATAAAATATTAGAATTCTCTCCTACACTCTTAATTTTTTTCATGAAGAATGCAGTTAATTCTATTGAAATTTGATCTTGTGAATCACTATATTCTTACATAATCGAGTAAGATCTGGCAGCGGAGGTGAAAGTGAATCGATAGAGATCTCACGTATATCAGATCTCGTAAGAGGTGTCCCCGCATTTAAGATCATTCACAAGAAACCAAAAGGGTCAAAACTACTGAGACAATTATTACGCAGTAAATCGCGACAAATACGAGGTTCTTAATCACGTGGGCATATAGGTGTTTTGGCGGAGAAGTGCGGATTATGAGGTCAGTGTACGAGGTACCATACCCTTTAACTGTAACGCGTCATTCACTATCAACCGTAATATATCGAGTGATGCTTTAAACTAAATGCTTTAGAATAGTACCGCAGATTGGGTGACGCGAGACGTGCGACGCAGTCCACGTATCAAGTATTGTCGTTGTTGCACGGAGAGGGTGCTAAATGCCTATACTAACTCAAATGGTGTCACGCCGACGAGGGTCGCAAAACCCGACTCGTACGGCCGACTTGCCGCGCGAGGTTAGAGCGGCCCAACAAACCGTGGTAAGAATACCGGATTGTGGTCGCCGGTACTAGAACGGACTCTTGTCGCGCTCAATCGGGCGCCGCGACCAGATCGGGCGCCACAAGATCAGGTGTGAATTGTCGGCGAGTCGCGCCCGCTTGTTCTCGCGATCCTCGCTGGGTTACGTTGACCGCGACCGCCACGACCACGACCTCTCTCGCCGCCCTCGCCACCCTTTCCACCGCCCTCGCCGCAGCTGAGAGTTTTCTCGCGGCGCTGATTCAAGGCGAGCCACCGCTAATGCCTTTTGATCGTGCTCATCTCGCTTAGCACGCCGAATCTTTTCGAACAACAATCGCGAGCGAAGCTTTGTTAAAGCCGTAACCGATCTTCCGCTGAATCATGGTGGCTAAAGTATCATATTCGCTTTGAAGGCCAAGAATCAATTGTAACACCGGGCAGTGTCGCGAATGTGCTCGCCGACAACAAAGAAGTTGATTCGCAAGAGCTTTAATCGCTTGCGTGATTTCCACATTGAAAAAGTTTTCAAGACGTGTATTGTTAAATTGCTCCTCTAAATACACAAAGACGGTATGCTTATCGTCTCAAAAATTTCTCCAAACGATTCCATAACCTCGCGGTCAGGGCGCCGCATTTCATGATAGTAAGAAGAAGGTCCTGAGAAATACTACCATAAATTCACAGTTTGACACCGGCGTCTAGACGACGCCAAATAGACTCATCAACCTCCGGCGGCGTGGAACGGTGTCATCGATGTGATCAAGCACGCTATGTAGACACGCATGATTACGAAACAATTCAACCTGGAGAATCGATCGCTTTCTTGATCAAGAATAATGGAATATGGTTCTGATGTCTGAAACAAGAAGTATGGATTAAACGGGGCGATGACTTTACGGCGGATTTGTAGTAGAGGCGTTAGAAAGTGTGGAAGAATCGTGATAGCCATTTAGAGAAGAGAAGAAAGGAAGAACAAAACCCAAAAACAGAAAAATTCGAGGGCCACACAGATGAGAGGCAAACAATGGTCAGAAGAGAAAGATTTTTGTGGTTTTGTTTATTTGACTCTTGATATCATGTAAGATGATATTGATCTCTCTTGGGGAGTCTTTCATTAATATCAAAGTATATATAGAGTATAATATTCATCTCTTATACAATAAGAATCTTAAGTCTATATAAAAGAGGAATCCTAGTCTTACTATAATTATATTTACACAATATATGAAAATATTCTAATTATAAATAAAGAATATACTATTTCATTTATTTATACTTTTACAGATATGTATGTTAAACTTTCTAGACTTTGAGGAATGTGCCAATTTGGTGAGTAACTACTTTACTTTAACAAGACAAGTATGCAGAACTATTTAAATCTCATCTTTACAACTTATATTTAAAATTGCATAAGACAGTTATTATTCCCTCCATTGCAAAATAGGTGATTTTTTAATATTTTTTCCTTGGTCCAAAACAAATGAAAATTTTCAAAGAGGAAATTAATCAATGTTTATCAAAGTTACCTTTCTTCCTAGAGAGTTTTTCAAATATTTTATATTTTTTAGGAGTATAGTATTAAAGAGAGTATTTTTCAATGCATGAATTGCAGTAGTTGCCTATGATTTCACATCTCTAGTTTTACAAGTTGTATGACTTATTCCATAGAGCATTTTTAAAAAAATCAATATATTATAGTAAGTTCACCTTGAATGTTGATTTTATCAGCACACACTTCAACATTTTCTTAAAATGATATTAGATATGCATGTTTTGGACTTGAGAAATGTGATAACTTGGTGATAAACTTTCTTACTTTAACAAGATAAGTAAGTATCAGAGTTTTTTTAAGTCTTTCTATCACAACTTATATTTAAAGCTACACAAGATAATTATTATCAGATTCGGTCCAAAATAAGTAGCTTTTTTTAATCCAAAATTAATAAAATTTTCAAAGTTACCTTTCTCTTTAATAGGGTTTTCAACTATTTTACATTTTCTAGAAGTACAATATTAAAGATGGAGTATTTTATAGTGAATGAATTTCACTGATTGCAAAGTCAAGATTTATGATGTCACATCTATTTTTCCAATTATCCCCCTTCAGAATCAGTTGAGCTGTCCATGCGGACACGTTTCTAATAGTATGACTACACTTTTCATTGAGTAAAAATATTCAAATTGTTTCATTAACTACTATTTATCATTAATCAAATCTCTATATCGACTATTTCTACTTTAAGAAAAGTCTGGAGAAAGCAAAATGATAATATTGTCAAATGAGCTTTTGATTAGTATAATTAATTAACTTTCTTAAGGGATGTGCCATATTTAAAAGATTCACTTATTTTAATTTGGGTGGAGTATTTTGTTAAGTCTTCTCCATCCTCAAAAAAGTCTTATAAAACACTACAAAATTGACATACTTAACAAGTTGGAAGACGAATAATATAACCATGAAAAAATGTAAGAAGTTAGTCTCATTTTCTCTTTGTTCTTATACAATAGCTCTAGAGGGAATTATATTTAAAGTTGCACAAGACATCATTATTTTGTTAAGTATTTCCACCGTCTGAAAAGTCTTATGAAATACTATAAAATATGATTAAATCATAAAGTATATTTACATCCCAGTTACAATTTTGATTAATAAGCTATGTATATCTCATCTGTTCACGTGAATAAATTTTAGTTTTTTAGTTTATTGTTGCAAACTATTTAATCATCTTCATGATCATGACCTTTATGTGGGCACTTTAATATGTTTGTTCCCTAAGTAAAGGGAAAATATCTAAAATACACTTCAATTTTTATTCGAATCTGGTGTAACACACTTAATTTTTACGGGTTTCTTTAACATTCATCGAGCTTAATTGATAATAATGTGATCTAAGAGCCCAATGACGACTACTGTTTCACGTTGTTGCGTAGTGTTCAATCCCCACATTGTAATTTCCTCCCATTTCTCCTTCTCATACCTCTTATGTAACAATTTTTTAAAGAGTGGAATAATAATTTAAACACGCATAAACAAAATGCAAAAATAAAGGAGTCCAATATTTTCAGTGCTTTCACTCTTCAACAAAATAAAATATTAGAATTATCTCTCTTACTTAATCGAGTATTGGCTTGTGTCACGTTGAATTTTGGTTTGATTTTTACTGATAAATATCAAAGAAAATTTTTAAAAATATATTAAGGTAATAGAACCACCGTAAAAATTAGGTGTATTACAATAAACTCGGTAAAGATTAAGGTGTATTTTAGGCATTTTCACCTAAGTAAATTACTTTGAAGTGACCTTATTCTTTTATAGCATATACCACAACATTTTTAATATTATTATAATTAAAAGAGTAGTTTGCATATTTCCTCTGTGATATCTAAATAACAGACGACACGTTTCAAATCTAACTTTTTGTATGTTTTTTTTTTTGCTAATTTGAAATATTATTCGATGTTCAAGATTTTGTAATAAGTCTCCACATAAGTTTCTATCTTTCTCGAATATCTAATTGTCCATTATTTTTATCACTTATAAACATATCCAAAATGATAAAATTAGCGCTAACAGGAAAACGGCACTCGACATCTATTAAATAAGATCAAGAACAAAGCAATATCATGCCCTCGGGAGAAAGTAGTGATGATTGCCCTTGCATCAGTCTGAAATCTATTGGTAATTGATATTTAGGAAGAAGCCCCATTAAAGCCTAAGTCTAATTCAAAGTAAAGGCTGAACCCGGGCCAATGACAGTTCAACTGTTCTTTCTAACAGGTGCAATAGCGCACTAGGATTTCCAAATCTTAAGAAAAGAAAAGAGAGGAGCGAAGCCACTTAACCGCAGGAAAAGGAGCTGAAAACAACTCGAACGAATATGAGAGGCGCGGAGTCACTTTTCTTTATGTAACAGAAAAAGGAACTGAAAGTCATCTCTCCTATAGTGACCAGGCGAACCGTTCTGAAGACGAGGGCCACTTGTATTGAGTGTAAACATTTATGGAGAATGGGAAATTAAGCTGCAAAATTTTCTTATTTTGGATGTACAGAGTTGTTCAAGGATTACTCTAACTATTTCATTAATAACATTAAAAAAAATTCCCGAATTCAATACTTAAACGAATGAAAGTGAGAACACATATCACTTAATTATTATTGTTATATTAATAGTAAATATTAGAGAAAGATAAAGAATGTATACGGCCGATTTCTTTACTAGGATTAATGTATCCGATTCAAGGCCTAAGCCATATACATTATGAATTTGATTCAAGGCCTATATTTTCTCATTATTTTTACCAACAAAAAGAGTAAAACAATAAAAAATGAAGTAGCTAAAATAAATAAAGAAAGAAGCTTACTTCACGAGCTCCTCTCTAAGTACAATCTGATCATTTACTTGGGTGTTGAGCTCATCCATGCCGTCCCTGTCTATCTTCAACTACCAACTATACATGCGATTCATCTTTCTCCACGTCACATTGCTGATTCCTTGATTTAAGATTTTAAGGTTTTTCTTTTCTGATGATTAGGTGTGTGTGTGTGTAATAATGGCTACAGAGGGTTAAAAAGAGAGGTTTCTGGTAATTTTGGTGTTGCAAGGCTTATGACGAAAGTATGTATGTCGTAGAAACAATCATTTTAGGAGCAGATGTACTTGAACACATTCATATTATTAATAAGATTAATATATACTGACATAAAAGCAAGTGTAATAATTGGTTTGCCAGCCGACTGGCCCTCCCCCGAATTCGACCCCACACGCACCCGCTTAAAAAAACGACCGGCTGAACCAAGTGACAGCAGATGGTCCCGCCAGCCCCGCCCGACCCTCCCGACCCCGCCTGGGCCCTCCTTTGTAAAATACCTGGGTCCAACTACTATTTACATTTTGGCCGTTAGACAACGGCCATTTTTGGCTTCCCCCTCCCCCAACCCCCTACCCCCTTTATATTTACACTTTAACCCCTAAGTTATTATATTTACACTTTAACCCAATTTTCCAACTATAAATACCTCATTTCCTCCTCTTATTATTTTCACAAATCTTTCTACTCTCTAATCTCTCAATCAATCAATCTTTATTCTCTATACAACATTGCCTACTACATATTCAATCTATTTATTAATTTGAGAATTGGGACCGAAGTTGGCAACTAGCTTGAGGATTATCTATCGAGCAAAGTTTCAATTTTCAACCTTCGACACACGCCGACTTACGCTTCCTGCTTGGTACATTCTGCTCTCTCATTAAATTATTATTTTGTCTTTATTTCATTTAGCACATTTAATTTCATTATCTTTAAGTCTTTAACTATTTATTACCATAATTAAAATGAAAGGATTAAGTATGTAAGTGGTAAGACTTCTTCTAAAGTAGTAGGGTAACAAGTGGCAATAGTACTTCTTCTAGTATTCCAAATATTCCTAGACAAGATGATTTTATAGATCCCGAGCTTTCCTCAAATACCATACGATCTCGACGACTATGTATTTTCTCAAAACGGTTAAGACTTTGATTTAGATGTCACTCTAGACGATTTATACACATACTAACGAAGATGATGATACACCCACTAGTGAAATGTCTCCTATCCCCTACTATGAGACGCAGGTCCCAAGAAACGACCATTAAAATCAACAGATGGAAATATTTTGACAGGACGCATCGAATCAAGTAGTTGTATGTAAAACTTGTAAAAATGTTTATTCTTTTAAAAACTGGACAAGGCCACTGGACGGGGTTTAGAAAGACACCTATTGCAAAACACAAAGCCTCGTACGCCCAATACACGATCAAAAAATGCGAGCAAGCGCCCTCTCAATCGACAAGGTTCACATACTGCTCCTGACAAAGCAGTGGTCAAATTAACCCTACGACGGAGTCAGAGGCCCTAAATACGATAAACATAAAGATAGGGAATCACTAGCAAAATTAGTCATTGTAGAGGTTTGCCTTTTTCATTTCCTCGAATCTCCCGGTTTTATTCATTATATTGTAGATATGTATAATCCTCGCTTATAAAGATTTTCCTAGATCAATTGTTAAAAGAGATGTATTTAAATTTGCACACGAATATCAACAAGATTTACGCATGCATTATATCATTTAAATTGCAAAGTCGCCTAACTTCGATATAGGTCGTAGTACTAACTGGCCATGATTATTTAACTGAATATGTCATCGATAGATTATAAACGGTCTATGCAAAACGATTTTAGCATATAGATATAGATAGTAGGCACACCGATGAGTTTATTTCGTAAAATATTTATTCATCATGATTATTACTTTAATAACCGATAAAGTTATGAGTATTACATTAGATAACGATCTTCTAACAATTCGCTATTAGTATTTTAAGAGATGTTTTAACTCCTTTTTCCAAAACATTTTCATATCAAATGCGTGCCATATTTATAACTTAGTTGAAAAGATAGTCTTTCACTTTTTCAAGATATTCTTGAAAAATACAATTTGCTATACACTTTATTTTTAAAAATAATAGAATTCAACAGAGAAAATAATATAAAAACTTGTCACGATCAGGACTATCTTACGTAAAAATTCCCGAAGTACCAACTAGGTGGAATTCTTTATATGACCAACTAGTTGTTGCTTATGACTATAGAAAACCTATTACTTTATTTTTAACGCCATAATTAAAATCCAAATGATATGATCATGATAATGATCGACAAAATTAGAGAACTTATTGTATTTTTAGAAAATTTTCAACAAGCAACAAAAGAATTTTCTACTTTATATTATCCTACTATTTCAACTATGTTGTTTTATATAGCTATAATATTTTTACTTCTTAAAAATATATGGAAAACCTCGCTTATACCGCAACTATTAAAAATGTTTATGAAATTAAAGAAATATTTTATTCCTATTCCCTATTTATATTATCATGATGATTAAACCCGACTATTAAAATAGAGGGTTGTAAAAGTCTTATTGAAAATATTTATACCGTATGACGCACTACCACCTCCAACTCCTAAAAATTTAAATGCTGAGCCACCTATCAACTAACGCTAAGAAGTGTTGAATAATAGTAAGATGAATGCAAAAGTATATCCAAGATTACCAAAGAAGAAAGTGCTAGTAACCAACCGACTTTTGTACCATCTTCTTCTTCAACGCAAACTAAAAAAGACATGCCGCTTCGCGGGCTAGTATTAATTCTATCAAAGCCTCGTAAATAGAATGCGCGCAATAAGCATAACCAAATTAGCGAAGTTCGATGTTTTTGTTTTGCAGGTAATTTACCTTACCAAGCGCTTATCAATGACGGCGAAATAAGACTCATTAAATATCGACGCAGAATGAAGACATTTCGACACTTTCAATGATGGCCCGAGATATTTTGAACATCTGCGCCATCAATCGCCTGAAGCGCTTTTTCTCGCAGCGCATTTCAAATAGAGAGCACATACACTCATTCCGAGACACTGAGACGACAGATTATTCGTAGATCGATACGAGCGAGCGAAGGAGGCGCCACAATCGAGATTAACGGGTTAAGACGACAATTACAACGACATTTTATTCAAGGCACGAGTAATGACGCGAACAATTTGACCAAGATATACCAATTCCAACCAAGAACCACAAGAAATTATAAAGAAACTAGAAAAATATTTTCAAATTGGTAATTTATTTCTTGCAATTTTTAATTTTTCTATGTCTTTTGCAATTTTTTCAACAATAAGACACTACAACGTTGTAATTTTGAATCTCAGATATTTCAATGAAATGATTAATAATATAAGATGACAAAAACAAATTTCAGATGCTTTTTTTACACTATTCTTGTCTTTGTTTAATTATTTAGTTTATACTTTATAGCTTATACT
Source organism: Przewalskia tangutica (assembly GCA_029844215.1). Taxonomy (NCBI): domain Eukaryota; kingdom Viridiplantae; phylum Streptophyta; class Magnoliopsida; order Solanales; family Solanaceae; genus Przewalskia; species Przewalskia tangutica. The sequence continues at coordinate 4,952,798 of CM056731.1, read as the reverse complement.
TTATATATATATTATATATAAAGATAATACTATAATACTATAATTATAATACTATGTTTCATAATATTATAAGATATGATACGACTATACTGACAAGATACGTTAACGTTACATTCATAAGAATTTAATATTTTAATTTAATAAAAACCCGCTGCATCTCCCGCCCCGACTTCTACCCAACGGGACCGGGACGGGACACGGTATGGTCCCGCCCGACCCGACCCCGCCAGGCCCGCCCCAGCTCGACCCCGCCCATCTTCTCCGCCCCGACCCCGTCCCGCTCCCGCCAAACCCGACCCCGGTGGGCCCGGCCCGGCCCACTGGCCAGCCCTAATTGCTAATAATGGCTACAGAGGGTTAAAAAGAGAGGTTTCTGCATAAGTAATGGATCGGACGGCGGTGACAGTAGGACCAGGGATGGACGTACCGATCATGCACGATAGTGATAGATATGCGCTTGTTAAGGTATATTGGTTCTGGTAATTTTGGTGTTGAAAGGCTTATGAGAGATAGGCAGACTAATGAGCTTATTGCTGTTAAGAGAGGTGAGAAGGTTAGTCTTTCTTTTTCTTATTTTAATGCTACTTGGAATATGATTATAGTTGTTTTATGTTTGTTTTGTGAGGTTCAAAATCAAGGTTTGGCGCTAAAGGGGTGTTGCTTAAATGTCTCAATTAATGCTCATATTTTTATGGAAAGTTTTTTCTTACCAACTTTTCTCTACTCTGCCCACAAGGGGGAATTGCATCAAGCGTATCGGATTCTCGAAAAAATGCACTAGTATTGGTGGATCCGACACACACCTGTCGGCATGTCTGAAGAGTCTGAGCAACATGGTTTTTGTCTAAAGTTTATTTTTTTCATCCTAGTGAAGTGGGTTTGAATAGAGCGGAATGGATAGCTGGTCTGAACTAATTTTGGATTGTGGCATAGTTGATTGATTGATGTTTATCCAGATTTGTGAGTTCATATGGGAGTTAGATAACGGGTATCTGTGAGATCTAGAAACACTTGCCTCCCAACTCTAGGTTTAAAGGTCTTTTTTTTTTAATCAAGTAAGAAAGCTTTCATTAAAAGACATCAAGTAGATGCAGACAAAATTACCAACAGAAGAGGAAAATGTGTTTGCGAAGGTCATTTTCTTAGGGCATTCATTTGTCACGGAAAATCTTGTGATTACGTTTCAGTTAACTTGAACAATTATCAAAGAAAAAAAAATGGAAAAGGGGGTCTATTGGCTTTTCTTTTTCGGATTTGTGGGGATTCAATATTTGTGTATGTTTTTCGGCTACTTAGCTTTATCTTTTCATCTAGCCATTTATTGACGTGTGCCATCGATGCATTGCAGATTGATGAAAATGTTAAGAGAGAAATCATCAACCATAGATCATTGAGGCACCCTAACATAGTCAGATTCAAAGAGGTATATTCATCCAAGACAGTCTTTTGATGATGACTTAGGTATTGGGTGATTCATTCTTATAACAAATCATGGGAAATTTGGTTTCAGGTCTTATTGACACCAACTCATTTGGCTATTATGATGGAATACGCATCTGGAGGAGAGCTGTTTGAGCGTATATGCAATGCTGGCCGTTTCAGCGAGGATCAGGTAAATGTTTTAAAAAATTAACTTTGGTTGTCACTTTGTCCTGAATATATTTATAGGTTATTAGCTTTTTATTTCAGGCACGGTTTTTCTTCCAACAGCTCATATCAGGAGTTAGTTTTTGTCACGCTATGGTACTTCTTCTGTTTTCTGCTTCCAATGTTAATTCACATTCTACCGAGTTTGCGAAATTTTAGTGATTTGTTTGCAATTGGTTCTTTTTATGAAGCAAGTATGCCACAGAGACTTGAAATTAGAGAATACGTTACTGGATGGAAGCCCTGCACCAAGGCTAAAGATTTGTGATTTTGGATATTCGAAGGTATTGTTGTCTTCACTATACTGTTTTATGGGACAATTGTGCTGCAAGGTGATTCCTAACTTCCTCACAAAAAGAAAGAAAACAAATTATTGAGTAGTGGAATAAAACGGGTCCAAGTCGAGCGAAATGGATAGTGAATATTCATATGTTGACCCGACTAGCTTGGAATTGAGGCATTGTTGTTGTTGTATATAGGCAGTTATACCTCAATCTGGTGAAGTGTTTGCTTCTTTCTTCTCTCCTCCTCCTCTCCTCTATTCATATGTCCATGTCTTATTGACCGTCATTTTGAATCTTGTTGTTTGCAGTCCTCAGTGTTGCATTCACAACCAAACTCAACTGTTGGTACACCTGCATATATTGCCCCAGAAGTGTTATTGAAGAAAGAATATGACGGGAAGGTATATCTTTTTTTTTTCATTTTAATCTTACTCAGAGCAGATGGTTTCTTGTGTTATGATTTGGTCAAGTGGTGTGGTTGATGGATGACGTACTCCTAAGCTCATCTTTCTGACAGCAAATTCTAATTGTATAATTTATGCTCTTAATAAATATAATAATTAGGTATTGTCTTATCACTGCTATGGAATTTTGATAAATTAGAAATGGCGTTGGAGTGGTGACCAATCCTCATCCTCTCCCCCTTCTGCTCATTTTTTTTTTAAAGAAAACTCCGAATCTAAGCATGCATTTTGCAATACAAGTGTTTTTGATACCATTTGGCATCAAACGAACATTACATTGTCATTGAAGAATAGAATTGTTTGCAAATGTAAGAAGAATTCCACTTTTTCAGTGAAAACATTAAAGTTTCAGAAGTCCTTGATAATTTAAGCAGAATAGACGTTTCTTGTTAAAGTTCATGCCGACCTATTAAACCCCCATTGTCTATTACCCTTATTTACTTACAGCCTTATAACCTTTATTAGAACACTTTAGATGCTTACTAAATTTAATCATCTTTTGATTGACAAAATGTTGGCTAAATTTAGTCATGATCTGCTATATTCCAAATTTTCTGTATTGATCTACTTGTGAAAAAAAAAATCTTGATGTTCCTCTCCTTATTTCGATACAGGAAAATATTGGAGAGATAGGCAATTGAGGCTAACTTAATTTTTTTTGGATAAACAAAATGATATAGTGAACCATGAAGACCCGAACGTGCAAATTCAACATTTCGATACTAACAATTGAGAGACTTGTAATAGTTAAGTGAAGTAATTTCGATCTTCAAATGTATGGTCAAACTTTTTGCCACTTTGAACAGTGCCTTAGCATTTTGCTTGTATTGATGTTTGTAACAATTTAACAATGCTTAAGAAAAAATTCAGAGCAGTATTTATAAGTAGTAGAATTTTTTTCATCTTGTTATGGTTTTGATGAATTAACCTTCCTTTTTGTAAACTATCTTATTTACTTGAGACTTCTAATTGTTCTTCATTTTTTTAAATATTGCAGATTGCAGATGTCTGGTCTTGTGGAGTGACTTTGTATGTCATGCTGATGGGAGCATACCCTTATGAAGACCCAGAGGAGCCTAAAATTTTTCGGAAGACAATACAGGTAACTTCTATGCTCTATTGTTACTGCAAAATCCTCCTCATTTGTCTTATTTTGACTCGAATCATTTCCTGTTATGCAGCGAATCTTGAACACACAGTATTCAAGCCAGAATGTCGTCATCTAATATCAAGGATTTTCGTTGCTGATCCTGCAAAGGTGATCTTGCTCGTAACTACTTCAATCCTGTCTTGGTCAGAAGAATCTTATTCCAAATCTTTCTGGGGTTTCTTCCTTTTGCCCGATTGTCTTTACTTTTGGCCAACCTCTTCATTTCGGTTCTTATGTGAGGTTCCATTCTTTTGTTTGTTGAGTTGCCTGGCGAATGAGATAGTATTTACTTGTGATATACATCACTAGTTTTAAAAAGAAAAAGAAAAAACTACTTGTGATATTTAGATATTCATTTTTATCTTTCTTTCCAATTAATATGTATTAGTTTTTGATATTGTCATGCTATCATTCTGCATTGCAACAGAGGATATTGATCCCTGAGATCAAGAACCATGAGTGGTTCTTGAGGAGCCTTCCTGCAGATCTCATGGATAATACTACAAACAACCAGTTTGAGGAGCCAGATCAACGTATGCAGAGCATTGATGAAATCATGCAGATAATAACTGAGGCCACCATTCCTGCTGCTGGGACCAACAGCCTTAACCATTACCTCACTGGAAGTTTAGACATCGATGATGACATGGAAGAAGACTTTGAGAGTGATCCTGACTTTGATATCGATAGCAGCGGACTTTGATATCGATAGCAGCGGAGAGGTATCCACTGTTTGTATATGTGGATGGCTAAGTTGCCAAATCAAACATGACCAAGTTTTAGTATCCACTGTTTGTATATGAAATGCAGTTTGCAGCAATTCAGGCTCTCCTCTCTTTGTTTTTTTAGTGGCAGTTGCTGTTGTGTATTGCTTGATTTCCCTTCTAATGTGTGTTCTTGCAAACTACTATGTATCGATATTATTTCACAGTAATGTTTACTCTTTAGCTGTAAATTTTCTATTGTTACTACTTACTACACGTAGAGTAGTTTTAACCAGATCTTGCATGCATTTGGCACAATTCTGTGAATTGCCTTTACGTTGGCATATTGATATTGCTCTTGAAGCTTAGTTTTTCTTTTCTTTTCTAATCCTGAATAATGTAACAGAAACCTGTATATATGAGGGACATCAAGACAGTGGAATTGCATGATTTTTCACAAATATGAGTAATGGAGCCGACATTATTTCTGAAGTATATAGAGTGAGAGACTCGCTTTAGGTAACTTCGGATCCGTAAGCAATTCGGTAATTTCCCAAGTCCGTTTTCTAATCAACCCCGGAAAGAAATTATAGGTTCATCTTCTCATCAACTTTGGAAAATTACTTTGCTTCAATGCCAAGCATCACAACCTCTATAAATATAATGTCGATCCTAAAAGAGTTATTAACATACAGACATCAGTTTCTCATATTACTCTTCATATGAAAGATATGAGATAGACTAAGTGGTACAAGACATTCATGAAGGCATAATCAACAACGAATGTATTTCTGTCTATGCATAATCATTGTCTCGTCTATAATAAAAGTTATAAACATGAAATGTTCATTTTCAACCTCAAACTCAAATCTAAAATGTCCATCTTGTACTTCAAGCATAAATATAAAATTTTATGCAAAACCACCTTAAATCTTCTCCAAACTCCCTTAAATTTAAGATTAGACTCCTCACCAACAAAACCCAATAACACCCACTTGAAATAAATCACTCATTCATAAAATTCATTTTCAAGTTTGAAACTCAAGCTTTAATAATGGCTATACTCAAGCTCAAATCCGAAGTTTAATCCAAAATCACATTAAATTTTCTCAAAATTCTCTAAAATTTGAGATTTAAACTCATCAAATGATCCCTAACAAAATTCAATAACACTCACTTAAAATGAATTACACTTTCGAAAATCTATTTTTCAAGCTTTAAGCTCAAGCTCCAACAATGGCTGTCAATGAAACATATTTCAGATGTAGAAATAAAAACGTGGGAATTAATTGAGAGAGGGGAATATTATTTTATATTTCTTTTTTATAAGGTAAAAGATATATTTTTAGATTTTTATTTTGATTTATTTTATTATTTTTTACTTTGGATCAAGGTGTATTTTTTTAAAACTTGGGGGCAGTGTTGAAAGCTTGGAATAGTTATAATTTTATTTTATTTTATTTTTTAAATAGTTCGACTAAATTGCATATTTTTTAAACTTGGGGGCTTATTTTGACGCTCCAATAACTTATCTCCACTTAATTAGCCTTAATCCTAAATGGGATCCACCCACCTTATAATTAAAACTTATAGCCCAAACTCCTAAAAAAATAGCTTGGGACCCACCATCAAACTTGCCCTAGCTTCTCTAATAACTAGCAATTATTTTTACTCATACTCAATAAAAGTACATCATTTTGATTCAAATATTTTTCTAAAGTTTATTTATATGTTTTATAAGATTGTAATAATCTCTTAGGGAGTGTTCTCATTATTACAAAATATATATATAGTATGTACAAGGGTGGAATCCTAATACAGTAAGGGTCCTAATGTACCATAAATAGACAGTACTCATAATTACACAATATATGACGAATATATGGAGAATATTCGCTAATATACTCCCACAGTCGGATCGAGAGGAGACCGGACGCTAAGACTGGATCTGAAGTCAAGAAATAATTGTCTGGGAAGCCCTTTGGTGAAGATATATGCATACTGATATGACGAAGGCACATGCAACACTATAAGTCTATAACGTGACCTAGAGCAACCTTCTCACGAACAAAGTGTATATCCATCTCAATGTGTATGGTTCTCTGATGTTGAACCGGATTGTGAGATAGATATATGACATATATGTTATCATAGTAGACTATGGACGCCTTACGCAAGGATACTAGAGCTCTAAAAGTAGATTTCGGAGCCAACAGATTTCAGCAACAACATTGACAACACCTTCAGACGCTTCGCCAGACTCGAGCTGATAGCGGGCTTGCCTTTCGCACTATGAAATGAGATTATCCCTAAGAACACACAATGGCCGGAGGTGGAGCGTCGCATGTCCGAACACCCTGCCTAATCTGCATCCGTATATGATAGTAACATGGTCGGTGCAGGGGGGTATAGATGCAACCCATAATCAAGTGTGCCCTTAATGTTTCAGATGATACGCTTAAAAGCAGTAAAGTGAGACTCCCTGGGGGAATGTATAAACATACACACCAGTTGAACATCATAAGTAATATCAGGCATGGTAAATGTAAGATACTGAAGTGTACTTGCAAGGCTCCTATAAAGAGTAGGATCGGAGACTGGAGCACCATCAACAACACTAAACTTTGATTTAGAATCTATCGAAGTGGGCATGATCTTGTAATTGGCTATCTTAGCCCTGTACATGATCTCTTCTGCATACTTACGCTGACTCAAGAACATAGTATCTGCAGATTGTGTCACTGATATCTCCAAAAAGTAACTCAACTTGCCCAAGTCAGTCATAACAAATTCAGTTTTAAGTAAAGCAATAATCTCATTTTTCAATCCATCAGATGAGGCAGCGAGAACAATATCATCCACATATAGCAGTAAGTAAGCAGTACTACTACCTCGATGAAAAATGAAAAGAGAATTATCACACCTACTGCATACAAACTCAATATGCATAATGTACCTGAAAAATCGTTCATACCACTCTCTAGGGTCATGTTTCAAGCTATATAGTGACTTACGGAGACGACATACATGAGGAGGGGTCATTGACGGACAAAGTCAGCTGGCAATGACGTAAACCGCTTTTTAAGTCCTCATGTAGAAACACATTTTTCACATCAAGTCGATTAATCACCAACGCTGTCACGGCTATACTCAGAATTGTGCGAATGGTAGCCGATTTGACAAACTGACTGAACGTCTCACCACAATCGATACCCTCTTACTGATTTGTGCCATTAGCCACAAGTCTCGCCTTATATCTCTCTAGATCACTAATGTCTCTGTATTTGTGACGAAAAAGTCACATACAACGGATCACATTCACCCTCTCTGGTCTAGGAACCAAATCCCACGTGTGTTGTTTCATTAAAGCATTAAATTTCTCATACATAGTCGCATTCCAATTAGGGTCCAATTTGGCTAATTTGGGGTTTTTGAGAATTGGGAAAATTGTTTGTGTGGATAGGTTAAAATGAACTTGGGCTTGAAAATTTCGTGGTCGTACGAATTTCCATTCGCGCGCTGGGCAATGGGCGCGGTTTGACGTGCACGCCACCGGGCCGTTACGGAGGCTCGCGTGGAACGTGGAATCGGGCGCCGCGAGCGAGGAACGCGAAGGCAGATTCGCGGGTCGACGACGTCGAGTAAGACGAGACGCAGGTCGAGCGACGCGCGCGGGGTGGTGGATTTACGCGCGCAGGTGCGCGTAGCGTTATACGTCGTAGAGGGCCGTCGACGGATCGCGGTAGCTTTGTCGGTTGGCGGCCAGCGAGGCGATAGCAATGACGCGGCGGACCTAGGTGCGCGAGTCGAGGACCGGCGCGGTAGATCGGGACTGGCCAAGGCCGCGGTGGCAACCGACGATGGTGTGACTGAGAGGTGGCATCGGTGGGTGGCAGGACCGCCAGCGGTTGACTGATGCAATTGGCTGAGAATGACTCGGGAGATAGCGGGCTCGTCGAGAAAGATATAGTCCATTTTCGACATTTTTGGAGATTCGAAAAAGGGAATATTCTTAAGCCTGAGATTAACAACAAAGGGTTCAACTGTTTATAAGAAGCTTAGCATCAGAATAAGATCATGCTGCTCCCAGTTTGAACTGGTTAATATTCAAGCAACTTAATATAGTTATTCCAAATTTGCAATATGTATGTATTTTCCTTTTTCGTCAAAAAGATATAGACGCTATAGTAATGTGACTTGTCATCCATGATATGATGCAGAACTAAAGTAACTTTTTTACCAACTTAAACTTTTGATTATTAATTGCGTTGAACGCATCAAGTGATTTCAGTAGTACAATAAGTTTAAAATTGAGCTCAAATAATCTATTTGAATCTTTTTACGATCGGTGCGCTATTTAAAGATGAGAAATACAATGGCAAGTGCCTATAAAAATTTGGAACTAAAAGATTGCGTTCTTTATTTGGTGTTTGCATTAGTTAGCTTTATGCATGCTCTATCACATGTTCCACTACAATTTCATACTCAATACTTAATGCTATCAAGTTTCCAATAATATCTAAGATGATGCAACACTAAACACAATGTCACCTGCAAACTCGCACATATTTTTTGGTTATTAGTTCAGATATGCTCTACAGTCTCATAAGGAGTAATTTTACTGTCCTACCATGCTCGACGCCTACAATAATGTCACCTCCCAATGCAGATAGATGCGAGGGGGGGGGGGTTAATATATCACTTGTGAACATAACCCGAAACTCAGAATTCTCGGTCGTGCAGGGTCATAAAGTCAAGAGCAAGACATGGTCTGTTTTCCAAAAGGGAGAACACAAAACTCATAGGAATCCAATTATAGTGAGGACAAAGTACAAGAAATACAGCAGACACTTCTTTGAAAGGATGGGTACATTGAAGATAAATCTGAAAATGTTTACAATGAAACTATTAACTGCTATACCTATTTTCTGATCTCTTCACTAGAACTAAAATCCAAAGCCCCTTTTAAGTGAGAATAAAATATCTTCAAACTTGGTCGATCCAATAGCCAGACAACTGATTGCTGTGGTAAAATTTTGCCAAAAGTAGTGATTTGCCCCTAAATAAAATATTTTCATCAGTCAATGACAGTGCCTTACAAATATCTAACTTTTTGAACTATGAAAGAAACTTCTAATGGTAACACATTGATACCCAAATCAAAGAATCACTTGCATTGCTATCATCACTATATTTAACAGCTTAAACATCAAAGGCAACTAGTGCTTAAATATCAAAGGCAACTAGAAATTCATAATTGAAGAATTCCACATCGAAAGGTTAAGTCAATTACTCAAATGGTCAAATATTAAAGAGAAATCTTAATCATACTGACTATTACAAAAGGATTACAAGTATGCTTAAGCATATTTAAGAAACCATATACATTACTGGATGACTTTGTCATCATATCATATACATTAAGTCTAATGTATTTCAAAGTCCTTGAAATTGGAAGTTCAAAATGTTGCTGAAAGTATTCAAGAGCTGTCAAGAGAAATCTCGTCTCTTAGTAAGCATTAAAATAGTCTAGACCTTAGTATAAAGGAGTATAGTTTTTCTCTCTCAGAACTATTATCATTAGAGTTGATCTATGCTATTAATTGAAGTACCTTTTATTCGGGAGACTCAATGCAAGGGTAGGTGACTGGTCAAAACATAACAAATGTGCAAGATCTATCAAGCAAACTTACTACAAACAGACTGCATTCTCGATTACCTTTGCCCCTTAAAATATGAACAGAGCACATATGCACTTACAGTAAGCAAGAATGTGCCATAAACAAATACAACGCCCAGCAACATTTTCTCCCTTCCTCATTCATAGAATACCTTTGACCAAGCATTGGTGCCTGTATTACTTTTCTTTTTTTATTAACAAAAGAAAGGTGCCGCTATCATTTTGAGGGAACAAGTAGCAGCGAGTTTCAATATGCAAATTAAACTAATTTTAGGAGAATAAATAGTATTACCAGTTCAAATACTTTGTTGCCAAAAAGTTATAGCCCCTTCTGTTCAGGATCAGCAACTACTGAATCAGGAAGTGTCGTTTCTACCGACTTCCTAGGCCTTCTGTACCAGAGGAAAGCAAACCACAAAGTTCTGAACAATGCCCCATTTATGCAGGTGTGGAATAAAAATTCGACCCCAATATGGATAATATGGTCCCAGCAACTTTAGCAGTGTGAAGAAAACACCAATGGCAATCAAATGCCAAGGAACTTCTGCATTCTAACATTGTAAACAGAGCAGAAAAATGTCAGAATACAACCAAAATTCATTCATGTTATTTTCTTCTTGCACAAAAAAATCAATTCTAGAAATACAGCACAAACATTTGTCCACCATTGCAAAAAGCCAAATACGGATAAGTTGAGTTGGGGGGAAAAAGGAAACAAGGATAGGAAAACAGAACAACATAAGATGTGATCGTAGAAAATAATTGCGAACTTTTCATCTATCTATGTTTCCAAGTTTTACCAACTACGAGGCAGAGAAACTCTAGAGGCAACCTAAGATGCACCTTTTTTTTTTGTTGAGAAATGATCTAATCGATGCATTTAATTGGTAAACATTGGATATATTATTTATGTTGAAAACATAATTAAGTAGAACAAAAGTGTGCTCTCTCTAACAGCTTAAGCTTTTAGATGAGATGGTCACACACTTCAACTATTAACATGAAACAAAACTGTATCTGCAACATGGAATTTAACCATCAACAATCTTCTGCTAGAATTTCATTGAACTATGTAGAGCAAAAAAGATCACCTTGAGATATGGATACGACTCCAGAGCTGCTGACTTCAAGATGTCAGCAATAGCAATGCCAACAATAATAAGAAGCAGGGTGATATAAAGCTTCATTTCATGTGCACAGTAGGACAACTCGCTGATTGAGGAAACTACAAGTACTGGTACATACAAGTATTTGATAACTGTCAAAACAGTGTCAAGAATAAGTTGAACAAAATTGTCCAGTGCTATATTCCAAGGGAAACTCTTGACATGTGTAGGTGCACTGTCCCACAATTTCCTTGCCTGGTCTATTATGTTCTCCAAGTTAAATTTGTGAGGTTCATCTGATTGTCCAGCTGCTGCTATGTTCATATTGCAGATTATTTCACGTCTTGCAATTGGACGTGTCCCATATTTTCTGATGCTCAAAATGCACATATTAGACTTAGTCAACGGTGGTAAAATCTGCCAAGATAGAAGACAACTGTCATCCAGATTGATTGAATAACAGGAGAAAAGAAGCAAGCCATGAAAAAAAAAATTAATATCAAGAACAAAGACACTACAATAAACTAAGAGGTAAGAGCAGTAAAAAAAAGAGAAAGAACCAAAACAACGGCAACAGAAAAGAAACAACCATAGTAGTAGTAATAGTAGTGGGAACTGGACGACGAACATCCACTAACCTAGTAATCTAATGGAGGGCTACAAACTTTCTCAAATAATTTGTCAAACGGAAAAGGAATTAAATAAGTGTACATTCACATTTGAATGTAAAATATAGAAGGTAGCTTGGTGCTTTGGTTTTAATATGATATGAATGGGGACAGATGACTAAAGTAAAAACAAACATAAGAGCCTATCAAGTTTCAACCATAAGCTCTACATGGATATGAGAATATTGCACGCATAAGTTTACAAAGTAAGGCCAACATACCAGATTTCAGATCATCAACCTCTAAACCATCAAAGAGCAGTTGAATTACATTTCCCTTTTTATTTCTCAAGGAAAAAGTACATAAAAAGAAAATCCCCTTTCAGCAAAAAGCAGATTAGACATATAATTGATGCTGCTTTCAACATAATCAAAACTTCAGCTTTCCATTGTATGAATATTTTCCATAGTAGTGCTGCATTGTCAAAGTGGTGATATATGCAAAGCAACATTTTTAGATTACTCACACTTACTACTGTTAATTATCCTCCATTGCATGTGATCGACTCATATGCAATCTCGATGAAGTGGCGATGAGTAGATGGAGCAATGTGAAATACGGTTGAGAGAGACTTGTGGGAGCAAAAGAAGAAACTGCTCTTCTAAGATATTATTATAACTAATATCTCAAATGAGTACAAGGTGGAGTATATATATACACCTACACATCTTTGCTAACCAACTTACTTAACCAACTCAATTAGCTAATAACCACTAATAACTAATTTAATGAGTATGACTAATCATCTACAACGCACCTCATGATACTTTGGTACACATATCTAATACTTCTACACCCCCTCAAGCTAGGCAAAATAAAGATGTTCTTCATGCCAAGCTTGGATAGCAAAAACTTGTGTTGCCCACGACTAACAACTTTAGTAAGCAAATCCGCTGGTTGATCAGCCGAATGGATGTACACTGGATGAATGAGTCCAGTCACGATCTTCTCTCTAGTGAAATGACAATCAATGTCGATGTGTTTGGTGCGCTCATGAAACACTGGATTGGCAGCAATAAGGAGAGCAGAGTGACTGTTAGTGTGCACTGGAACAAGCAGTTCCACAGTCATGTCAAGCTCCCTATAAAGGCCCTCAAGCCACACCACTTCAGCAATAGAGGCTGCCAGTACGCGATACTCAGCCTCAGCTGAACTTCTGGAAACAGTGACTTGTTTCTTGGAGGAGAAGTGTCAAACATAACCAAATATCCAGTAATAGACTTTATGTTGTTGGGACATGATCCCCAATCAGCATCACAATAAACCTGCAGACAATGAGAGCTAGTGCTGCTCAGTAGAACCCCGGCTCCTGGGGTTCCTTTGATGTATCTGACAATCCTGAGTCATGCATCAAGATGGGACTGTTTAAGAGCCTGCATAAATTGACTGAGACAATGAACTGAGTAAGCAATGTCTGGCAGTCTGCCAATCAGCCTTCTGTAGGTTCCAGGGTCCAGTAGCAAAGGATCCTTGATTGGGCATGTATCCCCAGATGCAACAGTTGTAGTAATGTGAGTATCAAAATCTGAGGTGGTTAATTTCTGATGCATTTCCATAGGAGAAGGGGATGGTTTAGCCCCTGACATCAGAAATTAACTCCAAAACATACTTTCTCGGATACATTACAAATCCTTGGTTGCTCCTTGCAAATTCAATACGAAGAAAGTATCGAAGCTCACCAAGATCCTTTATTTTGAATGCAGACTGCAGTGTCTTCTTTGTCGACTGAATCAATATGCTATCATTCCCAGTGATCAGTAGATCATCCACATAAACTAGCACAATGACCATTTTCCCATCCTCATGCTTGGTGAACAAAGAATAATCTCTGAGGCTCTGTGTAAATCCAGAGGCAACTAATGCTGAGGTCAACTTGAGGTTCCAGTGTCTGGATGCCTGCTTTAACCCATACAGAGACTTCAACAATCTACAGACCTTCCCATTATCTGAATGAAATCCTTCTGGAAATTGTTAAACACTTCTTCAAATAAATCACCTTGCAGAAAAGCATTGTAGACATCCATTTGGTAGACAACCCACTATTTGACTGCTGCAATAGATATGGCAGCCCTAACTATGGCCATCTTAACAACAAGTGAAAATGTCTCTTGATAATCAAGTCCCTCCCTTTTGTTATATCCCTTGGTAACTAGTCTTGCTTTGTACCTTTCAGTCTTCCCGGTAGCTTTATATTTGATTTTATACACCCATTTGCATCCAATGACTTTATTTCCTCTAGGTAGTGTCACCAGCTCCCAGGTCTTATTCTCTTCCAATGCCTGAATCTCAGCCTGCATTGCTTCAATCCATTTAGCATCCTAAGGAAGCAGCTTCCTTGTAATTGCATGGTTCTGTAACAACTGAAGATTGTGCAATAAATGCTTGATATTTGGAGGATAGATTAGAGTAATTCAGTCCTGCAGACACAAAATATAAACAAGCAATGATCCTTGTGTGACATAATCCTTGTGCCAAATAGGAGATTTGCTGGCCCTTGTAGATCTTCTTAAGTCTGAAGCAGGAACTTGCATATCTACATTGTCATCCTCAGATATAGGATTATTATCTGAAGTGACACTAGTTACTGGGTATGTTGTTGTTGTTATCTGAAGTGACACTAGTATCTGATATGATACCAGTATCTGAGTGAGGAGCAACTACAATTTTATTAGGGTGCACTAGATCATCATAATGTATGAATCATGCAGCGAATAGACTCCATTCCACTCATCAGCATCATTTCTAAAAGGAAAAACATTCTCCATGAAAACTACATCTCTACTCATGAAGACAATTCTATTATCCATGTCATACAATTTATATCCTTTCAGATCGAGCCATATCCTGTAAGAATGTACTTTAATCGCTCTAGATCAACTTGTCATGATTAAGAAGATTGGTCGCAAAACATAGACTCCCAATTACCCTTAAGTGGGATAGTGAAGGGACAGATTTGTACAACATTTCATAGGGAGACACATTCTTTAAAATGTAAGGAATTCGCTTAAAATGTATAACGCTTCCTCAATACAAAATCCCTGCATCTATCTCGCAAACATCCTCGATCTTAATGGCCCTTGCCGCTTTCTAATATACGCCGTGTTTCTCTCAACTACTCCATTTTGTTGGGCGTGTGGCATGAACTCTCACGCACTACACCATGCCAAAGAGTTCCTCGCAACTATTATTAAAGAACTCACCCCATCATTCGACATCACTGCTTAATTTTTGTTCCAAACTGTGTATGTACTGCTATAAAGAAACTCTTTAGTAAAGTAAACACATCTGACTTCAATCTCATCAGAAACACCCAAGTACACCTAGAGTAATCATCCACAATTGTAAGAAAATACCTCATTCCATTATAAGTGTCAACTCTATAAAGCCCCCATACATCCATATGCAACAATTGAAAAGAGTTGGATGACCTGGTTGAGCTAATGGGAAATGGTATTCTAGTCTGTCTTGCTAGGTGACATATTTCACAATTATGCAATGTAAAAGAACTATTATTCTGAAAGCAAGGTATTTTCCTCAACACATTCATTTGGGATACACATACGCCTCTCGTGCCGATCACAGACGTTGTTCTGAGTTGCTTCCAAGCACTGGTGCAACTCCTTCCCTTTATTCTTCTTGTCCAGACAAAGTATGTATAGTCTATCTTCTTCAGTACCAATCCCCCTCACCTTCCCAGATGAGAGATCCTGAAATATACAACATTTGGGGAAGAAAGAGACTACAATTTAGTTCCTTTGTCACCCTAGAAACTGACATCAAATTGAACTTAAATGTTGGAACACAAAGAACATTTTTCAGGACATCACCTCCTCCCATATGGTAATCACCAATGTGTGATATCTTAGTCGACTCTCCAGTATACCTTACCTACACTCTCTGTCAAGTGTTTATTATGTAGGTCTTGTTGGTTAACAACCATATGATTTGTGGCTCCTGAATCTACTATCCATTTTATCAAAGTCTGTGTATCAAAGTTATTGATACCTGCCATGTTGGCCACAATGGTGTGTGGTTTTCCAGGCTCCTGCTGATCCTTGAGCAAATTGAGTAGTTGTTGATGTTATTGAGGTGTGAACTGGTGTGATCCCATTTGTCTCTCGCAGCAGATGCTGACTCTCAGAATTGTCACGCCCAACTCCTGGCTCACATCGGTGCCCCTACCCGCACCCTTCTATTCATACAACACAAACAAACTGCGAAAGATAATTAACACTCTTTTTTTTCTTTAAACAAAGGCAAAGCCGGCAAGGCTGCCATAATATATATCACACCCGAAAGGGTCTACAACCGTACAACAATGTAAATACAACTCACGCTAGTCCAAATTCTACATACGAATACGCACTTAAGATTTTCGACAAGAATTATGACGACAAGCTCCGCCACTTTTGAAATACACCACTTGCCTACCAACCGTATCAATGGTAAGCTCCGAGAAAGGAAAACTAATCAATTAACGGCTCAGACACGTGATCACCCAATCGCGAACTAACCTAAACCTAAACCTAAAACTGCTACCTCGCCGGGAGAATGATATAATGTCATGGGACTCTAACCCACATACATATATAAGTCAAATAATCTTTGACTCTCATTATCATAAAATGAATAATCCATCATTTTAGCAAACCAAGACAATACCATGCCTTTCCTTTAAACCAAGACAATTACCATGCCTTCCTTTTAACCAAACCAAGACAATTACCATGCCTTCCTTTTAACCAAACCAAGACAATTACCATGCCTTCCTTTTAACCAAACCAAGACAATTACCATGCCTTTATTTTAACCAAACCAAGACAATACCATGCCTTCCTTTTAAAATAATCAAGACACTAACACCCGTAGTATCAAGACACTTCCATTTTTAACAATCAAGTTACTACACGTTTTAACTCAAGTAAATTATACCTTTCAAATCAAGTCAAGTATACTTTTAACACCAAGTAATTTATACATTTCAATTAGACAACCCAAGGTGTCATCAAGAGAATAGATAGAACAACTTCTATTTAGAAACTCAAGTACTATTAATGAAATAGATAGAACTACTTCCTAAAAACTCTTACCAACATCTCCCATAAGACTTGGTAAAGACTTTTAGGAACCATTCAGACATGCTTTAAACACCGAAACCACCACATGAATACCCTTAACTTCTAAGAGTAAAATAACTTCCCTTTTTATAAAACCCAAAGATACTAGCACTGGTAGCAAGGCACTTTCACTTTTAAATCAAGTATTTTACACTTTTTAAACCAAGTGACTTATACTTTTAAAATCAAGTGACTCTACACTTTTTAATATCAAGACAAGTATACTTTTCAAATCAAGGCAAGTATACTTCAAGAAACAAGTAATGTATACTCCAATAACAAGGCAAGTATACCTCAAGAACAATCATGCCGATAGAAGGAGTTCACATACCTCGTTGACGACTAACCAACACGACAAGTAGCATACGCCCCAATGTACTTCAACCTTATTGGCTATTCCACATGCCAAGTAGAATATGCTACACGTAGTACTTCAACCTAAAATGACAATAACACTTCTATCAACTTCAAGCTTACTAGTGTAAGACTTACCAAATAATTGTCCTTTTATTCTACGGAAATTTGGGCAACACCTCCTTTGTTTCTACGTACTTTTCCACCTTTTCCAAGGCCCGAATTCATCAACCAACAAGCCACATTTAAGGCACAACCAACAGTTAACCAAAGGGGATTACACGCCTAACTTGACGTGTAAAATTCTGCCCCACAATCACATTAAAATACCCACACAATACCCATAATAAACCAACATTAAGGGTACAATGTGAAGCCTTTAACACCCTTATTCCTTAGGACTTTCACTAGTCATTTTACCATATTAAACATGTATGTTAGGGGCTGATTTTCCAGCATACCTACACCCCAAAACAGTCCATAAAAACTGCATAACAACATCCAACAATTTTATAGATTTTACGACCAACAACTACAATCCGATGTCCTTTTCCTTAATTCCTTTTAATCCAATTTTCATTCCAACATGTTATATAAGTTATATAAACTATCAACAACTATATTTCCTTCATTATATAACATGCGACAAGTGTTATTAACAACAATAATAACCAACGAATCCAACGACGACAAACATTGCCTAGTCTCGGCCAACTTGCCAAAAATGGCCCAAATACTTTTCAATCTTCATTCTTTTTAGTACAAGCTCATCTATACATGTCAACAACAAGTAATATCCAATTACTTTAAAAGAAGAAGAGATTTTACCTTCAAAAAACCTCAAAAATGCCCAAAACAGTCCGTAGGTGTTTGGCCCGCAGTTTTCGTTTCGCTTCACTTCTTCAAGTTCCAATCACATATATGTGACCCCTATGAGCTTATACACAACTTCACTTTGTATTTCACTTTCAAAAGTCGACTAACCTTAGGGTTTCACACCTCTATTCTCGCCATACCATGTTCTTGGGTTTAAGGGTTATCTTGGCTTAGTACTCCATTAGGGAGCTTAGTCTGATTGTGGATTTATCATCAAGGATTAAAAATTTTGGTCCCCATAATTGCTCTGACCGAGAGCCTCACAAAGAGAAAGAGATGTAACGTCAGAATTTTGGCCACGTGTAGAAGTCTTGCACTCACTCTATGTATATATATAAATGTAATCCAAGTAGCAAGACAAGTGGAGTGGGACCCACATGGCCCACTTGTCCACTTGTCTCTAAAATATCTATCCAAGTCTTCCAAATATCTAAGTCAAATAGTCAAGCCAAGACAAGTGGGGGTGACATGTGTCGCCCTCCGATTCGTCCAAAATTATTTCATCTCCCAAAAATTCATAATTGGCCAAAATATCTCAAAATATTGTGGGCCCCACAAAACCGTAAAATTTTCCGGTGGGCCCCACGTGACCAAATCCGAACTTAAAAATCCATAATTCCAATATAATCTATAAGTCCCAAATACCAAATTTGAGAATCAAATTCCAAGTCGTTAACTTTTTCCTTCACAAAATTTTCGAACCTTTTCCTTAAGAAAAAGTAATTATTCTTTCCTTCCAAAATTCAAATCTTAAATTCTTAATCACGTTCTCAATTAGTAGCTCTGGTATTACGGGGTGTAACAATAATGTTGTGTATAGACTTGTTCAGGTCCTGGCTGATACCGATCTTCATTTCTTTGTCCAGTGTCTTCATACAGAACCTCACTTCCCGTCACCATATTAACCTTCTTTGTCTTGCTCTTAAAGTCATCTGGATAACCATTTAATCTATAGCAATCTCTCTGCACGTGTCCTGTCTTATTACAGAATGTGCACTTCTTTAGCTTGTTACACCTATCTTCACGTGTCCTTCGTATGACAAAAGTCACATATCACATTTGAATTGTAGGACTTCTTTCTATAAGCATCATTTCCATGGTTAGCAAGAAGAAACATCAAGATGAGTCACCTACATCACGATCCCCTCTACCGTTCCAATGACTCCTCTGACTTTCATCCTGATTTATTATAGGATATACTTGATTCAGATTTGGCATTTGATGCATCAACAACACTTGACTCCTCACTTGACCATAGCTGTCATTGAGTTCCATCAAGAATTGTCGCATCCTTTGATATTGAATGTGCACTATAAAATCTTTGGATTTGTCACAGCAACTTGGTACAGGCATAATCGAGTTATATTCATCCCATAAGTCCTTGAGCCTCGAGTAATATACAGACACAGGAAGTGTCCCTTGTCGCAATGTGAATATATCCTTATGCAATTGAAAGGCTCTAGAGCTATTGACCTTGTCAAATCTGTCTCGCAATTCCTCCCATATCATGTGAGAATCTGAATTAAAAAGCATTCCATGCAGTAAGCTTTTACTCACATTCCCCATCAACCATGATATTACTATAGCATTGCATCTTTCCCACAGATTAGCAAGGTTTCCAATGAAGTCTTCCTTCTTCACTCTTCTTCACTGTTCCATCAATAAACCCCATTTTGTTCTTCCCCAAGCTTCATCGCCCTGTTCCATAGTGTGTAATTGTCGATAAGTGTAATTCCAACTGATAATGATCCAGGGGCGTCAGATGGATACAAGTACAATGGATGGTTATGATCAATGCTAATGGCTTCAGCTCCATTCGAAGAATTTCCTTCGATACTTCCCATTCTATCTCAAATACAGATTCAGTTTCCATCAATTGGATAAAATTGTTATTCACACATGCATGCAACGAAATCAACAAATGTGATCCTCGATCTGCTCGATCTGCTTTGTGTTGCAGCAAAATCGACTAGATCTACAATTTCTCCTTGTCAATTTGTTTCGTGTGTGACAAAACGACTAATACACTACAGAAATTACCTCAACATCAAATCTGTGAATTCGATCAATTGATCCAGATTACTCGATCTAATTCCTTCACTAACATTGCTCGATTTCTCCAATTTCTTCACTGAATTGCATCAATAACCTTGGGCTTTGATACCATGTTAATTATCCTCCATTGCATGTGATCGACTCATATGCAATCTCGATGAAGTAGCGATGAGTAGATGGAGCAATGTGAAATACGGTTGAGAGAGACTTGTGGGATCAAAAGAAGAAACTGCTCTTCTAAGATATTATTATAACTAATATCTCAAATGAGTACAAGGTGGAGTATATATATACACCTACACATATTTGCTAACCAACTTACTTAACCAACTCAATTAGCTAATAACCACTAATAACTAATTTAATGAGTATGACTAATCATCTACAATGCACCTCATGGTACTTTGGTACACATATCTAATACTTCTACAACTACTACAGCAATATTAGCACACAGTAACTCCACAAAGGTAGAATACCCTTCTCAGACCCCACTTTGTGTTATTACGCTACCAAATAAAATTTCAGCGTGCCATAAGTAAAGAAGTAATTGTGTAGCATCCAATACTTTAAACCTAGAGTCATACACATGCTTAAATAATTGAAGAAATCGGGGCTAAGCAATTAACAAAATGATAAATTGCTTTAAAATCCAGAAAACGAGGTCTAATCTCCTTATGTTATGTGGGTCACCTGAAAACCATGGGCGGCTGGAGAATTGAGTTTGAGAGCCATGAAGTGTGTAACTGACATGAATGGGCCGGCACGGAGGTATATTATCCAAAGAAAAATATTACGTTAATCTGGACTTTGATTTTATTTACATAATGATTATTAGATAGTTAATTTAATTTGATTGGTTTCATTAGAAAAGAAAAAGTAAACATTTTATACACTAACAAAAATGATTCTGGCTATTTAACTCCAAAAATATTATTAAAACGGGCAATATCCTCCAAACCAAACAGATAAATTCTCACAAAATCGATATCATGTACTAACTTATAAGGAGTATGTGAGAATTAAATTTAAAAAATGATAAATCTTAAACAATTGAGACTTTTTAGGGCGATAAATTTTCAAAGCTTGAGAATTTAACTATATAGTAATCTCTTCGTTGACACCATTTTACTAGGCACAAAGTTTAAGAAAGAAAAATTGACTTTTGAAATGTGTAGTATAAAATAAATCCTAGATAATTATGTGGCTATAAATTATTTTATTAAGGGTAAAAAAGGAAAATTTAAAGTTAAATTGTTTCTAATTATAGAAATACGACATTCTTTTTTTGACAGACTAAAAAGAAAATGATGTCACATAAATCGGCATAAGAGATGTAAATACACTAGGTTTCAAATAAATACATGACATGTGCTTCTCCATACTTTTATCACTTAACCATAACTAATTATAGTATATTTATCTTAATATTTCACTTTAACCATGATTAACTATATAGTTTTGTATAATGTATGACCGTGTGAGTGAATTTGTATTGAGCATTTTGGTGTACTATGACTCTAAACCGGGGTAATGTTTGACAAGATTTCGAGTTTACAGTGGCTCACCGTCACCGGTGGAAGTGTCGACCAAAATCTGGCTAAAAAGAGCTAATTGAATCCTTCACCAAAACATAAAGCTACCTATGCCCAAAGATTTACACATCAATTATTTGGTTTTATTCAAATTTGATGCCAGCCCATGGGGCTAATGTTTTGCATGAACAAGACTAAACACAAGGAGAAAAAGAGGATACAACACCCACATATCCACCCCTGTTCAACTTTATCTTTTGGCACAATATTTCCTTCTGGGGCGTACAACTAGCAAATAAATATAGGATGCATCTGAAAACTAAGCCAGGAACCAAAAACTTCAGCAGCAAATGTTGGGGCAATCTCTCCTTGTGGAAAATAATTAGACTTCACAAAACCTGCAAGGAAGACGGGAAATAAAAGATAACATGTCAAAAAATGTTCAGGGCTGCCTTTCAAGGATGATCATATACACATTCCGGAGTATTGTTCGCCCGTGGGAAGAAAAACAAAGATATGTAACTACACCAAAGAGTCTATAGTGCTCTACAGTCTTCACAACATTATTTGCTTTCAATGACTAGATTAGCTAGGAAACACTCAGTTCTTGCAGCTACGTGATCAGGCTCAGCAGGGTATGGACAAACTGTAAATATCCGAAATTGAGACTTGATTTTGAGCATCAGTACATCATTTGACCCATCAATATTCTGCATAAAACCTAATTCAGATTACAAGCACGAGAGAAAAATAGATCTGAACGAGAAAAATTGATGACTTTGTTAATTATAGAGAACAACTGGCAGGAACAGGATTTAACTTGTGCCAGTACATACTCATGTTGCTTCACAGAGGACAAACCAGACACTCTTCATGCTACATTACAGATTCCTCTATTTTGTTTTCCCTTTATTCAGGTACAATGCAAGAAGTAAGAGAGAGAGAAGGAGAGTAAGAAGAGAACAAGAAAAGTCAAAGGTGAAAAACATGGTATGTTGACAACAACTGGCTCATTACCATATCTCCAGAAAGCAATTGCAAGATGAAAGAGCTTTACCTTAAACGATCGGGAGGAATGAACCACAAATATTTTACGGAAACAAAGGCAGGCAACCGAGTCCCAAGTTCTCTGGAATTCCCATCATTAAGTTAAGATTCTGTAAGGCTTGACCGGAAGCTCCCTTAACAAGATTATCAATCTACAAAAGGCAATTGGGAGTTTAAAGTTGGTAAGCAACACCTAATCTAATCAAAACAACACATGCAGTCTATAAAAACATGCTGCAAAACTTACAACAGATATTATTATTGCTCTCCCAGGAATCCGGTCTGGAAATACATTCATGAGGCAGTAATTTGATCCTCTAACATGTCGAGTATGGGGAACTTCTTTGTTGTTCAGCAACACCACAAATTCTTCATGCTGGAGAAGGTGAAATACATACATATATCAATCATCCTAAAGAGAAAACATAACCTTTTTACTTATGCAGAGATGTAGACGAATGATATGTCATAATTACTTATCTTGGACTCTAAAGATGACAGGATAACTTCTCTTCACTTGCACAAAGATATATATCTCAAAATCTTTTGGGGGTGGGATGAAATGTTATATACAACAGCGTCCTAATCCCAACACTCGTTGGGTCAGCTATATGAAGTGTTATATGTATTGCTATTAATTCTAGCCAGGCTATTGTGGTCAACCTTTTCATTGACTCTAAGATCTAAGAAAAAGCAGGTCTAGTCCCCCCTCACAGCCAAGTGTTTGGTGGTTCTTTGCTTTAGCAAATTAAAAATCCAAGTTTAGCTTTCTTTATCGACCTTCTTAGACAACAGCCATTTCTCATACGATTCAGCAAAAAAAATTAAATTATACCTTCAGATAGTTTAATAAACAATTTAACAGAAGTGTAGCATTCGCACAAAACATAGATTAGGTGGACTCCTTCAAGTTTCTGACATCACAAGGAGATCTCTTGTTAAACGTTACAACTACAAACGGAAAGCGTCACAATGAATAGCATGAAGCCTTTTAACAAAATGAGAACTCTTTCAAATTTGAAAAGGAAAAAATTATGTGATATTATGTCGTAAGCAACCTCGGGAATACATTGAAAACAGAAATGGATTGAGGAATACACTAACAGGAGAAATGGAGTTCAATTGGGTGAAGTGGAGAAACAAAAATGGTAATGAAATCCATGAATTAAATGCTACTCAGGTCATGCGGCAGAAAGTACATACCTCATAGTAGTTACCAAGGTGATCTTTCAAATCCTGAGTTGTCACTCCTGGAGCCATTTCCACATAAATAGTCGATTGCATACCACGGCTCTGTAGCACAAAAAGTAATGCAGATTAAAAAAAACAAGCCAAGAGAATTACCTGCTGAACAGGGCGGCTAGAAAAACTCGAACTGGGTTCAGCTGTTACCATTGGCATAAGATGTGGAGTGAAGCTAACAGTAACTTTTGAATTTGCAGCTTCTGATAATCCTTGTTCAATCTCTGGCACTGTAAATAAATTCAGAACTCTCACTAGTAAAATTACACTTGATAAGAATTTCCTAAGCAAAACTCAGGTGAATGGAGATTTTGTCAGCACGGAACAACCCGTTTTGCAAACTTCTGAAAACTTGAGGTACATACATGATAAAAACAGGCAAATGGAAGAGATAAACAATTGAACTTCATACAGAATCAAAGTCGCTCAACTAGTACCATTAAGTTAAAAGTCTTTGGGTTTCTCTGACATAAAATTACTTCTAAACTATGGTCAATGACAAAATAAATTGTCATATTCATGGAATAATGAGTATTGTGATATGATCCAAGTCTATTGGCTTAATAATAGTTGTCCATTTTACAGCAAAATACTATTTCCGTCCTTCTGAGAAAGAATCATGTTATTGCTATGTGAAAAGACAGATGAATCTTGCTTCTTAGCCTTCTTTTATAATTTCTTAAAATATCTTTTATCCATTTCTGAATTGGTTCAGCCTTCAGCTTGGTCCCATAGAGTATCATGTTGAGATGAGATGAATTGCCAATTTTTAGTAATTCTAATGTAAACTCTTCCATTAAAAAATTAAGAAACAATAACTAAGACAGTTTGGATTAATAAATAAAGCTTTCATTATTTGCACAGCTAAAAAAGATTACTGACCATGCCGATGTCTGGTTATACCATAAGAATGTATTCCTTCAGCTATTTCAGTGTATAAATTTGCTTCCTTTGCACCACGACCTGCAAGATAAAGTTAGAGAAGTTGGTTACTACTGCTATAGTACTACAAGTGGTAGTCATTACTAGGAAAGGATACAGAAAAGTACAAAACCTGCTCCACTAACACCAGATTTTGAGTCAATAATTATGTTTCTTACTTCAATGAGGTTGGACTGCAAATATAAAGACAAAATCAACCAAGAGTGAGCCGCGGACAAAACACAGGAAAGGAAAAGCTAAATACATTAGAATGATACAGATGGCCGAGTTCTCAACCAAAAGAGAACATCTTAAACACAAATTGCTCTTCCAGTGTATGAGCACTATAGCATTTGTGCACCAAGCACCTTAGACTGACGGCAAGCAAAGAAAACCATATCTCAAAATTACAAAACACAATTTCAGTTACATTTTGTAAAACAAGCTGGCATATGGTATCTATTTCCACTAAATTATAAACAAATTATAAATGATGAAGGTTATACTTTATCATGGCTTAGTCGCTTTCGTTAATTACATTATAAAGGCCTTTGAGTCACCTATATTAGCACCTTAGAATTTAGTCAGATACTCGTTCAATTGGTATCTATTTCACTAAATTATAAACAAAAATCTGCTTCTGGATGACTAAAAGTTACGCAAACATTGAAATTGCTTGCCTAGGACGCCAGAAATTAGCCTTCGATTAAAAATCAGCTGAAAATATTCGTTATAGATTGGATATTTTAAAGGTTAAAAAGGACATGTAAGATTATTAGATGAAGGTCAAAATGATGAAGGTTATACTTTATCATGGCTTAGTCGCTGCTAATTACATTTTTTACTGCTTTGAACTTTTTGTCCTTTTATGCTTTCTCTTGAGCCGAGGGTCTTTCGAAATGCCTCCTACCTTGGTAGGGGTAATGTCTCACAGACACTCTACCCTCCCTGCACTCCCATGTTGTGGGATTTTATTGGGTATGTTGTTGTTGTTCTTATAGTTTTAGAAGGGATAATTCATTTCAAATTCAGATTTTCCAACAAAGGAGGCCTATATATAGATCCTTCCATTTTTAAGAAATCTTGACAAACTCACAAGGAATGCAATAAAAGATATGCTTTGTTTTTCAACTTAGACGCAAACCTTTATCAAGGGAATAAGAGGAAGCTGAACAGATGTTGGATAACAGCCAGGATTTGCAACTAGACGTGCATTTTGAATTTCTTTCCTTGAAATCTCAGTCAAGCCATAGACTGCTTCTTTCTGCATCAATTGAAAGAATAATCATTCAATATGGTGACCTTATATTGGCCTCAAAGAGATATATTAGGAAAACTAATGGAAGAATTCTCTCATTTCCACATATGCGAGTCCAAATTTTCTGGTTATTACTCTTGATTGTACACCTTCACATAACATTATATATTTGTTTTGTTTATTATGGGTGATATAACATTATACATTTGAATAAAAGATGAAGTTCTTTTTTTTCTTTTTCATTTTTCTGGAAGGAGGGATAGAAGAAATCAGCTACTCTACCTGCAAAGCCGTTGCTTTGTGAGGCTGGCCATACCATTCCTCATACTCGGCAATATCTTGCAATCTGAAGTCCTACATGACCATCACGATGACAGTAAGTATAGAGCATGCTTGAGATGCAGAGTCAAGAAACTATTTTAAGTATAGAAGAAGTATAAACTGAATGCCTACCGCAGAAAGATCAACAATTTTTAGATTTGTTGGGAGACTTTTGATAATTTCCTGCACAATGTAAGTAATTAACAAAAATAAAAACTTAAATGCAAGGCTCAGAATCTCCATTAGAAATTACGATAGGCTAAGTATGATGGACCACTCTTCCTTCCATATGACACTGATTGATTTTGGGAAAACCAAGACATGGAATAGCTACAAACCTGAGTTGTACCATGTGGTAAACAACAAAAAACGGCATCCACGGCAGAGAAATCTGCATCCTTAACAGCGATTAGATTTGGCAGATCCTGTATAAGAATGGTTGATAAGGACCAGATGTAGAGATAGTAAAATTAATACTTCAGGATCTAAATTGAGAATGCACAATCCTTTCCCTCAGAAAGGAAGAGCAGGATAGGAAATAATCTTACAAAAGTCTACTAATGAAAGAGAGTTAGATATAGAAGAGACTCAATCTCCTTCATGATTCTTTCATATAGTCAAAAAGTCAAGCAAAAATTAAGATAGCAAAACATATCCATAACTATTTATCAAATAAATTCCTACTTTTGAGTCCTATATGAAATCAATTCAAAAGTAAAGTCCAACAAGAAAGAATACAATCATGCAAATATGAAGATACATACTTGTGTGACCAGGTGAGGGAAAACAGATTCGATTGATTGGCCAGCTTTCCTGTCAGCCGTCATCAAAGTAATCTGAAAATGTGGATGATTTCGCAGGAGTCTAATAATCTGCAACAAATTTTATACTTGTCAAGTGAAAATCATAGAACCAAGGGATGCGCATGATACGTCTAACAATATATGAAAGAAGAGCATGATTGTAACCAAGCAAAATTACCCGAAATGACACGATATCACACTGCAGAAACAGAAGATTAACTTAATCGGATAAACGGGTACAGAAAAGGGCCATTAAAGTTCTAGCCAGGATTAAAATTACAATGGGAGGAAATACTATTCTCTTATTCATCTTCCAGGATTTTTCATCTCATATACAACACATAACTTCCAAAGATCAAAATCTCCTTCTCGAGTATAATATATTAGAATAATAACTATTTTCTTCCACTGTAAAATCTCCAAAAAAGATTTGACTATCCAGACAAATATTCAGAGGAAATGGAAGATTCATTTTCCATATTATTCAATGATTATTTTCACCATCTTCAATCTCTTTGAAACAATATACTACAAGACAAGCTACTTGTCTTCCTAAATATTAGGTAGTATCCAAACTATCATAGTTGTTTTAACAACACACAACAATCAATAATGTAGTGGCAAACGTTACTTTCCTGTTGTACCTTAAAGCACAACCCTCGCACAAGACAATTTCAGAACAACTGCATCTGCAGAGTCTCAAACAATGATCCAGGTTCACTCCTTGACCAAAATCAAAGTTAATCTTTTATTGTTATTTTTTGGGTTTACATCTACGCATGTTTGTTGAGCTTAGTTGTTAAAGTGGTAGGGCAACTTGCTGCGTAGACAATGGTAACTTTTAGAATGCGTCTGAGCTAAATTAAATAAAAATATAAAATAAGGGGAAAAGCAATCTCAACCAAGTGTCTTTGCACCTTTGTTTTGTTCTAAGAAGAAACAACAATCACTCAAGAAATATTAATTATGTTTAAATGCAATAATGAATAGGTCCAAAAACTAATTTTTGGTGCAAGAGTTATACGTTTTTCTTAGAGTAATTATGGGATATCTCATAATTACCTCCCATTTATTATAATTGATATGTAATGTATTGTAATTATTATGATTGTAATTAGTATCTCATAATTTAGGTAAGGTATATTAGTCCTCCATTAGTTAAGCATAGAATGATTGTATATATATTGTATCTTGGGAATAATATTAATCAAGGAATCATTTCCTACATGGTATCAGAGCCAAAGATACTTTGCCCTAAAATCCTCTCTTCTCTTCTCTTTCAACCGATTTCTCCCTCTTTTTTCTAGTGTTTTCGGCCAAACTCTAGGTTTAGTACCCCAAAACCCTAAACCTCAATACTTCCTCAAAACATGAACACTCAACTAACCCTAGCCGATTACTACTTACCCCCCTCGACTAGACTTCCCCAAAAATTAGGTTTCTTCCATCCACTTCTATCAAAACATCACTTCCTTCTCCTCTTCCTTTGATTCTAAGTGGAACCTATGGCCGAAAAACAAACATTTTATCCCGCTCTTGCCGTTAATAACGTCAAGAACTTTATCTCCATAACTCTTGAAATGGAGAGAGGGCAGTAGGTAATGGGCAAACTATTCAAAATCCATTGTCGTGCTTATGAGGTGATTGACCATATCCTTCTGTCCGAGTCACCGTCGTAGACCACTACGGTGGACAAGAAATTATGGTCTCGCATAGATGTTATAGTCCTTCAATGAATTTATGACACAATTTCTAATGATCTTCTTCATACCATCTTAGAAACAAATTCAACAGCTCAACATGCGTGGGAAAGATTAGAAAATATTTTTCAAGATAATAAAATGTCTAGGGCCGTTTATCTTGAACACCAATTTATAAATATTAAATTGGATGATTTTTCCAATATCTCAGCCTATTGCCAAAAATATAAAAGTACTTCATGATCAACAAATTCAACGTAGGTTTGCGTGACAAATCAAAGGTTGGTACTCCAATTGATCATGAGTCGAATGAACAATATGATGGTGTTTCTACGTTCAATAGGCAAAGAAATCCATTACCTCCCTTTTATGAGGCTCGTTCAAGGTTAATTCTCGAGGAAAAAAGAAAACAAAACAGGCATCCTCAAGAGCAACCACCGACGGAACCGCTCTCGTCCCCACCAACTCTTCTTCCACTGATTTGGAGCCCCAAAATTCTGGTTCAGGGGGCCACGGTAATCGTTCCAATAATGACAAAATATGGGGGTCAAACCGTAATAATAAAGAAAAAAATAATGGTGGAAAAGGACGGGGAGGGGCGGTGGCTGACCGCCAGTGGCGCGGACAATGGGGTTCGCCCACGCTGGGTTGCCCCGCCATGCCCATATCTGACCTCTTCGTGGGCCCGGCCTCCTCCTTCTTCAAATCGTCAACTCGGTATTCTTGGATCTCGTCCACAACATGCGTTTGCATCACATGTACCAGCTTCTGTCGGATATGCACCCACGGAATATTGCACAAGCCATGAGCCACATGAATCTAAATATTACAGATGAATCGTGGTAGATGGATACAAGGGCTACATCACACATGACAACATCTCAAGGTAATCTTTCGTCTTATTTTAATACGAGCGGTAATAAAAATATTGTTGTCGGCAGTGGGCAGGAAATTCCAATTCGTGGTATTGATCATGTAACATTACCCTCTCCCCACACACCTTTATACTTGAAAAATGTCTTACATGCACCAAAACTGATTAAAACTTGATCTCTGTTAGACGTTTTACAATTGACAACAATGTTTCCGTGAATTTTGATCTGTTTGATTTTTCTATGAAGGAGTTTCATATGGGGATGCCGCTCATGAGATGTAATAGCACGAGGGACTTATATTCCATCACCTCTGTTTCCACCAATCGCAAGGTCAAACCTTCCACCTTTGCGGTCATCTCTCCTAGTATATGGCACAATAGGTTGGGACACTCAGGAGCACCGGTTTTTAATCAATTTAGGAAGAATAATTTGTTTTCTTGTAATAGAACTTTGGACTCTTCTGTTTGCCAAACCTGTGTGTTTGGTAAACGTATTTAGCTTCCGTTTTCTGCGTCTACTACTAATATTGTCGTGCCATTTGATATTTTGCATTGTGATTTGTAGACTTCACCCGTTTTAAGTGTTGCAGGTCATAAATACTATTTGCTCATTCTTGATGATTTTTCGAATATTTTGTGGACCTTTCCTTTAGGACAAAAATCGCAAACCTATAACATTTTGAAACAATTTAGTGTGTTTATCAAAACTCAGTTTGACAAAATCATTAAATGTTTTCAATGTGATAATGGGGGAATTTATAAATGCCCAATTTAGGGATTTTTATAACCAAAATGGGATGTCCTTACTTATTTCCTGTCCTCATACATCTTCTCAGAATGGGAAATTTGAAAGAAAGATTCAAACACTCAACAATATGACTCGCTCTATCCTTGTGCATTCGTCCACACCACCAAACTTTTGACACCATGCCCTTCAAATGACTACATATCTCTTAAATATTCTTCCTAGTAAACTAATCTTCAATGTGTCACCCACTCAGGTATTGTACAACCGTCTCCTGTCAGTTACACATTTACGAATTTTTTGGTGTTTGTGTTATCCATTGTTTTCATTCACCACCATTCATAAACTTCAAGCTCGATCTACTCCTTGCGTGCTTTTGGGGTATCCACAAAATCATATGGGATATAAATGCTTTGATATATCAATAGGGAAAATCATTATGTCTTGTCATGTCATCTTTGATGAATCAACTTTTTCATTTGCAACATCTCGAGCGACATCCTCACCTTCATATGATTTTCTGGACGACGAAATTCATCCAATTTTGACCAAACCCGCAGCCTACCAATATGACCCAATCCACATTTGGGGGAAAATCGGCCCAACACAGAAATAACCCTACACCTCTACCAGTCACCCAACCTCCTTCCCGTGACACACCGCCCACCCAAGAGCCATACCTGTGCCCACCGCTCAACCCAAAATCCCGAACGATCACCCCATCGCTTCTACCCAAAATTCCAAAACACCCAACTATCCAATGGCCCAACAATTCCACCACGGACCATGGAAACTCATGCAATGCGCGGGATTTTTCAACCTAAACACCATTTTAGCCTAACCACCTCAGTTCTACCGTCACCAATACCAAAAAATCTCAAAGTTGTCTTATCAGACCCGAATTGGAAAGTTGTCATAGATGAATTTACTGCTCTTATTCAAAATAAGATGTGGGATTTGGTACCACGATCATCTAATGTGAACATAATTCGATCTATGTGGGTTTTAAAAAGAATTCTGACGGTTCTTTTGCGAGATACAAAGCTCGTCTTGTTGGTGATGGCAGGTCTCAGCAGGTTGGAGTTGATTGCGGTGAAATATTCAGTCCGGTAGTCAAGCCTGCAACTATCAGCACTGTTCTTAGCCTGACACTGTCAAAATCATGGTCCATTCATCAGTTGGATGTCAAGAATGCATTTTTACATGGTCACTTGCAGTCAGTCGTTGGGGTTTCGCGATCCTACCCATCCAAATCATGTGTGCTTGTTTCCAAATTGGGATTCTCTCACAGCAAGTTCGATCAGTCTCTATTTATAGGAAGGGGATTGATATGGCATATATACTTTTATATGTTGATGACATTATTCTCACTGCATCCTTAACTTCACTTCGTTAGTCTATTATGTCCCTTCTTGCAGCTAAATTTGTGATGAAGGACTTAGGCCAGTCGAATTATTTTCTTGGCATTACTGTCACTCACTATGCAGGTGGTTTGTTTCTCAGTCAAAAGAAGTATGCCGAGGAAATAATTGACAAAGCAGGGATGTCTTCCTGCAAACCTTCACAGACTCTAGTTGACAAGAAAGCGAAGTTGAGTAATGCCTCAGGTACTCCATATAGCGACCCCACACATTACCGCAGTCTTGCCGGTGCATTGCAGTATCTCACTTTTACACTTTTACGAGACCTGATATTTCCTATGCGGTCCAACAAGTTTGTTTACACATGCATGATCCGAAGGAAGAATATATGGGGGCTCTCAAGAGGATTCTGCGGTATGTTAAGGGTACTCTTCATTTCGGACTTCATCTGTTCCATCTCGAGTATGTCTGCCTACACTGATGCGGATTGGGGCGACTGCCCAGACACATGTTGTTCCACTTCCGGCTATTGTGTATTCTTAGGTGACAATCTCATATCATAGTCATCCAAACATCAGTCCACACTATCTCGGTCGAGTGAAGAGGCAGAATAACGATGGGTGGCCAATGATGTTGCTGAATTCCGTTGGCTTCGGAATCTGCTACTGGAGCTTCATTGTCCAATTGAAAGGGCAACTATGGCTTATTGTGACAATATAAGTGTGATCTACTTGTCTAGCAATCCTGTTCAGCATCAACGCACGAAACACATTGAAATGGATATCTTATTTGTCTGAGAAAAAGTTGTCTGTGTCTCCACGTCCCTTCCCGTTATCAGATAGCTGACATCTACATAAAAGGTCTTTCGCAGATTTTTCGATGATTTTCAGTGATACCTCAAAGATCCTAACCTCCAACTAAGACTGAGGGGGACTCTTAGAGTAATTATGGGGATATCCTATAATTACTCCCATTTATTATAATTGAAATGTAATATATTGTAATTATTATGATTGTAATTAGTATCTCATAATTTAGGTAAGGTAGATTAGTCTTCCATTAGTTAAGCATAGAATGATTGTATATTTATTGTATCTTGGGAATAATATTAATCAATGAATCATTTCCTACAATTTTAAGACATCATCCTTCAAACATAGTGCTGGATTGCTGTCAAAAGAGTATAACTTTAAGACTCATTTTTAGGCTTATTCTTTTCAAAATTCACAGAACCAAAGCACAATATATCTATATATTACGTATATATCAGAAATTAAATGTAAAACTGAAGGGGGGGAGGGATCAACAAAGGGCTTATACAGACCTCAGAACCAGTGTAGCCACTAGCTCCAAGCACACCAATACGCAATTTGTCCAATTTGTTAGCTTTACCGTCCCGAAATTCTAAGATTTGCGTTGGTGACGATGAAGCCATTGAAGTAACTCTAATTATGTGCTTCCCAGCCTTGGAAACCTTCAGTTCGTCCTACAAATCACTTGTGTAGTCAGAAAGCAAGAAAAATAACAAGGCACATTTCATTTGAATTATCTAAATATAGATATGGAAAAGGATTCACAAAGCAAACCCTAACTAGAAGTGATTTTGATCAATGATTGATTACAGCTGTAAAATAATACAAGGATTCAAAATTGAGCATTACAATGTTGTACTTTTGAGTACAAACCTGATATTTCCAAAGGCAACCTCCATTGAAGTGGCTAGAACTGAGTGCAGCCAAAGAAGACATTGGAAGAATGAATTCTGCAAAATGAGGAACAGAAGCAAAGCAAATTGGTTTGACCCGACTCCACCTATGAAGGAGTGGGCATACATAAGTTATATTCTATTAATTGGTTAATACAATGATTTGAATTTTAGATGTGAAATAATGTAACTCTACTTGACGTTTTTATTTGACTAATTTTTAATTTCTTTAACTTTTTTGTTTATAGGTGTGGATCTTCCACGAATGTCCCTACATAAAGAGTGGGCAAAAATAAAAGGGTTGTATCAACTTACTCGGAAGATTTAACTTATGGTGACAAAAAAATCTTACTAATTAAAGGTGACAATTTTGACCAGCCAATGTCAAAGCCCGCTTAAAAATCTGATTAAGTTAATTGGGGTCCGAAATATAATTTTTAAAAATTGTTAATCTATTACAAAATTCCAAAACACCCACATTATACCAATATCGTTTCAAAATGACCCACATTTCAAAATCAAAAAGTCTCTCCAGTTCTCTTATCAAACAAAACGCTCAAACCCTCCCTCTTATTCACGTGTTTTCTCTTTTTCAATAACGACGATTTGTTCTTCCGCTTCACCGGACTGTTCACTGTAACAATATCGTTTCTCTCTCTCATCTTTGTTGTTGTTGCTTCTCTGTCATTTAAGGTAAAGTTTTCTCTTTCACTGGGTTCAAAAGTTAAGGTTTTAAAATTAAAGTGTGAAAATGATTATTTTGGTAAGAGAAGAAGAAGAACATGAGTTTGTCTTCAATGCTGTTTATTTTGTTGTTCCATGCTTGAGAAACCCTTATTTTTGGGTATTTGTTTCACTTGTTGGGGTTTGTGAGTTTGTAAATTGTGGTTGTGAAATTATGGTGTTCAAAAGTTAGAATTTTGAAATCAGAGTGTGAAAATGATGATTTTGGTTAGAGAGACGAAGAAAAGCATGGGTTTTTCTTGAATGTTATTTGTTTTGTTGTAGTTTCGTGTATTTGTTGCACTTGTTGTGGTTTGTGAGTTTGTAAATAGTGGTTGTGGTTGTGAAATTATGGTTTTTGGTGCTGTTTTTGTTCTTCTCCTTATTGTTTCGTAAAAAAAGGCTTGCAATTTTGTTGATGTTTTCCAACAACTGAGGTAACCTGTTGCAGCAAATTCAACACTTGTTTGACAGTTGCAAACATCTGCTGAGGTTGTATGATTTGGTGTATTTTGTTTAAGTTGTGAGTGAGATTTGTGATGGTTGTGTGTTTGTATTGAAATATAGATGTTTTGTAGTTAAATTTAGATATTTTTGCTGTTGTTGTTGTCATGCTATGGTTTAGGAAAAGTTTTGATTTTATCCAACATATTATTAATCTGTTGCAACAAGTAATCAGTTGTTGCAACATATTTCTTTTCCCTTTTTACTTTGAATGTTGCACTAACCAATTAAAATTGTATTTCTAGATCGAACAAGTAATGAGATGGAATTGCACACTAAAAGGGCCAAGAAACGGCTTCAAGTTCCGGAAATATAAGAAATCGACGAAGACGACGAACAAAGGATTTAAGAAACGAAAAATCCGGAAGAATGTCACACGCGCCATACACACCATCAAGATGTTCAAAGCCTTCGATTTTCAGCGCCGCGAGCTGGCCTCAGAAGCGCGCCGATGCGGGATTTCTGAGCTTTGGGCCGAATTTGACACATTTTCAGAGTCCAAAAGGGATAACTTTTCCTACCTACATATTATTTAACCCTTTTCCATAACTTTTCCTAAAACCTTTACCTAAAAGGATTCCAAAACCTTTCCTACCTACATAATCTCTAACTCTTTACCTAAAGGATTCTTGGTCTATAAATAGTCTCTACATCATTAGAAGAAATCATCACATCCACCATCCTACATTTCATTCCCATTCCATTCTCCATCCATCATTCCATTCCATTTCATCTTGTAAATATTCCACAACACAATCTGTGGATTCTAGAAGGATTGGAGACTTGTTCTTGAGTATTTTTCTTTTCTTTCTTTTTGCTTTGTTTATTTCAGTTCATGTATGGAGATTATATTAGTTCTTAGCGTGACTATGGCTAGGAGCTATTACTTTGTTAGGGATTTTCTTGTGATTCACTTGAAACTCTATTCATGAATTAATATATTAGTTTGGTTTCTTCTTCACTTATTTAAGATTTATTCAATAGTTGTTTTGATTGCTTGGTAATTAATTGATCACTAATTATCATAACTTATATGATTTCTAATCAAAAGCCGAAAGGGAAGATTGTGAATATGCTATAGTTGAATAAACATAGGTTTAATCGTGGACGAAAGTACCCCGATACTTGTGTAGCTTAATAGGTTATTGCTCTTAATCCTCATTTGTAGTCAATCTTGTCACCGAAAGGTAGAATGGTTCTCCATTGGGGTTGAGTGTTTATATTACCTTATCAGGAGTATAAAACGGTCTAGTTAACCTGCTATCTTAACGTAGAAGAAGAAGTCAATCTAATTGTATTAAAGATTGAATAGAGTGGATAGTTGAGGATCTTGGAAGCCCTAATTCTCCATCATAACTGATTTAAATCAAAGTATTTTCATAATTAGTTTATTTCCTGCATTATTAGTTTAGAATTCCAACTCAATCAACGTTAACCAAATAGAAATTAAAGCATAGATACTCGGTACTTGAAAACCAGTCCTTGAGGACGATATTCGGTCTTACCTAGACTATATTACTTGTAACGATACATGCACTTGCATTTAGTGTGTGCATAAATCGCGCATTAGGCATGAAGAAGAAAGTGATAAAATGAACAAAGTGAAGAAACTAGAGAAGAAAGTGAAAAAGATGATGAAAATCTGCTGAAGGAGATGAAGAAAATGCTGAAGGAGATGAAGAAGAAGGATATGAATGGGATGAAGGAGCTGAAGGGGATGAAGGATGTGAAGAAAATGCAGAAACTGAAAATGGTAATGAAGAAGAAGAAG
Organism: Przewalskia tangutica; assembly: GCA_029844215.1. Classification (NCBI taxonomy): domain Eukaryota; kingdom Viridiplantae; phylum Streptophyta; class Magnoliopsida; order Solanales; family Solanaceae; genus Przewalskia; species Przewalskia tangutica. The sequence goes on along the minus strand of CM056731.1, from coordinate 4,916,183 downwards.
CAGAATCAACAGATCGTATATCGTCGAGTTAAGAAGAAAAATGAAACATAATGTGGATGTCAATCTTGTTGAGTCTTCTAGTATTGCCATAGATCCCAATAGACCTTCGATTGAGGAGGTCGTCAAGAGTTTCAGCATTGAAAAATAGGGCGTAACGATGCCGAATGAAAATAAGGATTTGTTCGGTGATTTTGTGGTCGATCAACCATGGAAACGGCTTTGACACCTTTGTGGCATTCTCCGGCAGCATGGGTTGGAGAATTTCTCTAGGGCTAGCTGCTTTGGGTTCTATTTAGATTTTACTGAAGATACCGGTGCCCGATTTCAAATGACAATGATTTCTGTGCTTTTGTAGCGTAAGATTATTTGTAATAGAAATGATGAGATTTGGATTAATTATTGTGGCATGCCGGTTTGCTTTGGCATGAAGGAGTTTGTCATAGTTATCGGATTGAGATGTTATCCTTGTGAGCCTCTTCCCATCATTGTATTAACTAAGCCACCGACGCCAAGGCGCAAGAAAGCAGAGGGTTCCAAAGCTAAGAATGATGTCTATTTGGTAAACTTAGTGGGAAAGAGCTACATTCAAAAGAAATTGTTGAAATACTTGGAGTCCAAAACTTTCTCAAAAAAACACAAGGAGGCACTGTGCTTAGTTTGGTTTCAGATACGTTGTTCTCTCGCGCGGACGAAACAACAACATACCGCTTGGACTGATTAAACTTGCTGAGGACTATGATGCCTTCAACAACTATGCCTGGGGTTTTCAAAGCTTTAGCTTGACTTTTGAATATTTGATGAAGGATTTGAAGCCAACGGGGAAGACACGAAACCTATATGGCTTCCCTTGGGCTTTCATGGTAAATTTTCTTTAATGTTTTACCCTTTTTTTTATTTCAATCACTATTTTGATTTTTGATGACATCTTTTTTTCTAGGCTTGAGCATTTGAAGTCATTCCTCACCTCAGGCATCAAGTAAAGAAATACTCCGAAGAAGTTACCTATCCAAGAATTCTTAGATGACTCACTGTCAGGAACAACACAAAATTGAGTATTGACTTTTTCAACCCTCCTAATGAAGCTATAAGCATTATAACACAACAAATGACTAGGTGTTGCAACAACTTTTATAATCTGCTGCAACAACACATGCATCTGTTGCAACAAGTTATGCATCTGTTGGACAATGTCCAACAAATAATTAACCTGCTGCAACAAATTGCTCATTTGTTGGAAAATTTCCAACAGATGAGATACCTGCTGCAACAAGTTACCTATCTGTTGGAAAATGTCCAACAGATGATAAACATGTTGTAACAAGTTGATAATCTATTGGACAATTTCCAACAAGTACCACAGCTGTTGCAACATATCACTTTATTTGCTAATTTGATAACTTCTGAATCTGTTACATTAAGTTTTTACAACAAGTACAATAATCTGTTGCAATAAATTACTAATCTGTTGTACAATATCCAACAGATGAGCAACATGTTGTAACAAATTACTCATCTGTTGGAAATTTTCCAACAGATGAGATACATGCTGCAACAAGTTCCCATCTATTGGACATTGCCCAACAGATGTGTGACCTTTTGCAAGTTATGCATCTGTTGGACAAGTTATGATCCTGCGCAACAAGTTACCCATCTGTTGGAAATTACTAATCTATTGTACAATATCCAACAGATGAACAACATGCTGCAACAAATTACCCATCTGTACAAATTCTAGCAGATGAGATACTTGCTGCAATAAGCTACCCATCTGTTGGACATTGCCCAACAGATGTGTAACCTTTTGCAACAAGTTATGCATCTGTTGCAACAAGTTACTCATTTGTTGTAAATTACTAATATGTTGTACAATATCCAACAAATGAGCAACCTGCTGCAATAAATTACCATTTCCAACAGATGAGATACCTGTTGTAACAAGTTACCCATCTGATGGAAAATGTCCAACAGATGATAAACCTGCTGTAACAAGTTAACAATTTGTTGGACAATTTCCAACAAGTACCACAACAGTTGTAACATATCACTTTATTTGCTAATTTGATAACTTCAATCATATAAGAAGTTTTTACAACAAGTACAATAATCATTGCGATAAAATACTAATCATAGATAATATCCAACAGATGAGCAATCTGTTGCAATAAATTACCCATCTATTGGAAAATTTCTCAACAGATGAGATACTTGTTGCAACAAGTTACACATCTATTGGAAAATGTCCAACATATGATAAACCTGCTGTAACATGTTGACAATCTGTTGGATAATTTCCAATAAGTACCACAGTTGTTGCATCATATCACTTTATTTGCTAATTTGATAACTTCTGAATCTGTTACAGTAAGTTTTTACAATAAGTATCATAATCTGTTGCAATAAATTACTAATCTGTTATATAATATCTAACAGATGAGCAACCTGATGCAATAAATTACCCATCTGTTGGAAATTTTCCAACAGATGAGATACCTGTTGCAACAAGTTACCCATCTGTTGGACATTGCCCAACAGATGTGTAACTTTTTGCAATAAGTTATGCATCTGTTGGAACAAGTTATGCATATGTTGTAACAAATTACCCATCTGTTGGAAATTACTAATCTATTGTACAATATCCAACAGATGAGCAACCTGCTGCAATAAATTACCCATCTATTGGAAATTTTCCAACAGATGAGATACTTGCTGCAACAAGTTACCCATCTGTTGGACATTGCCCAACAGATGTATAACCTTTTGTAACAATTTATGCATCTGTTGGAACAAGTTATGCATCTGTTGAAATAAGTTATGCATTTATTGCAACAAGTTACCCATATGTTGGAAATTACTAATCTGTTATACAATATCCAACTGATGAGCAACATACTGCAATAAATTATCCATCTGTTGGATATTTTTCCAACATATGAGATACCTGCTGCAACAAGTTACCCATCTGTTGGAAAATATCCAACAGATGATAAACATGCTGTAACAAGTTGACAATCTGTTGGACAATTTCCAACAAGTACCACATCTGTTGCAATATATCACTTTATTTGCTAATTTGATAACTTCTGAATCTGTTACAGTAAGATTTTACAATAAGTACAATAATCTGTTGCAATAAAATACTAATTTGTTGTACAATATCCAACAAATGAGCAACCTGCTGCAACAAATTATCCATCTATTGGAAAATTTCCAACAAATGAGATATCTGCTGCAACAAGTTACACATCTGTTGGAAAATGTCCAACAAATGATAAACCTGTTGTAACATGTTGATAATCCGTTGGACAATTTCCAACAAGTACCACAGTTGTTGCAACATATCACTTTATTTGCTAATTTGATAACTTCTGAACTTGTTACAGTAAGTTTTTACAATAAGTACAATAATATGTTACAATAAATTACTAATATGTTGTACAATATCCAACAAATGAGCAACCTAATGCAACAAATTACCCATCTGTTGGAAATTTTCCAACAGATGAGATACATGCTGCAACAAGTTACCCATCTGTTGGAAATTACTAATTTATTGTACAATATCCAACAGATGAGCAATCTGCTGCAGTAAATTACCCATCTGTTGGAAATTTTCTAACATATGAGATACCTGCTGCAATAAGTTACCCATCTATTGGAAAATGTCCAACAGATGATAAACCTGTTGTAACAAATTGACAATCTGTTGGACAATTTCCAACAAGTACCACAGTTGTTGCAATATATCACTTTAGTTGCTAATTTGATAACTTCTGAATCTGTTACAGTAAGTTTTTACAACAAGTACTATAATCTGTTGCAATAAAATACTAATTTGTTGTACAATATCTAACAAATGAGCAACCTGCTACAACAAATTACCCGTCTGTTGAAAAATTTCCAACAGATGAGATACATGCTGCAACAAGTTACTCATTTGTTGGAAAATGTCCAACAGATGATAAACCTGTTGTAACATGTTGACAATCTGTTGGACAATTTCCAACAAGTATCACAGCTGTTGCAACATATCACTTTATTTGCTAATTTGATAACTTCTGAATCTGTTACAGTAAGTTTTTACAATAAGTACAATAATCTGTTGCAATAAATTACTAATATGTTGTATAATATCTAACAGATGAGCAACATAATGAAACAAATTACCCATCTGTTGGAAAATCTCCAACAGATGAGATACCTGTTGCAACAAGTTACCCATTTGTTGGACATTGCCCAACAGATGTGTAACCTTTTGCAATATGTTATGCATCTGTTGAAACAAGTTACGCATCTGTTGGAAATTACTAATCTGTTGTACAATATCCAACAGATGAGCAACCTGCTGCAACAAATTATCCATTTGTTAGAAATTTTTCAACAGATAAGATATCTGCTGCAACAAGTTACTCATCTGTTGGACATTGCCCAACATATGTGTAACCTTTTGCAACAAGTTATCCATCTATTGGAACAAGTTATGCATCTATTGCAACAAGTTATCCATCTGTTGGAACAAGTTATGCATCTATTGCAACAAATTATCCATCTGTTAGAAATTACTAATCTGTTGTACAATATCCAACAGATGAGCAACCTACTGCAATAAATTACCCAATCTGTTGGAAATTACTAATTTGTTGTACAATATTCAACAGATGAGCAACCTGCTGTAATAAATTACTCATCTGTTGGTAATTTTCCAACAGTTGAGATACCTGCTGCAACAAGTTATCCATCTGTTGGAAAATGTCCAACAGATGATAAACCTGTTGGAAATGTCCAATAGATGATAAACTTGTTGTAACAAGTTGACAATTTGTTGGATAATTTCTAACAAGTACCACAGTTGTTGCAACATATCACTTTATTTGCTAATTTGATAACTTCTGAATCTGTTACAGTAAGTTTTTACAACAAGTACGTGAATCATTGCAATAAATTACTAATCTGTTGTACAATATCCAACAGATGAGCAACCTACCGCAACAAATTATCCATCTGTTGGAAATTTTCCAACAAATGAGATACCTGCTGCAACAAGTTACCCATCTGTTGGACATTGCCCAACATATGTGTAACTTTTTGCAATAAGTTATGCATATGTTGGAACAAGTTATGCATTTGTTGGAACAAGTTATGCATTTATTGCAACAAGTTACCCATCTGTTGGAAATTACTAATCTGTTGTACAATATCCAACAGATGAGGAACCTGCTGCAATAAATTACACATCTATTGAAAATTTTCCAACAGGTGAGATACCTGCTGCAACAAGTTACCCATCCGTTGGACATTACCCAACAGATGTGTAACCTTTTGCAACAAGTTATGCATCTGTTACAACAAGTTACCCATCTGTTAAATCTGTTGTACAATATCCAACAGATGAGCAACCTGCTGCAACAAATTACCCATGTTACACCCCGTAGTTCAGGTCATGCGTTTGAGTACGTACGAAAGGGGGTAAGACTTAAAATTTTCAAAGGATAGGTTGACGGATTATTCCGGGCGGTTTTTAGTCAACTTTGAGGCGGGTTATGACTCGGTACATTGAGAGTTCCTAAGTGTTTTAAAGGCCTAGGGCGTAGTTCGTTGAGTCTGGATTCCAACGCAACCAACCGTTCGTCGATAGGACGTCGGAGTAGAAAGTTATGAGAGTTACAAGTTCGGGCGCACGGACGTAAATGCGTTTGGACCGCGGCAGCGCGGCGCCGGATGCAGGTCGCGCGCCTAAAGTTCTGCGGTCGCTGAAGTTGCAGTGCCGCGCCGACACGGACAGCGCGCCAAAGATCGAGAGCTGCGGAGGTTTCAGTGCAAGGCCGAGGCGGATTTTGGGCGAAAAACTTAGAAAAGTCCGATTTTTGTTTTAAAAGAGACCGTGGGAGGGTGACAAGTGTCCCCATCCGATTTTCATTGCATGCAATATATTGACCAAGACTTGGACATTTTCTATCTTTCATCTTCTCTCTCTCTCTCAAATTGCTCCCTTCTCTCTAAAAACCCTTAGAAAAATCTGAATAGTTAAGAACCAAAAAGGAAGCTTCAGAGCTAGCTTGTTGACATTGTTGTGGTGGTGTTCTTGGCAAAGCTAGCAATATTTGGAATAAGTTTGGGCTAAAACTTTAAGGTAATGATTCTTTCTTTAGATTTAGTTTCATGTTAAGAAGAAAGAACTTGTGGTAGTAAATAATGCTCTTAGAGTCATCGCATGCTAGAAATGTGTTTTGAATATGAAAAATGGGTTAAGAAGAGTTTATGAGCATGTGAAGCCTAAAACTACCTTAGGATCATAAGTGAATTGTTGTAAACTTATGGGCGTAATTGGTATTTGGGTGTGTAATCCCTTTAAAATGTTGGATTGATTGAGCCTTACAACGTGGTGTTTTGATGGTAAATTCGGTCTTGAGAAAGGTGGCAAAGTGAGTAGAAACAAAGGAAATGCGCCCAATTTTCTATAGAATTTTAGTGGCTTTGAGTTAGATTATTCTACATTGGAATTAGAGGTTAATGAACATATCACGGTTATTATAGGTTGAAATATTACTCGGTAGTTGAGCTTAGCAAGTGGATTGACCAAAGAGGTATGTGGAGCTTTCTTATCTCTTGAGCATGAGTAGTTTGAACTATATAGTACCAGACGACGTGTTTTAAATGGTGAATCTATTTGTCAGACTTGACTTGTTTTACGAAAATGTCTAAGTTGGTTGGGTTAGAGAGCTAACCCACTTATTCCTAAGTAATGGTTTAACCTAAATAAGGTAGATAAGGATTTCGTGATACGAAAGTATTACGAATCAGTGAGTTTGATTTGAAGTATAAGTCTCTTGGTTAATAAAAAGAACGAAATCTTTTGAAACATAGGAGTTATAACTACTTACGAGGTTAGTCAGAACGGCCTTATGAAAGAGTATGAACGTCTAAAGCTTTAAAGCATAAAGTTAGTATAACGGCTTTATGGGAGTTGGTTATAATAACTTTACGAAAGGTTAAAGAGTTGGGTTTTCTTGAATAAGGTCATGAAAATGAGATTCATTTTGTATGTTAATGAAAGCCTAAAGAAGTTATGAGTTACTTGGACGCATCGCCATGATGAAGGATTCCACGTATGCTTCCATTGTTCGATTATGAGTTTACTTGACGCATCGCTTGATGATGAAGGATTCCACGGGTACGCACTCGACATGCTTACGATGCGATTCCGAGGCATGCAGATGGGCGGTAAGAGTATAAACGGCGGCAAGCCCCAAGATCGTTATACCACCTTCTTCGTGGTAAGAGTATGAATGGCGGCAAGCCCCAAGATCGCCATACCAATTGAGTTTATCGACGCGCCGCCATGACGGGCGATTCCACCGTATGCCCATTGTTTTAGTATGAGTTTATCGACGCGTCGCCGTGATGAAGGATTCCACTGTATCTTCCATTGTTTTAGTATGAGCTTATCGACGCACTGCCGACGGCGATTCCACGTATGCTTCCATTGTCTTAGTATGAGTTTATTGGACGCGCCGGTGATGAAGGATTCCACGTATGCTTCACGGTCTCTATATGAGTTTACTTGGGCGTGTTGATTATGAGCTTCCTATTTTCATGCGGATAGTATATGACCGATTTTCTCATTGGCTGTAAGGTATGTTCTCAGAACCGATTTTATACATGCCCTCGCTATTTTAGACTTATGAGGTATTTTCGTGATTTTCTCGGTTTCACATACTTGGTACTGTTGCATCGACTCCTTCGGCCGCGTCACGCCGCAGTCGAGATAATGAGCTTGGTCCGCACTATTGTGATCACTGCTCATTTTCCGAAAGCTCCATCCTCCGAGGCTTTGTCTTTTGGTATGATTCCCTGAGGTTATTTACTTTTGTACAATCAGGGGTATGGGCCCCGCCCCGCCACGCTTGTTATTCCTGAGGTGCAGAGTCACGTTTGTGGTTTGGGTCAGAATGATAAGATGTCTCGCTTCACTTTCTGCTAAGTTATTTTATGAAAGCGCGCCTTATCGGCCATAGTGATGTTCACCTTATACAGATTTTGTTTCATGATGTTCATTGCTATTCTCGACGATACCGATAGTGGTACCCTAGGTACCCATGCCCCGGTCGGTCGTGACAACCCATCTATTGGAAATTTTCCAACAGATGAGATACCTGCTGCAACAAGTTACCCATCAGTTGGAAAATGTCCAACAGATGATAAACCTATTGTAACAAGTTGACAATCTGTTAGACAATTTCCAATAAGTACCACAACTGTTGCAATATATCACTTTATTTGCTAATTTGATAACTTATGAATATGTTACAGTAAGTTTTTACAACAAGTATAATAATCTGTTGCAATAAATTACTAATCTGTTGTACAATGTCCAACTGATGAGCAATCTGCTATAATAAATTATCCATCTGTTAGAAATTTTCCAACAGATGAGATACCTACTGCAACAAGTTACCATCTGTTGGATATTGCCCAACAGATGTGTAACCTTTTGCAACAACCTGATAACTTATTTTAAATAGATTTTGTTTTTTATGATTTAGCATCATTATGATATATCTATTTTTTGTTGTAGGTTGTGAACTCATGGTTTGTCCCAACAATAAGAGAGTTGAAGATGCCATGTCTTCACCCATGTGCTACCATGTAATGCTGTAATGGCGATTGGTTGATGGGTTCAAAGGAATTGGTCGAGTGACAACCATCACTAGAGTTGATGATGCCAGAAGGCGCGCGGTCATATTATTGTTGGTGTTGATGGTGATGTTGTTGTTTATGATGGTGGTGCCGATGATATTGGTGGTGGTGTTCAGCATGTTGATGTTGTTGTTGTTGGTGGTGGTGTTGGTGATGATGTCCCAGCAAGTATTGTTGGGGATGATGTTAATATTGGTGGATTTACTCCAGTTCCTAGATTGAGTGATTTTTCTGGATTTGGTGGTAATTTTAGTGGTGGTGGATTGAGTGGTAGAAGATTTGTTGATGTTGGTGCAGGTACTTCTAAGGTGCCCTCATGTTCTTGTGAGTGCACCACTTGCAAGGACAAACTGGATAATTTGATTAGAAAGGTGGAAGAATTGGCGCAGGCCCAAGAAGCCACAAACACTTCTATACAGAGGTTGATATCCAAGAGAGGTATCAAACCATCAAAGAATCTTTCCTCACCTTATACTCTTGTTCATGCCCGGAGAAGAGGCAAAGCAATTGCCAAGACACTTGAATCAGTTAGATCAAGAAGATCTGTTGCTACTCTCAGTAAGTCAATTGAGACTCCTCTTCTTGATGTTGGGCCAAAAGTGCTAAATAATGTAGATATTTTCAAGCATGTACATACCCAAAGAAAGAAAAAGGTTGAGACTGCAATCAAGTCCAAAAAGAGTGGGAGCAACAGACTTCAAGGCTCTGACAAACATAGAAGTTTGGTGGGAGGATTGGGTAAGTTTCAACACTTATATATATCTATCTAATTCAGTATGTTGTTGCAACAAGTAGATAATATGTTGCAACAAGTTAACTAGTTATTGCAATAAGTAGATAATCTGTTGAATCTGTTGCACCAAGTTAATAACTGTTTTACTACTTTTACTTTAGTATGTAGATGAAGTCATGCTTCTAATGCGTATGAGGCAAATCAATTTCCCTGAGTACTATTATTCCACTGACATAATCGTGGACCTCAACTTTTACAACAACATGTCCAAGAGGTACTCAGAATTGACAAAAGAGAGTACAATTCCAAATGTCGCGCCTATAATGGTTAGACTTGCTGAATTCAAGTGGGATGATGATATGCTCGATTATTGTAGGGGTGTCAGAACCTACCCGGGAGGCTGTTCGTGGGCTGGTGCAAAGAGGGTTTTAACAGTGATAAATATTAATATCACACATTTTGTCACTCTCGAGTTCATGATTGAAGAGGGAGTGGTAAATGTGTATGACTGCAACACTCCTGTCTACGAAGAATCTGATTTCTTTTGTTTCATGGAACCAGTAATGGAATTGTGGCCCAAGTTATTGCAACAGAGTGGAATGTTCGCACACTTGCCTGCAAAGTTACTCAATGAATCGTGGGAATTCATAGGCTACAGAATATCCCCTGTAATGTCACTAGTAGGGCATGTGATTCATGATCAATTGCTTTTATGGAGGCTTTGCTTACCGGCACAACTGTGACAAAACCCGAAAGTCTAATCAACGACAACTCTGTAGGGAGGATGCAATGGAGATGGGCATTAGGTGTCATTGAAAAGGCGTTGGAGCCCTAAGATGGGTTGATAAATAATTCATTAATTTTGCATTTTTTTGAGCCAAAATGTGGCATGTTGAACAATTTAAGTATATATTGGGAGTTTTTTTATGACATTATGTAATTTAAGTATATATTGGGTGTTCATTACTTTTCTAAGACATTTTGTTAAGTATATATTTGGTGTTCATTATTTAAGTTGTGTTCAATACATTATATTCAATGATTTCAGTAGTTTTAAACAAGTCGATAAATCTAACAACTGTTGAAGAAGTTGCAACAACTGAACCATCTGTTGCAACAGATCACAAACTTGTTGCAACAACTGACTCATCTGTTGCAATATATTATAAACTTATTGCAACTGATTACAAGTTGTTGCGATAAATCTAACTGTTGTTTTAGAAATTGCAACAAGTTGATAATCTGTTGCAACAAGTTTGTGATCTGTTGCAAAAAACGAGTCAGTTGTTGCAACAAGATGTAAATTTATTGCAACAGACGAGTCAGTTGTTGCAACAAGATGTAAATTTATTGCAACAGACGAGTTAGTTGTTGCAACAAGATGTAAATTTGTTGCAACAGATGGTTTAATTATTGCAACATATTACAAGTTGTTGCGATAGATCTAACTGTTGTTTTAGAAGTTGCAACAAGTTGATAATCTGTTGCAACACACTTGTGATCCGTTGCAACAGATGAGTCAGTTGTTGCAACAAGATATAAATTTGTTGCAACAGATGGTTTAGTTGTTGTAGCAGTTTACAAGTTGTTGCGATAAATCTAACTGTTGTTGTAGAAGTTGCAACAAATTGATAATATGTTGCAACAAGTTTGTGATCTGTTGCAACAGATGAGTCAGTTGTTGCAACAAATCTTTCAATTGTTGAAGAAATTGTAACAACTTACCCATCTGTTGTAACAAGTTTGTAATCTGTTGCAACAGATGGGTTAGTTGTTGCAATAAGTTAATAATATGTTGCAAATGCATTATCTGTTGTAACGGATGAGTAACCTGTTTAATAGCTTCACACTTAGTAAACAATAAGTATCATTGGTTTTCGTTGTTTACACCTAAATATGAGTGAATCAAGTAGTTCTCATCAAATTACATCAACGATCGCTCGATTTGGGAAGTATACGCTTAGTTGATCATATGTCCTGACTCAGAATACCATCAAATTGGTCATGAACATTCAGTAAACAATAAATATCATTGGTTTTCGTTGTTTACACATAAATATGGGTGAATCAAGTAGTTCTCATCAAATTACACCAATGATCGCTCGATTTGGGAAGTATACGCTTAGTTGATCATTTGTCTTGACTCATAATACCATCAAATTGGTTAGGAACATTTAGTAAACAATAAATATCACTGGTTTTCGTTATTTACACCTAAATATGGGTGAATCAAGTAGTTCTCATCAAATTACACCAACGATCGCTCGATTTGGGAAGTATACGCTTAGTTGATCATTTGTTTTGACTCAGAATATCATCAAATTGGTTAGGAACATTTAGTAAATAATAAATATCATTGATTTTCGTTGTTTAAGCCTAAATATGGGTGAATCGAGTAGTTCTCATCAAATTACACCAACGATCGCTCAATTTGGGAAGTATACGCTTAGAATTTTCCATCAAAGCAATGAAATTACCGTCTAATCCATTAAGGATGTTAGTAGATAAATATATTGATCACTAAATATCATTGAATCTATTTGTTTAATACTAAATATCTGTGAAATCCGGAAAAAAAAAATATATAGTTGTGGTTGGGTTAATAAAACTATATATATAAGAAAACAAAGAATAAATTGCATGGGATAGAGTTAGTGTTAAAGTTGGATAAATAGATAGATGAAATGAAAATAAGAAAACAAAAGAAAAACAAAAGAAAAACAAAAAAAAAAGAAAAAAAAGAAGAAAAGGTGTGCAGCATGCACGTACTAAGTCTTTGCTTCCCTTCCCTTCCCCCCTTTTCATTTCCCCTCCAACTCTTGTCATTTCACCTCCCATAGGTTATAGAAAACTCTCCATTTATACATAGTATTTACACACAAACAAAGTACATAACATAAAGGTTAGAAAATCAGAAAAAACAAGTGAAAAGAAGAGGAAAAAATACCAAGAGGACAAGAAGAACAAGAAGCAAAATACTAGAGAGTAAGGATAATTTTAGCAACCACACAACAATAATCTTCACACTTACAAGGTGAGTTTTCTCACTCAGAAATTCTTGGTAACATCCTTTATTTTTAGTTCAATACATGTTAGAATAAGAATTGAGTGTTGAAAAGAAATAATGAACTTTTGATTGTTTAGACGACTAGTTGCGTCATGAACTTTACGAACTGTTCTCACTGAGTTATAATCGTTATAATTTGATGAAATTCGGAGGCGTGGTACACCTCTCTAATATGATCAGATAGAACAAAAAATGAGGTAAAATGGACATACGGTTTGAAAGTTATCATAGTTCAAAGTTCCTGCCTTAGATTTGGTCGAAATTCGGAAAGGCATAATTACGGACTGTTTTTATTGAGTTTTACTTATTAGAATTGTATGAAAATTTACATGGTTGTAAATCTCTCTGTTACGAACAGATATAGATAAAAAGTTGTTAAAACGGACTTACGAGTTGAGATTTATGGTAGTTTGAAGTTGTTGTCTCGGATTCATCGGAATCCAGAAGGGCAGGACGTTGAAACGTAAAACTGTACTAATATGTGGGGAATATGAAAATTGTTTCTAAATGAAAGTTCTAGATCTCTTTGTTGTGGACATTTTGAGACCTTACGGGGGTCTATCCGACTTACGGATTGAGAGTTATCGCTGTTTAAAGTTTCTGCCTCGGATCTATCGAGATCCAGGGAGGGCAGCGAATAAAAGTGTAAAACTGTACCAAATGGTACAGAATATGAAAGTATGGTTCACATGGAGACGTGTAGCTCTCCGTTCTCGTCGTTTTGAGATTTTATGGGGCTTGAACGGGTTTACAGATTAGGAGTTATGACAATTCTAAGATTGGGTGTTGTTTAATAAATATTCTGCCGAAATAAATTTCATGTGGCTGTTTTGAGGATAAATTTGTGGTAGTTACCCAAAGTAGTTTTAAATGAAATTTGGTACAGTGAAAGATCCCCGTCTTACCTTAGTTTCCGCTTGAGAAACACCTTAGTTGGAGTTATGGTTAAAAGGTTATAATCGTTACAAGTATGAATGATGTAATGTTAGAAAAGAGAATAATATTTATTTGATCTTACGAAAAATATGAAAAGTGAATACGTGTTCACATAAATATATAAATATATAATGGATCGGGTTGCACGCAACAAAACGTAAAGTGAATACGCGTTCACAAATACGTAAACATAATGGATCGGGTTGCGCGCAACAAAACGTAAAGTGAATATATGTTCACAAATACGTAAATATAATGGATCGGGTTGCACGCAACAAAGCGTAAAGTGAATATATGTTCACAAATACGTAAACATAATGGATCGGGTTGCACGCGCAACAAAACGTAAAGTGAATATATGTTCACAAATACGTAAATATAATGGATCGGGTTGCCGCAACAAAACGTAAAGTGAATACGCGTTCACAAATACGTAAACATAATGGATCGGGTTGCGCGCAACAAAACGTAAAGTGAATATAGGTTCACAAATACGTAAATATAATGGATCGGGTTGCACGCGCAACAAAACGTAAAGTGAATACACGTTCACAAATACGTAAACATAATGGATCGGGTTGCGCGCGCAACAAAACGTAAAGTGAATACGTGTTCACAAATACGTAAATATAATGGATCGGGTTGCACGCGCAACAAATATGAAAGATGAATACATGTTCACCTATATATAAATATGAAAAGTAAATACGCGTTCACAAATATATAAATGTAATAAACATGTGGAAATGCAGGAATGTCTTAACGTATAATACGAGATAAAATGAAGTGTTAGTTAAGCGAGAATTTCCTATGAGGAGTTGTTGCATATTTAAAGATGTTGTAACTTGATATGTTTTGCAATATGCTTATTACGTTATAATGTGATTGCACTTGGAATATTGTGGTGTTACTTTGAATTGCGGTAAGGTTCTCACTCGATACAGATGGTATGGTGACTCTTTATTTAACATGTTTGAAAGCGTGATAGAGAAGGCTCCACGCCAAGGCTAGCGATCGTCCATGACCTCTTGTCATACCAAGTCCATTGCTTCGGGCTTGGTACTCGTCAGGTTCAGAATGTCAGTTCAAGTGTCTCGGAAAATGCCCGTGTGGAATGGGCTCCCTTCCAACTTAGAATAATATTTGTCAGTATGTCTATGTAGAAACAATATTTGCACGAGTATGGGCTCGCGTTATATTTTCAATAAAGTCATAAATAAATTTCTTTATTGTTATTTTTATTAATAGTTCCGTATTTGAATATAAGTTTAAATTTCTAAATAAAGAGAATTAAATGGTGCTCCTGGTGGAAAATAATTATCCAGGTGCCATCACGCCCTAAGTAAAGACTTAGGAAAAATTGGGGCGTGACAAGTTGGTATCAAAGCTAAACCAGGTTAAGAGATTCTAGGAAGTTTTCTTCGAGTTGGGTGTTTGAACGGTTACTTATTGCGACGGTGTGCGCGCCACCTTAGTAATAAGTGAACGGAATAACATCCTAAAGTTTCCCTTCTTTCATACTCTTCTCGTGCCTATCTTGAGTCTTGTCAAAGACTTGGTTCTCGTACTACCTCCTTCAAGGGATTGTGGAAGGGAGTGTACAACGATAAAATAACCAGATGTGACTGCACCACCGACCGAAAAGGTAGGAGAGGTACCAGATAGACTATGGGGCAAATTTTGTGAGAAGAAGGGAACATATCTATACAGGGAAGGACTACAAGTCTAACCCAATAGTATTTTCTCGATGAGATAGAAAACCTACTGTTTACACGAGGATGTGTGGAGACGCATGACGTCAATTTGGTAATCGCACTGTTAGTGGACGACACACGGGTGTGGTGGAGAAATTTTAGAAGAAATCATTTTCCGATGTCACCACCGATGACGTGGGGGGAGTTCAGAGTCGCATTCAGTGAAAAGTACATGCCTAACTCCCGAAAAGATGCGCTCAGACGTGAGTTTGAACTGTTGAAACAAGGAGACCGCAATGTGATAGAATACAATACCTAATTCATCCGATTGTCAGCATATAATACACATATTATTCCTACAGAAAGGGAGAAGGTCAAAAGAGTTGTTAAGGGTTTAAACCCAAACTTGGGAGAGAAGGTAGTGGCATTAGCCCATTATCGGGCATACCTTCAGATCGTTGGTATGACAATGAGGGTAGAAGGTTTCGCTAAAGCAAAAAGAGAATATTCGCAGAAGAGATTTCGGACGTCAGGATCATTTAACGAGTCAAAATCGAAGCATGAGTTTAGTAAGGGATCTTGGTGAGAGCCAATCGTGGTCGATCTTATTTCAAGCCTAAGGCACAAGTTGGTCTAATTACCAAGGTATCAAGAACAAGGCCACCAACCCTAACACGAGGTGATGGCCGATTTGTAAGCTTTGTCAAGGAAACACAATGGAGAATGTCGGCTCTTACGAATACAAGTTATAAGCGTGGAAGTCGGACCACTATGTCGGGGATTGCAGAAGAGGACCCAAACTCAATCTATTCAGGGAGGTCGGAAGCAACCACACCGTACTCTGGGAAATCGGAAACCAACCCGGCCCAGTTCGGGAGGTCAACAACCCAACAATTTAATCGGCTCTACGCTTTGCCCCGGAGGAATGAGGCGTAAGCATCTAATGCGGTGGTCACAGGTATTTTGCTAGTCTCGAGTATTCCTGCATTTGTATTATACGATCCCGGCTCTACATTTTCATATGTGTCAATGTGCCTTGCTAAGAATTTACACGTAGAACCTTCTTATTTAAGTGAACCTTTTGAGGTTATGACACCAGTAGGGGCCTCAATTTAAGCCTCTCGGGTGGTAAATAATTTTCCATTAGAAGTGAATGGCAGGGGAACAATGGTGAACCCAGTACTACTTGAGATAGTAGACTTCGACGTCATTTTGGGTATGGATTGGTTGTCGGCATGGTATGCCATGTTAGATTGTCGACGAAAGATAGTGAGATTAACTTTTCCCGGAGAACCAGAAGTTGTTATAAGGGGTAGGGTTGGAATATCCTCAGGTCAGTTTATTTCCTACCTTGGGGCTCAAAAGTTATTGAGAAGTCACAAAGTGGAGTATGCATATCTGGCTAATATAGTGGATACCCAAAGAATCCCAGTGGTGAATGATGTTCTATTGTTCAAATTTTCCTGAGGTTTTCTGAAGATCTTCCATGCCTTCCTCCTGATAGAGAAGTGAAGTTGCTATAGAGTTAATTAAGATGCAAGACCCATTTCTATTCCTCCATATCGAATGGCCCGGTGAATTGAGGAGTTAAAAGAACAATTGAATGATCTTCTGGATAAAGGCTTTATAAGGCCTAGTGTTTCCCCTTAGGGTGCACCAGTCCTGTTTGTGAAAAAGAAAGACGGATCGCTCCGAATGTGCATCGATTATCGGCAAATCAATAAGGTCACGATCAAGAACCGTACCCATTACAAGAATCGATGATCTTTTGACCAACTTCGCGAGCTAGCTATTTTTCCAAGATTGATCTCGTTCGATATCACCACTGAAAATAAATCCGGATGATATATCCAAAATGACCTTTAGAACCCGATCGGCCATTATGAGTTCTTGGTCATGTCTTTTGGGTTAACAATGTCCCGGGCTTTTATGGATTTAATGAGCAGAATCTTCAAACCATTCCTAGATTTGTTCGTGATTGTGTTCATAGATGATATCCTAATCTCTGATGAGAGTGTTGAGGAGCATGAAGAGCATCGAGGGTAGTGCTTCAACGCTGGCAAACAGAGAAACTATATGCTAAATTTTCAAAGTGTGAATTTTGGTTGGAAAAGGTAGCCTTTTTGGGTCATGTTGTGTCGAGGATGGAATTATGGTAGACCCCAGGAAGATAGAAGCGATAAGAAGCGGCCAAACCGACCACTCCGGCAGAGGTTAGAAGTTTCTTGGGTTTGGTGGGTATTATAGAATATTCGTAAAGGTTTTCTAGTCTTCTTGCTCCTTTGACCGGTGACTAAAAAAGCGGTTAAGTACCGATGGTCAAGCATGTGAGGCAAGTTTTCAGAAACTAAAGGAATTGTTGACTACTGCACCAGTCTTAACCTTACCATCCGGACAGGAAGGGTTCACAGTCTATTGCGATGCCTCTAGAGTTGGGTTAGGATGTGTCTTGATGCAGTTTGGAAAGGTTATTGCGTATGCATCTAGACAATTGAAGATACATGAGAAGAATTACCCAACTCATGACTTGAAATTGGCCGCGGTAGTGTTTGCCTTATGAATATGGAGACACTATTTGTATGATGTGCATGTGGATATATTTACAGATCATAAGAGTTTCTGATGCATAACCACAAAGGATTTGAATCTCAGGCAAAGAAGATGGTTAGAGTTGCTTAAGGATTATGATCTTAGCATTCTTTACCATCCCGAAAAAGCTAACGTGGTGGTAGCGCTCGATGGGAGATCAATGGGCAACTTGGCTCATTTGGCGATACAAAAGAGAGGTATCGTTCGTGAGGTACAAAAATTGGAAAACCTCGGAGTTAGTTTAACTGAGGTCGGTGAAGGCACGGTAGCGGTACATGATACATCTCAGTCTGCCTTAACTGCAGAAATAAAAGAAAGTCAGTTTGAGGATACGAAATTTGTTAGATTCCGGGAGAGGATTCAACATGGAAAACCTTCACGCTTACATTAGAAGAAAATGACGGAACCGCCCGGTATAAGGGTAGGTTATGTGTTCCTAAGGTAAAGGATCTAAGGAGGAAGATCTTAGATGAGAGTCACAACACAAGATATTCCATTCATCCAGGTCAACAAAATGTATCAGACCTCAAGGCAAATTCTTGGTGGGGACGGGATGAAGAAGGGCGTTGCGGAGTTTGTCGGGAGGTGTCTTATATGTCGTGGTGAAAGGTGAACATCAAAACCTGGCGGATTACTTGAGACATTGGAGTCCCCAGTGGAAATGGGAGGCGATTCATATGGATTTCGTAATCGGTCTACCAAAACTCGAGAAGGGTATGATTCTATTTGGGTGATTGTTGATCGGCTTACAAAGTCACCATTTCTTCTGGTCAAGACTACGTGTCGCGCACCACGATACACGATTTATTTGAGGAGATTGTGCGGTTACAGGATTCCCTTACAAATTATTTCAGATAGGGTTCCCGATTCACCTCACACTTTTGGCAAAGTTTCCAGCGGTCTCGGGACAAAAGTTAAGTTAAGCACGACTTTCCACATGAAGCGGATGGACAAGTGAGCGAACAATTCAAACAACGAGGGCGTGTTGCGATCTTGTGTGTTAGATTTTCGGAAGTTCGTTGGACCATCTATGTCTAATTGAGTTACTTTACAACAATAGTTTTCACTCTAGCATACAAATGACCCGTTTGAAGCATTATATGGACGAAAATGTAGGTCTCCACTTGGATGGTTCGAGGTGGGTGAGGCATCGTTTCGGACACAAGTCATTCAAGAAACAAATGATAAGGTGCAGATGATTCGAGGCGGATCAAAAGCTCATAGTCGTCATAAGTCTATGCGGATCATCGGAAAGAGATCTTGAATTCGAGGGGAGAAAGTATTTTTAAAAGTGTCCCCAATGAAGGAGTGATGCGCTTTGGTAAGAAGGAAATTGAGCCCAAGGTTTATTGGGCCATATGAGATCTTGCGAAGAGTGGGAACGTGGCTTACGATTAGCACTTCCACAAAGTGGAATCGGTCATCCGGTATTTCGTGTGTCAATGTTACGAAAATACTTGCACGATCCAAGTCACGTCATCCTTCCCGGAGATAGTTCTTAATAAAGAGCTTGATATGAAGAGGCTCGGTAGAAATACTTGATAGAAAGGTCAACGCCTTAGAAATAAAGATATTGCTTAGTGAAAGTCTATGGAAGAATCACTCCACGTAGGAAGCCACCGGGAAGCGGAAGAGGCGATGAAAGTCAAATATCCATTCCTATTTGACTAAGGTAATAAAAAAATGCATTACATAAGACTTCGTATGTGTGTCATTTGCGTGTCTATGTCATGTTCTGACCTTATTCTCATTCGAGGACGAATGCTTCTTAAGGAAGGGAGAATGTGAAGCCCCAAATTAGTGTTACAATAACAATAAACATTATTGTGTCTATGTGATTATGTTACGACCTTATTCACATTCGAGGACGAATGTTGCTTAAGGAGGAGAGAATGTGAAATCCGGAAAAAAAAAATATATAGTTGTGGTTGGGTTAATAAAACTATATATATAAGAAAACAAAGAATAAATTGCATGGGATAGAGTTAGTGTTAAAGTTGGATAAATAGATAGATGAAATGAAAATAAGAAAACAAAAGAAAAACAAAAAAAAAGAAAAAAAAAGAAAAGGTGTGCAGCATGCACGTACTAAGTCTTTGCTTCCCTTCCCTTCCCCCCTTTTCATTTCCCCTCCAACTCTTGTCATTTCACCTCCCATAGGTTATAGAAAACTCTCCACTTATACATAGTATTTACACACAAACAAAGTACATAACATAAAGGTTAGAAAATCAGAAAAAAACAAGTGAAAAGAAGAGGAAAAAATACCAAGAGGACAAGAAGAACAAGAAGCAAAATACTAGAGAGTAAGGATAATTTTAGCAACCACACAACAATAATCTTCACACTTACAAGGTGAGTTTTCTCACTCAGAAATTCTTGGTAACATCCTTTATTTTTAGTTCAATACATGTTAGAATAAGAATTGAGTGTTGAAAAGAAATAATGAACTTTTGATTGTTTAGACGACTAGTTGCGTCATGAACTTTACGAACTGTTCTCACTGAGTTATAATCGTTATAATTTGATGAAATTCGGAGGCGTGGTACACCTCTCTAATATGATCAGATAGAACCAAAAATGAGGTAAAATGGACATACGGTTTGAAAGTTATCATAGTTCAAAGTTCCTGCCTTAGATTTGGTCGAAATTCGGAAAGGCATAATTACGGACTGTTTTTATTGAGTTTTACTTATTAGAATTGTATGAAAATTTACATGGTTGTAAATCTCTCTGTTACGGACAGATATAGATAAAAAGTTGTTAAAACGGACTTACGAGTTGAGATTTATGGTAGTTTGAAGTTGCTGTCTCGGATTCATCGGAATCCAGAAGGGCAGGACGTTGAAACGTAAAACTGTACTAATATGTGGGGAATATGAAAATTGTTTCTAAATGAAAGTTCTAGATCTCTTTGTTGTGGACATTTTGAGACCTTACGGGGGTCTATCCGACTTACGGATTGAGAGTTATCGCTGTTTAAAGTTTCTGCCTCGGATCTATCGAGATCCAGGGAGGGCAGCGAATAAAAGTGTAAAACTGTACCAAATGGTACAGAATATGAAAGGATGGTTCACATGGAGACGTGTAGCTCTCTGTTCTCGTCATTTGAGATTTTATGGGGCTTGAACGGGTTTACAGATTAGGAGTTATGACTATTCTAAGATTGGGTGTTGTTTAATAAATATTCTGCCGAAATAAATTTCATGTGGCTGTTTTGAGGATAAATTTGTGTTAGTTACCCAAAGTAGTTTTAAATGAAATTTGGTACAGTGAAAGATCCCGTCTTACCTTAGTTTCCGCTGAGAAACACCTTAGTTGGAGTTATGGTTAAAAGGTTATAATCGTTACAAGTATGAATGAGAATGTTAGAAAAGAGAATAATATTTATTTGATCTTACGAAAAATATGAAAAGTGAATACGTGTTCACATAAATATATAAATATATAATGGATCGGGTTGCGCGCAACAAAGCGTAAAGTGAATACGCGTTCACAAATACGTAAACATAATGGATCGGGTTGCGCGCAACAAAGCGTAAAGTGAATATATGTTCACAAATACGTAAATATAATGGATCGGGTTGCCGCAACAAAGCGTAAAGTGAATATATGTTCACAAATACGTAAACATAATGGATCGGGTTGCACGCGCAACAAAGCGTAAAGTGAATATATGTTCACAAATACGTAAATATAATGGATCGGGTTATGCGCGCAACAAAGCGTAAAGTGAATATATGTTCACAAATACGTAAATATAATGGATCGGGTTGCGCGCAACAAAGCGTAAAGTGAATACGCGTTCACAAATACGTAAACATAATGGATCGGGTTGCGCGCAACAAAGCGTAAAGTGAATATATGTTCACAAATACGTAAATATAATGAATCGGGTTGCGCATGATAAAGCGTAAAGTGAATACACGTTCACAAATACGTAAACATAATGGATCGGGTTGCGCGCAACAAAGCGTAAAGTGAATACGTGTTCACAAATACGTAAATATAATGGATCGGGTTGCACGCAACAAATATGAAAGATGAATACATGTTCACCTATATATAAATATGAAAAGTAAATACGCGTTCACAAATATATAAATGTAATAAACATGTGGAAATGCGAGGAATGTCTTAACGTATAATACGAGATAAAATGAAGTGTTAGTTAAACCGAGAATTTCCTATGAGGAGTTGTTGCATATTTAAAGATGTTGTAACTTTGATATGCTTTTGCAATATGCTTATTACGTTATAATGTGATTGCACTTGGAATATTGTGGTGTTACTTTGAATTGCGAGGTAAGGTTCTCACTCGGCCTGGATGGTAGGGTGACTCTTTATTTAACATGTTTGAAAGCGTGATAGAGGAAAGGCTCCACGCCAAGGCTAGCGATCGTCCATGACCTCTTGTCATACCAAGTCCATTGCTTCGGGCTTGGTACTCGTCAGGTTCAGAATGTCAGTTCCAGTGTCTCGGAAAATGCCCGTGTGGAATGGGCTCCCTTCCAACTTAGAATAATATTTGTCAGTATGTCTATGTAGAAACAATATTTGCACGAGTATGGGCTCGCGTTATATTTTCAATAAAGTCATAAACAAATTTCTTTATTGTTATTTTTATTAATAGTTCCGTATTTGAATATAAGTTTAAATTTCTAAATAAAAAGAATTAAATGGTGCTCCTGGTGGAAAATAATTGTCCAGGTGCCATCACGCCCTAAGTAAAGACTTAGGAAAATTTGGGGCGTGACAATATCATTGATTCCCTCTGTTAATAACTAAACATATGTGACTTATATCCTAGTTGTTGCAGCAATTTCATGATATGTTGCAACTTCTTCAATAGCTGTTAGATTTATCGCAACAACTAACCTATATGTTGCAACAACTGAACTATCTGTTGCAATAAATTTACATCTTGTTGCAACAACTGACTCATCTGTTGCAACAAATTTACATCTTATTACAACAACTGACTCATCCATTGCAACAAATCACAAACTTGTTACAACAGATTATCAACTTGTTGCAACTTCTAAAATAGCAGTTAGATTTATCGCAATAACTAACCCATATGTTGCAACAACTGAACCATCTGTTGCAACAAATTTACATCTTGTTGCAACAACTGACTCATCTGTTGGAAAACCAAGTTAAGTTAGTTGCTGCAACAAGTTCGATTACTGGTTGACAAAATCCCATCAAGTTACACAGTTGTTGCAACCGCATTTTTACTTGGAGAAACTGTTCAGAAATTGCAAAACCACATATCAACATATCATTTAAATCAATTTTACTAATAGAAACAACATAAAAATGTCATAAAATCCAATTTCACAAACACAAACAATATTAATTATTATTACAAGACATTGCAAATTTAACAACTAGGGAATAATTCGGTTTGAGCATGTAGTTTTTTTATGGCCACATGTTTTACATATGGAGCATTTGTTTTTCCTCGTTGCAAGTGATTCCCCGATTCCACATCTCTTCTTTGTCCGTCTTCTTCCCGGTTTGCTCGGATCAACATGTGGAGGAGGTATTTCTCTCTCTAAAATCTCCATAGGAACTTCCCAAGATTCTTCAGAAGGCACGAGATTCATTTCCTCACAGTATGCAATTATGTAATTCTCGACCCTGTAATATGGAGATGAGTAGTCATAAATCCGTCTTCCAAAGTCTTCACCATATTGGACTCGAAGCGCTGTCATAGCATGTGGGCAAGGTATTTTGTCCAGGTCAAAAACTCTACAAGTACAAGATCTTCTTTGCAGATCGACTGTTGCAACTGAACCGTGGCCGATGACGCTGAACTTGTAGTTGACAATTTGATGGGCCAATAACTTATTACTCAAGTTGATAAATTTTGATATTTTTTTTCCATTAAGGGAACAAAGATGGTTGGTGAGTCGATGAACTTCATACGCCTCTCATGAAATTTCTCAGTAAACCTCATGTTTATAGAATCAAATAGAGCAGTAATGGGAATTTCTCTTTCAACATTGAACATTGAGTTCACTGACTCAGCAACGTTTGTCGTCATAAAATCATACCTGATAAAATAAATATATTAGTGTTGGGACATGTGGCTGAGGCTCAACTGTGTCAAAAATCACAACAAGTACAATATCTGTCGTAACAAGTTACCTATTAGTTGCGTGAATCGTTACTTGTTGGAAAGCAATGTGAAAATACTATTTCGGCGAATACCCTGCTCCATCTGTGGAATCCAACACGTTCAAGATGTTCGACGACCCAGGAACCAAATCTTTGATTTGATTGAAATGGTCATTGAAGACATCAATATTGTACGCTTTTGCTGCTTTATAAATTGAGATACGACCGCCCCATTGTGAAATGTGGTTCTCAGATTTTTCCCTAGGTGCCTCATGCAAAAAACATAATGACATGTAGGGAAGACAATTGAAACCGCCTTTTTGATACTTGAATGTCTATCAGAAATTATGCACAACTCAGGGGTATCCTCTATATAGCTTATCATTTATTCAAAAAAAAATTTGTACGAAGCATCACACTCTTTGTCCACTACACAAAATGCCACTAGAAAAATATGATTCTCCGCATCTTGTGCAACTGCTGACAACAACACACCTTCGTACTTGCTCCTCAAGAATGTCCCATCGACAGCTATGACTTTTTTCATTTGTGCAAAACCAAGCATCCAAGCCTTATAGGCTACAAAAAAGTACTTGAACTTCTCATTTTCATCAACCTTCAATGTCGTCTTACTTCCTGGATTTTCAGAACGAAGCATATAACGGTACGCATCAAGCACCGCATACTCGTGCTCATGTGTCCCCCTTGTCAAAGCCTTTGCAATCTCCATGACCTTCCAGACCTTTCAATAACTTACCTTACAACCCAAATTTGTACGTATTGATTGACTCATATCTTTTGTAGATGGGCCTTTACCGTAAGGAAACTTATCTTTGAAGTATTCACCAATGACTTTCGCAGTAGCGTGTGGATTATGGCTCGTAATGTGCTCAGAACCACATGTGTGATGCTATGTAGGTTCTAATATAAAATCTGTCAAAACTTAAAAGCTTCACAGCCCTCAGCCACCACTTGCACTCCAGATGTACACATCTGAAGCAATCTGATCTGCGAATTAATCACCTTCTTGATTCTAAAATCTTTGTTCAAGCAAGCAAGTTTCAACCAAGTGACTAGTTCTTCCTTGTTCTTGAATGACATTCCTTTATAAAAATATGTTTCATCATCTTGAACATGGCTAGACTGTATTGATTGTGTAGTGCTCAATGTATTGCTCGACTTGAGTATATGAATCGGATTGGCCACTTCCATTATCTGGGATATCCACATCCACCCCATCTAATTCATCATTTAACACATCTTGTTGGTCTTGAGATAAATTGTGGTTCTCTACCGGGCTTCCAACAACGTATACCCTTAAAATGGGCCTAGCTACACCATTCAAATAAGCACGCAAACAAACATGATCAGTTATCTTAAATGGTAAGACCCTCTGATGTTCAAAAAAGCTGTGCATGTAAGTGATGGCAAAATCTTTTGGTTCACAAGTTAATTCGCAATAGGTGATGATTAGGTTCACAAAATCATCGAACATAACATATCTTTGAACAATCATCGCTATCGTCTCTAACGTGTCACTACCCTTCTATCGCCAAATATATCGATTGTTCTTCTCGATCCATTCACAATGACAATCAACCCCTATTGTTATTGAGTCCCCCATTAGTGGTGTTCGAGGTACCTGAAGATATTTTGTTTAACAAAAAAATTGGTCATGAGAGTACATACCAATCTATAACAAAATGAAACAGCTGCAACAGTTGTTTCAACAGATTATTGACTTGTTGAAACAAGTGGACTACTTATTGCAACAGGTAATAAAATTGTTGCAACAAGTCACTAATCTGTTGGAGTCAGCTTCAATTTTTGGGGTAATGTTTCGGACTGTTGATGATGTCCAACAGATTATCGAGTTGTTGAAACAAGTGTATTACTTATTGCAACAAGTGTACTACTTGTTGCAACAAGTCAATAATCTGTTGGAAGCAGCTTCAGTTTTTTGGGTTTGTTTCAGACAAAAACTGAATCTGACTCCAACAGATAGTTGAGTTGTTGCAACAAATGGAACACCTGTTGCAACAACTATACAACTTGTTGTAGCAAGTCAATAATATGTTGGAAGCAACTTTAATTTTTTGGGTTATGTTTCAGACAAAAATTGAAGCCGACTCTAACAGATAGTTGAGTTATTGCAACAAGTGGAACACCTGTTGCAACAAGTGGAACACATGTTGCAACAAGTGGAACACCAGTTGCAACAACTATACAACTTGTTGCAGCAAGTCAATACATTATGTTAAATGGTTTCAGCAATTTTAAACAAGTCGATAAATCTAACAATTGTTGAATAAGTTGCAATAACTGAACCATCTGTTGCAACAGATCACAAACTTATTGCAATAACTGACTCATCTGTTGCAACAGATTACAAACTTGTTGCAACAGATGATTTAGTTATTGCAACAAATTATAAGTTGTTGTGATAAATCTAACTACTGTTTTAGAAGTTGCAATAAGTTGATAATCTGTTGCAACAAGTTTGTGATCTGTTGCAACAGATGAGTCAGTTGTTGCAACGAGATGTAAATTTGTTGCAACAGATGGTTCAGTTGTTGCAACATATGGGTTAGTTGTTGAGATAAATCTAACAACTGTTGAAGAAGTTGCAACAACTGAACCATCTGTTGCAACAAATCACAAACTTATTGCAACAACTGATTCATCTGTTGCAACAGACAACTGAAGCTGACTCCAACATATCGTTGAGTTGTTGCAACAAGTGGAATACATGTTGCAACAACTCACTCAGTTGTTGCAGGTTATTTATTTAATAATTACAACAACTTCATAATATGTTGTAGAAGTTGCAACAACCACATTATATGTTGTAACAACTACAACAACTAATGTAAGTTGTTGGAAAATCAGTAGACTTATACCCAGGTGAAAAATTGAAATAAAACAACATTGTTGTACTTACCAAATGAGCGGAAAACACTTATGAAGTAATTGTCAGTGCTACACCAACAAAACTCAGTCAAAAAATTGCAAAATCGGGTGGTCACATTTTTCTTTCTTGAGCAACAATGGCGGACGAAGAAGAAGAAAGAAGAAGAACAATGTAATGAGTTATGAAGTAATTTCCTGTGCTACACGAATGAAATCTAGTCAAAAAGTTACAAAATCAGGTGGTCTTGTTTTTTCTTTCTTGAGCAAAATCCAGTCAAGACGACGAAAAAGAAGAAACGAGCAGCAGAATAAGAAGAAGAAGAAGAAACGATGCAAAAAAGAAGATCAAAAAATGGTGGAAACGGTGCAGGCAAACAAAAAATTTGTCGCGTTTTTTTTGGCTCTGTGTATATGGTTTATCTAGGGTTTATATGAGTTGGATCAAAGTGTTAAAAATAAAACTTGGGTGCAAAGTGTAAAAAAAAAAATTGGGATCAAAGTGTTAAAAATATAACTTTGGGGTGAGTCAAAACTCTCTAATCACTAATCCAAAGTTTATCACCCCTACTCAATTAAAAAAACTAGAGTTACACAAACTCAATTTTAAAAACTATTTGTCACCTATAATTAAAAGGCCCAACTTACTCATAGTTATAGAAAAGCTCAAAAAGGGCATAAAAAGCTTTTGAAGTGGTACATGGAGATTTTGAAAGTTCTTTCAAGGCATTGCCCCGATACATGGTTGCCCTACCATTTTTCAACCTGGGGACTTTTTTAAACCAAGCATCGATGAATTCAAAAATTACAGGCCGATGATCTCAATAGGCGACACTCATCTATATGGTAAGTATGAGATGAAACTGTTAATTGTTGTTGGAATTGATGTGAACAATAATATTGTCCACTTGCATATGTTGTTGTTGCACGCGAGAGCTTTGAGTCTTGGACGTGGTTCCTTGAGTTGTTGTGCAAACATGTTATTTGTGGGAGAATATGAATTGGACTTCTTTCTAACCGTCATCAAGTCATCTTGTAATGTGTCCGAACACATGAATGGTTGCAACCATCATTCACACACCATAGGTTTTGTGTTCGACATTTGAAAAAAAAACTTTAATAAAAAGTTCCTCAACAATGATCTTGAGAATCTAATGTGGTTGGCGGCTATAGAGCACCAGAAGAAGAAGTACAAAATGAGGATGACACAAATCAAACAGTTGTAACCTCTAGTGTATCTATGGTTACAAAATCTTTCGTAGGAGAAATGAACATTAATTATGAACGAAGGTCATAGGTGGGGGCTATGATAACGAATGTCTTCGAGTCTTATAACGATTTATTGAAGAAAGCTCGTGGATTGCCTGTTACTGTCATGGTCCATTTGACGTTTAAAAATCTTGTTGATCGGTTTGATCAAAGAAGCTCCTTTGTTGCTTTATTGATTGTGGATAATAAGCCTTGGCCGCTCGCTGTTGAAAAGAAGTTCTAAGAATACGTAGAGAGGGCTCAAATGCACACTAACATACGACAATGTAATACAACAGAGAAGTATGTTGACACCCAATTTTTTCCCCTCTTTACTGAACATTTCATTCAGATCGTCTTTTTATCTTCAATTAATTTTAATATGCTTCTCCGTCTTGAAAATTCTCAAAAAATGCTAAGTTTTAATATTTTCACTAATTATCGCATAATTTTAAAATATCGGGTATTACATTTTTTATAATTAAATATAAGTAAAATAATTTTAAATATTTCGGCTTTGACATTGGTGATTGATTTTCTCTTAATATTTTCACCAATTACTAAATTAATCATTTTTCTATGAGTATTATATTTTTACTCAAAATTAAATACATATATTAAATCTGTTGTATTGTATTTTATGTGTGTGCACTTTTTAAATTAATTAAGATGAAGGAGACGTATTTTAATTAATTGAAATATTTGGACTAATTACCTATTAATCTCCCAACATTTTAGAACCCTAATTTTCTACCCACACTCCCAAACAAATGCCCAACATCAGCAGCTCATTCCTGCGGCCCAACAATTCCCCCGACCCGCAAGCCCAACTTCTATTTTCTTCAACACCCCCTTCTCCTCGTCCAAAACCAACAGTCAAACCAAATCCCCTTTCAACCCTTAAACCAGTCCCCTCCATCATCGCCGACATCGTCCAGACCCCATACCCTTCGCCCCTCTGCCCCAATGACTCCCTTTCACTTCATCCCTGCGACCACCAATCCATCACTTTGCCCATACCCTATCCCCCAAAATCCGCGATTTAAACCAACAAATCGTCCAAAATCAGACCTCTAACAGCTTTATTTCGAATTCAAACCCAAATGTTCGCCTATAAACCCCCCCTCTGTTCTTCATGAAAAGGGGCACGGATTTGGAAAGGGTTTGAAAGCTTTTCCCTCTATTCTTCAACCAAAAGAAATTCTGGGTCTCATTTCAAAACGAAGAACAAAACTCACATCATTATTGCTTTGAAAGAGTTCAAAAATCAGAGAAATAAATACTCATCTTTGAAACCGACCTCATGACCCCATTTTTACTCTTAGTATTGGTTCAAACAAGCCACAAATACCTAAGCTTTGTTTCCCTTCAGTCGCATAAAACAAAAACACATCCGAGCGGATTCGACGCCTCGGTTCGCTGCCCGGAGAAGGTAAAATCAATCCATTTTCCTTTAAATTCGGTTTACTGTATGTTATTCAAATCGGTTTATCGAGTTCTTGTGAGTTATTATCTATATTATTGTTGAAATCTATAAATATCTGTGCATATTGCCTCAAGATGTTGATGTTTTGGCTGTCCAGTCATGTGTCGTTGATTATCTTAGCCTGTTTAAGTTATGTTAAGCCAATTGAATTTCTGGATTGAAGCCTAGAGGTTAAGGTTTTGATTAGTTGAGTCTCAATTTGCTGATTTAAACTCACTGTTACGCCTAGGTATGTTGTGTGGAAGCCTTATCTAGTATGACGTGATAAGAAATCAGTCTAATACTTGTTCGAACCTTATCTAGTATGACGTGATAAGAAATCAGTCTAATACTTGTTCGAACTTAATATGAATCTTGTAGTGTTGCCTTGTCTAGCCTATTTGTTTTTGTGTTCCTAATCTGTTGCGTCGAGCACCTAGTAGAACACCTATGTATGGGTATAAGACATTCTGCCTTCATGGTTGAGTCTGGTTTACAATATGTTAAGTTATACTTTCCTGTGATGAATTCTATTTCCTTTTTGTATAATTCAGACCATGTCGTAACATATATAAGCTAACTATCACCAGCCCTGCGTTTGCATATCCAGCATCTACCTTGTATAATTGTCTTGCTAGTTCAAGTGACATCATGTCTACAATATAGCATAAATAAAACCTTGCATATTCAGAACCAGTTTAGTTGCCCTGGCAAGATTATTCTGTACACTCCTAATTCCCTCTTGGCCTCCATGTCCCTTCAAATTGACTATATGTTTGTCTTGTTAGCTCAGGTGTAAAAATGCTCTTTTATCGATATCTATCAGTCGTATTATGTTTGGCTCAGAGGATTAGTATGTCTAGTAGGATTGACAGTATGTATGTTCAAGTTATCTACGTGTTAGCATGTTTGTCTACCTACTAGTGTCTAAGGTTTGAGACTTAGTGTGTTGATATGAGTTGTTGGCATGTTACTTTTGTATGACTCCCGTTGATTTTTTTTTGCATCTCCTCCTGTGTATCTAGACCTGCACATTATGACTGCTTCGAGTTGAGATTTTTTGATGAACTTCTGTCCAATTTATTCTCCCCTTGTTGAAGCCAGGTCTTGCTCAATATACTTTGTTTAGTCTATTGCTTTTGCTAAACCATGTGGTCTTTTGCTCTTCATCCTCTTATCTGGCATTTGAATTTACCTATAGCCTAAACTTGCTCATCTTTTGCTTGGAATATCATGAGAAAGTATCCTTTGTTTCATTCTGCAAATATGAAATTAGCACCTTATCCATTTCTTGTGCTAAGTATACATATGGTATGCTCTAGAAGGTATATAGTTCGGGTATACATCTGACGTATACCAGAGTTGTATAGTCTCGTATACTCCTAAACATATTATATATCTCTGAAAATATCTTGTATATCAGATTATATATAGGTACATATATGCTTTTGTATATATCATTTACGTCACACTTGCCATGAATTTGCTACTGCCTGATTTCTGCTTATGCATTGTGACATGGGCTAAGCCCATTTGGTCATTTCACTCATGTCATTGTGTGTTTTGATGGCTATATCTCGCCTTGGGTCTTGGTTTCATTTCTAGTACTGTCCTTGTGTGTTAGTTTTATTTCATGGTAATTAATTGGACCTGTTACACACTTGGGCAGGTATTTCATTTTTAAAAAAAGTCTTTGTTAACTTGGTTTATCATGTTTGGGCCTATTTTGGATTTAAATCTGCAAGTAACTGACTGATTGGGTCCCTCTTCTAAAATCTGGAAACTTGTGCTTCCTGGTGGGCTTGGCCCATTTTTTTTTTTTTTGCAAATTATCTCCATGTTGTT
Organism: Przewalskia tangutica; assembly: GCA_029844215.1. NCBI lineage: Eukaryota > Viridiplantae > Streptophyta > Magnoliopsida > Solanales > Solanaceae > Przewalskia > Przewalskia tangutica. The sequence goes on along the minus strand of CM056731.1, from coordinate 4,884,879 downwards.
GTATGCTAAATAGTCCACATATATATATTTTTTATTATCTGAATAGGCTCATTCTCATTCCCTGTGTTTACATTCTGTTCAATCATGGGTTGTTTACCCTTCAACTGCATTTTGGGCCTCCTTTTGCCTACTGCTTTAAATAAGAATCGGATCACATACGTGTTTAAATTTTACGTCAGTGTCTATTTATTATTCGATAAGGTTTAGAGTATATACTAATCCTTTTCTCTTTTTTTATTTACATGATATGCATCGGGAGCAACAAGGAGTCTCACTACGAGACTCATTACATCCGGATTCCACAATCATTGCATCTTTTCGCCTCAAGATTCCCAAACAAATAGGGCGGGATGACTCTGTCGCTCGTCCTAGTCACATCAACTTTTTAAAAATTCCGTCATTTATTTTCTGTTTGTTGTGATTTAAATTATGTAAATCTTGTATGATTATTGAAATGTGTAGAATAGATAGACTTAGATTAATAAGGGAGGGTAGTTAAATAATATAAAATTCGCCGCTAGTTTATTTATCTTTTAGGCTCGCATGTCTAAATTTTTAAAACAAGTTAGTCATTTTATGCATCATTATTATTACAAATAATAAGGTTTCAATTTTGTCAAACTCATAAAAACATTCACTTTTCATAATAATTCTTTTCTTATTATCAATTGCAAAACAATCATTTTATAAATTATGCTATACAAATGTATACTTAAAAACAAATTTTGCATATAATACGTATCTTTTCAATAAACTATTTTTCATGCATTCACAAACAAACCTCTTGCATTTTTTTTAATAGAAATATGTACTTTTAATAATTTATTTGTAAACATCTTTTCTTAACTTTATGTTTTCAAAACATGCTTTTTAATACAATGATTAAGCCCAAGTTTGATCGGATAATTCATGTTAGCGGATCTTAAGGGATGTCTAACCCTTCCCCTTAAGATAATAGAGAATTTTTAACTAGAATCTCATAAGTTTCGCAGCCATTAAATGGAGATCATTTATAGCATTTTATGTTATTTAAAAGTGTTCTAGTTCACTATAATAATTAGATACCGACTCTTTAAAAGCGGTGGTTTAACACAATGAACCACATGGCAACGTTGCGGATACCGTTTGAGGCTCCGGTCGAAAATAGGCGCGATAGAGTCTTTGAGATTTTGACATTTGCACATGAAGGTAAGGGTGGAAATATCCATAAAATCTCTGCCGAAAGGAAAAAACATTCGCGTGGGAAGTCGAGAAACTATTGTATATCATGTTCACATGTCATTAATTTTGTAATATTCGTGGCATTCAGCCAAAGACCTATGTTAACAAGTACTACTGCATTATTACAAAGGAATTTTTCACCCTTGGGTGATGGGGCATATTGGACACCTTTTCCTTTCAATTAGTTGCAAGAATACAAGTGAACCTTATGAGAGCGGAGTACAACTAGAAGGAGAAATAAAATGGATATAGCTCCTGCTCGCTTGGCTAGGAAGTGTAGTACGTGCAAGCAAACACGTCATAACAAAAATCGCTGCCCCACACGGACTCAGTTTGTTGTTGCCTGGTCATTATTATGTTTATTCCTAAATTGTGTAGGTTGTTGTTTCACTTATATAAACTTCTACGAATATGTTGTTGTCCTTATTGTAATTAATTTATATTACGTTTTGTGAATTTTAATTGCATATTTAATTTAACATTTACTATTCATATAACATGTAAAATTTATTTAACTTGTATTTTCGTGTTTTTGCATGTTCACACATTATTTCACAATTTTTTAATTATTGTATGACTTTGTTAGTTCAGATTGAGTTAAATATTTTTGAATATTAATGTGTGTACAAATAAAATAGAAACCTAAAAGTGCAGTAATTTTTTTTAAAAAATTATTCCTTTGCAAAATGTGGAGATGTCCACGATTTGTAAAAGTTTTTTAATTTTTTGCAAATCGTGGACCTCTCCACGTTTTGCGAATGATTTTTTTTTTAAAAAGACATAATTTACCTTGAAAAGGGATTTTTTTTACTTATGCGAATTGTGTACCTCCCCACGATTTGCAAGGTAAAATAAAATAAAAACTTTATTAACATTGATGGACGGCAAATGGGGCCGTTAACATTTGGGGTAAATCGTGGCTGCTCCACGATAAACCTGTGAGACCACGACCCCTTTTGGCATTATGGCCTAGAAAAGATGCTATTTAGGCGCCGGACTCTCATTAGTTGAACAGTTGAACTTAGAAAACTTGAAACTCATGAAACTATCTACAGCACTCAAACATTTTAGCACAAGCCAAAATGGAGAGAGTAAGTACAGATGGGGAAGGGCAGAATATTGGTTTTTCAACGGAGTATAGTGATGTAAACATAATTGTGATACCATCATTGTGATTGTACAACATATGCCTTTGTAGAATAAATGAATTATACATATTGCACAAATACTTCCAATGAAAGATAATAATACAAAATCATAATCATTTGTGTACACACTATGTATATAAAGTACAAAAGGATATATGGACAAACTGCTAGCAAAAAACTAACACCATCACCATGTACAGAGATAATTCTTCCTCTTCAAATTGGTAAACGAATCTTCACCGTTCAAAGACCGTTAGAGGGGAAGATCCTCTCTTTGGAGTCTGTCTACTTTCATCTGTTCTTAGAGGGGAAGATTGTGGCATGAGCTCAGACAATCTGATTCGTTCATTAGTCATTTTGTTCTGGTAAACAGCAAAGAACGTGTTAGTAAATTAGCGTAGTTAGTTTGATAGAATGTTTTGAGGTTTTCGATGAAGCAAAATGATTGAAGTATTGTGTAATATTTGTTACCTTAAAATTGGCATCTTGTAGTTCTCTTTCCAGTGAAGTCAATCTGTTTTTGAGCTGCTCAAGTGCTTCTTCAGCTGCTGAGATCCGTATCTCGGATGTTGATTTTGTTATTCCAGCAGCCTACAGTATATTGCAGATGATTTAAAAAAAAACAATGCCAAAGAACCGGAGACTTCAACAACACTTACCTATGATATTTTAGTAAGTAAAACATGAAGTTTTCTTTACCTTCAGCACAGTAGCGCACAAACCAATTAACTTCTGCGCTAATTGTAGTCTTTCCTCTTCCTTTTCCTGTTGGACAAATTTCCAAAATTTCAAGTCCTAGAGATTCTTCTCTCTGTCCTAACATAATTCTTGTCCACAATCACATTGTGGAATTCCTCCTAGGCACATTAAGTTATTAAATTAAATAGTACAAGATACTAACCTTCAACTTGTTCTCCAGTGTTTGTTCCTTGTCAAAATTAATGTAGGGGCTTCTTCCATTAGTTTGACGGAAGTGAGCCAGCTCTTCCCTGACTCTCGAAAGAATTGATTCAGTTTTCCGCAGCTTAACAATAAGGTCATCATTCTGATTTTTCAGTAAATTGTTCTCTTCCTGTGACAAAGATATAGAAGTCATGGTGGGGATTAGTCTGTAGCAAAAAGATACAACTAACAGTTTTATGATGTTAATCTTCAGATTCTACCTTAATTTTAGCATGATGGTGGATGCGCTGTTGAAGGTTTTGCTGACCAGACAACTTCTTTATATCTGCTTCAAGTTCGATGACCTTCTTTTTATGATTTACATTCTCCATCTGAGAAAATGTCCAGAGTATAAGTGATCATTAATATAGTAACAACCTGCTGAGGTGTAATAGAAAAAAGTTAATAACATTTCTAACCTTTATCATTTCATTTTCAGTTGTAAGCAAGTGATCCCGCTGCCGCAGTTTTTCTAGTGCAATCTGTGCAGCCACCATCTCTGCTTGTTTTCTCTCGATTTCCTCAATCCATCTAATTATTATCAACAAAACAAATGAGAACTGCAACAACAACAAGATGACTCTCAAAATCTAATTGACAATTTATACCCTTTCCGCTCCTCTATAAACTCATTTAGCTGTTCCCTCAGCTTAAGAACCTCTTCCTCCTGCAATCAAGCAATCACTTAATAATATTTCATAAGTACAGACTACATGTTGGTGATATCATTATCCTTACTAAGTTTACCTTGAACTGAGCATCAACATTACGGATTCGAGCCTTCTCCGTCAACATTTGCACTTGCTGATTATCCAGCACAGTCTGGTCGGTAACCCACATAAGCAAAAAAAGCACAGGAGAAATAGTCAGGGCATGCTAGAGAATTGAAAAAAGGAAATGGCCGTTGGTTTAAACATTCTCTAACAAAAGATATAGAGTTATATTTAAAATTACCGCATAGTTATTCATGTCCAATTTCAAACCCAATAAATCGCGTATTACATCATGGGTCATGCTTTCAGTAGCAGCTAATTTTGAGTTCAGCATGAATATCTGCAATAAGTATGATCACAAATGAGTAAAGGATATTTTTACAAAAATAAGTCACGTTGGTTTAAGATGTAAAATACCTCTTTTTGTCTACTGGCAGCTAGAGCCTCAAGTTCTTGAATACGATATCTTTCTGCACTATGCTCCTCATCCCTCTCAGACATCAACTGCTGAACCAGGCCTATGCCAATGCATTTGAAAGGGGAACCAGACCCCCTAGGCTTTGAAGAATTTTTCTCCAATTTGCTTGATGATAAAGTTAGAGCTTGGGTGGCATGGGGATCCATTTTGACTTTCTCTGCCAATGCTTCCAATGCCTTAAACTGTTTTGATATTAGGTTAAAATCACACGTTAGCAACCGACCCAACTTTATCACAATCATCAGAAGGAATGAGGAATTACCTTTTCCTTATACTCGTGAGCCTGTGCCTCAGCATGCAAATTTAGTTCTGATATATGAGCCTTGAAGTGGGCTATCTGTTAAAGAAAATGAAATAAAGTTAATCTAACAAGTTACTGAAATTGAATGTCAACTGGCTGACTGACCTTAAAGAACAATAAATTTAGCAAGGATATAGAAGGACCAAACTCACTTCAGCATCTCTAGAGATGATTTCTCCCTCTAGAAGTTGTATGCGCTGACAGGCTTCTTGAAAACTCTTTTCTTTTTTCTCTTGATGCCTTGTATACATAAATATCAAAACATTTAGAAACCTAAACGGGTCCTATTTTTTGAGAATCTTGCTGCATGGTAAATTTGTTAAAAACCTTTTCATATCAGCATCACGGCCTTTTACATTGTTCATTTGTTGTTTGATAGCCTGAAGTTCCAGTTCAAGCTCTTCTCTTTATGCTGCCGCTCAGCCTCTCCTCTGACAAATTTAACCTATAAATGTGGGAAATCATGTTATTAAATGACAAATAAATAGATAAATACATTAACTTTGCAAGAATGAGTACCTCATTTTCTAGTACATTCACTGTGCACTCTAGTTCCTCAACAGACCTCTCTAACAATATAATCTCCTCTTCTTTCTCTGCAGCATGGAGTTTTGCGATCTCGGCCACCTATCATGAATATAATATTGTTGTAAGAAAAGGGAGTGGGAAAAGAAAGAAAAAGGAAACATTCCGATCAATAACTAGATAAAGTAGTTCAAAACACGACTCCACCTCTTTAGCTTCTATGGCAATTCCTTCACTTTCCTCCGCAAGAGTTTGTGCCATATCTAGCTCCTTTTAATGTGAGAATTTCTCCATGGAGGTCTTTCCTCTCACTAGTAACATCATTCAAATTTCTCTTCAAGCATTCAATTGAATTGCTCATTTCGCTAACAATCTCACTGAAGTTGTTGATTTCTATCTCTAAGTTCTCACAGACTTCCCTTTTCTCTAACAATTCCTCCTGGATGGAACATTTTTCTTCCAGGGTCTCCTTGGCACTGGCAGCCAGCTCTGAGTTTTGCTTAAAAGAAATTCTATGTCCTTGCACTTCTGCGAAATATCTGACTCCAAAACAGCTATCTTACTTATCTTTTCCTGCAACTTTACTTCAAGCGCTTGACCTTTACAAACAGCTTCATCAAGCTCATTTGCCAAAGAATTTATAGAAGCCATCAAATCATCAATTTCATCTTTTTGATCCTTGTGGTTAGATGCAGATTCTTGTAACAAGCTGAGGTCAAATAGCATTCCTTTGATGATGTCATCCTTCCGAACTAACTCAGTTTGCAGGGAAGCACTTTGTGATAAAATCTCTTCAGTAAAATTCTCCAATGATTCAAACTCTTCAAAAAACTTGGATGCCCTCTCAACTTCATCATATATGTTCTGTAACATGGCATCTAATTCAGCACTTTTATGTTGAATAGCATAAAGTGCTTTACTCCCACTGCTGTCTACTTTGAGCACCATATCTAAAGTGTCATTGTTACCCTTCTCACAAGATCTGAGTTGGATTCTCAAGGAAGTATTCTCTGCTGCCAAAGCATTGATTCTCTCGATCTCTGCTTTATTGACCTCCAACTCTTGTAAAAGTTCGCAACGTTCTCCTTTTAACTCTGTTATTTCACGCATCACTTCTTCAACCTCCTTTTCAAGACAATTCATCTTCTTAATTTCTGCTTCTTTCATTTCCATATCATTCTGGAGTCTACATGATGCTGCTTCCAGCAAGCAAGTTTCACTCTGCAACATCTGATTTTGTTGGTCAAGGACAAAGATGCGACTTGAAGAACTTTCAAGGGCTGCGTCCTTCTTTTGTAATTCTTCAAGCAATTGCTCATTTTTAGAGCTAAGTTCCTGGACCTGGGTTGTCAGAACAGTCTTTGCTTCCATCAATTCACCAAGTTCACGCTTCAATGTCTCATTCAAACAAGAAACTTCCATCAGCGAGCAAGCATCTTGTTCAAGAACATTTTTTCTAGAGCGAACATCGGCAATCGTTGAATCCATTACGTTAAGTTCAGCCAACAAATTCTGCTGCTTCCTTCCTGCTACTGCAACTTCCTCGTGTAGGATAGAAACCTCAACCTCCTTGTCAAGTAAGATGGATGCAGTTAATGCAACATCTAGATTGTCAAAAATGATTTCTCTTTTCAAACTTTCGGCAACTTCATAAAAATGCTTATTTTTTCTCTCCAACTCAGATATTAATATGGTCCTCTCTTCTAACTCAGATGACAAAATTAATGACTCAAAGTCTTTTGCAGAAAATTCCATTGTCAAACTATCTTCCAGGGATTTCAAGGCTTCCTCTTTGTCCTTCAGCGCCCTTTCTTGATCTATAAGAGATGCCAAGACAGCTTTGTTGCTGAGATCGATCTCTTTTATTAACTCAACAAACTCAGATCCCATTTGCTCGGACCTTGCTAACATTGACTCTTCCTGGAACTGCAAGTCTAATATTTTTTTCTCATAAGAGCTAAGTTTGGAGGTGCAAACCCCTGCATCAGACTCTTTCCGCAATACACGATCAAAGTTGTTTTTGATGTCAGCCAATAATTTCCCCTTCAGAGTTCTGCACATTTCAAGATCCTTCTGTGCTTTGAAGTTCTGCTCCTTCAACTTAGATATTAATGAGTTTGATTCACTTAACCCATGATGGAGTAGCCCATTTTCTACATTCAATCCAGTTGCAGCTTCTAAGAGAATGCCCATGTGACAAAGATGCAAGACAGACAGAGCACAGTCCTTGACAATAATATCAGACCAGATCTCCTCAAGCCATGACCTCATGCACTTAGTTGATTCATGAAGTTGAGACTTTATGATAAGGAGATCAGATGTTGCAGAATTGAGCTCATCCATGGAAGTGGTCCCGGCCTGTGAAACTATATCCTCTAGCTCCAACACCAGCCTCTGCATCATTGCTAGATCTGACTCAAACTCATTCTCCAGTCTTTTGTAATGCACCTCCTTAAGATGATTAGCCGACTGCAAGCTTTGATTTTCATTAATAAGGATATCTCTCTGTTCGGTTAAGCTGATCTCCTTCTTCTTAAGCTTTTTAATGTTGAGCTTTAAGGATTCATTTGCTATCATCAGCTCATTTATCATGATGTCTGCTTCCTTCATGGTGTCTTGAACCTCTTCAAATTTGGCTAGAATGCAGGAAGCTTCGGTAGCTTTCTGGGCCGCCACTGCCTTAGCATCACAAAGTTCAGCTTCAAGTAGCTGCAGACAAGTGTTCCGAGAGAGAAGATCAGACTGTGTTATTGATTCTATCATACTTAATTTACTGGTTAGGAACTTGTCCTTTACATTGAATTCTATTCTTATATTTTAGGATGCATTATTTGTTCCGTCATAATGATTGTTATCAAGGATTACAGTGACAAAATTGTAATAAACAATCAAAAAGAATTTCAGCATTGCAAGTCACAAGCAGTAGCTGCAGACAGTGGTAGCTTTCTGGGCCGCCACTGCCTTAGCATCACAAAGTTCAGCTTCAAGTAGCTGCAGACAAGTGTTCCGAGAGAGAAGATCAGACTGTGTTATTGATTCTATCATACTTAATTTACTGGTTAGGAACTTGTCCTTTACATTGAATTCTATTCTTATATTTTAGGATGCATTATTTGTTCCGTCATAATGATTGTTATCAAGGATTACAGTGACAAAATTGTAATAAACAATCAAAAAGAATTTCAGCATTGCAAGTCACAAGCAGTAAATATATGATGTGCTTCTAGTGATATGGGCCTGCCTACCTTTTGTTGCTCATACCAGGAGCTGGATGACTCATGCACAGCACATTCTATTTTCTGCAACTTATTGTCTACCACCTTCACTTTAAGTTCAACTTCCTGTTCAAACTTATCCATATAGGTATGTAGAGAAGTTACTGCAGCCAGAAAATCTCCAATGCATTCTTTACTCTTTTGCTCAGATGAGCACAGTGCTTTTTTCTCAACACGTAATCTGGCCATCTCAGCTTGCACTCCTTTTAAGCATTCCAGAGCAGATTCCATTTCTTTCCGTAGTAGAATAATTGTAGCATCTCTGTCCTTATCATTCAGATTCATTTGAAAAGTTTTCTGCTTGCTGTCTGATCCAAGCATGTTATTACTTTTGTCGAAGGAATGGTCTGGTTTTTCAGCTGTCTTATCTTCATGAATGTATGACTCTAGGTGCTGGCTGTGTTGTCTTGTCTCACTACCTGTCTGCAACAATACGTTAAAGTGGGATTACATAATAATAGCGAAGAACCTATCATGCCACTTAAGAAGCAGATAGGCAGTAAGATATAAGTTACTCTCAAACATAACGGCACAACTTACCCGTGTTTCAAACTTGTCATCACTAGTAAAAGAAGCACGAGTTTCATTGCAAATTTGTTTTCCATGACTTCCACTTCGTTCCACACACTCACTGAGGTGCGAACGTACTGTTGAAACACCTGCTTGCAGCTCTGTAAGTTTGTCAATCGTTTTCAAAATCTCATTTTCTTCAATTTCTTCAAGCTTTTGTCTTTGCTCCTCGAACTGGAGTCTGAGATCACTGCATGTCTTTTCCAGAGTATGTAGCTCCATTCTAAGAGACTCATTTTGATTCTCTGCAGCGGAAACTACCAAAACCTGATCACAGAGAATAGTATCCTTTTGTCTGATTGTTTCTAGAGATTCTATAAGCTGCATGTCCTTCTGGTTTAAGGCATCAATATAGTTGGAATTCTGTTCAGACAACCAGTTAACCACCAAGAAAGCAACTGTTGCACTGACCGACGCATTTCTGAGTTGATCCTCCCCATGCTTAATCTTGTTCTCAAGTTCTGAGATGGCATGTGCCTTTAAGCTCAACTGGGATGCCAAAGAAAATATCTCAGCATCCTTTTCACGGCAATCTAGCTGGTGAGCCTCCGTCATAACTAAAGCTGCCCCTCTAAGAGATCTCAACATGGACTCCATATCGTTTCTTCTGTTGAGAGCATTCTCCAGACTCTGGTTGAGCTCTTTAATAAATATCTCCTTTTCAAAAATGTATTTGGTCATCCTGCCAAATTGTTCAGATATCCTACTTCTCTTATCTGGAAATGTACTGGAAATATAATCCAGTTGCTCACAGGCATCTTTGAGAGCCTCATGCCCCCCACTTACAATAGCTTCAATCTCATCGTTAACCTGCTCCCATTCTTCAGACATATTTATTAACTCTTTTCCTTGTCATATACAGTCTCACCAAGTTTTCGATTTTCTTCTCTCATCAAAGACAATTTTGCCTGCAAATTTTTAACCTCAGTTTCCAGCTCAGTTAACCTCTTTCTGCTCTCCACCTCTTTCAAGCTGCTATTTCTGACTTCCTGCTGAAGAAGAAGGAGTTCTTCCTGCAAGCATACAATCACTTCAGCAGTTTCTGCCTCAGCCTGCCTACTTATTTCATCCATCGCTCTCATTTGATACTTGAAATTCACAGTCACTTTGGTATCGCCGATTCAACATTTTGGCTTTCTCAAGGGAATCATGCATCTTTTTAAGCTTAGCTTGCAAAGGAGAATCATCACTTTCCAAGAGCTTCGAAGATGAGAGATCTCTCGATTCTTGACAAAATATTTGCTTCCTCAAGGAAGAGATTTCAAGCTCCCGTTTCTGCACTACTTCAGCATAATGGTTGTTACTGTTTCTTAGATCGTCTACCTCAGTGATTGCTAAGAGATGTTGAGATTCAAGAGCTTCAATAATGGATTTGGCTTCCCCAAGTTCTGCGTGAACATCTTGATATTTCTTGGTCACCAACAGAAGCTGTTCTTTTGATGACTCCAGGTCTTGCATCATGGATTGAGCACTCTGCTCCAACTCATTGCGCTGCAACCTTTCTTCTTGAACTATAACTTTCAGAATGTCCAGCTCGAGTTGCAAATCCATAATTTCCTCTATGTGCTTCATCGTTTCTTCTTTCCTCGTATCTTCCACCTCCTTCTCATCAGAAGTTTTTGATTTGCTATTAAGAGCCACAGCTTCTGATATTGACTCCTGAAAGTTATGGTTATAGTCATTCACATCAAGAACATGAACAAACTTGAGTTATGCTAACAAAAAGTAAATCGTTCAAAATTATTAAGTGGGATTCTATACAAGCAAGCAATATGCATGGTCAAGAATCATCAGAAAACAGTAGAAACTGGGGCTGAAAAACACTCTAATATCTTGTATTTGATTTGGCAACTTATGTCAACTGCTTTAATAACTGAACATTACGTTACCCAGAAACTTTTGAGGCTTGAGCTACTTCTACTCATTCAGTTATTTCGTGGCATTACTTTGTACTAGCCAAATCGTGAAATATTCTCATCTCAGATTCATTACCAAGTCAGGAAACTCATTAGTTTAATTCAAATGTCCGGATCAACTTTCTGAATCATGATAAAGGTGTCGTGTTCTCCCTTATTGTTCTCCCTCTTCTCTTGTATAACGACAGAAACATGCTTGCTCAGAAGGAGAATTACCTTTATGACTTCAACCCCACCATTGTGATCATTGTCAGCATAAATGCTATTTAATGAACCTCGGAGTTCATCTATTTCCCTGAGGACAGTTGAGAGCAAGTTACAGGAAACTAATAGCCGCAGCAGTTTGAATTTAAATATGTTAAAAAGTCTGTAGAAGCTTAGTTGAACAAGACAACACAGATAGTGTTACCAAAGTAAGGTGTTAAAAAGGGTCACTAACCTGCTGAGTTTTTCATTTTTCTCCAAGCAACAGTTTAGGTTAGTCCGGCATTCCTCTAACTCATGTAAAGTCTTTTTTAGCTGAAACATGAAAATACATATAAGAGACCAAGTTTGTTCAATTTCTTCAGGTTAGGAGGTAACCAGAGACCAACCTCTAAATGTAGTGTAGTTTGCTCGTCGCAGACATGAATAGACTCCTGCACCATGCAAAAGATGCTTGAGCATAAGCAGGCTTGAATTTGAATCTTTAAAGCATTTGAAAGAGGAAAGAACACACCGCATAAGCTGTTGTTGGACATTACCTGAGATGGAATATTCATGTTCAAATGGTTGTGCTGCTTCAAGTTCCCATCAACATTGGTAAGCAGCTGTAAATACATATATTGTCTTACCATTGTAGCTTCAAACAAGTCAGGGAACTACAAAAGACAAAAAAGGCACAGAATTTACCTGATCCCGCAAGTTAGAAACCTCAGCTAACAGAATTTCTCTCTCTCCTTCTTCATAAAAATCTTGATATCTACTTAACCAGAAAGAAAAATTGTTGAAGAATAAAAAGAAACGAAATTCAACATTTAAGTTATTGCATATGTATGAACACTCTACCTCCTCAGTTCTTCTAAAAGCCTAATGTTTTCACATGCGAATCGAGTTACTTCTGGATTTCTATCAACCTTAGCGTGAAGCAACTGAATTTCTTCAGTAAGTGCTTTGTTTTCCTCCAATAAATAACTATCAGCTGGTATTAGTCCATTGACAAGTGACTCCATCCTTTGAATTCTCTCTTCTCTGAACTTTAGCCTCATCTTGGTGCACCGATTATCTTCCTCCCTCTGACGAACCTAAAAGACAAGCATAATAACCGTGTATGAAAGTTAGTATCTTATTGCAATACCTATTGCAAATGTTAAACCAAAACAAAGAAACAGGAAAGAAAGCAAGAAAGTGTCACCAGACGGTTAAGCTGCTCAATTTCAGCTTCAAGTTGTTTCATAGAAGTTTCAGCCATCTGCTCTCTCCTTAAAGAACCAGATAGTGTGGTCTCTAGTGATTTAAACTGAAATAACAAAATAAAAGCAAGAAGATTCAGTGAACAGCAGAGTAGATAATCACTTGGATAAAAAAAGTGAGATCTGATTCGTTAGCCATGAAGATGAGATGGTCACACACTTCAACTTGGTATCAGAGTAGGCAATGGCCCTGGGACCGAATATCGCCGCCACCCATTATTAAAAAGAATTTCTACGTGCTTGGACCGTAAAAAAAATCAGGGGAGTGTTGAGAATATAATCAAATATTAAAAGTGTGCTCTCTCTAATAACTTAAGCTTTTAGATGAGATGGTCACACAATTCAACATAACACATTTTAACACTCTTCTATTTAGTCATCCATTCTATTTATATTCTCCTAGAAGACTTTGAGTTGTATGTATTCCGGCACTAAATCTCATCATCTCAATTCACATCCGCACCTCTAGTCTCACTATTGTTTATGTTGTGGTAACACTTTTTCTTTTCTTTTCTGATAACCATGGTGTCCGAACCAGCTTGTACGCATCTCGACTAATTCTACTTGCCACCTCCCACCAGCACAGGTATCGAGTGATTCTGTCCACCAACGATTGGAAAAATGGGAAGAAATCACCTAGTATTTTTGCCTCTGCTGATATTTGAACCTAAGACGTCGTGGTTTTCAAGCAACTTCATTGACCTCCCTTGAGTTCTTATGTTATGGTAACACATTCATGTAAATTTAGACCTTGGTAAATGTAAAATGAAAATGAATTAAACATAGTTGTATTCTTGAGTGTTTGTATATCAGAAGGTGTTGTAGCTGCATCTGGAAAGATAACTTGGGATCTTATTGAAAGTGTTGAGTCATACTGTTGACTTGCAAACTTTTTACGTGAAAGAAAAAGAAATTATATGAGATGACAAGGAACGTAAAAAGCAGCCTAAAAACAATAAGCACAGGTATCGAGTGATTCTCCACCAACGATTGGAAAAATGGGAAGAAATCACCTAGTATTTTTGCCTCTGCGATATTTGAACCTAAGACGTCGTGGTTTTCAAGCAACTGCATTGACCTCCCTTGAGTTCTTATGTTATGGTAATACATTCATGTAAATTTAGACCTTGGTAAATGTAAAATGAAAATGAATTAAACATAGTTGTATTCTTGAGTGTTTGTATATCAGAAGGTGTTGTAGCTGCATCTGGAAAGATAACTTGGGATCTTATTGAAAGTGTTGAGTCATACTGTTGACTTGCAAACTTTTTACGTGAAAGAAAAAGAAATTATATGAGATGACAAGCAACGTAAAAAGCAGCCTAAAAACAATAAGCACAGGTATCGAGTGATTCTGTCCACCAACGATTGGAAAAATGGGAAGAAATCACCTAGTATTTTTGCCTCACGATATTTGAACCTAAGACGCCGTGGTTTTCAAGCAACTTCATTGACCTCCCTTGAGTTCTTATGTTATGGTAACACATTCATGTAAATTTAGACCTTGGTAAATGTAAAATGAAATGAATTAAACATAGTTGTATTCTTGAGTGTTTGTATATCAGAAGGTGTTGTAGCTGCATCTGGAAAGATAACTTGGGATCTTATTGAAAGTGTTGAGTCATACTGTTGACTTGCAAACTTTTTACGTGAAAGAAAAAGAAATTATATGAGATGACAAGCAACGTAAAGCAGCCTAAAAACAATAAGCACAGTGTATCGAGTGATTCTGTCCACCAACGATTGGAAAAATGGGAAGAAATCACCTAGTATTTTTGCCTCTGATATTTGAACCTAAGACGCCGTGGTTTTCAAGCAACTTCATTGACCTCCCTTGAGTTCTTATGTTATGGTAACACATTCATGTAAATTTAGACCTTGGTAAATGTAAAATGAAAATGAATTAAACATAGTTGTATTCTTGAGTGTTTGTATATCAGAAGGTGTTGTAGCTGCATCTGGAAAGATAACTTGGGATCTTATTGAAAGTGTTGAGTCATACTGTTGACTTGCAAACTTTTTACGTGAAAGAAAAAGAAATTATATGAGATGACAAGCAACGTAAAAAGCAGACTAAAAACAATACGATGTACCTGTTTAGAGGATAACTTTACAATGCCCTTGGCCTCCTTTGTGATTAAACTACCATGCTGATCTGTCTCAAGTGCCTTCTCATCATAACTGCTGTCATCTTCCAATCTAGAATCTCCTGAAATAGTTGTTTGACTAAATGATAAAGCTCTAGATACATTCTGATGTTTCAGAGATGAAAGCTCCTCCTGTTTCAAAAATTCCACCAATTTTTTCCATTAGGTTTTAAGTTCACGCCAACTTCTGCATTGCATAGTAAATATTTACAAAAAAAAGAAGAAAAGATTCCCACCTTTAAAAGTCTTATCTCATGTTTAAGAGCAGTGACATCTGCTGAAGAATCTTCATTGACGACAGCCTTCATATTGAAATGGAGAAAAGAAAAGTAGTTAAAATATTGAGGCTGAATGTGGGCTCACCGCTTTGTCATCAGCTAAAGTTATATGCTTACATTGTTCTGAATAAGTTTTGCCCGCTGAGCAAACTTTAACGTATTCAGTGTTTCAGCTGCGCAGCTGAGGAGAGAAAAATCAGCATATGGTCCAATAATTCTTCACCAAAACTAATCAGCATAAGATTAGGAAAGACTAAAATAACACCAACCAGATAGAAGGGCTGACATTGGATATAATCATTGTTTTTGAGTTTCCACCCAGTGAGTCCTGCATTTTAATACTGTAAGAAGGACGCTGATATACTCAAAGTTTAAAAACTGGGTAGAAAATGTGTTTTGAAGTTAACCTGAAGTAGAAATGTCAACTTCGAATCCCTATAAGGAACATGCTTTGGCCTCCCATTAGCCACATCCACCAGAACCATTATTACATGACTGCAGAAGGAAATGCTCTGTCAAGTGAAGGAAAATGACCAGGAGATATACAACAACAACAACAACAACATACCCAGTGAAATCCCACAACATAGGGTATGGGGAGGGTAGAGTGTACGCAAACCTTACCTCTACCTTGGTAGGTAGAGCGGTTGTTTCCGAGACCCTCGGCTCAAGATAGAGCATAAGCACAAGCAAAGCAAAACCAAAGCAAGAGTAAAGCAAGCAAGAGCAACGGTTAGGAAAAATTTAAAGCAGTATGAAAATTGCTGGTATCAAAAGCAAAAAAGCCATGATAGCGCATTCCGAAAAAGAAAATGACCGGGAAATGAAGCAAGAATTATCAGGGAAAAGTACCCTAGAGTTGATAAAGATCTGTTGATGCTTGCAGCTTCCTTCAAACGTTCACCCTCAGCGCCAGAAGCTTTTTGCCTGTAATACGTAATGGCATTGTAAATGATGTCTGAAATATTTGTAGTTTTTTCTTTCCTTAGTAAAACATAATGCATTTGCTCTTATCATAAAAAAAGTACCTTTCTGAACCAGCAAGGTCAACAAGATTAAGCCTTGAAAAACGGAAGTTATCAGTAGAGTTCTTCTCCCACCTACTTTCGATTATACAGGTAAAGACACTGTGGGAGCGACTGCTCTCTCTGTTCATGTTGGTTGCTGCAACTTTCCTGTTTAAAGAACCCTGAACCAGAAGTTTAATCAAACTCATAAGAATATTTTTATGCCACTTGCAAAACTTGCATCATATGGGTGCTATGAGAAGAGCAAGATATTATTGAAGAAACTCAATATCACAGATATTGTCACCTGAGTCAAGAGCTTAAGAATGTCACCCACAGTTTGGACTTCAAATTCGGACAAATTTTCAACATACACGCCTTTAGTGATATCCTCTCGCAACTATAAGAGAGAAAATTATGAATGTGAACCAACAGCAGGAAGTTGTATCTGGTTTTTAGGTTAAGTTCAGATACGGGATAGACAAATTACCATTAAATTTGTGGATGAAGGATCAAGGAGATCGGTGATTTGTTCATTATAAATCTCTAGAAAAGAACATTTGCAGCTGTACTGTAGTCTCTCATCCCTTCGACTTTCCTCTTCCTGAAAAATAGAGATCAAAAGTGACTTCACCTACAATTCCTAAATTAGAAGTTGTATTAGGAATAAAAAGTATTAAACTATCCGACTTACTGCTCTGATCCTTGCAAACAAGAATTCAAATATACGCGGTGTCATTCCTCGGTTGGGGCAAGGCCTGATCTCCAATTCTTCAATCTCACCAAGCATTGTATGTGTCTTCCCACTACCAGTCTGCAAGAAGAGGTTATATCCGAATGCGCTACTAATATTGAGTTAAACTTGGGAGTTAAAAACTTGTGAGTGGAAAAAGAAACAAGAATAGGTGTCACTTCTTTGAGAATTAGAAAGATACTTGGAAAAAAATCATAAACACACTGCTCAGTTGCCTTAGCGTCCAAACATTTGCAGATATATATGGTTGACAAATTCTACATCAATTTGCAGAGGCCAGGTTGAAACTCTACGAGTTTTGCACAGACAACAAAAACTTCGATGAACCTTTTCCGGTAAACAATAAGGTTTTTCCCATCAATCAACTTTGTTTAAGCATATGGAGTAATAACTTTTAAGATTGCACAAGTTCAGAAGCAGTGACACCATAGTTTTTCATCGAATATCATGCCTCACCTGTCCATATGCAAAGATGGAGCTATTATATCCAGATAAACAGTTCTCCACCATTGGTAAACCAACCATTCTAAAAAGTGTTTCCTGCACAATAAAATAGCATCATTTTCAGTATCTTACTATCTTGTAGGACCACCTGTAGTCCAACCAGAGAAGATCATATTGTTCCAAGTTAAATGTTAATTACACAGACCTGGTTGATTGTTTCACATGCCACGTGATCAAATGTGAACCGAGTTCCAGGCTGCCCAATCCAAGTGATGCATTGTGCACTTTCCTGCTTCAAGCACCTAGTGTAACCTTGAGTACTTCTCTCCATGCTGTTGAGAGGGCGCACTCGTATCAAAACCTGTAGTAATTCAATTCAGTTTATAGTACTTAATAACCAATAGGCTAATACAAAATTCATTGCAGTTTAGTACTTAATCACCAAATGAAGTTCCGTGTACCTGTACATTGTGCTCCAACCAGAATGATGGATTTTCCTTGAGGTCAAAATGAGGAACTTCAACTGTATCAACAACATTCGATGAATTACCACTGATTGGCATTCCCCTATACAATGATGCATAATTGTCCATCCGGGCAGCTCCACTAGCTAAAGTCCTTGAACCACTAGCTAAAGAAAATTGAGGATTTGGAGGCTTAGTTACACTTTTAGATGGTGTGTTTTGATTAGAACGACTCTCCGAATAGTTAGAATTAGCCCTCCCTGTCGTCCTAGTGGACCGAGGAGTAGCATTTACTGCTGCTGTCCTAGTACTTGTATCCATTTTTCCTTCATCCCCTACTTCCACAGAATTCGAGCTGGAATCAGCTTTTGGCGCCCACCCATATCGACCTTTTGGAACACCAATGGGTTTTTCTGGAGTTTTAGTGATTTCGGAATATCTACGTTTAGAAGGGGTCTTATCAATTTTAGTAACCCTAACACTACCCACCTGTTGATCTACTCCCCCTTTCAAATTCCTGGTGGTTTCTTGAATTGTGTTTAAAGGATGCCTTGTTGAGTCTGTACTGGTTGGAGGACCCATTGAATCCCTTGGATTCACTGGTACATTCTCAATTTCCTCCACTTGGGTATTCTTACCACTGTTCCGACGCAAGAATTTGAAATCCCTCAACATTCTGTAACAACAAAAACATTTAAGATAAATGATATTAATTCAAAAACAACAATGTGAATGAAAAAACAATCACTACTACACTTCTATATGAATATTGAATATCCATTTAGCCCCATTTTAGCCGTTTCATTCCTACACACTTTAAACTCACATACAAATCTCCAAACAAACTACTCCCTCCACCTCAAATTATCTGTCCCGATTCTCTTTTACACGCCCCTTAAGAAACATTAATTAAAAGGGCTTTTTAACTATTTTACCCATCATTAGTAATTGAACAATCATAACATCACCCCATAATTGAGGTGTTTGTTAGTCTTCAAGAACGGTAACTACTAAGGTTGAAATGGAAAAAAATAATTAATTTTATCTTGAACTACTAAAATGACAATTACACACAAAAAAATAGACAACTATCTTTAGAAATAACGACAGATAATTTGAGACTCAGGGAGTAAGAAAAAAGAATTAATTAGTGAAAGAATGTGTCGTTAATACCTGAAAGAAGTGTTGAAGAAGAGAATACCAAGTCCTCGATATGTTGAAATTGTTAGTCCCTTTCTTGGGTTATTTCAGCTAAATTTGGAAATCAAGAATATCAAATCTTGAAGTGGCAATTCATTCTCTCTCTCTCTCTCTCTCTCTAGATGTGGGAGAGTTCTAGACTTCTAGGTTCAAGATTTTCAAATATGAATCTGAAGGGGAGGGACAAGAGATGGACGGCTGTGATTTAATCAAGATTTGAAATGGCGCTTTGGGTTTTGAATTTGAAAAATCATACTCCTAGGAATGATTCCTAACGGCTACAATTTAAAATTTATTCTTTCTTTGCCCTTCTTTTTTTCTTTATTACACTTTTTCTTTATTCTTTCAAATATTATGATTTGGGGTGCCAAGATTAATAGTAGTTTTTTTGTTTAGTTTTATCTTGTTATTTATGAATAGGGAGGGGTGTATAAAGAAAATCGACAAATCGAAAAGAAAATACCGGTTAATGGTTAGGTTTGATTTGATATCGAAGAAAAAATCCAAATTAATTTGTTTGTTTAATTTTAACGAAAAATGTAAAATTGAGTCCAAACCAACCGGCCATTATATATTTGCAATTTTTAGATTATTTCATACATACATTTTTTATTATTATATAATTTATAAACATTTCTTTAACTTTATCATAATATTTTAAGAATATGCTTGGACTTACCATTTTGGGCTTTTAGCCCATTGCCCATAAATGTCCGGCAACTTAGAAAAAGCCCAAATCAAATGCTCTTTTGTTTACTTCATTGATCGCCCAATGCTCTTCGGGTAATTTGCCCTTTATTCCGTCTTTAATTTTTATCTCTCATAACAAATATTTTTTTTGCGGTTTATAAGTTTGTATTTTTCATCATAATATTTTATAAGTTATGCCCTGCGCCCTTAAGAATAAGTTCGCCTTTGAAAAGTAAAAATTAAAGACCAACCCATTTGAAAGGAAACTGTGCAATTAAATGAAGCTCTTGAGATGCTAAACTCCATTATTATCCTAAAAGATTAAACATAATCAATGAGTAATATTTCTCCATATCCCTTCACCTTTCATTTACATTTTTTTGCAAATTGCAATAATATACACGCATCCAAAGGAGCCCAGAAAAAAGTTTCACAAATCAAGCAAATGGTATTGCAAAATGCTTAGCATCGAACCAACAACGAAAACCGAAAAATCGAGTTTGAAAACCCAGACTTATTGATTTAGTTTGATTTATAAATAGAAATTCCGATACAATTAATTTGATTCGGTAAAAGAAAAATTCGAACTAACCCGACCTATATATACACCCCCTATTTGTGAGTGCTTGCAACTAAAATCCGTTAACAGTTTAATTTCATTATAACTAAAGTGGCTTAAATCAAATGGAATTAAACTATCCAAAAAAAGAAAAAAAATAACATTTTGAATTTGAAATTAATTAAGAATCGAACTTAAATATCTAGGGCCACAGTGGATGCCTATGTCCATTGTTTTATTTTTTTCAACTTCTTTGATATGCTTTTACTGAGTAGAAGCCTATCTAAATAACCTTTCCACAGTAGAATTTTTGTACAAGTATAATTGGGATACTAGAAGTTTAGTAGGATTAAATTTTTTAATATTTGGAGATTGTAACTTGTATATATACCTATTCATTCAATAAGAATAATCAAATGATTATTTTTTCACAGATCGTGTTTCAGTCTCAAATATTTCTACCAAAATATTCCTTTCGCTGCCTCGGTTGCCATGAGTTCTTCTCGGTTTCCGTGAGTTCTTCTCCTCTTTTCCCAAATTTTCTTCCAAAATCCACACTTCACCTCTTGTTCTTTCGTTATGTCTAAGAACATATTTCATCATGCCCTTACTGTTTCCAACGTCAAGAACCACATCCTATTGTTCTTGAAATAGAAAACGTCTAATACGCGACGTGGGCGTAATTATTCAAAGTTCACGCATGCTCGCATCAAATCCTCCATCACATCATCCCCCGGCACCTGGCGGGGAGAAGGTGTCTACCCCCGAGGATGATCCTCCGTTATGGACAACCCTTGATGCTACAGTTCTCCAATGGATTTATTCCACAACCTCTACAGACCTCTTACAGACGATTATTGAATCTGATGCTACAGCGATGGATACTTGGAATAGGGTGCGTGATATATTCCATGATAACAAAAATTTGTCACTCTTGAACAGGAATTTTCCCATGTCCACATGAAAGATTTTCCTAACGTCTCGACCTATTATAAAAGGCTGAAAGAATTGGCGGACCAACTCCGCAACGTTGATGCGCCTGCTACCAATGATCGTTTTGTTCTTCAAATGGTTGTCGGCCTTTCTGAGACATATAATGGTGTTGGAACACTACTTCGTCAAAGTAATTTTTTACCCCCATTCTATCAGGCTCGTTCCATGCTCACGTTAGAAGAGGCTGATTTGGTTAAAAGACGGCTACCGGCACACATTCTGTCGTAATGATGACACTTAGACGACCCTCACTCATTCTCCAAAAATTCGGGCCAAAATCGTAATCGCGGTGGCGACAAAAAAGACTTAAACCAATGCGAATTAACTTTCCAAAAAGAAAACTGCAAAACCCACCAAGTGGATGCATATGACACTGCCACTCTAATCTCCTGCCCTTTGCATTTATTTTCCTTCATCCTTTTCTTTTCGTGAACACACAATTTTTACCACTGACAGAAATTTCAAAACAAACTATGCTTTTCGTTCTTTTTTGAAAATGAAGTAAAAAGTGATCGAATGAGCAATAGTCCATAGTTAATGTGTATGAAAATATATGGTAACCAAACACAAAATTCAATGACGATTAAGACGTTCATATACCTTGATCAGTCTTAAAGTCACACTGATATCAAATGATGCATGAAACTTTTTTTTTTTTTGTTGACGTGAACGCGAATTACCGCTTCTTCGAAATACAAGATAGGGAAACCCCTGACGCGAATAGCCCGCAAACCACGCCACTAAGAATCACACTTCGCAGCCAAGTGATTAGACAGCCCCAAGAGCGGCGCAGGCCGACGTTACCCTGGGTTCGAACTCATCAAACTCTCCCACACCACCCAACGGCGATACCTTCGACTTCAAGCACTAACCTGCAGGGCTTCGGATAATGATGCATGAAACTTGAAATCAATATTAACTCCTTGAAAAATTAACCTTCCGTTACTTATATTGCACTGATAATCACCTATAGGAAAGGTGCCATTTGTATAACTTTCACATAATTAAATACGGATAAAGTTACAATAATACAGAAGTGAAGGGGACTTCTAACCAATGTCTTATAGAAATTCTCTAGTTTTATATTTGGACAATATATACTAAATATATTTAAAGAGTAAAAAAATATTCAAGTGAGTCTATGGATCTTATCCTATTTTTGGTTTTGAACAAACATTTTAAACTTTTAAAAATGTCTGTCAGTCCGTCACAATCAAGTACTATTAAACTCAGTATTTCATTGATCACCATGACACTTTTCTCACTTACTACTAGCAAAATATATACACTTTTCCATATACTATTATTGCTATATTCCTTTAATTTATAGCTAGATAGCAATGTCATGAAACTCCAAAAAGAAACATAAAAAGGAGAAAAAAGGGTCCGGGGCTTGTTAGTGTATTTAAACCAAGCCACTCACTAACTTTTTATTATTTCTCAATAAAAATAGCTTTTTTAAGTTAGTATTAGGGTCCGTTTGATACAACTTATTAAAAAGAGCTTTTAGAAGTAGAACTTTTATGAGTAGAGTTTTTCGAGTTGAACTTTTTATTAAAAAGTGGTTAGCTATTTGATTGTCAATAAAAAAAGTGTTTTTGTATAAAAAACAAAAAAATTATAAGCCAAAATTACCTCTACTCAAGAATCTCAAATTTTGGACTTCTTCCGTTTTTGAATTTGTCAATCAAACACTCAAATTAAAGGCCAAAAGTTCTTTTGACTTTCCAAAAGCACTTCTGATCTTTGAAAAAACCCAACCAAACGGACACTTAGTCTATTTCTTGCTTGAACATCCTAGCTAGGCCTAGGTGCAAGGGATAAATCATGCATTATATATATCTCCTCTTTCATCTTAGAAGTATTAATCTAAAAGATTCTAGAGATCAAACAAAGTGTTGAGGATGGGTAGGGCAATGGGGTAGGGGGTATGGCGGGGGGGTAAGAAAAAAATTCATTTATTTTTTATTTTTTAAAAATAACAAAAAATATGAAATATAAATTTGAGGATGGATAGAGCAAATGGAGTGGGGTGGTAGGGGGTAGGGCGGGGATAAGACAAAATTCATATATATATTTTTATAAAAGTAACAAAAATATGAAATAGAAATTGGGATGGGGTAGGCAATATGGTGGGGTAGGGGTAGGGGTAGGGGGGATTCATAATTATTTATAAAAGTAATAAAAAATATGAAATAGAAATTTGAGGATTGGGTAGGGGTGGGGGTGGGGGTAGGGTTAGGGCGGGGGTGTAAGAAAAAAATTCATATTTTTTATAAATTGTTTATAAAAGTAAAAAAAAATATAAAATAGAAATTTGAGAATGTGGTAGGTGGACGGGGGAGAGGTAGGGGGAGGTAAGAAAAATATTCATATTTTCAATCATTTTTTTTATAAAAGTAACAAAAAATATGAAATAGAAATTTGAGGATGGGGTAGGGATATGGGGTGTGGTGGGCGATAGGGGTAGGTGTGAGTATATTTGAGTCATTGACTATCATATTGTCGTTACATTTCTTATGTACAATATAATATTATTTTTTATTAAATGTTGCAATTAAATAATTTTTTTTAAAATTATTAAATTGTAAAGATATACTAATTTTTAGAAACATATGATAGAAAAGAATATTTTTAATAGTTTTAAATCTATTAAAAAAAATATTCTAGTAAATTTGCATAAATGTGAGCTAGCTTTCGCTGGTAAGACTTTATAACTATAAGCTAAACACCCTAATAGATTCTCCGTAAAGCAGTTAACTATTTCTAAAAAGTAAACACGCTTTTTCGTAGTTTCTGAAACAGACCGTAAAGGGTCTCATTCACCCACAAGTTGAAACCATTCACATCCCTCGTAAAAAAACAACGGTGGTTCCATGCAATAATTATTGCTATTAGTAGTACAATTTTTTAATAATCCCCGTCTCTTGGGGGGTTTTCAAAAGCCAAATTTAGCTAAATATTTCTATGTTCTACAAACTATAGGTGTATCTTGAAAACTATAAATAGAGCAGGTATTGAATTGGACTAAAGAGAAAGTAAAAACGCGGAAAATAGGAGGAGGGAGAAGATCACAGAGAAACGATTAATACATTCGACAGCATTAATTATGGTGATTCAAAAGCTGGAAATGTGCATTGGAATGGTGAAATCGGTGTTTGAGTTTGTTGTTGTGTTTGTAGAAGCAGTTGGTACTGTTATCTCACAAGACAATTCATCTCCGGCCGACAGGAACCATGTTTCTATAGTGCCTTACATCGGCCTTCTTCCATAATTTTTGTCTTTGTATTCGGAAATTACTGGTGTGACTTGTTTGAATTTCATGAATTTTGTCTTTCTGAATTCCCAAAGAAACCAAGTAGCTAGAGAAGGAATTAATGTAAAAAAGAGCTTTCTTGAGGAGAGAGAGAGGTGTTAGAGTTTATTACACTAGTTTCTTTTTTTTTTACTTTTCTCTGTTGTAATTTTTAGTTAGTTTTTTATTTATTGTGATTCGTCGTGAGCTTATTAATGTTGGCATCTTTGATTGTCTGATCACATTCCTACAAAAAAATTATAATGAATTTTTAATTAGCAAAATTTCTAACGTTGTCACTGATCCTCTCATTATAGTGCTTAAATATGTCTCAGTATTCGTATTGAGATTCGATAAATTCGAATTCATACCGCGATACCCAATATTCTTTAACACATCCAAAAAAAATCAATGCGAGTTGATCCATAGATCTTATCCTATTTTTGCCTTTGAACAAACATTTTAAACTTTTAAAAATGTCTTAATCAGTCCGTCACAATCAAGATCTATAAAACTCAGTATATTTCGTTGTCACCATGACACTTTTCTCACTTACTACTAGCAAAATATATACACTTTTCCATATAATGTACTTATATTGCCTCAAAGCACTTGCAACCTCTGAAGAGACCTGGTTTATTCAGAACGAAGTGCCTCTTGACCAAAAAGTAACTTAAAATATAAAACAAAATTTACCCCGCATCGGAGGGCAGCTTAACCTCCGGGATCATGTCAAGGTGAGTGGTACAATACCAACATAACGGCTGATCGTTAAACAACTTAAGCGCAATCGAGGGAAACCCCTTTACACAATCATCACAAGACACTAACACACGTAGCATCCTAGCATGATTACTTATCAAATCAACAAGAAAGTATTACAAGACTATCACAAACCAACACAATCAAGTTATTCACACAAGGTACTTTCTACTATATGATTAACAAGATCGGGTTTTTATCCCCAAAGTACTTCATATATTAACTCTTAAAAAGATCTGCTTCTTTCTCAAAAGTCACACAATACCCGTAGTATAAAAATAGAGTGACTATCTTTTGAAGTAAATCAAAACACTTTTCTTTGTAAAATCAAGTAACAACATTCTTTTCCAAACGTTCAAGTTTGCCTAATTTCCATTACTCAAGTTTCTCATTTTTCGAAAGGTTTCGTAGTTCATAGTATTTGTTGACACCCAATTTTGACCCTCCCGTCCAGTCATTAACTAAAATTACACTAATTTTAAAACAATTTTTTGAAAATAATAAAATGCAGCAATAAAACATAAATACAGGCATAAATAAATAATTTAATAATAACTTCGCATTTTCTTACGTAGAGTATTAAGCACTTAGAGTCCCGCGCCTGTATTAATTAATTTCAAGCCCTGTCGTAATTCTTAATTAATAATAAATACATAAAATAAATAATTTAACATTAACGTCGTGTCAAGTAGCATAGTTGCATTTATTAATACGCAAGAGAATTTCATAATCAATCGTAATTTTAAAATCATTTTAAAACTAATACATGCATTTACTAGTCTCGCATTATGAATATTAAGCACTGATTAATTAGCATGCCCACATTTATTATAATAATAGCTTAGACTAATAAAACACCTAACTAATTTAATAACAACTTAGATTTCATTAATTTACCATTCATTAGATAAAATGCCTAAGGCTAACCCACAAATCAATAATTAACAGCCCATACACCCCTTAATTTCGTCTGACCCAGCCCACAACCCTTACCTCGTCCAGCCCATTCCCCCTTTACCCCTTTTATCTACTTCCCCTAAGCCCATAACCCACTCCCCTTTAATCCTTACCTCGTCCAGCCCACTTCCCCTAACGCCCAGAACCTTCCTCGTCCCTTCTCTCTCACCCTCTTTAGAAAAACAAACCCTAATCGCTGCCCTTCCAACCGCCACATACACCCTCTCCCTCACGCCACCTTCCCAGCCGAGATTCTCGCCTGAGAATCCGGCGACTTTACCCAACTTACCATAAAAAACCTTCCCTTATCAAATCAGAATCCGAAATGGTAAGAAATCGTCTCAAATCATGCCCCGAATCGAACCTTCCTTTCTGTTTCAAACCTTACCAATTAACCTCAAACAAGATTTAATCTCAAAGAAAATCAATACAAATCGTCCCTCAAATCCGTCCTAAACTTGCCATGATTACGAAGCCCAATTAGGAGCTATAAATATCCAAGTTTCGACATACAACAGGGGGGGTTCTTTTCATCAGTCATCGAACTATCACAGTATCAAGTCTAGAAATCCTTTCTTTTCTATCGAAATTACTACTATCGCTTCGCAAACAAGCCAGGACTTTCCCTTCGACGATTCGGGAGAACCTTTGTCGTCGCCTCAGTTCGCTACCCACAAAAGGTCCGGAAACCCATTCCCTTTCATTTATTTAGTTGTCTAGTTGATGTTATGTGTTCTGTATGATGGTACATGTATTCTTCTGTTCAAATTTGTTCGACTTGGTTCAGTCGTGTTTTCCAGACAAATCTGTCAGCGGTAGTCCTCGATATTTATGGTGTTGATTCTATTTTAGGCAGATGTGTATTCAGTTGTGATTCTTTTATGTATGTGTTTAATTGTATAACACCTGTATAAGGGTCCTAGATCCATTTTTTGTATCATTAGGTGATATATCACGATTCCGCTACGTGCCTGTTAAGATTACTTCAAATCTGGAAAGGGAGTAACACCTATTTTGCTATCTGCTGAATACACTAAGACTACCCAATCCCTATGACTATGGTTGTGTGATTCAATCTCGATTTCGTGATATACCCTCAGATTAGTATAACGTAATCCAAGATGCAGAGCATGTTCCCTAGATTTTGTAACCCCGACATACTATCGAGTCAAAATATAATGAAGTATGTGTTTGTTATCTCATTGGATTTCCAAGTTATCGTGATATCAAGATCTTGCTAATATATTAAGTATATGTTTGTATATGAATCGCTCAATTTGCCTTAAGAACATTACCTGAAGGTCGTTTATGCTAAAGTGATTTCAATACAATAGTATGAAACTTGTTTGATAAGTCCCAGATTTGATGTGTTTTGATTAGTCTAATTTCGAATAGATCGCCAATTAATATTATCATCATGTCTCGCATATCTAGCTAATGAAGTTATTTGTATGCTCAGTTCGTGGACACATTTGGTGGATCTCCCTAACTTTTACATGGATCTGGGGAGACTGCCACTTAGTAGGCATGGGAGGATAGTTTCGGATGGACTGATTTTGTCTACATGTTCCTTATACCCTTGATTTACGGTAATCGAATAAGTCGAGATATACCGCCGACTTACCCGCATATCTACACGCCGCTCAATTGCCCCACTATTTCCCACTATATGATATGTTGTTCAAATTGCATTATTATACGTTCAATATACATGAGTTGTATACCCCTCTGGTTTATGCGAATGTCCTGTAGGTATCGACCTTTATATGGTTAGATACATTGAAATCGCTTGTATAAACGGGCTCGCCAGGGGATAACATTGATAGTTTCTTTAAAAAAATCAAAAGCAAAATCCACGCTATTGAGGCCGGGTCGATTCTTGCACATCGAGGCCCATCATCGGGGAATTATCTGCACGGCAAGAATTAATGCCGCAGAAGCAGTGCTTAGTTTAATATTTCATTTATTTTCATACACGATGAGTTTAGAATATTTACTAATCCCTATCTTTCTTATTTTTTTACATGGCACGACGGAGAATAATCAAGAGTCTCGGTACGAGACTCATCATGACTTCCACATCGCCAACTATACTTCCGCCGCAGGGCTTCCAAACTATAGGATAGACGATGTCACCATCCGCTTCTGACGCCGCAACGACGCCAATCTCACTCTCCTTTATGCTTATTTATGCATTGGTTTATTTGCTCATTCATTTATTATTGTCATATTTACTAACCTTGTAATTAATAGGATAATTAATTCTATTAGTCTTTGGAATACTTTAGAAATGGTAGTTTAAATATAAATTCATCCTTATTTAGTCTATACTCATCATATAAAAATCTAAAAAAAAAAAAAAAAATAATAATTAATCCTAGTTATACTTTAGTCCTGTAGTTAATATATTTCTCCGTATTTAGTCTTTAAGAAATAAACTTTATCATAAATTTTTCATAAATATTATAGGAAATGATTTTTGCACATACGTACGAAATAATAACCTCACAATTTTACAAGAATTTTAATCCTACGATAATCGTTGTGAGTAATCACTTTCTTACTTTTGTCAAGAATAAAATAATCTCCGTCCCATAACTTCATAATCAACTTTGTATATATTTTACTTAATCTCATAAGACCTTTTATTATTATCAATATATATTCTTTAAATATTTGTCACAACCTTTTACTTAAATAATCTTTTCTAAAAACGCATATCCCTTAGCAGAATAAATTAACCTATGTTTGAACGGACAACCGCAAGTTAGCGGATCCTTTAGGGTGCCTTACCTCTTCCCTTTAGGATAATAAAGAATCCTTACTCAGAATCTAATCTAGTTTCACAGACCATTTAATGGAGTTAAGGCTGACTTTAATCAGTTAGTATTTAGGTGTCCTAATTCACCCAATTAATTAGGCGAATTTTTAAACATTTTTAAACATTTATTTCTTACATTTTTGGGAGGATAACCATTCCGTCGCGCATTCAAGCCTCGAGAGTTCAAAATCGGGACAAAGACGGCGACTCCAATCGGATAGATGTGTTCTTAACCATAACAAACATAGGTTAATTATTGTGCTTCTTTTTTTTCCTTTTCTTTATTCATTTATTTGTTTTTTTTATTATTATTTATTTGCTTAACTTACTAATTTGCTTATTTTGTGTTTCACACTTATCTGCTTCATATTTTGCCTAAACTATTTTTGCTTTATATATGAATATCCGCATATTGTTTTAACTGCTATTTTTTACCGCTTCCTTAAACCGCATTCCGCCATACTTCCTCCCTTATGGAAAATTCACACTATCACACGCAACACGCGTGTGCTTTGCGCACCGCAAATTTCTTTCAAACACCCAAATTTAAGAGAGTTGGTATTTTGCGCGAGAATCCTGGCCCAACCGTGGTCGCGTAGCCTTCTCACTCGAGTAGTCCGCCGAACTCAAGGCCTAGTAAGCCAAATCTTAGCAAACTTAAGATAGCTATACCACCTTTATTCTAAGGCACGCAGCATTTACCTTGTGCTGGCTCTGGCCCTCGTATCGACACCACTATTAGGAAGACATCAAACTTGTCGATGGGTTTCTCAACCCAACGACCAACCAAAGATATTATGTGTCACAAATATGATAGATTTATCCAAGCCAAAAGACATGCCCAAAATTGGAAATGTAAGTTTATTTTTATTGTTTTTCAAAGATTCAGAGCATGGATCATATAAGAACGGTTAGCGGAGTTCCTAATAAGCTAAGAGTATGGTGGAGGATTTCACATCGCAATGACGATGATTAGGAAGAAGTCAGTGTCTCATTTCATTATTTGGTATTTCGCCAGATCCGCATTTGATCCGAGCTTTAATCCAATTTTGGGATCCGCATCGAGTCATTTTCAAATTCAAGGATTTTGAGATAACTCCTACATCGGAAGAAGTGCATTATTTCACCAAATTTAGTTTACCAAGGTAGAAAATGATTATTCCCAATGACCAATCGTGGAAGAAATTCCTCCGCTATACGGGTCTTAAGAATACTAAGGAGTTGCGTTGCCGAGAACAACTGGGTGTCTCGACTATCTTTACGAGAGGTATGGACATAATAACGCTTACAAGACATGCAAAATGTAATTCACGCACTCTACGCCATTGGCAAAACAGCGCCCTATTGCATTCACCGCCGCCTACTTCGCACCTTGATTTTCCTTCCGAGTATGGCAAGATAAGTACTTGCATATGTTCCGTGGCCAGATCACTTTTCGAGGAATCGACGCGATACAACCCACTTTGGTTCCTATGATTTTGGCGTAAATATTCCGAGCTCTTGGGAAATGCAAAAGAGATGCATAAACTTCTTCGTTGCAATCTTATCTTACAAATGTGGGCCATGGAGCATTTTTACCAACGGTCAAATATGACAGACGCTTGTTTCAATAAGATCCTACAAGATCGACAGCCTTCTATGATAGAACGAAACGGTTTGTGTCACCGGCCTAGATCAAAGATTGGTGCAAGTTTTGACATCCCGCACTCAGATCGATCCAATGGAAATATCCTTTACTCCTCACAAAATGGAGCCTTTAGACGTGGTAAAGAATTGTACTATATTGAGCTTATCGTCTAAAAGGTCTGCAACCATACGCCTCCCACGCACACCCGACAATTCGCCAAGAATGATAATCCCACTCCGACGGACACGGAGTTTCGGAAGTTACATTTGGACCGCACTTTATCAGGCCTCGAGCTAGACAAATTTTGAAAGAATGGGACGACATTAACAAAATAGACATCGGAGATGAACAAGCAGGGCACACACCTGAGTATCAGACATGGCTGCAAGAGGATCACATCAACACAACCTACAGCCCAAGAGGAGAGCAAGGTTTCGAGGACATGGACACAAGCAATAATGAAGAATAATCAACTCGGAGAGGTCATCACCCGCATACGCTGGCACTAATGCACGATGCAGTACAATACTTGGAACAGGCAGGGGCTATACCAAAGAAGACCTAAGTTCCACTATCACATCGACGACACAGTTATTTAGTTTTTCCATTGTTTTCTTATAAAATGTCATTTCAATTAGCTTTATTTCCAATAAAGGCATTCCAATACAATGGCTTGGGTACATCTAACGTGACTTTGCATTTTTATGACGCTTAGGCCTACCTCTGGCATGATAGAGGCCCTTGCATATTAGACGCGCTTTAATCTACTTTATTTGTCAAGCTTCATTATATGCCCATATGTTCGCTTAAAAGCGACATGTTTGAACTAAAGGACTTGTTACTCCTCATCTACTGATTTGTGTTGGCAAGCATCGCCGAGCACCCATATTTCACCGCATCCAAAGCACGAGCAACAAAATGAATGATTCAGTGGCAAACGAACAGATGGCTTGGGACTCATCGCCATTCAACGATTGAACCAGAGACATCGTAGTGGGAAATGCTCCATATTCGATGAATACCTTGCTCGCATCGCAACAAATGGCGGTCATGCAAGCGTAAATGGATAGACTCGAAATTACTAAGCTATCTATAAGCCTCAACACACAACTACCCACACTTCCTAATTCACCGCCCGACGCCATCCCCAATATCCAACAGATAACCCACAACCTCCCAACCCACAACACAACAACACGCCCTCATAACCCACACTCCCAAAGCCACAACACAACAACACACCTCCTCATAACCCACGCACCTTAAATGACCCTAACCCGCACACACCTCAACGGATAATACAAGCCACCTTACCCGCCCAAAACAACCAACCTACTCAACCAAAGACCAATGACATACCATAATAAACAATACGGATCACCCATATGTGACCCGTGCACCACATCTCACACCTGCACTATACCCTCCCTGAGTTTGCTCGATATGAAGAGACGGAGAAGAGGACAAGAGTTGGGATAGATGAAAACGCCGAGAGAAATTCACGACTAAGAAAGCTTTTAAGAACCCGCATGGACAAGGGTCATGAGGATTGGAATACGAGGATTTACGACGATCCCGACGCCGAATCGCCTGCTGGATACAAGGTACCAAAGTTTGACTCGCTTTGACGGCAAAGTAATCCTCGTGCACACTTGAGATCCTATTGCGACAAATTAGCGGAGTGGAAGAGATCAATCAATCATCATGAAATTGTTCATAAGGAGCTTGACCGAGAAGCTCGATTGGTATACTAGCCAAGATCCGCCGAAGTGGCGTATGGGGCGATGGCCCGTGACTTTGTAGATGTGTTCAGTTTAATACGACAACGCCCCGACAGATTCTATCTAATGAAATTGGAGAGAAAAGTCAATAGAAACCTTTAGGAATACGAATGAGGTGGAGATCTGAAGCGTGAAGGTCCAAACACCTATGGAAGAAAGTGAAATGACAACACCGTCAGGTAATCCTCGGGCGACCCCACTACGAGAGGTTGATCACGTCGACGCAATTTTTCCAAGTAGTGAAAATGGGAGATTTTGTGGAAGAAGGACTTAGAACAGTAGATCACGAACCCGCCGCTTTGCAAAGAACAAGCAAAGCCATACAATCGTAGTCAATGGAGGGATGAATAAGAAGAAGGATGGAGCAGCCCAATCATGACTTGCAACAACACAAAACGACCTGGCCCCGACATACCAACCCCAACCCCAAACATACCAACCCCAAGCATACCAACCCCAAACATACCAAGCCCCACATTCCAAAACCTCCATATGATCGGTTTAGCCAAAATACTCCCACATACAATCAACCTTCACCCATATACACCACCCAGACAATATACAACCCACGGGAGTTAGCCCACACAAATCCCTCACAATACCGACCAGCATACCCACCCCCACAACAATCCCCCGCACAAAACACACCTAGACCCCGAACCGACACCGGCAGGAGGCCCACAAAACCATACACCCTGCTGGGTCGAACCATACTCCCAACTATACGAAAGATCGAAGCCACGGTTTTATACAACCAATCCTGTATGAAATCCTAATCCACTCCTACCATGGCATGATGAGAATAAGCATTGTGCATACCACTGGAGTGTCGTGGCACGATGAGATAGTTGTTATGCTTTGAAAAACAAAATTGAGGAGCTAATCGCAGGCGAGCTATTCGATTGAAAGAGCCTTCCCCAATGTCAACAACAATCCTCGCCAAATCACGACAATGCCGGGCGTGCACATGATCACCTTTGATGATGTATGCGATATGGAAGGACTATCGCATCAATCAAGGAGAAAGAGACGGGATCCTCACCACGCGTTGCTACGTGATTACCGCCAAGGTCGAGCGCCGGAAGTAGAGTTGAGCCGCCATAAGCCTCTCACGTCGCCTTAGTACGTGACGGAGTCATTTGATCAAACAACGAATGAGGTAAATGAAGCAGTGGTAGAAGTTACATAAATGGGTGACGAGGTCCGACAACGTTACTCATCTCAGAAGTATCGCGAAAGACGCCTTAAAAAAGGCGTGACCGAATCCGGTAGAGGAATTTTGGAGAAGGATGCCTGCGAGACTATTCCATCAGAGAACAGTTGAGTAAAACACCAAAGACAAATTTCTATTGTCATTGTTGATGAATTAGTGAACCACCGAACCGCTGATGGAGGTTTTGAAAGAAGCGCACGTGCTACCGGCATCATGAGAACTTTTCGCATTAATCGGGCATTAAAGAGGTGCAAAAGATAATCTTCCATGAGAATGAATTGCCTCCCGGGTCGGGGTCATAATAAGGCATTGAACATAATACCAAGTGTGCTAATAAGTTTATCTCGAGTCTTGATTGGGGTCACCGTTAATGTATGCCCTTTGAATACTCTTCGAACTTGTGAGTCAACATTGGGAAACTCGCGAAAGCTACACAAGCGGTAAAAGGTTTCGATGGGACCACGAGGAGCGTCACAAAGTAGATTGATTTGACACTACGCATCGGGCCCGCAGAGTTCGAGATAGAATTCCAAGTATCGACATATCCACACGCTACAATTTGTTACTCGGAGGCCTTGGATCCACTTGGCCTGAGCCGCCTTCCACTTTGCATCAAGTCCCGAAATTCATCCGAATCATCATGAAGTTGTGGTTGAGGGAGACAAGGACAACATCGCTAAAGCCGGCAATTCCATCATCGAGAGTGTGGAGAAGTTCGGATGGATCTGTCTACCATATGAACAAGATCGTAGACGTTAGCAAGGCTAAAGGGACGCGACTACCTCGCACTCCCAAAATGGTGGCCCGAGACGCCGAAATGGTTTCGAGCCAGCCGAGGACTTGGACCAAGACTAGGAGGAATCACGAGCCGATTCACTCACGGAGAAGAAGGACACTTTTGGTCTCGATATCACCACCGCCGGGAGATGATGTTATTTGATCTCGAAGGAAGGGTGAGTCTCATCTGCCAAGACTGCTCCACCCTCGAATCATTCATTCGCCAAAGCATGCCCCGCCTACCGTAAGAGAGGACGCATATTCTGCGGATGGACTTCAAGGCCTTTTCATTTCTCGGAGGAAGAAGCGAGTGTCATGCGGTTTGGAAGACCACACGCATGACTGCACCATTTGGAGCGCAGAGCCGCGAGATGTCTTGAGCAATCGGACTGCACTTCAACACTGTTTTTTCATGAGTCTGGGTAGAATTAATAATTAGACATTTTTAAACAATTCAATTCGTATTTTTTCTGAATTATGGAACACGTTTTTATGAGCTTATTTCCTTTCTGAAGTTTTAATAACAAGTTATGTTTTAATCAACGCTTTATTCCCTTTCTTTCAAAGATACAAAATAATATACTTGTCGATAATGAAAATGTGACATGTCATGAAACAAGCGAACAAAGTCGAATAATCCGGCGTAACCCGGCGGAATTTCATTGGAGGAATTAACGGAGGAGTTAGGAAAATTCGAGGATAAGCGAAACTTAACTGGATGAAATGTAAAACAAGAAACCTAGGAGATGATAAAGTCGTGAAGGAGACAAGGTCGCTCACTTGAATACCACACGAGAAAGAAGATTTGGTGCCCTATCAAGCGAGATGTCGACATATTCGCTGGTCTTATGATGATACGCCAGGTCTAAGCACGTACATCGTTTCTCATAAGTCGCCCATTGAACCATCATGTCTTCCGGTGAAGCAAAACCAAGGAAAATCAAGCGGATCGAGTTTGAAAATCAAGGAGGAGATCTCCAAGCGGTTGACGCAAATGTCATTCGTAGCAAGGTACCCCACTGTTAGCCAATATTGTGCGATAACAAGAAGGATGGCAAAATACGAGCTTGTGTCGACATACTGGATCTCAACAAGGCAAGCCCTAAGGATGATTTTCCTTCCGAACATTCATTTACTCATCGACAATCGTAAGTACGAAGTTGCGCCTTGTCGATTGTTTCACGTGTACCATCAAATCTTAATGAACGAAGAGGATGCAGAGAAGACCGCGTTCACCACCCCGCGGGTATATTATTATCGAGTCATGCCATTTGGACTTAAAAACGCAGTGCCACTTACGAGAGCCATGACTACCATTTTTCATGATATGATCCATAAGGAAATCAAGTCTACGGATGACGCCATTATCAAGTCGCGAGGGCTACGGATCATCCGTCCATCCAAGAAGTTTTTCGAACGATTGAGGCAATACAACCCGGTTAAATCCGCAAAGTGCTTTCAAGGCCCCAAAGAGGGAAATTGTTGGGTTTCACGCGAGCGTATGGAATAGAGTTGGATCCTTCAAGATAAAAGCCATTCAAGGATCGCCTCCAAGAATCGCAAGGAAGTGATGAGTTTTCTTGGTCGCTTGAATTATATCGCAGTTCATAGCACAATCAGCTGATATGCGAACCAATATTTAAGTTGTTAAGAAGACGCCGCCACTAAGTGGACTTTGGAGTGCCAACAAGCCCTTGACAAAATCAAAGAGTATCTCACAACCGCCGGCTCGTGCCTCCGTAACCCTGAGGCCTTTGCTATTATACTTATCCGTATTGGAAAATGCATTCGGATGTGTGTTAGACAACATGACGAGACGAAGGAAGGAACAAGCAATATACTACTTGAGTAAAAGTTCACGCCTTATGAAGCTCGTTACAACGCCGAACGCACGTGTTGTGCCTTGACTGGTTGCCCAAAATTCGACATTACCGTCCGCATACACCACCTATCTCATCTCGGATGGACCCGCCAAGTATATCTTTCGAAGCCTATGCCACCGGAAAGCTTGCAAAGTGGCGATTCTTTTAAGTGAATTCGACATCGTATATGTCACCCGTAGCGATCAAAGGACAAGCATTAGCAGATCATCTCGCAGAGAATCCTAGACGAGGAATACATCCTCGCGCACCTACTTTCCATGAAGAAGTGATGTTTGTAGGAGAAGACATTTTGAAGAATATCCAGTCGAGAATGTTCTTCACGGCGCCGCGAATTTCAGGAGTAGGTATCGAGCGCTTTGGTATCGTAAACGGACAACACTACCCAATATCGCAAAGCTCGATTCCCACGCACCAATAATATGTCGTAATACGAGGCGTGCATACTAGACTCGAACGGCTATCGATACTTAACATACAAGAGTTGCTGGTCGTAGGGATTCAGACTGCTGATTCACCGTTGCAAGCGCGAATGGGCCACCAAGAATAGGAAGATACTTCGCATCTACACCGCGTGAAAGAATTACGCAAGAGGTTCATTAAGATAGAGTTCAGCATACCCGAGGGCTCAAAATGAGTTTGCAGACGCCTAGCAACTTTGTCCTCCATGATTCAACATCCGCACAAGAACTATATTGACCCAATCAAAGTAGATGTGCTAGAGCAAACAAATATTGTTCTCGATAGATGAAGAATCGTAAGGCAAACCTTGGTATGGCGAGATCAAGAGGTATCTCAAGGCGGTGAGTACCCTGGCGCGACCAACATACAAAAGAAGACTCTTCTGAGGTTAGCCAACCATTTCTTCCCGAGCAATGAGGTCCTTTATCGGAGAACTCCTGATTTAGGTTTGTTAAGATGTGTTGACACTCGAAGCAAACAAGTTATTAAGAGACACACGGAGGTATGCGGACCCCACGAACGGCTTCATGCTAAAAGAAGATACTACGGCGAGGTTACTTCGATGACGATGGAAACAGATTGCATCGGGCCTGCGAAAATGCCATCAATGTCGATCCATGGCGACTTGATTCACGTGCACCAAATGAACTCAACGTCACTAGTTCCCACGGCCGCTCGCACTGGGGCATGGACGCCATTCGTCCTATTGAGCCGGCGTCAAATGGACACAGTTTATCCTAGTGGCGATTGATTACTTTACAAAATGGGTAAGCATCATCATACAAGTCTGACCAAGAAAGTAGTAGTGGATTTTGTTCATCACAACATCATTTGTCGGTTTGGAATCCCGTAATCAATCATAACCGACAACGTCCAATCTCAATAGTGGTCCACGAAGGAGATGTGCGTGAAGTTCGTGATCACTCATCGCAACTCTACCCCATATCGACCACAAATGAATGGAGCAATAAGCGGCAACAAGAACATCAAGAGGATCGAGGAAGATGATAGATAACTACGTGCATTGGCATGAAAATTTGCCTTCGCCTCTCGTTACCGTGATTACAATCCGACCTCCACGAGCAACACCGCATCTCTTGGTTTATGGAATGTAAGCGGTCTTGCCACCGAGGTGGAAATACCGCTCTAAGAATCATCCGAAGCCGAACTAGATGAAGCCAAATGGATACGTAGGTACGAACAATTGATGCTTATTGATGAGAAACGAATGAATGCATGCGCCACGACAACTTTACTGAATGTAATGGCGAGCTTTTAACAAAAAGGTACGACCAAGAAACTTCCAACCGACATCCGTGCCAAACGTATATTCCTAACCAAAGCGAAGCGGAAATTCGCGCCAATTGGCGCGGCCTTACATGGTTCACCGAGTGCTTGCGAGGGCCTCATCTTAGCCGAAATGGATGCGAAGTGGCCTAGAGCCATCAACGCAGATGCAGTGAAGAGATATTATATTTAGAGTGCTTTATTTTCATGTAATTACTTTGCTTGTAATTGAACTACGTTTGACCTGATTCCCTTTGCGGGATACGTAGGCGGCCATATCGGCTTCGGTCCCATTTCCAGAAAATACTCAATTACTTTGCTTGTAATCGGAACTACGTTTGACCTGATTCCCTTAACGGATACGTAGGCGGCCTACATCGGCCTCGGTCACACCATAAGGAAATCCTCAGTTTTGTCATTTTGCACTTTTGTGATTGGTACTCAGTCTTGCCGTACATACAAGACAAACCTACGACATATATCCGACCCAGTTTCGCCAGTCAAAACTGGGACAATTTTTTTTGCACCACGAAAGGACACCGACAAATATGATTCCATATGCTCGAAAGATCAACATAAACTGGGACAATTTTAAGGGTTTTACTACAAATGACATCAATGGGCATGGTCAAGTTACGCACAGGGTTCCAGGTCCCAAAAACTGGGACAAATTTTAAAAAAAAAAGAGCCTGACGGCAACAGAACACCAAGAGTATGGGAGAATATACCACAGATTTCGGATAGGGAAGTTTTGCTTTGTTTCACAACATGTCACTATTCAAATATCGACATAATTTCCTACTAGCACATATAAGTATATTTTCTCAAGATAGAATATTTTTCAACAAATGTTTTGGGCCGAGACTCGAAATCAGACAGGGGTTACATGTCCAGACAAGACATACAAGGCAAGCATCAAGAGCCAACACAAATCGCCGACCCCCTCCCGAACTCACAATTTTTCTTTGAGTGAATTTTGCAGACAACAGAAAGGAGGGCAACAACATCCCAATACAACAGATCCGCCACGAAGTCCATCTCGCAACAAGTCTACATCAAATGATCTCGCAAACCACATCTTCTACTCAGGCTACATCATTTACACTTTATTTATTCGATTATGCGTAACACGATCTTTATCTATGCCCTAGGAGGCGTCATTTGCATTTCGTCCATACAAGACGATAACGCCCATACAAGGCGTCATTTGCATTTCGTCCATACAAGACGATAACACCCATACAAGGCGTCATTTTCATAACGCCCATACAAGGCGTCATTTGCATTTCGCCCATACAAGGCGATAACGCCCATAAGGCGCGCCATTTATGCTTTCGCCCATACAGTATAACGCCATACAAGGCGGCATTTACATTTCGCCCATACAGCGAATACGCCTACAAGGCGTCATTTCAGATCTCGCCCACACAAGCGAGAACGCCATAAGGCGCCATTTGCATTTCGCCCATACAAGCGATAACGCCATACAAGGCGTCAATTGCATTTCGCCCATACAAGCGAATACGCCCATACAAAGGCGTCATTTGCATCTCGCCCACAAGACGAAACGCCCATACAAGGCGTCATTTGCATTTCGTCCATACAGCACGATAACGCCATACAAGGCGTCAATTGCATTTCGTCCATATAAAGCACGATAACGCCATACAAGGCGCCACTTGCATTTCGTCCATACAAGACGATAACGCCCATACAAGGCGCGCCAATTGCATTTCGTCCATACAAGCGATAACGCCCATACAAGGCGCTACTTGCATTTCGCCCATACAAGGCGATAACGCCCATACAAGGCGTCATTGCATTTCGCCCATACAAGACGATAACGCCCATCAAGGCGACATTTTACATTTCGTCCATACAAGACGAAACGCCATACAAGGCGCTATTCGCATTTCGTCCATACAGCACGATAACGCCCATCTGGCGCGCCAATTGCATTTCGCCCATACATTTATAACGCCATACAAGGCGCCAATTGCATTTCGCCCATCTGAAGCGATAACGCCATACAAGGCGCCATTTGCATTTCGCCCATACAAGCGATAACGCCCATACTGGCGTCAATTGCATTTCGTCCATACAGCATTTATAACGCCATACAAGGCGTCATGTGCATTTCGTCCATACAAGACGAGAACGCCCATACAAGGCGTCAATTTCATTTTCGCCCATACATTTATAACGCCATACAAGGCGGATTTTACATTTCGTCCATACGAGACGATAACGCCCTTACAAGGCGTCAATTTCATAACGCCATACAAGGCGTCATGTGCATTTCGTCCATACAAGCGAACGCCCATCAAGGCGTCATTTGCATTTCGGCCCATATAGCATTTATAACGCCTACAAGGCGTCATATGCATCTCGTCCATACAAGACGAGAACGCCCATACAAGGCGTCATTTGCATCTCGTCCACACAAGACGAGAACGCCCATACAAGGCGTCATTCGCATTTCGTCCATACAAGACAATAAGGCCCATACAAGGCGTCACTTGTACTTCGTCCATACAAGACGAGAACGCCCATACAAGGCGTCACTTGCATCTCGTCTATACAAGACGACGTATCATCATACCATATACATTCTGACTACAACCACAACACAAACTTACACCCTTGCATTGTCTTGACAGGTATGCACTAATGCCTCTATCTCACCTTCTGCCACGAGAACGTTAACAAGTCGCAAAAGATGGAGCACAACGCGACCTACCTCTTACTACGGCGAATCGAGGCAATTTGTTGGGAGCGAGGCTTCCCAACAAAAGGCAAAAGTGGACCCAACGCCGACCTACTCTCTCCCAACATTCTAGCACCACAATATCTCATAGTCACCATAGCTTGACGCCGGGACAGATTTTAAATCCTCGTTAGCCCGCCTTGGGGTTTTGACTGGCGGCCGGTGTCGTCAGAATTCGACATCGACAATTTTGAGTCCGCGCCACCGCCTAAATTGCCCAACATCCTAGTTCAGGTCGAGACAAAATTGGCATGAGTCAACGCTTTGTCCAAGATTCTTCCATCATCTCCATACAAAGAGGGACAACTGTTGACACCCAATTTTGACCCTCCCGTCCAGTCATTAACTAAAATTACACTAATTTTAAAACAATTTTTGAAAATAATAAAATGCAGCAATAAAACATAAATACAGGCATAAATAAACAATTTAATAATAACTTCGCATTTTCTTACGTAGAGTATTAAGCACTTAGAGTCCCGCGCCTGTATTAATTAATTTCAAGCCCTGTCGTAATTCTTAATTAATAATAAATACATAAAATAAATAATTTAACATTAACGTCGTGTCAAGTAGCATAGTTGCATTTATTAATACGCAAGAGAATTTCATAATCAATCGTAATTTTAAAATCATTTTAAAACTAATACATGCATTTACTAGTCTCGCATTATGAATATTAAGCACTGATTAATTAGCATGCCCACATTTATTATAATAATAGCTTAGACTAATAAAACACCTAACTAATTTAATAACAACTTAGATTTCATTAATTTACCATTCATTAGATAAAATGCCTAAGGCTAACCCACAAATCAAT
Source organism: Przewalskia tangutica (assembly GCA_029844215.1). Taxonomy (NCBI): domain Eukaryota; kingdom Viridiplantae; phylum Streptophyta; class Magnoliopsida; order Solanales; family Solanaceae; genus Przewalskia; species Przewalskia tangutica. The sequence continues at coordinate 4,843,351 of CM056731.1, read as the reverse complement.
AATTAACAGCCCATACACCCCTTAATTTCGTCTGACCCAGCCCACAACCCTTACCTCGTCCAGCCCATTCCCCCTTTACCCCTTTTATCTACTTCCCCTAAGCCCATAACCCACTCCCCTTTAATCCACTCGCCCACCCACTTCCCTAACGCCCAGAACCTTCCTCGTCCCTTCTCTCTCACCCTCTTTAGAAAAACAAACCCTAATCGCTGCCCTTCCAACCGCCACATACACCCTCTCCCTCACGCCACCTTCCCAGCCGAGATTCTCGCCTGAGAATCCGGCGACTTTACCCAACTTACCATAAAAAACCTTCCCTTATCAAATCAGAATCCGAAATGGTAAGAAATCGTCTCAAATCATGCCCCGAATCGAACCTTCCTTTCTGTTTCAAACCTTACCAATTAACCCTCGAAACAGTACGGAATCTCAGCAAAATCAATACAAATCGTCCCTCAAATCCGTCCTAAACTTGCCATGATTACGAAGCCCAATTAGGAGCTATAAATATCCAAGTTTTGACATGCAACAGGGAAGGGGGGTTCTTTTCATCAGTCATCGAACTATCACAGTATCAAGTCTAGAAATCCTTTCTTTTCTATCGAAATTACTACTATCAGTTCTTGCAAACAGTCTTTGTGACTTTCCCTTCGACGATTCGGGAGAACCTTTGTCGTCGCCTCAGTTCGCTACCCACAAAAGGTCCGGAAACCCATTCCCTTTCATTTATTTAGTTGTCTAGTTGATGTTATGTGTTCTGTATGATGGTACATGTATTCTTCTGTTCAAATTTGTTCGACTTGGTTCAGTCGTGTTTTCCAGACAAATCTGTCAGCGGTAGTCCTCGATATTTATGGTGTTGATTCTATTTTAGGCAGATGTGTATTCAGTTGTGATTCTTTTATGTATGTGTTTAATTGTATAACACCGTGAGGCGGTCCTAGATCCATTTTTGTATCATTAGGTGATATATCACGATTCCGCCACGTGCCTCTAAGATTACTTCAACCGGAAGGGAGTAACACCTATTTTGCTATCTGCTGAATACACTAAGACTACCCAATCCCTATGACTATGGTTGTGTGATTCAATCTCAGATTTCCGTATATACCCCTGTATTAGTATAACAGAATCCAGTATGCAGAGCATGTTCCCCTAGATTTTGTAACCCCGACATACTATTGGAGTCAAAATATAATGAAGTATAGAAGTTGTTATCTCATTGGATTTCCAAGTTATCAGACATCAAGATCTTGCTAATATATTAAGTATATGTTTGTATATGAATCGCCACTTGCCTAAGAACATTACCTTGAAGGGTCGTCTATGCTAAAGTGATTTCAATACAATAGTATGAAACTTGTTTGATAAGTCCGGTATTTGATGTGTTTTGATTAGTCTAATTTCGAATAGATCGCCAATTAATATTATCATCATGTCTCGCATATCTAGCTAATGAAGTTATTTGTATGCTCAGTTCGTGGACACATTTGGTGGATCTCCCTAACTTTTACATGGATTCGGAGACCGCCACTTAGCAGTACGGGAGGATAGTTTCGGATGGTGATTTTGTCTACATGTTCCCTTATACCCTTGATTTATGTGTGTAATCGAATAAGTTGGGAGATATACCTGCTGACTTACCTGCATATCTACACTGCTGCTCAATTCCCCCCACTATTTCCCACTATCTGATATGTTGTTCAAATTGCATTATTATACGTTCAATATACATGAGTTGTATACCCCTCTGGTTTATGCGAATGTCCTGTAGGTATCGACCTTTATATGGTTAGATACATTGAAATCAGCTTGTATAAATGGGCCTGCTTGAGGGGATAACATTGATAGTTTCTTTAAAAAAAAATCTGAAAAGCAAAATCCGATGCTATTGAGGCCTGGGTCGTATTCTTGCACATTGAGGCCCATCACTGGGGGAATTATCTGCATGGCAGTAATTAATGCTGGCAGCAGTGTGCTTAGTTTAATATTTCATTTATTTTCATACATGATGAGTTTAGAATATTTACTAATCCCTATCTTTCTTATTTTTTTTTACATGGCATGCATCGGGAGAATAATCAAGAGTCTCGGTACGAGACTCATCATGACTTCCACATCGCCAACTATACTTCCGCCGCAGGGCTTCCAAACAGCTATAGGATAGACGATGTCACCATCCGCTCTAGACGTCGCAACGACGCCAATCTCACTCTCCTTTATGCTTATTTATGCATTGGTTTATTTGCTCATTCATTTATTATTGTCATATTTACTAACCTTGTAATTAATAGGATAATTAATTCTATTAGTCTTTGGAATACTTTAGAAAGGGTAGTTTAAATATAAATTCATCCTTATTTAGTCTATACTCATCATATAAAAATCTAAAAAAAAAAAAAATAATAATTAATCCTAGTTATACTTTAGTCCTGTAGTTAATATATTTCTCCGTATTTAGTCTTTAAGAAATAAACTTTATCATAAATTTTTCATAAATATTATAGGAAATGATTTTTGCACATACGTACGAAATAATAACCTCACAATTTTACAAGAATTTTAATCCTACGTACACTGTTAGGAGTAATCACTTTCTTACTTTTGTCAAGAATAAAATAATCTCCTGTCCCATAACTTCATAATCAACTTTGTATATATTTTACGAATCTCATAAGACCCTTTTATTATTATCAATATATATTCTTTAAATATTTGTCACAACCTTTTTACTTAAATAATCTTTTTCTAAAAACGCATATCCCTTAGCAGAATAAATTAACCTATGTTTGAACGGACAACCGCAAGTTAGCGGATCCTTTAGGGTGCCTTACCTCTTCCCTTTAGGATAATAAAGAATCCTTACTCAGAATCTAATCTAGTTTCACAGACCATTTAATGGAGTTAAGGCTGACTTTAATCAGTTAGTATTTAGGTGTCCTAATTCACCCAATTAATTAGGTGGCGACTCCCTTAAACATTTTTAAACATTTATTTCTTACATTTTTGGGGAGGATAACCATTCCGTCGCGCATTCAAGCCTGAGAGTTCAAAATCGGGTGCGACAGTATTAATCACTTAATGATATAATTCTCCTTTAAAACAATTTGAGAAACATATGCCTCATATGTGAGTAGGTTATTCTTGTTTATAACAATCTTATTAAAGCAGCCATGATCTAGGAAATGTAATATCATTTTGTCTCATCTTAGCTTCTATGCAGATGGAGGTTTCTACTGGTTTTAATAATACTTAATAGTCAATACATTTCCCCTTTATTAGCGCTGCTGTGGTTTGTTCGATACTTATTCTGATTTCCGAAATCAGTAAAACATTATTCCTTTTTTAAAAAAACCAAGTACTCATTACTCATGAATGAGGTTTCACACTTTTTAACAAAATTAAGTCAAGTCTCTTATCTTTTAAGATCAAGTCTCTTAACTTCTTAAATCCATAAATCATTCTTTTTATCTCTCTTAAGCCGTTATACCTAACTTCCCATAAAGCTAGTATAACTCTTAAGCTTTTAAAACCAAGTATTACTCTTCTGTTAAAAGTGATTCAGTATTCTTTTGAAATACTTCAAGATTATTCAGGCTTAAGTCAAAAGACATTGCCGTAATTATTATTCAGGCTTAAGTCAAAAGACATTGCCGTAATTATTATTCAGTTAACACACGTACGTCTACCGTACTATATATATTTTAAAATATCATGCTCAAGAGTATAGGAAGAATCACATACCTCGCGACGATTATCGACTATTAGCAAAACGTTCCACGACTATAACCCGGCTAGCCTTGTCCACCTTTCAAGTAGAACATGCTACTTGCAGAACTTTCAACCTATAAAGGTTATACAAGTCTATCAACGTCTAGACTACTCGATAGAATAAATCTAGATACAAGTTTCTACGGAAAATTGGCAAGACTTCCTACCCACAAACTTCACAAGCTCATCAGAATACATTCCTATGTAAGTACAGTTCAATACCCTTCTTATATACCTTCCTTGTATATAACTTATACATTAATTCTTATACTTCAACAATATACAAACTCTAATACAATAGGGAGACAAGATATTTACCTCGATAAGCCCATAATTATCCAAGTTTAAATGTCGATCCTGAGCGACGTTTAGCTCCTACTCCGGGTGCTCCAACCCGCTCCAATCAACCCTTAGAAGTTCTACGCAACTTCTTCTTAATACTTCAACCAACTGTGAAGATTTTTCCTTAGGGTTTCGTTTTGAGACAAAAAGGACATAAGGTAGTATTTCCGGGCTCTACGTATAGAGGTATCTTTGGAATACTACAAGGTATAAGGCTAAGGTATTTTGGTATAGTAACAATACTTTGGAGAGTATTTTCTACCAAGAGGGGGGGTGTATTTCCACGAGAACAACACCACAAGGAGGGAGGGATACTTTCGGCCAGGGGAGGGCTCTCGGCCAAGTGGCCTCACAAAGGGGAGGAGGCTAGGACGAGAACTTCACTACAAGGGAGGGAGGATTTCAAGACTTAGAAACATTTGGGGATGATGAAATCTTCACAAAGGGGGGGTATTTATAGGGAAACCAAGGGCCATGATCTAGCCAAGTGGGGGGCAAGTGGAGGGCCAAGATTTGCCCAAGTGCCCCTATCCCTACTCCACAATTCCCTCACAAACAATGACCCATGAAATAGGCCACAAAACATGCCACAAAACAAGCCACAAAACCTTGCCAAAAAAACGCCCCACTCGGCCACCACAACCGTCCACCATGAGGGTGACAAGTGTCGCCCTCTCGTTGGTCCAAAATATTTCGTCTCTCGGAAAAATCCGCAAAAATAATAAATGACATAGCCGGAATTTTCCCTTCGCAAGTTTTGTAAAACGTTTCGTCGAAAAACGATTCTAATCGGGGGTTGTGAACAAAATTTCGGTCCTAAGCCTAACTTAAGGCTCAAACTTTTCTACGTACGTCCTCACGTACATACTCTGGAAATACGGGGTATAACAACTTATATTGCACTGATAATCACCTATAGGAAAGGTGCCATTTGTATAACTTTCACATAATTAAATACGGATAAAGTTACAATAATACAGAAGTGAAGGGGACTTCTAACCAATGTCTTATAGAAATTCTCTAGTTTTATATTTGGACAATATATACTAAATATATTTAAAGAGTATAAAAAAATATTCAAGTGAGTCTATCGATCTTATCCTGTTTTTGGTTTTGAACAAACATTTTAAACTTTTAAAAATGTCTGTCAGTCCGTCACAATCAAGTACTATAAAACTCATAAAACTTTTAAACTTTTATATACACTTTTCCATATAATGTACTTATATTGCCTCAAAGCACTTGCAACCTCTGAAGAGACCTGGTTTATTCAGAACGAAGTGCCTCTTGACCAAAAAGTAACTTAAAATATAAAACTAATAACATGTATTCACTTTTAAGAACTCAGATTAGGTGAAGATTAATCAGTATGCTTGTCAACTAGCTAACTCAATCAATGAGAATCTTCTACTAATCCAATGATCAGGGGGCAGATGTACTTTAGTTTCAACTTTCAAATGCGCGTTCAACTCAACCAAACACTTTATACACGGATTGTAGACGTATATATATATATATATATATATATATATATATATATATATATATATTAAATATTATTAAATTTTTAATAAATAGTACGTAGTAAATTCTGGATTTATTATTGCAAATGTGCAGTTTGTTGGAATATATTGATAATAACAAGAAACAGGAAAGTCACAACAACAACCAATGTGAACAAGGAAAATTGTCTCGCTGAGTCGATTGATGATCAATCTTTCTTTAAGATAATATTGCCCCGTATATTCCTTTCAACGGAGTAATGACAACTTATCTCCCAAGATAAAACAACAACCAAACTAATGAGCAAAAGAGACTCAAGAGTTCGCTATAGAAAGAAAAATCTTAGAGTGTTTGATTGCTAAAGAGGAAGAACAATTTCAGGAAAATGTCTAGAGAATGTGTTAAGTGTGTAGTATTTTGCAAATGAGCCAAATGCTTCATTTTATAGTGTTGAGAAGATGACTTTCCAATTGCCCATGTAATGGCCTTGAATGACCATGTAATGACCTTGAATGACCATGTAATGACCTTGATTATGGAGTGTTAATTCAGCCAAATAATGATTGAATTCATTTGGGATGTAATGGAGGTTTAATGCCTCAAAATCAGCTCAAGAGTCATGTCTTTTTGTTTCATCTCGCAACCTCTGGACTACCAGCACCGCGGCCCTGCAGGGAGGTACCGCGGCGCTCCAACTTCAGAGAGTTGGCGCTGCGGCCCTATTGGGCCGCGGCGATTCATGACTCGTTTCATCTTTAAACACATTGTACACTTCTTCCTTCATTTACCAACGTGAAATCAACGTCATTTGGCCAATAACCGTCTATTACCTTACGTCTCAAACAATTCATATTTGTACCAATATCTCTTCCATTGAGGAAATATGATCATTGGCATTACTTGTCCACGTGTGTGGAAACAGGGTTTCCACGTGCGGGACCCCAATTGTTCGAGTCATAATTAAATAGGATTAACTTTATTTCACGTTTAATAAATATTTTCAACACAGTAACTCACTGATAAGAACACAATTTCTTTTAAAAATGTCAGTCTGGTGCAGTGGCGGATTTACCTTAAGCATGGTGGTGCAGTTGCCTCACAATTTTTTTTTTATTTTTGCTACGCAAAAAATTATTACTTTGCATGTTTGTATCACCAAATTTTATTGTCTGGATCCGCCACTGATCCAGTACACAAATCATTCGACGTTAGAACACAAAAAGTTAAACGCTTCAAATACTATAAATCTTGAATCTGTCTAGACAATATTTTGTTGTCCTAAAACAAGTAACTAAGCAATTTCATTATATTTTAACGTAGACCAACGTTGATATGTACGACTGATTTTTTTTATAATAAAAAAGCACTTTTGTTTTTTTGTCCTTGGAATACTACGTTGGTTTAATATCGTTTCGTTAGTTTATTGCCAAATGCCAACACGATAGCTGGATAAGTTTGTCAATAAATAATTATTGACAACATGATAGTAGTATAGTAAAGGGTCTCATTCACCCAACAAGTTGAAACCATTCACATTTAACCTCTAATTTATTTGAGAGAAAAATAAAAATAAAAACAAAAAACAACGGTTGTTCCCTGCAATTATTGCAATTTTAAAAAAATAATTAATCCCGTCTCTTGGGGGTTTTCAAAAGCCATATTTAGCTAAATCTTTCTATGTTCTACAAATTATGGATGTATCTTGAAGACTTTAAATAGAAAGAGGAGAAGAAACAGAGAGGCGATTAATACATTTGATATATACATACAACAATTATGATGGTGATCCAAAGGTTTGAAATGTGCATTGGAATGGTGAAATCGGTGTTTGAGTTTGTTGTTGTGTTTGTAGAAGCAGTTGGTACTGTTATCTCACAAGACAATTCATCTTCGGTAGACAGGAACCATGTCCCTACATCGGCCTTCTTCTATAAATTTTGTCTTTTTTAACTCCATCCAGTATTCGGAACTTACTCGTCCGACTTATTCGAATTTCATAAAGTTCGTCTTTCTGAATTCCCGAAGAAACCAAGTAGCTAGAGAAGATCATGACAACTGCAGCTTAGTTTTTTTTCTCCATCACGAGGCTTTGTAAAATGTAAAAAGAGCTTTCTTGAGAGAGAGAGAGAGGTGTTAAGAATTTATTACACTAGTTTCTTTTCTTTTTTCCTTTTCTGTGTTGTAATTTTTGGTTAGTTAATTATTTTTATTTGTTGTGATTCGTCGTGAGCTTATTAATGTTGGCATCTTTCAGTGTCTGATCATTCCTACAAGCTTCTTGTTAACATTGCAGCATACTAAATACATATTGTGAGTATAACACTGATGTACGGGGAATAATAAACTACTATTACAAATGTTTTAAAAAAATAAATAACTATGAAATACAATAGTGATAAACTTGATGCCAACAAGAATTGTGGCAACAATAATCTTTTGTGGTATTGATCTTCGTTGTTGAATGCGTTTTGAGTGTTTGTCTTTGTTCCAACTGAAGTTAGCACAATTCGTACTTGATAATTGTGCTGAGTCGAGTGTTATCACTCTGTTCTTAATATAAGATTGCCCCGTATATATGATTTTACGTTAGCAGACAATTGTCTCCCAAGATAAAACAACAAACTATCACTTATGAAAAGCAAACACAAGTGATCTTAGTGAATAAAACAAACACGAAACGATTGGTGAAAAATAGAAAAGACGAACTTTCATGAACTGATCTTTATCAAGACTTGTGTCTTGTGTTTTCTGTTGTGTGTCTTCTCTTTCTCTAATTTGAAAATAATGTCTCAATATATATTGTTTAGGAAGATGAGAGGTGTTAAGAGATTAAGAGGGTTAAGAGGGTTGTAAAGAGGCACAATGAAGGCCAGAAACGTTTTGGAATAAGTATATATTTGACAAAGCTTCCGGAAATGTTTCTGTTTTTCTTAGGCCAAACACGTACTTTTCAGAAGTAGAAACACTTTTTAAAAAAAATCAAAAAGTGTTTCTAGATAGGAAGAAGCGGAACACCAATTTGGTCTTCTAAAACACTTTTTGCCCATTAAATGATTTTTTTTGGGACCCATTTACCCTTTTTTTTCCACAAAATTCCTTTTAATCTCATATAATATCCCCATATAAAATAAAAATTTGGTAATGAGGTAGGACGGGGGTAGGGCGTAGGCCGGGGGGGGGGGGGTGGTAAGAACAAAAATAATATTTTTTAAAATTTTTTATTATAAAAATAACAAAAATATGAAATAGAAATTTAAGGATGGGTATGACAATGAAGTGGGCGGGGTAGGAGGTAGGGGTAGGGCGGGGGTAAGAAAAAAATCATATTTTTATAAATTATTTATAAAAGTAAAAAATATAAAATAGAAATTTGAGAATGTGGTAGGTGCACGGAGGGGCGGGGGTAAGAATTTTTTTCAAATTTTCAATAATTTTTTGTAAAAGTAACAAAAAATATGAAATAGAAATTTGAGGATGGGGTGGGAAAAATTCATATTTTTTTATAAATTGTTTATAAAAGTAAAAATAAAATAAAATAGAAATTTGAGATAGGTGGACGGGGGGGGGGGGGGGTAGGTGGAGGTAAAAAAAAAAAATCATATTTTCAATCATTTTTTATAAAAGTAACAAAAAATATAAAATAATAATTTGAGGATGGGGGTAGGGCAATGGGGTGGGGTGGGGTTGGGGGAAGAAAAAATTCATATTTTTTTATAAAAGTAAAAAAATATGACATAGAAATTTGAGGATGGGGTGGGGGTAGGTGTGGGTAGGGCGGGGCTAGGTTTGGACATATTTGAGTCATTGACCATCATAATGTCGTTACATTTCTTATGTACAATATAATATTATTTTTTGATTAAATATTGCAATTAAATAATTTTTTTTTTTTTATTAAAGTGTAATATACTATTTTTTAGAAACATAGGATAGAAAAGAATATTTTAAATAGTTTTAAATCTATTAAAAAGAATATTCTAGTAAATTTGCATAAAAGTTGGCCAAACAGGAAACTGTTTCTATTTCTCAGAAGTACTTCTATAATTATAGGCCAAACACCCTAACAAATTCTCTAGAAACAGTTTCTGCAGAATTACTTCTAAGAAACAAAAACACTTTTCAGAAGTTTGGCCAAACAGAAGTGTAAAACGTTTCAGCATGTTAACTTGTATTTCTCTAGTCCTAGAGACCTAGAATTAAATATTTTTTCTCGAAACTCTACCGGATTTCCTAGATGTCTGAAAGAGGATTACATCGGAGTTATTTAAACTTGAAATCGAGGAACATTTGCGTGCGCACCCTCAGACGTTATACTAAAATATTCCAGATTTATACAAACTGTAAATGTTCTTTCGAAGTATTACTGTTACACTACATGTTGTATGTTTACATGTTTTATTATTACATAATAATCCTGCAGTTCGTCGTTTGTTGGGTATGAAACATAAAATTTTCAAATTCCGTTGCGTACACGAACCCAACAAAACCCTACAGAAACATCATACTTGGGATTTGGTTCCTAAACCGAATGTGGTGAATGTGATGTGTTGCATGTGGCTATTTCGTCACAAATTCAGAGACATTGGTTACTTAGAGCGTTATAAGGCAAGACTTGTGGCTAATGATACTAATGGAGGGGTATTGATTGCATGTGGCTATTTCGTCTTTCTGAATTCCCGAAGAAACCAAGTAGCTAGAGAAGATCATGACAACTGCAGCTTAGTTTTTTTTCTCCATCATGAGGCTTTGTAAAATGTAAAAAGAGCTTTCTTGAGAGAGAGAGAGAGGTGTTAAGAATTTATTACACTAGTTTCTTTTCTTTTTTCCTTTTCTGTGTTGTAATTTTTGGTTAGTTAATTATTTTTATTTGTTGTGATTCGTCGTGAGCTTATTAATGTTGGCATCTTTCAGTGTCTGATCATTCCTACAAGCTTATTGTTAACATTGCACCATACTAAATACACATTGTGAGTATAACAATGATGTACGGGGAATAATAAACTACTATTACAAGTGTTTTAAAAAAATAAATAACTATGAAATACAATAGTGATAAACTTGATGCCAACAAGAATTGTGGCAACAATAATCTTTTGTGGTATTGATCTTCGTTGTTGAATGCGTTTTGAGTGTTTGTCTTTGTTCCAACTGAAGTTAGCACAATTCCTACTTGATAATTGTGCTGAGTCGAGTGTTATCACTCTGTTCTTAATATAAGATTGCCCCGTATATATGATTTTACGTTAGCAGACAATTGTCTCCCAAGATAAAACAACAAACTATCACTTATGAAAAGCAAACACAAGTGATCTTAGTGAATAAAACAAACACGAAACGATTGGTGAAGAATAGAAAAGACGAACTTTCATGAACTGATCTTTATCAAGACTTGTGTCTTGTGTTTTCTGTTGTGTGTCTTCTCTTTCTCTAATTTGAAAATAATGTCTCAATATATATTGTTTAGGAAGATGAGAGGTGTTAAGAGATTAAGAGGGTTAAGAGGGTTGTAAAGAGGCACAATGAAGGCCAGAAACGTTTTGGAATAAGTACATATTTGACAAAGCTTCCGGAAATGTTTCTGTTTTTCTTAGGCCAAACACGTACTTTTCAGAAGTAGAAACACTTTTTAAAAAAAATCAAAAAGTGTTTCTAGATAGGAAGAGAAGCAGAAACACCAATTTGGTGCTTCTCGAGAAACACTTTTTGCCCATTAAATGATTTTTTTTGGGACCCATTTACCCTTTTTTTTTCCACAAAATTCCTTTTAATCTCATATAATATCCCCATATAAAATAAAATTTTGGTAATGAGGTAGATCGGGGTAGGTGGGCGTAGGGGGTTGGTAAGAAAAAAAATCATATTTTTTAATATTTTTTTTTATAAAAATAACAAAAATATGAAATAGAAATTTGAGGATGGGTATGACAATGAAGTGGGGCGGGGTAGGAGGTAGGGTAGGGCGGGGTAAGAAAAATTCATATTTTTATAAATTATTTATAAAAGTAAAAATATAAAATAGAAATTTGAGAATGTGGTAGGTGCACGAGGGGTAGGGGAGGTAAGAATTTTTTCAAATTTTAAATAATTTTTTTTTAAAGTAAAAAAAAATTTTAAATAGAAATTTGAGGACGGGTGGGAAAAATTCATATTTTTTTTATAAATTGTTTATAAAAGTAAAAAATAAAATAAAATAGAAATTTGAGATAGGTGGACGGGGGGGGGGGTAGGTGGAGGTAAAAAAAAATCATATTTTCAATCATTTTTTATAAAAGTAACAAAAAATATAAAATAATAATTTGAGGATGGGGGTAGGGCAATGGGGTGGGGTGGGGTGGGGGGAAGAAAAAATTCATATTTTTTTATAAAAGTAAAAAAATATGACATAGAAATTTGAGGATGGGGTGGGGGTAGGGCGGGGCTAGGTTTGGACATATTTGAGTCATTGACCATCATAACGTCGTTACATTTCTTATGTACAATATAATATTATTTTTTGATTAAATATTGCAATTAAATAATTTAAAAAAATTTATTAAAGTGTAATATACTATTTTTTAGAAACATAGGATAGAAAAGAATATTTTAAATAGTTTTAAATCTATTAAAAAGAATATTCTAGTAAATTTGCATAAAAGTTGGCCAAACAGGAAACTGTTTCTATTTCTCAGAAGTACTTCTATAATTATAGGCCAAACACCCTAACAAATTCTCTAGAAACAGTTTCTGCAGAATTACTTCTAAGAAACAAAAACACTTTTCAGAAGTTTGGCCAAACAGAAGTGTAAAACGTTTCAGCAGGTTAACTTGTATTTCTCTAGTCCTAGAGACCTAGAATTAAATATTTTTTCTCGAAACTCTGCCGGATTTCCTAGATGTCTGAAAGAGGATTACATCGGAGTTATTTAAACTTGAAATCGAGGAACATTTGCGTGCGCACCCTCAGACGTTATACTAAAATATTCCAGATTTATACAAACTGTAAATGTTCTTTCGAAGTATTACTGTTACACTACATGTTGTATGTTTACATGTTTTATTATTACATAATAATCCTGCAGTTCGTCGTTTGTTGGGTATGAAACATAAAATTTTCAAATTCCGTTGCGTACACGAACCCAACAAAACCCTACAGAAACATCATACTTGGGATTTGGTTCCTAAACCGAATGTGGTGAATGTGATGTGTCAGACGTGGCTATTTCGTCACAAATTCAGAGACATTGGTTACTTAGAGCGTTATAAGGCAAGACTTGTGGCTAATGATACTAATGGAGGGGTATTGATTGTAGTGAGACGTTCAGTCGGACCAACTCATAACACTATATTCGACAAGTTGGGTGTTTCTTCCTCCCCTCCAACTTGAGGGGGTGTTGGGTGTCACAGTATAATATTGTAACTTATTTTATTAAGTTTATATTAGTACAAGTTAGTCCCTTAAGTTACAATATTGTCATTTACAATTTAGTCCCTTTAGTTTATTATTGTAATGTTTAGTGTTTACAATCCTAATCCTTGGATATAACTAGGATATTGTAACGACATTTCAGGATATTCAGAATTATACAACCCTTTCCTTATCTCTTATCTCTCTTTTCCTCTCCCTCTTTCCTGCGAATTTTAGTAACAGATCTCAGTCTGTTATAAATGGGATCAGGAGCTAGCCGACGACGGGAGTCAGCATCTTACCGGAGATGCAAGCCATTCACGATGATATGCAGTTATTGAAAACACAACTAACAATGTCCACGGAGGAAACCAATCGACGAATCGAGGCGTAATGAGCAAACCGACGAAATCAGCGAAGTTAATCGAAAGTTGGAACTGATTTTGGATGGAATGACCCACATGCAATCCGGCAACACAACACCACCAGCACCGGCGGCGGCTCTTGCAAATATCACTCTTGGTTCGATCCCAACAAACATGCAGTCTACTCCACAAAACTATGACTTCGACGTCGCTTCAGGTAGTCGAAACCCTATCTCTAGTTCACTTTCTTATACACCGTCGGGTACGAGTGTGGGAAGAGGTTTTACATTCACTCCAGTTGCTCCAATACTATCGAGCCCACCAGTATATTATAACCCAAATGTTACCTTCACACCCCCAACATCCCCAAATATTTCGATCCAAAACCCCGAGACCCATACCAATCAAAGAACCATCAAACCTAAGATAAACTTCCCCCAATTTGATGGCAATAACCTCAGAAGTTGGCTTAGAAAATGCGAGAAATTCTTCGAACTGTATAACATTACTGAACAAGAGAAGCTTAGCTATGCTTCTATTCATATTGGAGAAAAAGTGGATACCTGGTTAGACAGTTACAATATTAATCACAAGGGAGTAATAACTTTGTCGAAATTTTGTGTTGAATTGTGTCGGAGGTTTGAGAGGGTGAGACCACAAGATATTGTGGATGAGTTCAATAAAATTATGCAAATGTCGACCATTACCAAGACAGATTCGAAAAACTCACTGGATACATGACCATCATCAACCCTTTACTGAATGAAAATCATTATGTAGCCAGCTTCATCAGTGGGCTAAAACCTGAATTAAAACCCCTAGTGAAAATGGCTAATCCCACCACTTTTCTAGATGCTTATGAACCCGTTAAACTATATGAATAGTCATTCAAAGCCCTCATACCTTTTATTAACCAAAGAAGCCTTCAGAACAACTACACCAAAACCACAAATATGCCTTACTCTAGACACACCCTTGCTACAACTATCAAATTTAACCCCAGCTCCACCAACACACCATACCCTAACCAGAAAGCACCAGCCAGAACACTTTATAAACCCAATACTCTCCCACCCAACCTAGAAGCTCTAAAATAACAATGTATGTGCTACAAATGTAAGGAAAAATACTTTCATGGGCATCAGTGTAAACTACGAACAGTGAATGCTATAGAAGGAATTGAAGATGGAGATGGAGGAGAGAATCAGGAGTTATTTGTGGATGTAGCTGAAACATTGGAGGATAATGAAGAGGAGCATGTTGAGGTATCAGTTAATGCATTATTGGGCATAAGTTTCTTCCAAGGGGAATGCTTCCACTATCAAAATCATAGGGTATGTTGGCAAAATACTTGTGACTATACTGATAGAGAGTGGATCAAACACACTCCTTCATTGATCCTTACATTATTAAAAATTTAAAGAAGCATGTACAACCAATGAAGAAACCAATGAGAGTGATTGTAGCTAATGGCCAGGAGATGGTTTGCCAATTAGAGACACCCTTCTTTGGATGCAAAATGCAAAATGTACAGTTCAACTTCAAACTCAGATTGTTAAAAGTGAGAGAGTGTGATATTATCTTAGGAATGGATTGGATAGATCAAGTGGCTCCAGTAATCTTGCATACTAGGCCACATAGTCTCAGCTTTGTGTATGAAGGGAAAATGATAACCTTATATGGAGAAAGGAATAGCCAGAATGTAGCCACATTGAACTATGAAGAGCTTAGAAGGATGTTGCATTGTGGTAATTGTGAAGTTGTGGCTGAATTATCCTTGATTTAACCAGAAGTGTTAACCAAAATTACACCAATACTACACCCTGCCATTGATAAACTACTACAGAGATACCAAAGCATATTTCAAGAACCCACTAAACTACCACCCAAAAGAGATTGTGATCATAGAATCAACCTTGTTCCAGGAGCCCAACCCTTCAGCTTAAGTGTTACACCTCGTAAGTTTAAGATGATAATTAAGAACGTCATTAAGGAAGTAAGATTCGAATATGAGATATAAAGTATAATTACATATTTTAATACGGAAATTAGTATACTTAAGGATGTGATTTCGGAAAGATTTTGGTTACGACGAGTGTGACAATGGATTTTTTTTTATAATGATAGTTATATATTTCCGTTAGGGATTAGAACGTATTATATAAGTTATGACAACGAGGATACGAGGTCTTATGGAATTTTCAAAACTTAAAAGAAGTGGGATGTAAGTTTAATTAATTATGGGAATTGGACTAAGTTGCAATTAAATTTTCAGATTTTCTAAAACCTTACTAACCTCTTCAACTCCTCACAAATTCATATTCAAACCTCTCATCTCCTCTCTTCCTTGCACAACCGATCTTCACCCCAATTCCATACCAAAAATTAAAGCTTTTTGTTCCTTCTTTCTAGCCTAAATTCTTCCACAAATTACAAGCTAAAGAACACCACAAAAATAGTGGCAAAAACGTGCACACTACCGAGAATTTGGCCCAAATTTTCCAAGTTTTTGGACAAGTTTTGGAAGAAAATTTAGGTAAGGAATGATGAGTTAAACCTATAGAACACATGCATGATGAGTTAAACCTATAGAGCAAACTTTAGAACATAAGCCACTGAATATAAGGGGAGGTGTTATTGAAAAAGAGAAGTTTTATTTGCCTTGCTTTCAAGGTTGCCTTATTACCAGCAAACTTATGTGAACTTTCACATGACTGTCTCCTTTTTGGGCATTTGCATTAACTCATCACCACCTCACTCTCTGTTTTTTATACCTCCACACTTATAGGGTAGATGCAAAGTATGAATCCTTATCACCATTTAACATGACGAAAGGAAAGTTTTGATGTAATAGTACAGAGTTGGTTGTGTGAAGTGTGACCAGAAGGTCATATTCGAATTATTAAAATAATTTCTAAAAGAATGCATCTTAAGATTGTATATGATTGATCGAATATGATTCAGATTTTGCGCATAGCGAGAGCTTACACCAACTAATTGTAAAAATGAAATATATGTTATTGCCTCTAATATTGTGTTTTTTCCTTCCGCGTTTTTAGAGAACAAATGTCACGTAGAAGGATGTGAACAATAAATAAAGAAACCTACGTACCTTTAAAATCAAATGGTAGGAATTTAACTTTAGATGAAAAAAGGAAGTAGATGTTACTCTCATAATCGGTACATTTTTAGTCATGTCTACTAGTGCCAAAAACTATTGAGTAATCTGCAAAGCAGAATGACCCGCGAAAAAAAAGTGTTATGTGGACTAATACAAGGAATTTTGAGAAAGAATATGCTCTTAAATAAAAAATATTCAATACGACACACGTGATAGTGGCAAGTTATCGACGATTCTACAATAGGCGGCCGCTATAAAAGATTCTTGAATTGAGATATTCTTGAAAATTTAGGTAAGGAATGATGAGTTAAACCTATAGAACACATGCATGATATTTTAGAGTTGAAAAAGTGAGAACAATGGTGCAAGAAGGATGAAACAGTGGCAGATTTTCGGGAGTGTTTTGGGAAAATTTTAAGGTGAGAAATTCTTCTTTTTGTGGTGTAATTAAAGTTGCATGTTGTTGTAAATTAAGAATTGAACTTGTGTTAAGAGTTAAACTTAGATTAAGAGGAAATGAGAGTGAGATTGCATGTGGATGTTAGATGTTGTTGTAGCCGAATTGTGGGACTGATTTTGTGTAAATTGGAATTAATTGTTGTTGTTATTATTATTGTTGCTAATTGCATGTTAAAAATTGAAGGAAGTCTTGAAAGAAATCTTGGTATTTAAAGATGTATTTGGGTGTTGAAATATGAAATTGGAGTTTAGAAAATTGGGAGAAGAGTTATGGAATTATGACATGTTGTGACCAAGAACTTCATGAAATTGTTAGACATTGTTGTAACGTGTTAGGGGCTGATTTGGTAGTATTAAAATGCTGGAAAAATAAGTTAGGAACTGATAAATAGTATTACATATCTAGTTTAGCTAGTTTGTTACATAGACTAGCAATAGGAAATAAACAAGTGGCAAGTCAGTTATAGAATAGATGCTCTACTACTTGTATAAATACACACACAGCTGTATAGATAATTCATTCAGCAATACAAATAAAAAAAATTATGCTTTGCTTCTTTAATTTTGTCAAAGGAAGAGATAATATTTGAAGCAAAAAAGTCTACATTAGGCTTCACATTTTTCATTTGTAATTCAAATAATATATTAGCTACTCCTTCTCTTTCAAATTATTTGTCATTTTTTTAGTTTACGGACTCTTTAGAAATATTAATTAAGAGAGGTATTTGATTTACTTTATCCTTATTTATGTCTAAATTATAATTTATCTCCATTAAATGGTTATTCTATTTATGTGTCATCTTTATTAATGACAAAGGGTAAAATGGAGAAAAATAATTAATTATATCTTGAACTTCTAAAACGACAAATAATTTGAAACAACTATTTTTAGTAACCACGATACATAATTTGAGACGGAGGGAGTAATTAGTAGTTGCAACATTAGAAATAGGTCTGGAAATAAATAGACATGATTAACACTTCTTTTATTTCTTTTCCCAAAATATTTGTTATGTTTTTCATTTTAAAAGTCAAATTGATTAAATTTTAAAGTTAAATTATATTATATTAATTTAATATTTTAAAATTAAAAAGCTAGATACTCGGAAACTATACGAAAAGTACTATAAGTTGCATTTTTCTCATATTAATATGATGAAAAAATATAGCTCAAAATGTTAGTCAACGTTCATATAGTTTTACTTTTGAAAAACGTAATGTGATAAGTATTTTAGGACAGAGGGAATATTAATTAGCTTCTGTTCCCAGAAACTTGAACATGTGATCTGCATGTTGCTTGTTTATTGTTTTATGACTTTTTCCATTTCATATCTATTTTCTGCATATAGTGCAGTTGATGCATTTATAAGATTCATTGTTCTACCGTTTAGTTGCTTTCTTTTGTATTTATGAGAAAAAAAAAGTTACACAAAGTCTGAACTTTAGGACAATATTTTAATATTTTGAATAAAAAAATTAAACTTCAGGACAAAGATTAATTTCAATACCTTTTCCCTTTCATCTTACTTAACGAGAGGTATTAATCTAAAAAGATTCTAAAGATGAAATTAAGTGTCTACAGAATTGCAACAAAGCACTTGCAACCTCTGAAAAGACATAGTATATCCATAAACCATAAGGAAGTGTCTCTTCACCAAAAAGTAACTTAAACTAATGCCAACATGTACACAATTCTAAAAGCTTAGATTATGTGAAAATTAATCAGTATGTTTGTCAACTAGCTAACTTAGGGTGTGTTTGGAATTGATTCCGGCAGAATTGATTCTGGCAGAAGTGATTTATGTTTGAATGAAACAATGTAAAAGTGATTCTTATAATTGATTTATGTTTGAATAGTTTTGATCAAAATTGTTTTTGAATATAGAATTGTTGGAAATATTTATTAAACGTGATATACAGTAAATCCTATTAATTATGAATCGAACAATTGAGGTCCCGCACGTAGGAAACTTTGTTTCTACACACGTGCACACGTAGTGCCAAGAATCAAAATTTCCTTAATGGAAAAGATATTGGTACGTATACGAATTGTTTGAGACGTAAGGTAATAGGCGGTTATTAGCGAAATGACGAATGATTTTACGTTGGTAAATGAAGGAAGAAGTGTATAATGTGTAAAGATGAAGTGAATCAGAAATCACCACGAAACCGAGAAGGGCCGCGACTCCACTCCGGGCGGCTCAATTGACGCTTTCAATTCCAAGAACTCACCGAATTGAAGCGGCGACGCCTCCCGGGCGGCACTAATTGACGTTCAGCCCATTGAGTTACCGGAACCGAAAGAACGCTACTGATCGCTTCAATCCGTTGGAGGTGAATTAAAAACTGATTCTTGGGCTGACTTTGGAGTATTTACTCTCCATTATTTTGCTCATGAATTCAGCTATTACTTGGCTGAATTGTAACTCCAAATTCAAGGCATTAACATGGCATTCATGGCCATTACTTAGCCATTTGGAGGGTCATCATCTACACATTATAAAATGAGACACAAGACTCATTTGGAAAAACATTTGACATCTTACACTCAACAATTCTCTGAAATTGTCTTCATTTCTTGCAATCACAAACACTCAAAGATCTTTCTTCCAAAGCAAACACTTGAGTTCCCGTTGCTCATTTGTTTGATTGTTGTTTTATCTTGGGAGATAAGTTGTCATTACAACCGTTGAAAGAATATACAGGCAATATTATCTTAAGAATTGATCAAAAATTTGGTCGACTCAACAAACCCTCATACTTGATAATTTCCAGATTTCTAACAAATAGTTGTTGTTGTTATTTTCCCGTTCTACACATTACTACTCACAAACTTAAGATAATATTCGCTATTTCAACAACAACATGACTGGACAAGATCAATTCAACACTGAAACTTCCACCGATGCTCAAGGCAATCCCACTACTCAAGGCACTAACGCTGCCTTCAACTCCACTGTTTTTGGCACTCCTAGTGTCACCACTGATCATGACATTTCTAATGTCTTCCCAACTACTGTTTTCGGCACGTCAAGTGCCACTGGTTTTGGTACGTCAAGTGCCACCGCCACTGCCTTTGGCACAACCAATGCCTCCACTGCTGTTCCGGACACTTATAGTGCCTTTGCTCCTGCCCAAGGCATCAACAACAACTACAATGCCTTTGCAACTCCTCACGGGGGCGCTACTGCCCCAACACCTGCTGGTTTTCACCATGAACGTCCTGAAAAGTTCACGGGTGCTCACTTTAAGAGATGACAGCAAAATATGTTATTTTTTCTGAAGGTTATGGGAATGTCACGTTTCCTAACCGAAGATCCTCCACTAGTTGGGAAAGACGTGGACCCTCAGCTAAATAATTTGACGGGAGGGGGCCAAGGTAACCATGTCGCTGACGACATGAGGATGGTTCGCGAAGCATGAAAACATAGTGATTTCATGTGTAGGAACTATATTCTAAACAGTTTGTCCGATCTACTATACACGGTATATTGCACCGTTGAAACTGCCAAGCAGTTATGAGACAAACTTCAGAAAAAATACAACACCCAAGATGCGGGTAGTAAGAAGTTGATCATTGGGAAGTTCATGAAATTTCAAATGGTGGACAACAAAAGTGTGACATCTCAAGTCCAGGAATTCCAAATGATTCTACATCACCTGGATTTGCAAGGATTAAAAGCCCAACAAATTCTTGGTTGGGGCATTAATCGAGAAGTTGCCTCCCTCGTGGACTGAGTTTATAAACTATCTAAAACTCAAAACGAAGGAGATGATCCTAGATGAAATTATTGTCAAACTCCAGATTCAGGAAGACAATAAGAAGGTCATGCCAAAGGGAAAATAACCCGTTGAGGCTAAGACAAACCTGACGGAAGTCAAAGGAAACTCAAGCAAGAAGCGGAAGTTCCAGAAGGAAGACAAGCCCCAAACAACTGAAAAGTTCAAGGGAAATTGTAACCACTGTGGTATAGTTGGTCACATGGCCAAAGACTGCCGCAAGCTCAAACGTGAGAATAAGGCCAAAGGCAAGGCCAAGGCTAACATCGTTGAAAACACGCTCGTCAACGATAGGATTGAGGAGTTCTCAGCGGTAGTTCTTGAAGCTAACCTCGTTGAGAATCCGGTGCAATAATGGCTAGACATAGGTGCTACCCGTTACATATGTTCCAATAAAGAAGTCTTCTCCACTTATACACCCGTCTTAGACAAGAAGTTGTTCATGGGTAACAATTCTTCTTCAGAAGTACTGGGGGATAGGAAAGGTGATCCTAAAGATGACGTCCGAAAAGGAACTTACTCTGAAGGAAGTGATGCACGTTCCAGATATTCGTAGAAATCTGATTTCTGGACCATTGTTAGTAAATGCTAGTTTCAGACTAGTGTTAGAGGCTAACAAATTTGTAATAACTAAGAATGGAACTTTTGTAGGAAGGGGCTTCGTCTGTGAATGCCTCTTTAAGTTCAATGCTGCACCTATAATGCCTTCTGTTTCAACTATCAATAAAATTGCACCTTCTACTTACTTGACTGAGTCATCTAATCTATGACATCATAGATTATGACATGTAAACTATCAATCTATCCAAAGATTGGTAAAGCTGGAATTATTGCCGTCTATTGACATAAACCCTCAACGTAAGTGTGGGTGTGCATAGAGGCAAAACTTTCCAAGAGTCCTTTTAGATCCGTCGAAAGGGATACCGCTCCTCTAGAACTTATACACACTGATATATGTGATTTGAAGTTCGCTAAAACTAGAGGGGGAACAAGTACTTTGTGACTTTCATAGATGATGGTACAAGGTTTTGTTACCTTTACTTACTAAAAAGTAAAGATGAAGCATTTGAAGCATTCAAACGCTACAAAGCAGAAGTTGAGAATCAACTAGGCGGACAGATTAAAACTATCCGTAGCGATAGAGGGGGAGAATATGTAGCGTCTTTTGAAGAACTTTGTACTCAATCGGGTATAGTTCATCAAACAACGACTCCTTACTCACCTTAATCAAACGGGGTTGATGAAGGCAAGAACTGAACTCTAAAGAAAATGTTGAATGCTCTACTCATCAATTCGGGCCTCCCTCAAACCATGTGGGGAGAAGTTGTCCTTTCGAAAATAGGATTCTTAGCAGAGTCCCATACAAGGGTAAATACAAGACTCCATACGAGCTATGGAAAGGAAAGAAACCTACCTACAAATATTTGAAAGTATGGGGTTGTCTGGCCAAGGTAAAAGTACCTATGTCAAAGCAGGCCAAGATTGGACCTAAGACTGTGGATTGCATATTCATCGGATATGCCAATAACAGTAGTGCTTATCGCTTCATAGTACACAAGTCGGATCATCCGAACATTTATGAAGATACGATCATGGAATCAAGGAACGCATGGTTCTTTGAAGACACATTTCCATACAAGGAAAACAACATAACCTCTCGCAAACGAAGTTATGAGCAAATCTGTGATGAACTAGGAGTCACTGCTACCTAGATCAAAATGATTCAGATCTAGTAAATTCTGAAGTAGCTGACGATCCGGAATTTAGTATTCCAGATTCTCAGGACTTGGAAGATTTAAAGATGGAACCAAGGCAAAGCAAAAGGGCATGGAAGGACAAGTCCTTTGGTCCAGACTTTGTAGTTTATTTGGTTCAGGATGAACCACGGACAATCGCCGAGGCATTGTCAACTCCAGAAGCACCGCTCTGGAAGGAAGCTTTAGAAAGTGTGATAGAATCCATTCTGCATAACCACACCTGGGAGTTGACAGAATTTCCCCCAGGACACAAACTGTTGGGTTTTAAGTGGATCCTTAAACGGAAGTTAAAGGCAGATGGTTCTATCGACAAGTACAAATCTAGGTTAGTAGTCAAGGGTTATCGCCAAAAGAAGGGCCTTGATTACTTCGACACCTACACTTCGGTGTTAAGAATGACATTCATACGCATGTTCATAGCTATTGCCGCCTTGCGGGATCTTGAAATACATCAAATGGATGTTAAGACTGCATTCCTAAATGGTGATTTGGAAGAAGAAATATATATGGACCAACCTGAGGGGTATGTGGTTCCTGGAAAAGTGATAAAAGTATGTCGGCATTAAATCGTTATGCAGGCTGAAACAAGCCCACTAAACAATATCGAGAAATTTGATAGTACTCTACTATCAAAAGGATACGCCATTAATGGAGGTGACAAATGTGTTTACATGAAAGGAAATGTCAAATCATTCGTCATGATATGTCTATATGTAGATGACTTGTTGATCACTGGAAGCAGTCCTGGAATAATCCTAGAGACTAAGAACATGTTAAAACAGTGTTTTGACATGAAAGAAATGGGCATTGCAGATGTCATCTTAGGGATCAAGATCTCTAAGACATCTAGTGGACTGGTCTTGTCTCAATCTCACTACATCGAGAATGTACTGAAGAAATTTGGGATGTTCGACAGTTCACCGGTATCAACACCATTGGATATAAGTCAAAATCTTGACAAATATCTGGGTAAGCCCGTACGCCAGGAGCGATATGCGCAGGTGATTGGTAGTCTGATGTATATCACAAACTGCACTCGACCTGATATCGCTCATGCAGTCAATAAATTGGCTAGGTTCACTCGAAATCCAAGTGAGGATCACTGGAAAACGTTGAACAGGATACTACGATTCCTAAAGTTCACGATACATTTCGGGTTACACTATTCAAGATATCCAGCGGTACTAGAGGGGTACAACAATGCAAACTGGATATCTAATAGCGACGACATCAAGTCCACCATCGAATATATTTTTACAATCGCGCGAGTGTCTGAAATTGTCACGCCCAACCCCAAGCTCAGATCGTGCCCTACCTGGGCACCCTTCTACCTTAACAACTAAGTAAAATGCGGAAATTAAATAACACCTCAATTTTTTTTTCAAAACCAACATACGTACAAGGGCAAGCCGACAAGGCTGCCATATAATATACATAATAAAAAGACACTACACCGCATAATGAGTCCAATCCTACATATGAATACAGCACTCTAAGAATTTTATCAACTATGACGGACAAGGCCCCGCCGCATCCATAATCGCATAAAAGCAGATCGAAAGAACTTATCCCAAAAAGATAAACTCCCGAACTGAAGGAGCTATCCAAAACTCTGAGCAGGGTCCTACACCTGCCGATCACCAAACAGCGTACCTAAACCTGCAGCATGAACGCAACCCCGAAGGAGGTCAGTACGAAGAATGTACCAAGTATGTGAAATGCAAATCAGAATGAAATCATAACATCTAAACAAAACAGAGACATGTATGATTGCCAACCTACAAGACACAATACATAAGCAAATATATCAAGTCGTGGACGCACGCCTCAAAGTCACTACTCAAATAACGACACGTGTCTTACTAACAACGAGTAAATAGTAGTATACTTACAATATAAAATAGAAACTCACGATCAAATCATGGGTAGCAAATCCATGGAAACAAAGTGGTATAACGCCTGGGTTTACCCTCATTTATACTCTTACCCCGAGGCAGTGGTATAACGCCTTGGGGTTTATCCTCATTTATACTCTTATCCCGGAGGCGTGGTAAAGCAGGTGGTATAATGTCTTGGGGGTTTACCCCTCATTTATACTCTTACCCTGGAGAAGGTGGTATAACATCTTGGGGGTTTACCCCTCATTTATACTCTTACCCCATCTCAACCGGTCGTCACACAATAAATAAGCAAGTTAAGAAATCCCCTTAACTTCTTATTAGTCTTATTCATATACACTCTCATTTTAGTTTACTTAAGACACTAACATGACATTATAAATCCGGGAATCTAACCCGCCTCCTGGTCACATGCCCCGGAATCCCACATCGTAACCATGTCCAAGGAGTAACACAAATAATGGAAGCATACCCGTGGAATCCCACATCACCGCTTGCACGCCCAAGTAAACTCATTAACAAGACAAACCACCTCCAACCGAGAGTCGCGGCAACGTAATAAAACATAATACTTGCACTCAAAGGCTATCACCAGCACACATAGGCAAGTTCATAAAATCTATAAACTTTCATTTTATAAACTCAAGGCACTTATAGAATAATTCTCAATTAAACAAGCCAAAGTACTTATCAAGGCACCCATCGAATAATTCTCAATTAAACAAGTCAAAGTACTTATCAAGGCACACATAGAATAATTCTCAATTAAACAAGTCAAAGTACTACGTACGTACATTCTTTTCAAAAGACTCCTTTTTATGTAAAACCCCAAGATACTAACACCTGTAGTATCAATGTATGTCTATTTTTCAAAGTAAGTTACTACACTTTTAGAAAACTCTTTTCAGAGCTTGAAATCAAGTAACTTCAAATTTTCACAATCTAGGCAACTTATGCCTAATAATCAAAATAGACAACTTTCTTAACCTTCCATAAAGCCGTTATAACCAACTTCTCATAAAGCCGTTATAACCCTTTATGGTTTTAGACATATTCATTCCTTTTTATAACCAAGAGACTTATACTTCAAACCAAGTATCACATACTTACAAATCAAGTTTCTTAACTTTCAAAATACTTCAAGTCTCTTAATATTTAGAAAACAAGTTTCTTCTACTTTTAAACCTCAAGTAACTCACACTTTTAAAACAAGTTACCTCTCTTAAATCATGTCATTTCTCCTCTCTTAAAATAATTACGTAAATCACTCCTTTGACTCCCCTAAAGTCATTATAACGACCCTTAGATTTTGGAACTAAGCCACTAGCCAAAAGATTTGGAAACCACTTCCTTTTCAAGACTCTATGTACTTTAAGTAAAATACTTTCACTTTTAAGAATCCAACTTCACTAAGGCAATGGATTATACAACTTACAATTTAAACATCAAAGTACAATCAAGGAAGTACATAGAACAAATTCTATTTTAGGCAATCCAAATACAACCAAGGAATGGATCATTTAAGGAGTAGGACATACTTTCTTTATCTTAAGGAATCACGCTGTAAGAGGAGATAGTTCACATACCTTTCGCTAAATCCACAAGCTGTCGAATACGTGCACGAGAAGTGTCAACCTATAATGGTCACAACAAGACTATCAACTTCTAGTCTCTAACGAGAATAATACTAAGCATACGCTCTAATTCTACGGAAAATCTAAAAGACTTCCTTTGTTTCTACTCACTTTGCCACCTTTTCAAGGCCGAATACAATAACCAACACGCCACATTTAAGGCTCAAAACAACAACCAAACAAAGGGATTACACGCCTTACAATACGTAAAATTCCGCCCCACAATTAATAATGAAGTAGTTCCATATTCAAGTCATTCTCGCCAACAACATAACCAACAATTCAAAGTCTTTTCCAATCCTTTTCCAATTCCAAGTTCTAAGGTCTAACATGTTATATAGTCATAAACAACTTCAACAACTACACTTTCCTTCTTTATACAACATGCGACGACTTAAACTAATAATCAACTCAATTGTAATCTTAAGGCTAAACATGCTAGTTTTTCGGATTAGGGTTCCAATAGCCAAAACACTTATCAAACCTCATAATATATAACTCATGCTTGCTAATATCCATAGCTACAATGATAAGTAAACCTTAATTGCTAAAACGACAAGAATTATACCTTTACAAGCCCTTAAAATTTCCAAGATTCAAAGTCGCTCCTTAGCAAATTCTTAGCTCCTTTCCTTATGTTCCAATCCGCTCCAAGCACTCCTGTGTTCTGAAGAACCCATCTTCAAGTTCCAACTTCAAAGTCAAGAACTCCTTAAGTTTCCGCCATGACTAACGTGAAAACGCTGCTTTTTCCGCAATCTTTCTATTGAGATATCCTTACAATACCCTTAGGGACCTTGGGTTAAAGTCTTGTGAACAAAGGATCAAAACTACAAATTTTTTGTGTGGACTAATGCTCAAAGCCGAGAGCTATGTATGAAGAACAAGAGTGTGTGATTTTTCTAAGTGTTGGAAACTTAGTCTTGCACTAGTAGTATGCTTATATAACACATTGGATGGCTTATATTATAACAATTGTGTGGCTAGGATGAGTTTCACTAGGATCAAACACAAGTGGCAAGTTGACTTGGTCAACAATCTCAAGCTTAGCAAGACTTATCTTCTACCATGGTCAATGACCATTTTATCCTTGTTAAAAACGTCCAAGACCATATGTGGGGGTGCCACGTGTCGCCTCATTCGTCCATAAAATTTCGTAACCCTCGTGGGCCCCACAAAACGTAAAATTCCTCGGGTGGGCCCCACATGATCAAATCCGTAAAAATAAATTTCCATAATGTTAAAATTTCCATAATACTCAAATAATACATTTTGAGAATCCAATTCTCATCAACGAACATTTTTCCTTTCCGACGCCTAAGATTTTTCATTTAAAACAATTCTTCCTTTCGTACTAATTTCCAAGTCTTGATTCCTTACATACATTCTCTTATACATGTCCTGGACTTTCGGGGGTGTAACAGAAATCCTCTAGGCAAACTCTTATTGCCTGATCCACGATGGAGTCGGAATTTATCGCTTTAGATAAAGCGGGAGAGAGGAAGCTGAGTGGCTTCATGGTTTTCTAGAGGATGTCCCATGTTGGGATAAACTCGTCTCTTCTGTAATGATCCAATGCGATAATCAGTCGGCTCTAGGAAGGGCACGAAGTTCAATATACAATGGTAAGTCTCGTCATATTCGACGGAGACATGAGTCCGTTAGGCAGTTGATCACCTCGGGTATTATTTCCATTGATTACATAAAATCTAAGGAAAATATCGCAGATCCCTTGACGAACGGAATACCCAAAGATCAGTTATTTTGCCTGTCTAGGGGAATGGGACTAAAACCCAAACAATAAGAACTGATATAGTGGACACCCAACCTTACAGACTGGAGATCCCAGGAATAAAGTTCAATAGGAAAATTAAACTGTAAAGGTTCCGTGAGCGCTTCGGTGGAAGCAAGAGCACTTCGGATAATGTGTCTTTCTTAAGAAACATAATCCAAGGCCGTTCCCGTGATAGACAAAAAGTTCTACCTGTAAGAGAGGTAAATGATAAGTTTCCAAAACTTTAATGATCCTCAAAAGTTGAGGTTAGGTTGGTGAAATTTTTAATGGTTCCTAACGCCAGGTAATGGGTATTACAGGATACATTGTAGGATACCACCTATTTAAGTGCGAGGACAGACCGCCTCAAATAAACGCACTTAAGAATTCAAGGGTGTCCACAGTCCACGATGGACAAAACACTAGAAAAATTGAGTAGGAAAAGTGTTGTGTTAGTACCATTGTCTTGGCATATATTAAACACTGACGGTTCAAGACACCACGTTCACCGCGCAGTAAATATGTCCGATGATATTCTACTATGGAAGGTTCAAAGCTCCGGCTACCTCTACGGATGCAACATCGTTCCGCCAAGTGATTGCTAGAAAAGTACCATGTGCGTGCACCAAAATCTCTTCCAAGATGGGATTGTTGGAAATATTTATTAAACGTGAAATAAAGTAAATCCTATTAATTATGAATCGAAAAATTGGGGCCCCGCACGTAGGAAACCTTGTTTCTACACACATGCACACGTAGTGCCAAGGATCAAAATTTCCTTAATGGAAGAGATATTGATATGTATACGAATTGTTTGAGACGTAAGGTAATAGACGGTTACTGGCCAAATGACGAATGATTTCACGTTGGTAAATGTAGAAAGAAGTGTATAATGTGTAAAGATGAAGTGAATCAGAAATCACCACAAACCGGTAAGCGGCCGCGGCTCCATGTGCGTCGCGACTTCTCCTCCGGCGGCCGCTATTTATTGATGTTTCAATTCCAAGAACTCACCGAATCGCGACCGCAATCGACGCTCAGCCCACCGAGTTATCGAACCGGCGGCCGCGACTTCTCCGGCGGCCACGGCTCGATCGCTTCACCTATCGAGGTGAATTAAAACCGATTCTTGGGCCGACTTTGAGTATTTACTCTCCATTATTTTGCTCATGAATTCACCATTACTGGCTGAATCAGAACTCCAAATTCAAGGCATTAACATGACATTCATGACCATTACTTAGCCATTTGAAGGGTCATCATCTACACACTATAAAATTAGACACAAGGCTCATTTGGAAAAATACTTGACATCTTACACTCAACAATTCTCTGAAATTGTCTTCCTCTCTTGCAAACACAAACACTCAAAGTTCTTTCTTCCAAAGCAAACACTTGAGCTCTCTTTGCTCATTGATTGCTGTTTTATCTTGGGAGATAAGTTGTCATTACAACCGTTGAAAGGATATACGGGGCAATATTATCTTAAGGATAGGTCAAGAATTTGGTCGACTCAGCAATCCCTCATACTTGATCATTTCCAGATTTCTAACAAATAGTTGTTGTTGTTATTTTTCCGTTCTACACATTACTACTCACAAGAATTACCAAAATGAACATACATATAAATAAAAATATACATATAAATAGATGGAAGTATGTAAATAAAAATTACAAATAGATAATAGAATTTAAAATGCAATATAGTACTTAAATATTAGTAGAATATTATTACAATACTAATTTAAAGTGCAAATAGTATTTAAATATTATTACAATACTATGTACTCTATAATGTATAATGTATTGTATTAATAATACATTATAGAAAAGGGAATAATATTATACTTAATATTTATTTTAAAACGTACCTTGGAATTTTCAGTTAAAATTGTAGAGCACATTTTGTCGCATTTCTCGGGACTAGCTTCATTTAAAATTCTTGGACTAGCTTCATTTATATTAATAATACATTATAGAAAAAGGAATAGTACTATACTTAATAATTATTTTAAAAAGTACCCTGAAATCGGTTTTCAGTTAAAATTATAGAGCACATTTTACCGCATTTAAAATATTAATAATATTCGGAGTATTTGAAAGAAGACAATAGAAAAAGGAGAAGGATAATTCAAATGAGTTGCACTATTCTCATTCCTAAGTACGAGAAAGGTCCTAAAATTAACAATAGCATACTCAAAACAGAACATGAGTAGTATATTTGATTTTTTTAGTAATTATTTCTAGATATTTAAAGAGGGTAATGAAAGTTGTATATTTGAATGTTTTTTTAGTAATTATTTCTAGATATTTAAAAAGGATAATGAAAGTTGTATATTTGTATTTTTTTATTAATTATTTCTAGATATTTAAAGAGAGTAATGAAAGTGGATAGAGTTGTTGATGAAAATTAAAAAGGGTAATAAAGGAAAAGATAAAATTCAATTGAAATTAATTGCAAAATTGATTCTATTCTGGCATCTACAAATTGTAGTTTCTGCCAGAATTGATTTTGGTCAGCCAAACATGTCAATTTTTTGATTTTCACGAAAGTAGGTACCCATAATTGATTCTGGATACCCAAAAATTAATCCAAACATCCACTTAATCAATGACAATTTTCTACTAATGCAATGATCAAGCACATAGACGGGTCACTAAAAATTTAATAATTAGTGGTATTAAATTCTCGTAATTGCACAAACGAAACGGGTCCATCGGTAATGACATCAAGGTTAAACTCTTCAAAATTAAATCTTGAATTCACATGTGCTATGATTTTTGAAATTAGTTTTGTGTCCTATCGTTATACAAAAGTTTGAGCTAGAACCTTGATGCAAAGAGTCCCCCCTCTACGACTTTGTACCTACGCATTTTTTTGAATATTTTTTAAAAAAATACCACGTTGGTTCATTATATATATATATGTACTTGCCTTGTTTTTTTTTTTTTTTTGATAATTCGCGCCGATGGCTTTAAGACTACATATCGCTAAGACTGCACAAGATCGATACTAGGCCCCGGAGGCGATGAAACCAGCCCCAGCCGCCACCACGGTAAATCGCAGGATGCACCCCGCGTTCTGTCGATCGCTATCAACAGATCAACGCCATACGTCGACCACAATGCGACTTGTTCGGAGGAATCAAACCCACACCGCAACACGCCCGCGCTGCTACTACGATTTAATACGGCATACGCCTGAAACGATCCGTCAAAAAAATCGAACTCGCGACTTAAAGTTATAATTGGTACTAATACCACCTGACCAATTATAAGCAGATTACTTGCCTTATTTTATTGCCAACATGATGGATGGATAAGGTCGTCAATTTAGTAGTAAAGGGTCTCAATCTCATGCACCCACAAGTTGAAACCATTCACATCTCATCTCTCGTCAATCTACCTTCCAAACTTGTCCTTGTAAGTATTTTTTAATTGTACTTTTGATCCCTTAATATATTAGAATAATTGCATATTTTATCCCTTAATTATTCATATATTATGATTTCGATCTTTATAATATTAATTGGACTAAGGACATTTATCCTCTAACTTACTAAAATATGTATGTTTTGTCCTAATAGAAAATATGTGTGTTTAAACTATTGTTAGAACTATATTATATTCAAATATGAAATACCACACAAATTTGATACAACACTCCGTTAATTCAGTGGTTTAACACAGAGCCGTCTCAAATATTTTGAGAGTCCTGTTCTAAACTTCTAATTCGTAAAAGTGAGCCCTTAATTGGACTAAGACCTGCTAATTATGAACATTTACAGTAAATTCTGATTAATACTATTTAATAAAAAATGAAAAAAAGGCCATAAAATTTTTCGTTTTTTGGGGGCCATGTGCGGTAGCACATCTCGCACGGGTCCCAAAGACGGCTCTGATTTAACACTTAACAACTCGTGAAGACGCACAAGTAGATGGATCAAAAGTATACAATTTAAGTAATTAAAAGTTAAATGCACTTAACAAAAAAAATTATATACACAGTTGAAGTAGTTAAAAGTTAAATGCACTTAACAAAAAAATATAAGGACCAAGATTAAAATTTTAAATACTTGAGGGACTAAAGTGAAAACTTCCTTATGTATTATTTGAAAGAGAGATAGAAAACAAAATATATGGTTGTTCCACTTCCATGTCATTATTGCTATAAGTATTACAGTATTTTATATTCCCGTCTCTTGGGGGTTTCCAAAAGCCAAATTTAAGTAAAGCTAGTTCTTCAAGTGATGGCTGTATCTTGGAAACTATAAATAGAACAATTGGTTGGACCAAAGAGAAAATAAATACGCGGAAAATAGAAAGAGGAGAAGAAGAAACGATTAATAATGGTGATTCAAAGGTTGGAAATGTGCATTGGAATAGTGAAATTAGTATTTGAGTTCGTTGTGGTTTTTATAGAAGCAGTTGATACTGTAATCTCACAAAATGATTCATCTTCGGCCTACAGGAACACAGTGCCCTACATTGGCCTTCTTCTATAATACCCTTTTTTTTATTCGATATTCGAAATTTACTGATCCGGTTAAATTAATTGGATTGGATGAGAAACCAATTAGTAATAGGGAAGGAATTAACGTATTTCTTTTTCTTTTCTCACTGAGAGGAGCCTTTGTACATGTAAATTGTAAAATCAGTTTCTAAAAAGCTTTCTCGGGAGAGATCAGGTGTTAGAGTTTATAGTTTCTTTTCTTTTCTTTTTTTATTGAAAGAATGTAAAAAATAATTCATTCATTATTCTCATTAATAAAAGACATATATATATATATATATAAGTTACTCTTCCTATTTTACCTAAAAATTTCTATTCTATAAGAATATTAACTTTACAATTATGGTAATATTACACTACTAATTAAGGTACAAACCTAGGTCTAATATTCACTAAATATACAAAGAAAAGGGAAAGGAGGGTGACTCATTCTCGGCTGGCATTGGGCCAGAGCCCAATATACTTTAACACCCCCCCGCAGTCATAGCAGACGGTTTTCGTACACTGAGATTGTCTCATAAATCTTCAAAAAGGACAGAGTGAAGATCCTTTGTAAAGATGTCTGCAATCTGATATCTTGAAGGAACATGACAGACGCGTACTTGTCCTTTGGCTACCTTCTCTCTAACAAAGTGAATATTCATCTCTATGTGTTTAGTACGCTGGTGCTGAACTGGATTACCAGAAAGATAGATAGCACTTATATTATCACAATACACCAAAGTAGTCTTCTCAATAGGACACTGAAACTCTAAAAGTAGATTTTGTAACCAACATGACTCGGAAACCACATTGGCTACCCCTCGATACTCTACGCGACTTGAACGTGAAAGCAGATTGACGCCGCGCTATGAGACCAAGTTGTTACCCAAAACATACAATAGCCGACGTAGATCGTGCGTCGTGACAACCACCACAATCAACATCTCAGATACGAGATGTGTAGACGCTGAAGGATACAAATGCAAACCAAACTCGTGTTCTCGAATGTACCTGGACGCGTTGAGCGCATTCATATGTTCAACTCGATCGTGATAAACAAACACACACGCTGGATCGCATATGTAATGTCCGTCGCGTGAACGTAAGATACCGGCGCGCCGCAAGACTATGATAATGGTCGGACTGCCACGACCGACCCGCGATCGGTGCCCTACAGGCACTTACAGGTATACATCAGAGATAATCAGCGGAACATACATAACTTAACAAGAATAAATAATAGGTTAGCCGATAAGGCTACCTCCCTGGATATATACAAATCCAAAAGCAGTTACCTCATTTTTTTGTTTACAAAGTGACCCACAAGATATGACTACAGACCTCTAAGAGTTTGACATAACAACTGTGACGGGACAGAGCCCCGTCATACCCCTGAATGTACATAAATTTACAATCCCAGGGAACCGTACCAAAAGACAAAGCCTCCGGAGAAATGGAGCTTTCAAAAATCGACAAATGATCCAGAGTGCGGATCGCAAGCTATGTACCTCAACTGCGGCATGAACGCGGCCGAGAGGTCGACGAAATATGTACAGTATGCGAACCAAAATATCAGAATGAAATCATAATACTATATAAAGTCGAGACATGTATGATAACCAAAATAACGATACCTGCCTTGCCAAGTGAAAGTAATGAAAGTCGGTTTACCTTATACGCACTATTTCAACACCGAACAATAGTCACACGCGGCTATGGATACAAGCCCTCAAATATCATCACACACCGTGCGGTCTCAAGCCCACAAATATCAAAGCGTGCGTGGAACCCTCATCACCGCCACACCGTAAGTGTAAATTATAACCATGTGACGCGCGTGGCATCCTACCTCACCGTCGCAGACACACATACAATATACATATATATCTATCTCCCGCCCGTAGGATCTCCATCAGCGCCAGTACCAAATTGTAAAATGTAACCGTGACGCGCTCGTGGCATCCTACTCACTGTTACAGACACACATACAATACATATATATATATATATATATATATATATATATATATATCTCATGCCCGTGGAATCCTCATCTCGGTACGTGACTTCGTGGAGAGCTAATCCACTGAGTAATAATCGTATATAACATGCGCGTGGAATCCTCATCTCGATACATGTCTTCACGGAGAGCTAATCCGTGGAGTAATAATCGTATAAAACATGCTCGGAATCCCTCATCTCGGGTACATGTCTTTATGGAGAGCTAATCCATGGAGTAATAATCGTATATAACATGCCCGTGGAATTCCTCATCTCGGGTACATGTCTTCATGGAGAGCTAATCCATGGAGTAATAATCGTATATAACATGCCCATGGAATCCCTCATCTCGGGTACATGTCTTCATGGAGAGCTAATCCATGGAGTAATAATCGTATCCGGGAATTTAACCCGCATCATGGTAGCATGCCCCGGAATCCTCCATCGCAAGCATGTCCATGGATCAATCACAATGGAAGCATACCCGTGGAATCCTCCATCACTGTCGGTACGTCCAAATAATCTCACAACAAGACAGCCGACCCTCCAACTGAGAGTCACGACAGCGTAACAACACATTACTTGCACTCCAAGGCTATCACAAGCGAGTATAGGCAAGTTCATAAAACCTTTAGACTTTCATTAACATACCAAATGGATCTCATTTTATAACCTCAAGGCACTTTCATATCACGTAACAATTTCCGGAAATTTAACCCAACGTACTATATACTTCTATTCTTTCAAAAGACTCATTTTCATATAAAACCCCAAGATACTAACACTCGTAGTATCAAGGCTAATCTACATTTCACATACGCCACTACACTTAGAATTATACTTTTAGGCTTCTAATCAAGTGACCCTTACTTTAGACTTGAAGCAATTGATGCCTTTAAATCAAATTGCCCTTCTTTATTTCAAGTCATTCATCTTTGTTTACCTTACTCGAGAAAACCATTCTTTCAACCTTCCATAAAGTTGTTATAACCAACTTCCCATAAAGCCGTTATACTAACTTTATGCTTTAGAAACTAAGACATCCTTATCCTTTCATAAAGCCGTCATAACTAACTTCCCATAAAGCTGTTATAACTCTTTATGTTTTAGACAAATTCATTATTTTTATGACCAAGAGACTTATACTTTCAAATCAAGTATTCTATACTTTTTCATGTCAAGAAATCCTTGTCTACCTTATTAGAATAAACCATTATTTTAACATTTCCTTAAGAACAAGTGAGTTAATTCTCTAACTCAACCAACTGAGACATTCTTAAAACAAGTCAAGTATATCAAATGAACTGATTTCATTTAAATCACGCATCTACCGCATTTATACATTTATAACTACTCATGCTCAAGAGATAAGAAAGTTTTCACATACCTCTCCGGCTTAATACACTTGCCAAGTCCAATATGCCTTCCGTAGTATGTCAACCTATAATGATCATAATACGTTTATTAGCTTCTAGCTTCAACGTAGAATATTCTAATTGTAAAGTCCCTTATTCTACGGAAAATCGACAAAGACTTCCTTTGTTTCTACGCACTTTTCCACCTTTTCAGGCCGATTCAATAACCAAACGCCACATTTAAGGCCCAACAATTCAGCAATACACAGGGGATTACACGCCTAACCGGACGTATAAAATTCTGCCCCACAATTCATATTAAACAATCCAATTAGTTTAAGGCAACTCCTTGGCTACAACATGCTCACATATCATCTTTTTCAAATTCTTTCAATCCAACTCGTTATTCCAACATGTTATATAAGTCATAACTAATTATATACCCTTCTATTTATAACATGTAACGATTTTAGCTAACAACCGAATTGATTACAACATGAGTGACTAACATGCCCATTTTCGGTTTTCAACAAGTCGACATGATCCAAATCTTTTCAAACTTTAATATATAAACTACATGCTCATTTCTTAACTACTATAACATGAAATCTTCAATCACATTAAGAAGGTGAAGATTTTACCTCAATAAGCCCTCTTTTCGAAATCTTCTTCACGTTAAAATCACCCACACGAACCCTCTACAAGCTTGCCAACATATTTCCTTCTTGTTGTCTTTCCAAAAATCTCATCACACTTGGGGTTCATCAATTTTTTTGAGAGAGAAGAGGGGGATTTTATTTAGAAAGGCCTTTGCAAATGACCAAGTCTTCAAGACTTGGTCCTAAAATAAGACCTTCTCTTGGTCAAAAAGATGGGAGGGACACTTGTCACACTCCCATAGGCCTTTTACCAAAATATCTTATGATTTTCCCCAATTTTCGCTAAAAATCCCCTGGCCCATTGTGCCTGGCGCTGCAACTTCGTAACATCGTAGGTCTTTCTGTCTCCGCTGCCGCTGCCGTGGGCACGATGGCGCCGATCGCAGCTTTTCTGCTTCGCCCACCGAATTTTTAATGTCCATAACTTTCTACTCCGTTGTACTATCGACGAGTGGTTTGTCGCGTTGGAAACTAGACTCAACGAGCTTCATACTAGGCTTTTAAAACACCTAAAAACTCCCAATGAATCTAGGAGATATACCGCTCCAAAGTTGACTGAAAATCTGCCTACAACATTTTTGCCAACTTATCTCTCCAAATTCAAATCTTACTTCCTTTCGTACGTTCTTATCTTATTCTCTTGAATTTACGGTGTGTAACAGGATCCTCATACGGAGAGCCAGCTGCAGCACCCAACTTGGGTTTAGTATCAACTGGAGTAGAAGTGGACTTACAGGATGACATCCCAACCCTCTCAATGATCTCTGCTGCATACTTCCTCTGTGTTAAGAACAATCCACCTGCATGACGAGTGACTGCAATCCCCAAAAAATAGCTCAAGGGGCCCAAGTCTTTCATGGCAAACTCAGAACTGAGCATTGTCATAATAGACTTTCTCAAAGCATCAGAAGAGGCAGACAAGATAATATCATCCACATATAGCAATATATAAGCCATGGAAGAACCCCGACGATATATGAACAATGAATTATCAGACATGCTGTGAGAGAAACCCATAGTTGAAACCAAATCAGCAAACCTTTTATACCAGGCCCGTAAAGATTGCTTAAGCCCATACAAGGACTTCTTCAATAGACAGACATGATTAGGATATCTAGTATCCCTGAACCCCAAGGGCTGATGCATATACTCTGTCTCCTGAAGATCACAATGTAGAAAAGCATTCTTCACAGCTGATGAATGAGACATGATTTTGAAAGAGCCAAGCTGAGCACAGTGCGAATGGTAACCGGCTTGACCACCGGGCTAAATGTTTCACCACAATCCACACCAACCTGCTGAGTCTTACCATCACCTACAAGTCTAGCCTTATGTCTCGCAAATGAACCATCAGACTTTTCCTTATGAACAAAAATCCACATAGACCGAATAATATTAACATCAGATGGACGGGGTACCAACTCCCACGTCTTATTATCAATAAGAGCATTATATTCTTCGGTCATGACAATTTTTTTTTCAATTAGGGTCATTTAAGGCAGACACATGATTATGGAGTACGGAAGATTTAAGAACATTTGAATTTAAATTGAAATGTCTTTTTGATTTAAAAACACTCATTTGACTACGAGTGACTGGACCATGACTCTGAGCTGGATTGAGTGAATTTTGGGAATTTTCGGAAATATCCGAAGTACTGGCCAAGGCGCCATGCTCTGGGATCAAGCGTCAGCGGAAATCTTGCAGGCTCATGAGTTTTAGCGTCATGGCCAAGCGAGTTTTGGGAACTGCGTATTTTCCGCAAACTGAAAAATGTCGAAGAACATAGGGGGAGATAACATCATCCAAAAAATCATAGAACTAGACACAGATTTTTC
This sequence comes from Przewalskia tangutica, assembly GCA_029844215.1. Taxonomy (NCBI): domain Eukaryota; kingdom Viridiplantae; phylum Streptophyta; class Magnoliopsida; order Solanales; family Solanaceae; genus Przewalskia; species Przewalskia tangutica. Next base: position 4,805,215 of record CM056731.1, on the reverse strand, counting down.
TACTTTAGATAAGGGAAATTGAGATTCATCAAAGATAACATGACGACTAATGATGATTCGATTAGAGGACAAATTAAAATATTTATAACTACGGTGATTTGACGAAAAACCCAAAAATACACAAGGAGTAGAACGTGTCTGAAGTTTGTTGATTGTAGTGGATGGAAACAGTGGATAACATAAACATCCGAAGACCCTAAGATGAGTGTATGACGGAGTCTTATTGTATAACACTTTTAGAGGGGATGAATATGTCAAGCCTTTAGAGGGAAGAATATTTAGGAGATCGGTAATCATTTGTAGTGCATGATGTCAAAAGAATGGAGGAACGAAAGAATGAACCAATAAAGTGCGGACAATATTATTAATGGTACGGATTTTTCGCTCAGCTTTCCCATTTGTGAAGACGTATGAGGACAAGAAAAATAAAAATTTATCTCATTTTGAACACAATACTCCCTAAATTCTCCATTATAATATTCTTTGTCATTATCACATTGAATATTTTTTTATTTTCCGTTCGAATTGCGTTCTTATGAAGGCTCTAAATTTTATGAAGATGGGAAAACGTGAGATTTTTTCGCAATTGGAAACGTCCATAAATATTTAGTATAGTCATCTAAGATTAGAACATAATAACGATGACCCATAGAACTGAGAATCGGAGATGTCCATAAATCACTATGAATAATTTCAAATGACATAGAAGTATTCGAATTTGAAGCTACAAATGGTAATTTAATAATCTTTCCCAAAGCACAAGATTGACAAATTGGAGTACTACGCGTACTCTTACAAGATATAAACTTATGTCTATCTAAATAAGATAAAATAGACGACCCCGGATGACCTAGACGAGCAAGCCACAAGGAAGGAGCAAGAGCTGCAAAGGTGGATGACATAGCTTGACGCGAGACGCTTGGACATGGTGTGATTGGATATAGGTCCCCCCACTGTTACACCTCATAAGATGACTCCCCGTCTTGAAATTCTTTAAAGAAAATCCAAATGGATCAAAATTAATAGAAACCCAGTTATCAGTTGTGAATTTACGGACATATACTAAATTTTTAATTAATTTTGGGGCATGAAGGGTATTTTTCAGGACAAGTGGTGGATGAGGAGGGGACAAAGTTTTATGACCATAACCCTTAATTTGAATAGAATAGCCATTACCAACAGTTATACCACGATTAGTGCTCAAATTGGAATAAGACGGGAGAGTACCTTGATCGGATGCCATGTGGGTAGTGGCGCCGGTGCCCATATACCAATTAGGGTCCAGTTGAGTCAAGACAAGTGTGTGCATCGCTGCTTCAATGTCGGCTCAGGTATGTCCCATCGTGAAGTGAGCACGATGGGCGCGAGGCCCAAGTATACTAGGCCGAGATCGCTCATACGCCTGTGCGAACCCGCGAGTCCGATTGGGAGACGCTGCCGGCGCGAGTATCCTGGCGGATGCTGAGGCGCCGCGACGCTGTAAGGTGGAGCCGCGACCGTAGGCGCCATGCCGCGCGCCAGGTGGAGCCGCGCGCCGTAGGTTGGCCGCGGCCGTGAAGTCTTTGGGACCCACCGCCACCGCCCGAGGGGCCCCTGTGGGTTCTACGACCGTTGTTGCTGCTGTCGGTTGTTGCCGCCACGATTCTTGCCATTATTCTTCTTATTCTTGCCTTTCTTACCACCTCCGTTGTTGTGACTTTGGGTCACGGTGGCTGGATTGGAAGGAGAAAAATTGAAAGCAATCACCATACCGACATGACTACTCCCAATCGCTGCTTAGCTGCCGCCTTCTTCCAATGTAGCATGGAGCGCCCGATAGAACTACGCAAGGTGTTACTCTGTCGAATAACTGAAACAACACCATTATAGACCTCTGACAGGCCTGCAACCATCTGAAGAACCAGACGACTGTTAGAAATAGGAGAACTCACGTTGCGAAGTTGATCCGCCAAGTCCTTGAGGCGTTGGCAATAAGAAGAGACGTTGGGAAAATTTGTCATAGCCACTTGCGAAAATTCCTGCTCAAGAATAATAATTCTAGAATGACTGTTATCTTGAAATATGTCACGCAAACAGTTCCACGCCGTCATAGCTGTAGAGTTGGGTTCCATAATCGTCTGTAAGAGATCCAAGGAGGTAGTGGCATAAATCCACTGAAGAACCTTGGAATCAAGCATGTCCCATAATTCTGGGTCTGCTGCTTGAGTGGGCACATTAGATGTAGACACCTTATCACCCTCATTTGAATGAGGGGGAGGGATGATGTGGTGACGAACTTTATGTGCTTTAGCATGAATCTTGAATAATTCCGCCCATGTCCCATATTGAACGTTTTCTAGGTCAAGAACGATAATAAGAACGCTCTTGATATTAGAAACTGTGAGGGCAGGGTGAAAAATGTTCTTATCAGCCATAGGGAATAGAACAACAAGATTCAGAGAAGGGAATTTGTGAGAAAGGTTTTTGGAAAAGAAGAAACACACAAAAAAAATCGAGAATTTTAGGGCAAAATTTCGAAAAAGAAGAAGAAATTTTGAGGAGCAGAAGCAGGGTAAAGAGAACCTAGACTCTTGATACCATGAAAGAATGTAAGAAGTAATCCCTTGATTATTCTCATTAATGAAAGGCATATATATATACAAGTTACAATGAAGATCCTCTTCTTATTCTACCTAGGAATCCCTATTCTATAAGAATACTAACTTTACAATTATGGTAATATTACACTACTAATTAAGGTACAAACTTAAGTCTAATATTCACCAAATATACAAAGGAAAGGGAAAGGAGGGTCCCACATCTTGACTCATTCTCGACTAGCATTGGGCCAGAGCCCAATATACTTTAACATTTATTTTTTGTTTTGTAATTTTGGGTAAAGAATTTATATTTAACGTCCCAGCCTTCACAAGAAAGGGGTAAAGTATGCGTACACTCTAGCCTGTTGGAATATATGGGTAATAACAAGGAACGGAAAAGTCAACAACAATCAATGTGAACAAGGAAATTTGTCTCGCTGAGTCGTTTGATGATCAATATTTCTTTAAGATAATATTGCCCCGTATATTCCTTTCAACGGAGTAATGGCAACTCATCTCCCAAAATAAAACAACAACCAAACTAATGAGCAAAGGAGACTCAAGAGTTCGCTATAAGAAGAAAGATCTTAGAGTGTTTGATTGCTAAAGAGGAAGAACAATTTCAGGAAATTTCTAGAGAATGTGTTAAGTGTGTAGTATTTTGCAAATGAGCCAAAGGCCTCATTTTATAGTGTTGAGAAGATGACTTTTCAATTGCCCATCTAATGGCCTTGAATGACCATGTAATGACCTTGATTATGGAGTGTTAATTTAGCCAAATAATGGTTGAATTCATTTGGGATGTAATGGAGGTTTAATGTCACAAAACCAGCCCAAGAGTCATGTATTTTCGTCTCCCGTCGCAGCATTTGGAGTACCAGCGCCGCGGCCCTGCAGGGAGGCGCCGCGGCGCTCCAACTTCAGAGAGTTGGCTCCGCGACGCCACAACTTCAGAGAGTTGGCGCTGCGGCCCTGCAGTTTGGCGCCGCGGCCCGATCGGGTCGCGGCGATTCATGACTCGTTTCATCTTTAAACATATTGTACACTTCTTCCTTCATTTACCAACGTGAAATCAACGTCATTTGGCCAATAACCGTCTATTACCTTACGTCTCAAACAATTCATATTTGTACCAATATCTCTTCCAATGAGGAATTATATTGGATATGTTGTTGAAATTATATTTAATGTAATTTGTCTTGAGCTTATTAATGTTAGCAGCTTTAAGGTTTGATCATCTTCACCAGCTTAATTTCTTGTTATAATTCCTTACGCAACTTTGAAGAACCGCTGGAAGAAAGTTTATCCAAATTAGACGACAAGATTGATAAAACGAACTAGAAGAAAATATTTTTTAAAAACGAAAAAACAAATAAAAATGAAACTTTTATGGACAATATCCGATTTAAAGTAGGATTTTTTCCGGACATGGTAAAATACGAAATGTTAGTTTTTTGTCTGTTTAGAGCAACAATTATGTAGATCTTTATTACTTTACGGTAATCTTAGCTTAATATATCATTATAAGTATATTTATTTATCGCATTTTTTGTGAGTTACACAATGGATGTACGAGAATAGTTTACAACTACTACTAGTTCTTTGAAAGGGTAAATAATATGATTACAATACAATAGACTTTGAAGCCTAACAAGTGTTGTGATAACAACAAGAGTTTATGAGGTCTTGATCTTCTGTCCTTGAGTTTGTCTTGAGTCTTCGTTCCAATTGAAGCAAGTTCCTTGATTTTGATAGCTTGCAACCAAGAGATACTAATCTGGTAGCGTTATAGTTGCGTTATTGAGTTCAGTGATGTTCACCTGGTCATTAAGACATTATTGCCCCGTATATATCATTTTACGGTGACGGACAATTGTCTCCCAAGATAAAACAGCAACTAACAAATAAGCAAAGGAAACTCAAGTGTTTCTCAAGAAGAACCTTTTGAGTGTATGAAAATATGCTAGAGAGGAAGAGTTTTCAGAAAATCTGAAATCATACAAGTATGAAGTGTGTTCTTGAATTGAGCCAAAGTCAATTTATAGTGTGATGAAGATGACTTCCAATCTAGCCAAGTAATGACTTTCAATGCCATGTAATGGCACTTAAAATGAGGTTATAATTCAGCCAAATAATGATTGAATTATATTCATGTGTCAAATAATGGAGGATTAATGCTCCAAAACCAGCCTAAAGTCAGAAACTTTTTGTGTACCGTCGAACTCACTGCCTCTGATGCGCCGAGGCGCCTGATTTCCAGTGACCAAAACATTGTTCAAGCGCCGCGGCTCTCAGGCTCCGCGGCGATTTCCGACTCATTTCATCTTTTACACATTGTACATTTCTTCCTTCATTTACCAACGTGGAACACGCGTCATTTGGTCAATCCATCCATCATTCTATGTCTCAAACGTTTCACTTTCGTATCAATATCTCTTTCACTTAATGAAATTTACTATACTTGGCACTACGTGTGCATGTGCACATGTGTGGAAACGATATTTCACGCGTCACGACGCCGATTGTTCGAGTCATAAATAATGGGTTAAACTTAATTTCACATTTAGTAAATTTTCAATATTTTTTGTGTGATTACAGTGTAACATGAGTTGTAATAGCGAATACTTCCTAAAACT